>JAGIQG010000010.1:17038710-18249856 GCA_024679065.1 Sphyrna mokarran | reverse complement strand
ATACACACTCCCACAGCACAGTCAACAGACACACAGGGTGGAATTTTTAGGCCTTGCTGTGGCAGGGTAGGGAGAAAAAATACAGAGAACAAGCCAAAAGTCCATTGATTTTAACAAGGAGAGGAAAATCCTGCTGGTGAATTGGACTGGAAAAGTCCCCCCTCAGAATCAAACACTGAGCAGCTGAACAGCTCAACACAGCACTCAATGGCAAGTTGTAAGCTTGATCATAGGCTGAGTGCATAGTAACTTTTATAATTTATTAAGGTTAAACTCAAAAGGCTGGCAATTCATTTGTACTAGTACTGGAAAATACAGACTCTCAGTTCAAATTCTCATTCTACATTTAGGTTCATTCAGTTCAATATTTCAGGCAGCACACACAAAATAGACAACCAAAGCCACATCGTTCATGTAATGCCTGTCTCCAAAGTGAATTTCTGGATTTCTATCCAACAAATTACAGAAGGCTGGGATTCTCCTTCTTCCCCACTCCTGTCGCTTGTTTGTAGAGATGGCCCATCATTGGCCACCACCAGGATCGTCTGGTCCCATCACAGATTTTGGATTTTCCTGTTATTCGTATCCTCCACCATTGCAAAACCTATGGCTGGGGTTTGCCATTGATGGGACTGGCAAATCCTGCCAGCAAGAACAGCAAAAAAATTTTAGCCAAGACTGGACTGTATTTGCTTGAGCAAGACAAAGCAAAGAGGAAGGAGGGAAAGACTCATAGAATCCCTACAGTGCAGAAGGAGGACATTTGGCCCACTGAGACTGCACCAACAAAAATTCCACCCAGATCCCACTACACCACATAATTACCCTGCTAATCCCCATGACACTAAGGGGCAATTTAGCATGGCCAATCCACCTAACCCTGCACATCTTTGAACTGTGGGTGGAAACTGAAGCATCTGGAGGAAACCCACGCAGACTCGAGGAGAATGTTGAAACTTTATACAGTCACTTGAGACCGGGACTGAACCTAGACTTGAGACAGCAGTGCTAACCACTGTACCACCATGCCTTCCGACAGATGTCCTACAGAATACTGACAATTAATTTTGACCGCAAGTCTTGACAATTGCACATTGAATTACCATTTCCCTCCAAGAAAGGAAAAGTCAGGTTGTTTGTTCCACCACTTGCTTTCTGTCTGATCTCCAATCTCTGATAGAAGCATTAAATGGAAAATAGTGACCAGCTGTGGTATCACTTATTGTAACTAGTAGTAGGAAATTCATTGTGTTACATACTCAGAAAATTCAAAACAGACTCTAGTGTCCATTACAATCAGCAACTTGGCAGCAAATTAAAACTCCCAAGGGATTTTATATTTCTTTTTTATTCTAAGACAGAGGTGATAGTGATCCATGGTTGAAAAATCATGGAGAGCTGTGCTTACAACTTCCTACCATGTATTCCCACTGGGTAAGGCTCCATGCCATGTGCATGAGCACATATAATTTAATTCCAAAAACTTCATGTCCAAGTCACATCATGTGTTTTAAATTAAGCCAAAACCAATAGTTTATCTCCAGCTGCAAAAAACATTTGTCATGCCCTCCACACCTTTATTGAGGGTGACATTCAGACATGATTTGGAGATGTCAGCACTGGACTGGGGTAATAATAGTAAGAAGCCTGACAAAACCAGGTTAAAGTCCAACAGGTTATTTGGTAGCAAATGCCACTGGCTTTTGGAGCGCTTGCTGCTCCTTTGTCAGATGAATGGGAGATCTTTTCATAAGTATAAAGAAACAAACTCAATTCGCAGAATAATGATATAAATACGAGTTTTTATTGCTAATCAAGTCTTAAAAGTAAAGACAATGTACGTGGAGAGAGCATTATGCACAAGTAAAAGAGATGTGTATTGTCTCCAGATAGGACAGATACTGAGATTTTGCAAATCTAGGCAAGTCATGGGGGTTACAGATAGTGTGACATAAACCTAAGATCCCGGTTGAGACCGTTGTCATGTGTGCAGAACTTAGCTATCAGTCTTTGCTCAGCGAATCTGCACTGCCATGTGTCGTGAAGGTCGCCTTGGAGAATGCTTACCCGAAGATCAGAAGCCAAATGCTCATGACTATCAAAACGTTTCCTAACAGGAAGAGAACAGTCTTGTCTGGTGATTGTCGAGCAATGTTCATTCACCTGTTGTTCTAGCATCTGCATGGTCTCCCCAATGAGAACAGCATGTGGTGCTCAACTCATCGATTGACAGTTCCGACACTCCACAGCCAAAAATAGCACCAACCTCATCAGAAGGCAAACATGGAACATGGTGGACAGACTACCCTTTGTCATCTAGTACTTTAATAAATATAGCTTTTATTGGTAGGGGGATTGAATTTCGGAGCCGCAACGTCATGTTGCAACTGTACAAAACTCTAGTGCGGCCGCACTTGGAGGATTGTGTGCAGTTCTGGTCCCAACATTATAAGAAAGATGTGGAGGCATTGGAGAGGGTACAGAGGAGGTTTACCAGGATGTTGCCTGGTATGGGGGGCAGGTCTTATAAGGAGAGGCTGAGGGATTTGAGGTTGTTTTCGTTAGAAAGGAGGCGGCTAAGAGGAGACCTTATCGAAACATATAAGATGATTAGAGGTTTAGATAGGGTGGACAGTGATAGCCTTTTTCCTAGGATGGAGAAAGCTATCACGAGGGGACACAGCTTTAAATTAAGGGGTGATAGTTATAGGACGGATATCAGCGGTAGGTTCTTTACCCAAAGGGTGGTTCGGGAGTGGAATGCCCTGCCTGCAGCAGTTGTAGATGCGCCAAGTTTGGTGGCGTTTAAGAGGTTAGTTGATAAATATATGGAAGAGAAGGGAATGGTTTAGTTTGGAGGGGCATTGCTTTTTATATTGGTCAGCGCAACATCGAAGGCTGAAGGGCCTGTTCTGTGCTGTAGTGTTCTATGTTCTATGTTCTATGCCTCGGGACATCTTTTCCTTCAGTGTATTTCCTTCAGAATATGTACTGTGTACCTGGTGGATGATATTCTCACGTGAGATGATGGCATCTGTGTCGATGATCCGGCACGTCTTGCAGAGGTTGCTGTAGCAGGGTTGTGTGGTGTTGTGATTACTGTTCTCCTGAAGGCTGGGTAGTTTGGTATGGACAATGGTCTGTTTAAGGTTGTGCGGTTGTTTGAAGGCAAGAAGTGGAGGTGTGGGGATGACATTGGCAAGATGGTCATCTTCATCAATGACATGTTGAAGGCTCCAGCGGAGAAGTCACAGCTTCTCTGCTCTGGGAAAGTACTAGATGACAAAGGGTAGTCTGTCCACCATGTTCCATGTTTGCCTTCTGATGAGGTTAGTGCTATTTTTGGCTGTGGAGTATCGGAACTGTCGATCAATGAGTTGAGCACCACATGCTGTTCTCATGTGGACATCTTTCAGCGTCTGGAGGTATATGTTGCGATTCTCCTCATCTGAGCAGATCCTGTGTATACAGAGAGCTTATCTGTAGGGGATGGCCTTTTTAACATGTTTAGGGTGAAAATTGGAGAAGTGGAGCATCGTGAGATTATGTGTGTGTTTGCGGTACAGTGAGGCGCTGAGGTGCTCTCTCCTTACTTGTGTGTACCTTTAAGACTTGATTAGCTGTAAAGACTCGCATTTCAATCATTATTCTGTAAATTAAGTTTGTGCCTTTATATGCCCTATTTGTGAAAAGATCTCCCACTTGCCTGACGAAGGAAAGGCATGCACTCCGAAAGCTAGTGGTGTTTGCTACTAAATACACCTGTTGGCCGTTAACCTGGTGTTGTAAGACTTCTTACTGGCATACAGACAAATACAAGTTGTAGGGACGGTAATGAAATAGGTTCCTAAGATCCAGCAAGAGATGTTTCCCCTATGGTAGATACTCAGTAATTGAGCAGTCCCTGGGCACAAAGCAGGGAGATATTAGTCATTATGTGTGATCTGAATCTGTTTATCCATATAATATATTAGCTGTTGACAACAAGCAGGATTACCTACTTCCAATTTAGACTCTATGAATGAATGAAGTGCTTTAAATGAATGCGTCTGATTTCCTTTGGTAGCCAGTGCATCTTCACATAACTTGTAGTGACCTATGGTATACAAAAGGGTTCTTGATTACTATTGTAGTGCTTTTAGTTTTTTTTTGACAATAATATTCTGATATTTCTCACAGCAACTTAATGGTCCATCAGTGACTCAGTACAATAGCCATTTGTCACAGTGCTTCTGATTCTAAGTTACATCTTGTTAAAATAATCAGATTGTGACATGATTTCCCACAGTGAGTTCCTTTCATGCTCTTTGTTTTTTGCATGGATGCACATAACATTCTCATACTGCTTGCCAGAATTATTCTCAACACTCTGCTCTCTGACAGAATTTTTCAGAATGCTTATGGAACTTTATTTCTTACAGATTCACAGACATTCTTTGCTCCTGTCCCTTGTCTCTTTGACCTCTTTCTTTTGCCATTCAGTTTGCAACTGCTTTGCATAATTTGCTTTGAATTTGCCCTTTCTTACAAGAGTTTAACACGATGATCCTTAGTCTCGCAAACATTTCCACGAAAGGTTTCTCAGAGATTTATTGCTGGACCATAGAAGAGGTTTGATGAATGCATTTGAATCATAGAAACACTGAGCATTTCTCTGATTCAGTTCCCTTTGCAGGCTATTTGACAAACTACAGTGGGATTTAATGGCATGTTCTGCTTTTTTTTTGCTGGATGTGGAATAACATCAAAAAAGCATAAAACAAATCAATGTTCCCATGCTGATACAACTGACTGTGGGTTTCCTTGAATAATTCTTTGACAGAGTATACTCTCACAGGAAAATTACTTTGTTGTTGTGGCACTAACTGTGTGAGATAAATTAGTGATTTCTGCTGCTTGATTGATATTGAAGATGCAGCAAAAAGGTGACTGCCTCATTTACAGTACACACAGCAGTTTCTTGCTCTTGTCTACACTTGCTGCTTCTTCCTATCATGAACTTCCAAAGATATTTGACTTATTGATGTTGAAAAGCCTTGCGCTAGGCACGTAATGAGTCATTCATCTTTGCAGAACAACCTGGGGCATAACAGAAGAGAGATAAGCAGTACTGGAAAAGGTCCTGCCATTCTACAAACACTAGCATCTTTGGAAGAGGCCCCGCCAGCAACATTAAACAGTCAATGCTAGGGATGATGAGCAGGGTCAGAGGCCTGGTACAGAAAGCTATGTTTTCTACCACTCACTTCCTTTTTTCTATTTACTTAACAATACCACTCACACATTCTTAGACTGACAATCTGGTGTTGCATCGTGCAGCCACTGATCCTGTAATATTTTCAGTGTAACTGCATCATAACCTTGCTCTATCTTTGCTTTTCAATGATTCAGCCATTATAGTCAGACAGATAGTTGATAAATCTGAAGAGAATCCACCAGCACAAAAATTGACAGTCCACGAGGGAACTCAGATTCATTGAGTATAAGTCAGCAGGAAAAGTTGGATGTGTACATACAAGGTGCAGACTTCAAGGGTGCAACTTTTAAAAGAAAACCAAGCTGCCGCTAATACTGATGGGATATTATGGTCTCGCCAACAGTCCACACCTGCTGCGGGTTTCCTGCAGTGAGGGGTTATTTCAATGGGAAAACACATTGACATAAGGTGCCATCAGGGAGCAATGTGCTGCTGAGGAATGCACTGTGGAAGAGAAGAAAAAGCCACCCAATATCTGTGCACTAACAACTTCTAAATGCATTCGACTGCCTGCCAGGAATCTTCCAGAACCTGTTGGGTTAAATGTTCAAGGCTGCTGGTAAATGTGTGATGGTCTCACTTATGGCAATGGCATTCAGCAGTTCCACCTGGAGCATATGATTATCTAACGATTGCTTCTGTTAGGTTTCCTGGAAAGTCAATAGCATCTCCTAATGATGCTTACATTGAGATTGTGCAGATGTTGCATTCATCTCCATGCCTTGAATTGAGAGTGAATGGAGACAATTATGGATCTCCCAGTATTTGATCTCCAGTAGGTAAGTAGATATTAAGCTGTGCCGATTAGCTTGGACAATTGTCCCATGCCATCTCTCCTCACAGCATTTATGGATACACATAATTCCAAGCAATCCCTCTCCTGGTGCCAGACAGTCAGATTGCTGGAGTGCCCTGGCAGGCTGCCTTGTTTCGCAGTCTGCTGCTGGGTTTCTGAAAAATTAAGCTTCTGCAGATT
Source organism: Sphyrna mokarran (assembly GCA_024679065.1). Lineage (NCBI taxonomy): Eukaryota > Metazoa > Chordata > Chondrichthyes > Carcharhiniformes > Carcharhinidae > Sphyrna > Sphyrna mokarran. The sequence goes on along the minus strand of JAGIQG010000010.1, from coordinate 18,243,623 downwards.
GCCAGCCACAGATTTCTTTTTGAGCTCCTAAAAGAGACAGAACACATGTCCATCCCTTTTGTGACAGTCACTCATGGAACAAAAGAGAGCACTTCTCATAGGCGCTGTGGGCTCACACTTACAGCATAATGTGTAGATATGTTGGAATGGTTGCTTTAATAGGGACTTATTATTAATGAAAGCAGTAGTGTGTGAAGACCAATTATTAGCAAAGTCCTGCCAAAGACCTCTTTTGGAACTGTTCCTCTTCATGATTTACATTCCTGATTGAAATGGTGCAAATACATGATGTCAAATGACCTTGATTTGACTTCGTTCTTGAGGCAGCCATACTTTCCAATCACAAGCTCTAGGATTACTGACTCCACAGAAAATGACAATTTGTGAAAAGTCAGGCAACCTGATGGAATGAATCACTAATTTATTTCCATTTACTGCCCACCTTTTCCTTTGTGTGTTAAAGAAATGAAAGTTATCTTCAGAATTAATTCAAACCTATATAATGTGCTCCGTGAATTATATTTGGTTTATGAACTTGTGCATATACTCGATATTTGTTCTATTCATGACAAACACAGCTTGTTGTTGATTTAAAAGATCACCACAATGAATTAAATGCAAGCTATGATTGGATGAACTCATTATCATATTGCCCTTTCCCAATGTGGGGCCTATAAGGTTATAGTAAACACTTGAGAATTTATAGTTTTAAGCACTTAATTGTTTAGTAGCTGTTACATTTGCAAACCGGCCTGACTTGGAAATGATTCAGCCATTTCATTCGACTTTATATTCTTGACACAATTCAGCTAAGGGAAGGGGAAAATTATTTGAAGACTTAACATGACAACTGATGATCTAGTTAATCTTTAGCTTGCTGTCGAAGGATTTCTGTAGCATATTTAAATAGATTTTTTGTTTGATTTCTAGCAGGCTGCAGGTTCAAGTAAACAGGAAATTATAGAAAGAAGGGCCTGAATAAGTGGAATGTGAACAACCAAGCTCTTCCATACTTATAATTAAAAATTAGTGGCAGTGGTTAGACAAAATTCTAACTCCTTATGTCTTTGCTATTCATTTTCATTTTTCATATATAATTATCTAAAAGATAACGGAGCTTGCATTGAGTTTCATTGGTGCATTGCAACAGCTTAAGGACAGAGAGGTTAGAATCAGGTTGGTCTATCCTCTGTGACATTCAGCATAATACCACCAGCAATCTCATTTTCCCCTCCACTTTCAACATTCTGGAAGGAGAATTCCATTCATTACACCATCATCCACCCCTCTGTCACCTCTATGCCTCCTCCCTTTCCAAGAGCACCATTCTATGTAGGTACAGGAGATGCAGCACCTGTCCTTACACGTGCTCTTTTCTCACTGTCCAAAGTTACAAATACTTCTTACTGTTGAGACAGCAATTTACTTGTATTTCTTTCAATTTAATATAGTATTCGCTGCCCATGGTGCGGCCACAAATACGTTGGAGATTGGATGCAGACTGGGTGACTACTTCAAGCGGTATTCCTCAGGGATCAGTGCTGGGACCTTTGCTGTTTGCAATATATATAAATGATTTGGAGGAAAATGTGACTGGTTTGATTAGTAAGTTTGTGGACGACTCAAAGGTTGGTGGATTTGTGGATAGCGTTGAGGACCATCAGAGGATATAGCAGGATACAGATCAGTTGGGGACTTTGTTGGAGAAATAGCAGGTGGGGTTTAATCTGGACGAACGTGAGGTAATGCATTTTGGAAGCTCTAATACAGATGGAAATATACAGTAAATGGCAGAATCCTGAAGAGTATTGATAGACAAGCAGATCTGGCTGTACAGGTATACAGGTTACTGAAAGTGGCACTGCAGATGGAGGAGGTAGTCAAAAAGGCATATGGCATGCTTTCCTTCATCGGCCAGGGTATTGAGTTTAAAAATTGGCAAGTCATGTTGCAGTTTTATAGAACCTTAGTTAGGCTGCATTTGGAGTACAGTGTTCAATTCTGGTCACCACAGTACCAGAAAGATGTGGAGGCTCTGGAGAGGGTACAGAAAAGATTTATCAGGATTTTGTCTGATATGGAGGGCATTAGCTATAAGGAGAGGTTGGAGAAATTTGGTTTGTTCTCACTGGAGCAACAGAAGTTCAAAGGGAGACCTGATACAAGATTATGAGACATGAACAATGTGGATAGTCGGAGTGGAAGAGTCAATAACTAAGGGATATAGGTTTAAGACAGGAGAGTCAAGAATGAAAGGATATGCATGAGGCAGATTTTTTTTTACATAGAGAATAGTGGGTGCCTGGAATTCATTGCCAGGGGAGGTAATGAAAGCAGAAACAGTAGTGACTTTAAAGGGGTGTCTTGACAAGTACATGAATATTTGGGAATAGAGTGGTATGGTCCCTGGAAGGTAGGGTGTTCTATTTAAGTCGGAAGCATGGTCAGTGCAGGCTTGGAGGGCTAAAGGGCCTGTTTCTGTGCTTAATTTTCTTCGTTCTTTATTCTTTGTTCATGGAACACCTCAGGGGAATCAGGTGAGAAAATTCATTGGATGATGTACAGAACAAGGCTGAATAATTTGCACTATGAAATTCTAGTACATCGGCATTCTCAGAAAGTCTATTGCCACCTTCAAGGAACATTGAAAAATCCAGCAACAACTCAACATTAATACCAAAGAACAGCAATATCTCAAATTATACATGAATTAATATGCAATATATTTCAAATAAAAAAGTACATTTTCCTTTAAATAGTTGATGCAACAAACATAAACATCCACATCACTCCCGCATAAATGTGGCAATAAGTTCCAGTTCCACAATATACTGTTTTTTATTCACACAGGGTCATGTAGGAATCCCAGCTGACAATAACTTTCACCTCTGAATTACATGAATTACATTATCATTAGCAAGGTACAGTTCTACAAGGCCTTCACACCCTGAGCTAATGACAGTCCTGATGTTGTTGCTTACTAGACTTACTTCTCAATTGACAAACCAATAACAGCCCAGTTCATGAATTAGCCACTTTTTGGAAAATTCCCAACTCTTCAGTGTCTCCCAGGCATTTACAGGGCTTTTCAAGTTTTAGGTCATTTTATTCAGTTTGCATGCGGTCTCCGAGAGCTCATGTTCCCTTATCTGCCAAAAAATCTGATCTCTTTCTGATAATGATTTGTTTCTTTTCCTCATAAGAACTCTCTGTATTCCTCTTTCTGTCTCTGCTTGTTTCTTCTTTTGTCTGTGTATGTGTACTGATCCCTCCAGCTCCTCTGCTTATGGCTCTCCTTCATATCTGAACTCTCCTGGCCATTTGACTTCTGCTGTTAACTCTCTTGTTGTTGGTACTAGTACGAGGTTAATACTCATCAGGTTACGTAGACTAGTATTTCTTATTATACAAGAAAATGACAATTAAAGTCTTTACAATTAATGCAAGCATTTCAAAATTCTTTTCAGATATTTTAAAAAGCAATTACAGATTTCCTGGACATTTTACAGAATTTAGAGATTTCCCTGACTTTTCTGCTTCTGGATCAAAAGTTTTCACAAAATATAAAATACATCAACATCTAGTTCAGAGCAGAAACAAAGCTTTTCTTATATCCTAGGCTATGCTATTGTACAAATCGATATTGCACTGCATGCAAGGAAAAAAAAAACAGTTCAATCAGAATCGTTGAAACAGTCACCAAATGAAATTTCAGACCTTAGTTGCTCTTTGTTGAGTGTGTGACTGAGTATAAGTGCATGATGAGTGTGGTTGGGTGAGTAAGTAAGATGGTGGCAAAGTGCAGTGAGCACTGACACATCTGCGAGAATTTTACCAGCACGGCTGCCCCAGAATTGGAGTGGACAAAGCTCATGTAAAGACATTTTCCATTGACCTTGGGTGAAATTTTATGAGCTTCAGGTGGGCAAGGCACTAAAATTCTCACAATTGTCTCTCACTTACAATACAATCACATAAGTGTCCGAGTCTGAACAGATGTAGCAAGTAACATTTACCAGGTACAGTAGTTTCACCATAGTGATACTTCTCCAGAGAGCTTTATGTCGAGTCTTGCTTTTTTGCTACCTGTTGGCTTCTCTATTAGGCTCTGCTACCTTCATTTCTTTGATCCAGCCCAGATCTCCCTATTCACTATCTTTCTATCTCACCATCTGTGTGAAGCAGTGTCAATTGCTAGCCAGCTGTTTTGCCTTTCTTGAAGAAGTCTGTGCCAGCATGCAAATAGGCAGGCACATTGGCAGGGCTGGAAGAGAAGACTACAGCAAAATTACGATGGACAGCCTGGACATTTTGTACTACATGTACTGGCCTTCCAGCCTGCTGGCCTCCCTCAGTTGCAGCTCTTGATTAATACCCATAGGACCCTAGTGATGCAGAGATTTTATTTGATTTGATTTATTATTATCACATATTATTATACAGTGAAAAGCATTGTTTCTTGCGCACTCTACAGACAAAGCATACTATTCGTAGAGAAGAAAAAGAGAGAGTGCAGAATGTAGTGTTACAGTCAAAGCTAGGGTATGGAGAAAGATCAAGTTAATGCATGGTAGGTCCATTCAAAAGTCTGGTGGCAGCAGGGAAGAAGTTGTTCTTGAGTTGGTTGGTACATGACCTCAGACTTTTGTCTCTTTTTCCTGACAGAAGAAAGTGGAAGAGAGAATGTCCGGGTGTGTGGGGTTCTGTGCGAGAAGCATAGAGAGTGTCAATGGATGGGAAGTTGATTTGTATGATGGATTAGGCTACATTCACAACCTTTGTAGTTTCTTGCAGTCTTAGGCAGAGCAGGAGCCACAACAAGCTTTGATTCAACCAAAAAGAATGTTTTTTTATGGTGCACCTGTAAAACTTAGTAAGAATCATAGTGGACATGCCAAATTTCTTTATTCTTTTGAGAAAGTGGAGAAAGCAGATGATCTCCAAAGCCAGGCCCAAGTCAAGCAACTAAAAGAAAATACAACGGTTAGGAGGATCATCTCTTGGGTAATATGATGGGTTCTTGTCTCCGTGTATACAGTTCAACACATGGAGATTCTCCAGATATTGTTAATGATGTTGTCTGAGTCATTTTATCGAATGCAAAAAAAAGAGAACTGAAAATAATGAATATGCACGCACATCAAATGGATTTTCATTTTGGAAATGGGTACTTTTCCAGCCCATTAAATATGTACGTGGAATGTTGCACATTAAGTGCCATAGGCATAAACCAGTAAACACTCTGCTCTGGCATAATTGAGTGACATTCAGCATCAATGCTGCGATGGGTTAAAGCCTGCCAGGCACCCTGTTCCAGCAAAATTCTTTTTGTGATTTTTGTTTTGCTATCTCACTGACATTCTGTCCCGTACGCTGAGCTGCTCATTCATCGCAGCTGTTGTTTAGAGAAAGTCATTCTCTAGATGTCCCTGCCCTGCAGTTTCAAGCAGTTATGCTGGGTCTAGGCAGTCACGTTACAAGCCGGGAATATGAATGTGGAGGCGGGAAAACCTCGGCCAAACTAAAGCAGCTTCCTGAAGCCATTCTCATTGAAGCCACTCACAGAAAGGAAGTCGCACATATCTCTTTTCTGTTTGCTCCAACCCTAACCCAGCTACATTTAAGATGGATGGTTTGCTTCTGTGTATAACTGGCACAATTGATACAGTGTGGAAATGTATCTATAAATTTGTAACATGTGTTTGTAAAAAAGAACTGCAGTAATTCTGCAGTAGGAAGTTTAGACATTTCTCGAAGTCCACATTGGATTGTAGTGTTTGAAGAGTTTGCTCACAACTTTCCTCCAGTTGACAGGTTAAATCGGTTCATATTAATGTCATCATGGATCTTTTCATAGTGCTATTTCTGAAGTGACAAAATGACTCCTTGGATAGGATTGGCCTTATTGCTAAAATGTTGATTTTCCTCATAGTCACAGGAACCCAAATTCTTTATTTTGTTTTTCTGGGGACATAGATAGAAAACATTTGAGCACTAAATACCACTATAACATTGTCTTGGTTCAGGTCAGCAACTCCAAAGTGACTTATGGAGCCTCCCTGATCATTAATTCTGCATCTCGAATATGGCCAGGATAAGCATGATGTATTTCACTTCAGGCATGATTCAAATTACCCTTTAGGGAAACTTTACAAACAAAGTTTATTTAAGAATATAGTTAACATGTGTAGTAAAAAAAATAGCAAGAACTTTTATCAATTACAAACAAGCAATAAAAGAACCGCTACAATTATATTTAATAAATATATCTAAGATATTCCAGTCAAAACCAATACCTTCCATAGACAAAATCCTTTAAACAAGTTCCATGCAGCAAAGGCTAATGCTTATGTGATATTGGAAATTGAGTCCTTTGATTGAAATCTGCAGTTGTCTGGATTCACTCAGAACAAATAGGAAACAGCTCAGAAACCAGGGAGAGACTCTCTGGTCATGCCACCAACTGCAGAATCTTTTTTACGGATAAGCAGCAGAATTTCCAAAACAACCGGGAGAGAGGGACAATATTTGTTTTTTTAGCTTGCTGTCCCTTCTAAGAATCAAACTTTAATTTGCACTTTTGGATCTTGGATGCAGGCAGCACATATGAGATTGGTTATAACTACACTACCTCTTTTGACAAGTGGGAAATCCACTGGGGCCTACTGTCACTATATTCCTGATGTCCATTTCTGGATATTCTGTGCAAAATTCTGTGCTGCTTCTGAGGAGCTGTTAATAAAAGAACAACTGGTTAACAGAAAACAGACTCCAGAACATTAGTTTTATAGAGCCAGGCCTAGCATTCCCTCCAACTTCTGGCTCCACGCCTCCCTACTGACCTTTGAAAATGTTGTGTGTTATTTCATCTTCATTTGATATTTTTAATTATTGCATCAACTTGTGCTTGGAGACACAGCATCATCTTCTACAGCCACTGAAAACTCCCACCTTATGCTAAGAGGAGTGCAAAATCTGTTTCTTTTTCAATACCTACCTGACCCTAAAACTGTGGAGTGGAAGTTTTCTTTGTAGTTTTGTTGCCGTGCTGAAGATTCTATCTGGTCCCTGGTCAATCCCCTCACAATTATTGTCTCCTTCTCTCTCTTGTTTTTAATAATATTCTTTCATGAGACAATGGACAGTATTGGAATTTGTTTCCCATCCTTTTGCTCATAACTTGATGAGCCATTTCAGAGGGCAGTTAAAAGCTAACCAAATTGCTATGGATCTGAAGTCATATGTAGGCCAGAGCAGGTAAGATTTCCTTCCCTGAAAGACATTAGTGATCAGATGGGTTTTCTTTGAGACAGTTGATATCACCATTCCAGATGATTTAATTAATTTAGTCTAAATTCCACCAGCTATGAACCTTTGTCCTCAGAGTATACCTTTGCCCTCTGGATTACCAGTCCAGTTACATAGTCACTACTCCACTACCTTCCTGCTCCCTCTCCCAGGACTTACTAAAGAGATGCTGCCACTAATAGCGTTATAGGAAATTGAAATCAGCTTCACTGATGAGTTGTTTTGTCAACCAAATAGGCTTGTGCAGATGGCGGATCTAAGGCCTGTCTCTTCCAGCTAAAGGAATATTTCCGTGCACCAATTTCACACCAGCAGGCAAGAAAAACAAATTTTAGCTCCCTTGTTTTTCCCGTTCCCCCTGGCCCTCCCACCATCTCTTCACCCCCAAATACTGTTAGGAGCTGCTACTTAATCTACTTTGAACTTCCTTATTAATAGCAATTTTGGTCATTCCATAAGTGTTCAGCAAAGCAAGGTTGGAATCAAATGTGTGGCCCAATTCCACATTGTATAGAGAATCGTCACCCAACACAATATTTAACAGAGCTAGCCAATTAGTAGCCGGAGGGAATGCTTATTATTCAATTAGGATGAGGGGCTAGCTACTGAGGCTCGAGGGCTGATAGGAGACCTTCTAATTTTAGCATACTGATAGCCCAGCTATTCTGAAAAATGGTCTGGGAACTGGATATTACCTACAAACCTGGATATTACCAGCCTGCAGCCAGAAATCCCAAGTCCTCCCACTTCTGATTCAACCACCATCAACCTTGTTGAATACAGCACTTGATGTCACCTTCACTTTGACATTTTCCTTCATAGCATTAGCCGGTTGTTAGAAACCCAGTTTCATCTTGCAAAGCCATGGAAGATTGTTACACTTTACTGGGAGGACACTGTTGTAGGATGTTGAGTATGCCTGCACATCACTGTATTAACTAACATGGGACTGGAGATAAACACCACCCATGGTATGATGTACGGGATAACATAGTAATAGACTTAGAGAGAGCACTCTGGAAACATGGACTACAATATCATGCATAATAATAATATCTGGGATCTGTAACTAGTTGAAGATTAATGATAAACAATTCATGTTTAAACATACAGGCTGGAATTTTACCATCCTGCCTGCTATAGGAATCGAACCAGGCGAGGGGCAGACCATCGAAAGATCCATTAAACACAAGCAGGATTTTCCAGTTTTGGAGCGAATGGGGCTGGAAAATCCCACCAACAGTCTCAAGATCACATTAATAAGGCACTGCAGATGAACCCATAACACAGCATGATATTCAGCAGTGACACTTTATTACAATAGGCAGCAGTTATCTTGGACTTAATCATAATTGCTCTTTACCATGCCATACAGCTGAAATAGAGTATCTTTTAACAATGACATTGTTTGGCTTTCAATACATTCAACTGAACCTGATATTCCCCAAAGTTTATTTTCTTTAAACCTGTCGTCATGCAGGTATCAGTAGGTTAAAAGCCACCGGAATTTCAAAAGGTATTTCTTAAGATGTGAGTCTCAGTAATGAGATTAACAGCTGCAAACAGACAAGAAAAATACATTGTCTTGCTAATAGAAAACACTTGATGTAAACGATTGCACCATCCAGGGAAGGCGTACATATGTTAATCTTTAAGAAGTACAGAAGCTGAGTGAGCAGACAGCAAATATACAGAGAGAACAATCAAAAAGAAACAATTGCATAATCGACGATAACCGTGGAAGCAGGGAGACAATTTCATTCAGCAGCCTCAGAGGCAGTTTTCCATCTAGCAGCCCTGAGAGACAGAATCCATCTAGCAGCTTGTCAGCCAAGTTTTGGAAGGAGACCAAAAGCAAGAGTGTGGAAACCTTCATGGAGGCAGTTAAAACCATATTTTCACTGAACCAAGAAGAGACATTTTCTAGCATAGCTACTCAATCATATGCAGTGTGGCAATTTTGAGCTGGCTTTTACTTATAGGCTTACTGAATTGAATGTTGTTTGGACACAGCAAAATCTGAAAGAGTTCTGATTTTGTAAATGTACTTTGAATCAAAAGAATAAAATTTATTTAAATAGTGTGAATGTGTTTAGAAGTTCTTAGAATTATAGAATCCCAACAGGGCAGAAAGAAGCTACCCAGGCCCTATCCCCATAACCCTACTTCTTAACCTGCTAATTTTTGACACAAAGCGGCAATTTAGAATGGATAATCAATCTAATCTGCACATCTTTGGTGTATGGGAGGAAACCGCAGCACTCAGAGGAAATCCACACAGACACAAGGAGAACATGCAAACTCCACAGAACCAGTGACCCAAAGCAGGAATTGAACCTTGGTCCTTGGTACTGTGAGGCAGCAATGCTAACCACTGTGCTGCCAGTTCTTACAACTGTCTTAGATCATCATTGTCCTATTTGTGTATATGTTTCCTATATTGTAATAAATTGTCTTTAAAAGGTGGTATGTTATGATGGGGCTGGTTACTGTTCTCACTGGTTCTTGCACATGCCTCCTCTCACCATTCCTGTCAACAAAACTATACACTACCAGGAACTGGTGTCCTAAGTCAGAGCACTCTCGCCGATAAAACCACCCATGATCATGACACTGTAAAAATAATTCTGTTCAAATTTACTTTTGGATGATTCATTACATTCACAGTAAATTGAGAGGGCAGTAGGGTCCATCTCAGGCAAATGTAAAGATCCCATGGCAGGAAAATTACTCCTACTGTCTTGAGTAATACATATCCATCAATCAGTGTCATAAGAACAGATTATCTGATTGTTACCACATTGCTTGTGTGCAAATTGACTGTCATGTTCTTTATGCTACAACAGTGACTGCATTTCAATAGTACTTAATTAGCTGTGAAACACCAAGGGATGTCCAGTGATTGTGAAAGACACTGTATAAATGCAAATCTTTCTTTTCATTATTCTCTTTGTAGAAGATCAGTTAGCCAGATTGGTTTTGTTTGTCAATATCTGCTACCTTTTGAGAACATGCATAGTTTAGAGTTTTTGAAATCAATCGATCTTCAGTTTGATATCATCTCCACAGTCGGCCTAACTAATTCACCTTGCTTGGATTGTCTGACATCTTTGCAAATTTCAACATCATACAATTTGGCTTCAGATGAATTTTCTGACCAGTTCTAATAATGTTATGGACAACGTTACTCATGTGATCTACGAGAATTCACACTGCAACATGGTCATTAGTAGAAGCTACTTCAAGGAATTGATTACTCTGTTTTATCACTAACCTGTTATTTGAGGAAAGAATGATTTGTAACATTTACACTCTTTCAATTGTCCTTGCCATAATATTAGATGGATTACCACTAAACAACTGAATCATTAAGAACTTAAAGTACGCAATAGCATTAGCGTTTCATTTTTACTGATGTTTGTGACATTGGAATGAACCAACTTACTGAACCATCTTCTTGTCCTTGTTCACCTTGAACAAAGAACTCTAGCAACAAACAAAGAGCAGAGATGCAGCCATCCAATTTCATGTCTTAATGTTGGGATTAATGACGCCCACCACTATTTATGTGCAAATGATAGAACAACTTTAAATGAGAGTTGATGTGTAGCTAAATTCCAATATCTAGAGGTTGTTGTCCAAGCTACAGCATATTACTGTCAACCTCCCCATTGAAATTCATGCATTGGTGCAAGGCTGCTGTAACTGTGTGGTAGATTGGAACTAAGTTAGCCACAGCAAGTTAAGCATTGTCCATTTTTACCTTGTATTGACGTGGTAATTATTAGCTACTGCCAAGCAATCTCTCTGACACTGAACATTAAATATTACTGGTGAAGAGTTTCATTCTTTCAGATTTCAATTGGTTAGAGATTGTAAAAATGTCAAATCTAATAGCTTCTTATTATTCCCTTTCTGCCTCGTTCTCCTTCATAATTCAATCTTTCATTCCCGCTCCTTTATTTCCAAGTCAGTGCCTGGTTTAAGATTGAATTTGTGCACTTTAACTTAAACTTCCTTCTTGGTCCTTGCATTGTTTGTTTCTCAATTCTTTAATCTGACTGTTTAAGGAGATGTGCAATTACTTCCTGTCTTCACTCAGATCCCAGCTATGTATGTCTTCCCCTCTATTGTATTAACAGCTTGCATATTCAGCAACCCTCCCAATAAACTGCAACCTGGGAGGGCAATGAACTAATGACACCTGGAAATTATTGCGTGTTGTGTTCTGCACGGATACCAGAGAGCAGTAAACACATGCCCATGGTTTACACCAGGTCATTGAAGATATAAAGAGTGATTAATCGGATCCATGTGGGTCTGTGAACTTTTTCTGTAAAGACATGTTTCTTGCACGAATTGAAAAGGATGTTTCCAGCTCGTATACAACTACTGGAACAAAATTATATAGTTGACATGTCATAGTCCCTTGTAGGCTATTTGATGCTTTCATTCTCAGGCAATCAACCATTCCACATTTGGTTTGAAAAAAGTCAAGGACCAAACGTTGATTTCCAAGTGGCACTGGCTATTTCAATGGTGGTGAAAGATGAAGGTAATAATTCCATCACAGTAATCATTGGAAGTACAATTGGAAGTGTGAAACAAAGTTTCAGATTATGGGTTTTTCCTGTGATATCAATGTTTGTATATATGAGAATTTCACCGGATGGTGACTTGGGAGGACTCAACTGTTCTTCGTCCTTTCCCTTTATGAAATTGATCTTTTATTTGTGCTGATGCAACTCTCAGCTGCTTTCTTGGCTATTATCAGCCATGGTTTACCATTGTCTTCCACTGGACTGTTGATTTTGTTGTCGACAATGCAATCATTGCAACAGGTAGAACTAAATTTTTAGTGATACCAACAGCTGACCCCGCATGACAGGCCTGACTGGAATATAATGTGGGGAAGGTATCCAAGATCATAATGGCTTAGAGTGTCTTTGCAAACAAACTATTTACAGAAAGAAGAAATAGTGAAGTGAGAATAGGAGAAGAAAGAGGATTTTGTAGGATAATAAGATTGTTTGTATTCCACACTATTTCTTTCTATTTCAGTTCCCTAAAAGCTATTGCAATCACAGTGTCCTGATTATTCCCTTCAATAAATCTTCCAACTTATTTCAATTTTGATTTCTTATGCAGAGATAGACATCTTACAATCATGTAGGAATTGTCTTTGCAGCATGCCACAATCATGAATAAATAATTAATGCCAACTATAATTTCCTTGTGAATTGCATACTGAATTTTTGTCCAATCTTTCCTCTCTGACTTTCTAGTTAGTTCCTTCTGTAGTTTTGCTGCATTGAACAATTCTTCTTTGTGTCCCTAGTATGATATCTTGAGTAGCTGATTATCTGCACAAGTTTTTCTCCCTTTCCCAATGTTAATTTTGGCAGAATTTTGGTTGCATAATACTTGATCGGTTGTCACAACAATGCTATTTCCAACAATAATATTCTTCATTTGCAATCCTCAAAGTTTGTTCTCAAGGTTTGATGCTAGTCTGGGAATAGTGTTTGCCTGAGGTGGCTCACTAACTAAAACTAATTCCATACAGTCTTCTCAAAAATCATTTGCTCTCTGTCTGCCCATCTAATTTGCTAACCCTATACTTTCCAAAGCCACTTTAAGTTTGCTTGTTAATAGATATTGTTTGCATTACTTCATGCTTTTACTGCATTTCCTCATCTTATTGTGAACTTCCCACAGCAAATCCACATTCTAAGCTGCTGTCCCTTAGAACCATAGAATCATAGAATCATTAGAGTGCAGAAAGAAGTCATTCAACCCATCGAGTCTGTACTCTCCAATTAACTTATATTAATACCTAATAATCTCCGAGTATTTTACCCACATCTCTTCCTTTCTCTGTGGCCCCACACATTTACTTAGTGGTTGGAACTGTTGCCTCACAGTGCGAGGGATTCAGGGTTGATCTTAGCTTGGGTCACTATCTGTGCTGAGTCTGCATGTTCTCCTTGTGTCTCCATGTGTTTCCTCTGGATGTTCCAGATTCCTTCCATAGACACTTCCTCCCGTAGCACAAGAGGCATACTGTTAGGTGTCTTGGCCATGCTAAATTCTCCCTTAGTTACTCGAGCAGGTACCGGAGTGTGGCGACTAGGGAATTTTCAAGTTAACTTCATTGCTATGTTATGTAAGAGTACTTATGACAGTAGTAAATAAAGTTATACTTACCCCACCAATCCCCTGAACCTACATATCTTGGAAAACTAAGGGACTGTTTAACTTGGCCAAACTACCTTTCCTGCACAACTTTTAACTGTGGGAGGAAACCGGAGCACCAGAGGAAATCCACGCAGGCATGGGAGAATTTGCAAACTCCACATAGTCACCTGGAATTGAACCCGGGTCCCTGGCTCGGTGAGGCAGCAGTGCGAACCACTGTGCCTCTCATGCAGCTCCCTATTGTATAAATATTCTCCTATTGCATCTTAAAGTGTAACTTTACTAAAGTCACTTTAGCTTTTACTTGTATCTAGTCTCACTTCCATTTAAATATTTACTTTCTGTGGGAATATTGTTTTACTTTCTATCAGGTTTAGTCATTTATTTTGATGTGCTTTGGGTGGTCTCCCATTTCAACCACTTCCCACAGATCTTTTTCTTTCACCTCTGTTTGTCTACTCTACAGTCCATCAACAGTACATTTCTGAGTGTTCACTTTTCACCCCCTTCTTGAGATAGCCTTTAAGAAAATATTTAATGACCCACTTTTTGTAGCTAATGACCTGACATAATACCTGATAGCTGAATTTTAGCTCCATGCTGACGGCTTTGGAAAGTTGAGCTCTTAAAGGTAGTCTGGTCAAATTGAAACTCTTATTTTCACGAGAAAATTTTGGAATTCATCTGGAGCAGACATGTTCCATTGCACTCTCCTTATAAGTCACGGTATTTATAGTTTCGAAGGGATTTTCAGGTTTTTGTGATGTTGTTATGTCTTTAAAATGATTAAGGGATTTAAAATAATAGATACAGAGGAATTATGTCCTCTTGTCGGAGAATCAGAACAAGGGGAGGCACAACATTGTTCAAGTAGGTCGCCCACTGCCATTTTCTGAGGGGGAATTTCATCATCCTAAAGCAGCACTGGGAGGGAGGAGGTTTGTGTAAAATGCCACGTGATCTATTCAAAACTTCATTGACTCCAATGGGAACAGAAGATTCCATCCACGGAAGGAGCAAGAAAATAGAAATGGGAAAAGGTATTCTCCTACGAAACAAATAATGATATTGCTAATAAAACAAATCCCCCAAAAAGACATTAAAGGACTAAAAGACTTGATTGATAGATAGCGAGGATCAATTTCCTCTGGTAACAAAATCCAACACAAATTGATTTGATGATTCTATTGCTGGCGAATGGGATTAAATGGGAGTTCGGGTGTTTCTAATCTGTTGGTGAGGACTTGTTAGGTCAAAGGGCCTATTCTGTGTTGTATGATTCAATGATTCTAAAAGTATACAAAGTTAAAATTAGGATTAGGTCATTCAGAAGTGAAGTCAGAAAAGATTCTTTCCACAGAGGGTATTGGAAAAGGTGGCATTCTCTCCCCTAAAAAGCTATTGAGGCTAACTCAATGAAACATTTCAAATCTGAGATTGATCAACGTTTGTTAGGTGAGTGGATTCAAGAGTTACAGTAAAGTACACGGAGGCAGTAAAAGGATCTAAGATGAAGGAAAGCCAGGATCTAACCGAAAGCAAGAGGGTCAACAGGTCAAATGCCAATTTCTGTCCATATGTTCTTCTGCATTATGGCTGATGCTTTAGTTCTTTGGAATCTGCACCCTGATAATTGTTGACATTCTTGGAAGTTTTTTATCTGGGAGTAGGTGCTATACCATTCTGCAACACCATGAACCTCTGGATGCTCTTCCTCTTTGCATTCAGTACTAGTTACAATTAATGAGACGGCTCTGTTGTCTTACTGCTATTCCAAACATTCAGTTATTTGTAAAGAGTTATTGTCTTTCATAACTTAATTGAAAGAATACAATTGTGTTAACAGTAGGTATCTTCTAAAGAAAACAATAAATGTGCCTCATTTAAAAAAAAATCGAGAACTTAAAACAAAGAAAAATGAATGCTTCTCAAACTAAGTCTTCTGAACTAAGCAACTTCACCCACACACTTTTTAGGGAACAGTGTGAGGTAATTATCAGCATGTTGAAGTGCGTTGTGAATGCTCCTGCCATTGCCAACAAAGTCCTCAAGTTGGACTCAAACCTGGAGCTTCTGGTTCAGACGTAAAGGTACTACATCCTCAACAAATTGTTCAATAGTCTTGTGGTCAAACAGTGTGTTCTTATGTGACCAACGCTGTTCTTTGGCACACTGGTAGATTACAAATTGATTGTTTTTAACAGATGCCATTAAGCCTTGCTGTTTTGCATTGCCCCTTTTAACAATTATCTTTGAATATGAATTACTTCTAAGAAATTCTCCAGGATATTTTTCTTCTGTACTGCTGCTCATCCAACATCCCTCTTTTCCTACCAAGTTTGCCAAAGCTCTCAGATGATCGATTGATGTGAAAAAATATTGAGATACACTGTTGGTATGAAAGGCAATGTCTAAATGTAGGTTTAAATTTTCTCCCTGATCTTTAGCAATGTTTTTCTTACTCATATGCAAAATTACCTTTTCTAGCAATTGAATTCAGAGAATCTGAATTACAAATGAACCAAGTCTGAACCAAATTGATCAGAATGTCTGGCTCAAACTGAGATTCATCAAAGTAATCTCCTTTCACATTTTGACCAAAGGGACGTCACATTGATATAATCTTGTGGCTTCAAGGTTAAGAATCAAACTCAGATTGTTTGTAATGTTTCTCTTTTGTTTCATGCACAGTCATTATTTTTCATTTATATGCAACAAAAAGACATGCAATGATATCATAAATACCAATAGAAATTGTAGATAAAGAATAGAAACTTAAGATAATGTTGTTATGCAATATTAAGAAAAAGAGCAATGGGAGAAAGTCAGAAACACAATTAAAATTCTGTAAACGACTTTTGTAGTTCATTTTGCATTGAAGAGTCATTGAATTCAATGACCATTAAAAATATTCTGGCAGTGAAATTGCAGTGTTAGAGCTCCACATGGTGGGGTAAATGTGCTACATCTTTTTTGCGACTATAAGTTTGTAACATGTAAGAAAATTGTAACTTAAAAAGCATAGGAAATTTATTACAAATATATCATCACAACATTGACAAGAATTATTCTGATGCAAAAATAATTTTTCTGCAATATCATTTGCTGTATAATGGTAAGTATTAAAATGTGTAAAGACCCTTTTGGTTGCTTAGTTTATTTCTACAACTATTAAACAAAAAGATGATGTAGAAATCATTTCTGAGGAAAAAAAAATCATTGCTGGCCCTCATTATAAGGCGATGATGAAGAGACAAAGCATCAGTACACCTGGGTTATGCCGAAGCTAAGATATGAACCATAAGGAAAACACATTTTAAGACTTTTTACTGTTTTCTAGTGTGTGCTACTGTTGCTTTACTTGTTCAGATTAAAAGTAACTTCTTGCATCTTTAACTCCCAATTGAAGCCATTGTGCTAATGTTTTAACTCTTCCTGGTCAGTTACTTTCAAGTGTTTATGCTTTTGGTTTGTGCAACTTTAAAATAAAAAAAGACTTTCCTACTTAGCATGCAGAGCTATCTTGTGTCCTAGTGCTGGAGAAAACAAGGTTAGAGTTACTGGCATTATGATCTAAGTACAGCATAAGAGAATGATTTCCTCCACATTCAGTTATCTATTGATATTATTGAAGAATGTTGAAGCATATTGAAGAAATCTTTCTCTCTTATTGGCAAAAAAGATCTTCATTAAGGAATAAATATTTAATCAACATCAGTGTCATTTTCATCAAAGATTTTCTTTCGCCCCGTTTCCCTAGTGTTAATGAAGATCCGGAGAGGGGTAGAGCAGAGTTTCAGTCTCATGACCCTCAGACTGCGAGGTTGCATTAACCGTTTAGACTCATGAAAAGATATGCAGTACTGATTGTGATGGAAGACTGGACTTTCATTTAAAAAGCAACCCCTTATCTTCACATTGTAATGTTAAGATTGGAAGTGGAGGCTGATTCACTGAAAGGAAAAAGTAATGGTATATGTTGTGCAAATTCAGTGAGCATTTTAATGGTACAGATTTGAAGATGCGTTATCTCCTGCAACAAGTTTTGTTTAATTTTACTATCTTCGAGAATTTACTATCTTTCACTTATATGAAGTAGGTGAGAGAAATTCAGAACCCTGTGCAGACAATGGTTTCCAATAGGTAGATTTTTACAACCCAAAGTAAGCTAGTTGGTTTGATTCAAGGCCTTTTATATATTTAGGGACAGAGGAACAACAGTGTGCTATTCAGGTCCTCTGGTCCATTTTATACTTCAATTTGGGGCGATACGGTGGCACATTGGTTAGCACTGCTGCCTCACAAAGAAAAGGGCCTGGGTTAGATTCTCGGCTTGGGATGCTGTCTGTGTGGAATTTGCATATTCTCTCCGTGTTTGTGTGATTTTCCTTCAGGTGCTCTGGTTTCCTCCCACAATCCAAAGATGTGCGGGTTAGGCTGATTGTACATGTGACATTGCCGTTTAGTATCGGGGGACGAGTAAGGTATATACATGGAGTTGTGGGAGATAGGGCCTGGATAGGACTGTGGTCAGTGCAGACTCAATGGGTCAAATGGCCTCCTTCTGCATTGTAGGAATTCTATGATTCCAGACAATGGCTGATCTAAATAACTCCATCTTCTCACCTGGCTTTAATTATAAGGTTACGCTATTGTTCCAGACTCATCACCAGAAATAATCTTCCTCTTGTTTACTCTATGAATTCCTTTATTCTTTGAAATCACTTGCCCTTTATAATTGGAGGATTTTGTTCATTGTCAATTACATTTTGTATTTGTTCTCAGGTTGTGGGCTTTGCCTATCCTTAGTTTTCCTTGATATGAAGGTAGTGGACTACAGTTTGAACATGATATTGTAGTTCTTTGATATGTTTGACTTGCTTGCTTGACTTCAGCAGATACTCAGGAATCAATCAAGTTGATACAGGGCTGGTATACTTGTGTTTATTTTACTAAGTTCAGATTTTCAATCTAGCTTTCTCTACATCCAGTACAGCTGTTGACATTTTACCTGCATACTTTTCAAAAGTAAACATTAAGGGGTGAATTTTTATCCAACAGTCCCAGAGGTGGAACATTTCCCAGAGTGATGTATCTGCTCCGGGAGTAAGCGCTTGTAAAGTTGGCATTTTCATTCTAGAGGACAATGTGGGTTAGTGCTGTGGTGGAGGCGGGGGGATGGGATGGTAGGAATCAACGCTGGAGTCAAACCTACCTCCCCTAGAGAGAGTTTAGAAGCAGCCATAGGAGCTGAAAGGTGTAGGGCTGGCTGTTTTAAAGTCCCACCTTGGTGCTTCAGAATTTCATCCTCTTGTACTAAAAAGAATAAAATAAAACTGTCCCAGTCTTCACTTCACACATTGTCTCAATCCCCACAACCTCTCTATGTCAACTCTTGCCACTTCATGCGCCCCACTCATCTCCAATGGGCCTTCATTTTCTCCATGCCAACCTACGGCACTTCAATATCCATTTCCCTTGAAAGGATGGGAAACTTCACAGCCCCAGTCATTTTTATTTGTTTGTGTAGAAGACAGGAAAGTATTTATGTCACAACTGACAAACGAGATAGAGACAAAATTACTGAGGTCCAAAGGGGAGTTAATAATCTTAGTTCAGAATTTTGGTCAGTTATAGTGCAAGTTAACAGCTGCAATACCAACTTTGGGATTGATAGTAGAGTTGTCGTGAACATAGAGATATAGAAATGAGAAGCAGGGGTAAGCCATTTGGCCCTTTGCACCTGCTCCACAGACATTCATTTTGATCATGACTAATCATCTAATTCAATATCCTGATTCCCCCGTTCCTCCCATATCCCTCGATCCATATAGCCCCAAGAGCTATATCTCATTTCTTCTTGAAATCAGACAATGTTTTGGCCTCAATTACATGTTGTGGTAGTGAATTCTCTCCGTGAATTCTCCAGTTGAAATTTCTTCACTCAGAGGATGGTGAATGTGTCATTCTAACTGATCAACTAGACTGGCTTCAGCTATTCATCTATCAAGATTACAAAGTCGCATAGATCTTCCAAGTAAAACAGAATTATTTCTCCTCTTCATTACAGTGTATTGTTGATTCTCTCTATGTAATTCACAGTTAATGTACATTCTTATTAAGAGGAGATACATGTATACTTAAGAGTTCTGATAAAAATCAGGTCATGGCTGAGATTTTTCCAGTCCCATACGTAGCTAAAAATATTGTGGTCACATCTGTAATAGCAGCTAATAACCGTTAACTTTAAGCCGGAGTTTTGGTAGGACTGGAAAATTCTGGCCAATGCCTTTGATGGGTCAATTTTTGATACTTCCTTTGGAATCAATGGAACTTCAGGCTACTGCCACTGAGAAAAATTATTTAATCAACAGCTAGTTCCTTTCTATCACAGAGACATTATCCAGTTAATGTGAGGTTTACACTTATTAGAGAGAAATATTGCTTAATTGGAACAGAATAGTAATAAGGTAGAAGTTAAGAGTTGTTTCTTTTCATATTTAAAGATTGTTCAATGGTTAGAGTTAAACTGTTTCATTTTGTTGGATTTGCACTTAAACTGTGTTATGAATAAAGTTTGTTTTTTTTTGAAAGATCCCTAATTTGTCATTGGAATCAATCCTGGAGCAAACCAACCATTCTTCACATTTGTGCCAAAGTAGAAAAATCATTGTGTCCAGTCTGACATTGTGGTTCTGATCTGGCATCCTAACAACTTGAACTTGTGGAGAGGGAGGAGTAAGGGTTGGAGTTGGGTTGAAAGTGTCATTATAAAAAGAGAATTGCAAGAAATGCCATGAAAATAGTTAAAGACAGTGGGCTAACCTGGGACTAAGCTCTTTGGCGAGGTGGAAATGTGGAGTATTTCCTGCTGCCGAGGCTGATGGGAAAACATGTTAAATCTTCTGCCCTGACCTCATTAATTATGCAATCAGGTGTTTTCCACCATATCCCATGGAGGGGTAAGCCTGATGGCATGCATTTCTCCATCTTATCCGGGCGCTATATTGTAAAGTGCTCAACATCACTGATCCACAATTGCAGAATGAAACTGGACCTTCTGAGAATGAAGGTGGATCTCTGGAGGCATTCTGAGGCTGAAAGATGGACCTGCTGAGAAGGAAGATGGATCTCCAGAAACATTCTGAGGCTGCATAATAGGTCCCTTCCAGGACACTGTATCTGGACATTCCACCTGCTCCCCCTCCACCCACTACTGTGATGTTCCAGGTCTGGGGCTGCTAGCAACCTCCATCCTGCAATTCAGAAGCAGCTCTAGGCATTTTTCTGGTGAGTACCAACATCTGCAAGCCACGTTATGCCAGATGTCTTTCACACTGGTGTGTTTTCCTACTGGCACTGCAGAAAATCAGGCATGGGTGGTCGAGTCTTCATTGATATTTTATTAGTGAGATGTAAATGAATTCCTCATTGGCCACAAGACCTGGTGTGGTGGACACCAGCAGAAAATCCCATTATATAAATTCACACTGGTGGTAAAATCAAATTCTGGACTTCTAACCAAATTCTCCCCCACAGCGTTTGCTGGCGGGGGCTTGTGGTAATTCCACCTATACTTCCCTATTGTTGTTGAAAACTAGATGATACGCATGGAGGGAGGTGTATTTTAAAGATAGAATCTGATCATATGTGACATAGTTGATGATTTAGTATCTGAGATCAGTCAGTCATATGTTAGACACAAGAGAGAAAAGTTGGAACAAGCCATGTTGAGGAACAACGTACCAATTCTGTAATCTGTTGAGATACTGTTAATAAACAAGTGACAGCAAGAACCAGAGTATACCTATAGTCTACTTACTCCAGACATAAGAAAGATCACCTCCAAACAGTCTATTAATTTACATGATGTGACTGTCACTGGTCAGGCCAGTGATTATTGTCCATCCATATTTGCCCTTAAGAAGTTGGTGTGATAGAATCATAGTCAGAGAGCTTTACAGCCCTTGAGCCATCATATCTGCACCAATGACCAAGCGCCTGCAATTTATTCCCATTTTCCAGCATTTGACCCAAAACTTTATATGCTATGACGTTTCAAGTGCCCATCTAAATTCTTCTTAATTGTCGTGAGGATTCCCTCCTCTACCATCCATTTAGTCAGCAAGTTACAGATTCCTATCAATCTCCGTGTGGACAAGTTTTTCTTCATTCCCTTCTAAATGTTCTGCTTCGTGTCTTAAATCTGTGCCCCCTGGTTATTGATTCCTCAAATAAGGGGAAACATTTCTTTTTATCCAGCCTATCAATACCCCCTATATTTTGCACACCTCAATTGTGTGCCCCCTCAACCTTCTCTGCTCTAAAGAAAACAACAACAGCCTATTCAGCCTCTTTTATATTTCAAATACTCCCGTCCAGGCAGTTTCCTGATGAATCTTCTCTGCACCCTTTCCAGTGCAATCACATCCTTCCTATAGTGTAGTGACCAGAACGGCACATAGTAAATGTTCATATAACTTCATCATAACATCTCTGCGCTAATTTCCTACGTCTATAATGTCCTGTGTTAATGAAGGCAGGTATCCTAATATCTCCAAAAGAATCAATGGAGTCACATGAAGCTTCAGATCTGTGTTGGATCATAGCCCAATACAGTCTGCTCAAAGTTCAATGGCAGACCAGTCAAAGACTTTGAGGATTCTATGGACTTTTGCACCTACTGCCTCAGGAGACTCTGCTATTAGAATCACAACACAAAATATAAGCTGACCTAGGATTGCTGCTCTTTATCAGACAATCCAAATGCTGCCCAATAACCGAGGAAATGTTTCTTCCAATCTTCAAGTTCTCTTCAGACGCTGTGGGGAAAGTAGGTACTGATTAAATGGTTCGAATATTGTTACCAGTTTCAGTTTGTCTTCTGTTTCTGTTTTACTATTAGTATGAGCTGCTGTTGAATTTTCTTTCACTCCACAATTCCTTCAACAATACCAATGTATTGCTTTTTACATTGATGTGCCATAACCTTCACCATGTTCTGAAATATTCCTTCTTATCTGTGGACTCTAGACTTGGTACTTTCAATATGTTACTTGACACTTGTCACCGTACTCTGGCATTTGCTTAACACTTATTTATTAATATTATGTCTAAACAAGTTGCAGGATATTCATGTTGTTCCTAAGCATGGGGAGATAAGTTGGCATGAGGACATGGATGGCCATTTTATGGTGGTGTATGGGGTAAACATTGAGAATAGTTGGATTTGCATGAGTGGCCACTGGGATAAGAGGTGGGACATGTATTTGAATGGGAATGAGTGGTCATTGGGCTGGGTGCAGGGGCATAAGAACATAAGGAAAAGAAGAGGTTACCTGACCCTTCAAACCTTTCCCAGCATTCAATATGATCATGGCTGATCTATGCCAGCCTCAACTCCTTTTCTGTGTCATTTCCCTGTAGCCTTCTATTCCTTTATCTGTCAAATATTTATCCATTTCTGCTTTAAATATTTCTAATGATACAGGAATACTTCCAAGTACTGACACAAGTTGGCATGAGGGACATGGATAAGACCACTTCAACTTACCTTTCAAAATGGTCCCTCAACTTGACTATTGTTCATGACACGCTGAGGGGCTGTGAATAATGATGAAATCCCACCACACTCACGGAAATAGATGCCTATTGCTACACTAGCTCGTTACTCACACCAACTTGAATCCTTATCCTTCACTGATGAAAACTAGGGACACTGAAAAGGGAGTCAGAAGTCCCAGATACATATCTGGTTTCTGTGTTTTGAAGGTCCTCAGAATATTCCTGATTTGGTGAAAATTCAACTCTAGACTGTATTCAGAAAGCATGCATAAGTGGAGCTGTGCTTGATAAGACTTTAGAATTAACATAGTAGGCTGTTTATTCATATATTAGAAGCATCTTGCAATTCACAATGATGGATAACTAGATTTAGAATGGGGGAAAACTGTACAGAACTTTGTTAATGCACCATGAAATAGATTTATCAAGGAATAGGTACACAGTGGCTAGTACTGCTGCCTCACAGCACCAGCAACCCAGGTTCAATCCTGGCCTCAGGTCTGCGGAGAGTTTGCACATTCATTCCATATCAGCGTGGGTGCTCCAATTTCCAGCTACAGTCCAAAGATATGTGGATTAGGTTGATTAGCCAAGCTAAATTGACCATTAATATCGGGAGCTTAACATGGTAAATATGTGGGGTTACAGAGATAGGGCCTGGGTGGGACTGTTGTCGGTGCAGGCTCGATGGACTGAATGGCCTCCTTCTGGACTGTAAAGATTTTATGGATAAGATGTAATGTGTCTGTTGTAATGCAAAACCTAAATAACAGTGAATCAACATCAACAATTCACATATATAGCACCTTTCCCATAGTGAAATATCCCAAGGCATTTGAGAAGAGAATCAGACAATAAGTGGGACTGAGCCAAAAAAAAGTCATTTGATCAAATGGTTAAAGCCCTGATCAATGCAGTAGGTTAAGCAGCGACTTAAAAGGGGATTGAGGTAAAGGCAAAAGATTCGGTGAGGAAGTTTCAGACCTAGATGGCTGAAGGAATAATAGCGAGAGGGAAGAAAATAGATAATGCAGAAGAGACCAACTTTGAGGAAACACAGAGGTCTCAGAAGACCAGAGGAAAAGTCATGCGAGGCCATGATGCATTTGAGCACGATGATAAGAATTTTAAAATTGAAATATTACTCATTGACGATCAGTGAAGACAGGTCGAAACCATGCAATGCAACAGCTTCAGCATTGTTTTAAGAAGAATTGATGAAAAACAATACAGTGAAATTTAACTTAATGATGAAACCTGGAATATATCTATTCCACTACAGAATTAATTATGAAACAGCCCATAATATTAGGAGAAAGAGAATGGATTCCATCTCATCAAGCATTTACAGGTTTATGTTAATAGTTTTATTGCACTTACTGTAACACAGTTTTTCACAATTATTATCGTTGAAGGGATTTACGTAAGTGGAAGTGAAAAAGCACTGCACTTCCAAGTAGATAATTAGAATATTTTCTTAAATTATTGCACAGTTCCATGGTAGGTCATCTGAAAGAAAGCAACTTGGAAGAGGGAGAAGCTGATAGGTTATTATTGAGGTCCTACATAACCATTAAACTGATACTAAAAGAGGAATGGATGTGAATAAAAGGAAATCTTCATTAACAACTGAAGTAATCTAAATAAAAACCTTTAGCCTGGTGCCATTTGTTAGTACAATGGAGCAAAATTTAATTATTTCTCTTCCTTTCAAATTATGAACTAGACAACCTGCATGTAACCAATAAGGAACAGCTTTACTGAGTGGAAGAAGCCAACTTTTTTCCCCAAATTACTTAGTGTTGGAGATTCTGGGTGCGATTTTATGGCCTTGCTCATCCCAAAACTGTAAAATCCAGCCTGAGGTCAATAGACCCTTCCACGCTCCGCCCCTCACCCTTTTCTATCCCTGTGATGGGAGGGATAGTAAAATTCTGGCCGATGGGTGTGATTTGTTGTTCTTCCCAGCTGTGCATTTTTTGGCAGTGGACACGGCTCATCATTGGCTAGTGGAAAGATCTTCCGATTCTGCCAATTTCATTGGCATATTGTGTTGTTTGCCCAACAGGAAACCCCTCTCAGGGAGTTGCCATCAATGGGACCCAAAGATGTCACAGGTGAGAAGGGCCGAAAAATTCACCCCAATGTCACATGGGGCAGTTATGCAACACTGAGAAGACATCACATCCAAAATGTGAGTATTCACAAAAATTCACAAGATAACATAATTTTATGTTTTGTTTGGATTGAAACATATATAAAAAAACAAATCATTCCCATTATTTAATATATATACATCATGTATACTGTAACATCTTTTAGAATTTATTGGTTTGATACAAATGGCACTGATATAGTATGTATGTGTGGAGTTTGCACATCCTCCCCATGTCTGTTTGGTTTCCTTCCAGGTGCTCTGGTTTCCTCCCACAGCCCAAAGATGTCAAGTTAGATGGATTAGTTATGTCACCCTTTAGTATCCCCAATATGTGTAAATTAGTTGGATTAGCCATGGTAAATGTGTCAAGTTATGGAGAAAGGGCAGGGGAGAGGGACTGGGTAAAATATTCTGTTAGAGAATTGGTGCAGACTCAATGGGCTGAATGGCCTCCTTCTACACTGTAGGGATTCTATGATAATCTGTCATTATGTGAATGGACTGCAAAATTTGACCTGCACTGTTTCCTAAATTGATTCATCAGTGTGTAACCCTGGTACAATATTTCAGAAGATTGTCTCAATGGGCATTTCCAAATAAAATGTGGATATATATATTCACCAAAAGTTTTGTTGAAATAAAATAATGAAAGAAGCAAAAATATATATTATATATATTATGTAATAATATATATTATGTATACATATAATATATGTATAATATATTATATATACACACAATGGTTTCTGGCCACACTCTGGACCATTTGTCATATATTTATGAGGTATTAAATTATGAACTGAAAATAAGAAATGAGAGTTTTGCACTAAAGTCTTAATACATAGAAACCCACCAGTCAGTTCTTCTTGTATAAATGAACTTATCACCTAAATGTACTGAGATTACTGCAGGATAATTAATGTACATATTTTTGCTGATAGTGTCAATACTGATCTCAAAATTTCACATGCTCTACAGCTATCTCTGGGGGTCCACAATTACTGGGAATTTTCTAGCTGTTTCATAATCTGTCTAAACATTTAAGATTTCCTTTTTCTTCTTTCCAGAGGCCAAGATGGAATCAAGATCGGAGATATTGGTTATTGGCAAGTTCTCCACCCTTCCCTGGAGGGTGGATGAGTGGATATGGATTGTTAGATACCAAGTGGTTGCCTATCTATCCTATTCCCTAAAATACTTGCTCAACCTTTCTGAATTCTTAGAGAATTGTCCAGCTTACCATCTTGGCGTACTGCCTTATTCTTCTTGGTATGTGAAGCAAGGGTACAGATCTAGATTTTTTTTATTTATTTCTGATCCTTGATCATCATGAGCTTTCTAAGGGGAAACAGAATGTTCCATCTATGCAAAGCAGCTCTAAAACCTCTAGAAACAACAGAGATCTGGCAAAAGGAATCAAAGGTTATGGGGAGAAAGCAGGATGAGTTTATTGAGTTGGACAATCTGCCATAATTTGATGAATGACCTTCTCCTGCTCCTATCTTCTACGTGTCTATCTAATGGTGCCATCGCTATTTCTCTTGGTGTTTAACCAAAATTATTATAGAGGATTAGAGCAACCCTCCAGCAATTTGGGGGTTATCATATATTATTTAGACCATGAATCAAAATAATTATTTTCCCTGTCCCTGTTTGCCTGTATTTGGATATTCCTGATGTGGAGATGCCAGCATTGGGTTGGGGTAAATACAGTAAGAAGTCTCACAACACCAGGTTAAAGTCCAACAGGTTTATTTGGTAGCACAAGCCACTAGCTTTTGGAGCGCTGCTCCTTCATCAGATAAGTGGGAGTTCTGTTCACAAACAGGGCATTTAAAGACACAAACTCAATTTACAAAATAATGATTAGAATGCGGGTTTTAACAGGTAAATGTGAGTAGATTGAGGGTTAATCACAGGTTAAAGGGATATGTATTGTCTCCAGCCAAGACAGTTAATGAGGTTTTGCAAGCCAAGACAAGTCATAGGGGTTACAGACAGTGTAACATGTATCCAAGATCCCAGTTGAGGCTGTCCTCATGTGTGCGGAAATTGGCTATGAGCCTCTGCTCAGCGACTCTGCATTGTTACGTGTGTTGTGATCTTGGAGAACACTTACCCGAAGATCAGAGACCGTATGTCCATGACCGCTGAAGTATTCCTCAACAGGAACAGAACACATTTGGCCAAATGCTTGTCTTCATCAATGACATGTTGAAGGCTCTGGAGAAAATGTTGTAGCTTCTCCACTCTGAGGAAGTACTGAACGATGAAGAGTACTTTGTCCAAGGGTACTTGGATATTTCTGCAGTTTAAGGAAGATGACCTAATGACATTTCTGAACACCACAATGGTGAGCTGAGAAATGACAGTGTAGACTGATTGATCCTAATTATTGCTCCTGGGCTGAATTATTTCACCTGGTGTTGGCAAGGAGCTGGTTGAGTAGCTCAGCATAGTGATCACCCACACTGACAGCAGGATGTGAGAGCATGTTCTACAAAGCTCTTTAACCCATCATTCAAACCATATCACAGCTGATTTAATTTTGTGATTTTCATACTCTTCAAGTTTATAATGTTTGTGAGGCAATTTTTAAGTATGAGATACTTTTGAGCTGGGCTGAAATTCAAAATTAGCGGCAAGACAATCTTTCTATTTTATAACTCTAGATTATTTCTTTCTTAACTCTGTACTCTTGTAAGTGGTTCACAATATTTGGTGTGTATAATTATGATTGTTGTGAATGTTTATAAGCATAGAACATAGAACATTACAGCACAGAACAGGCCCTTCGGCCTTCGATGTTGCGCCGACCAATTAGGAAAAAGCAATGACACTCTAACCTAAACCATTCCCTTTTCGTCCATAAACTTATCTATTAACCTTTTAAACGCCACCAAACTTGGTGCATCTACAACTGACGCAGGCAGGGCATTCCATACCCTTACCACCCTCTGGTTAAAGAACCTACCTCTGACATCCGTCCTATAACCACCACCCCTTAATTTAAAGCTACGTCCCCTTATGCTAACTTTCTCCATCCTAGGAAAAAGGCTATCACTGTCCACCCTATCTAAACCTCTAATCATCTTATATGTTTCAATAAGGTTTCCTCTTAGCCGCCTTCTTTCTAACGAAAACAACCTCAAATCCCTCAGCCTCTCTTCATAAGACCTGCCCTCCATACCAGGCAACATCCTGGTAAACCTCCTCTGTACCCTCTCCAATGCCTCCACATCTTTCTTATAATGTGGGGACCAGAACTGCACACAATACTCCAAGTGCGGCCGCACTAGAGTTTTGTACAGTTGCAACATGACGTTGCGGCTCCGAAATTCAATCCCCCTACCAATAAAAGCTAAGACTCCATATGCCTTCTTAACAACCTTATCGACTTGATTGCCAACTTTCAGGGATCTATGCACATATACACCAAGATCCCTCTGTTCATCAACACTATTAAGAGTCCTACCATTAGCCCTATACTCTACACATTTGTTATTCCTGCCAAAGTGAATTACCTCACACTTTTCCACATTAAACTCCATTTGCCACCTCTCGGCCCAGCTCTGCAACTTGTCCAAGTCTCTCTGCAAACTATAACACCCCTCTTCACTATCTACCACTCCTCCGATTTTGGTGTCATCCGCAAATTTACTAATCCATCCTTCAATACCCTCATCCAGATCATTTATAAAAATTACAAACAGCAGGGGCCCCAAAACAGATCCCTGAGGTACACCACTAGTAACCGAACTCCACGATGAATATCTCCCATCAACCACCACCCTCTGTCTTCTATCTGCTAGCCAATTCCTAATCCAATTAGCTAAATCACCCTCTATCCCATACATCTGCATTTTCTGCAGAAGCCTTCCATGGGCCACCTTATCGAACGCCTTACTAAAGTCCATATATACCACATCAACCGCCTTACCCCCATCCACCTCTTTGGTCACTTTTTCAAAAAACTCAATAAGGTTAGTAAGGCACGACCTACCCTTCACAAAACCATGCTGACTATCCCCAATCAATTCATTTCTCTCTAAATAACTATAAATCCTATCCCTAATAATTCTCTCCAATACTTTGCCCACAACAGAAGCAAGACTCACCGGCCTATAATTCCCCAGAAAGTCTCATGTTTCAATAAGACTGAAGCACTTCTGAAGGTAGCAAGGAAAACACAAAGGAGGGAATCTTCTCTTATCTCGCCCACAACTGGGATTCTCCAGTCCTGCTGCAGTGAATGGAGATTGGAAATTTGTGCCAAATTGTCCATTCATGCCAACAGTGGTGATGGGTGTGAACTGCCTGAGAATTCAAGCCCAAAAACTAAATCCAGGCCAAATATTTCTGAGCACATCTGGTAGTAATGCCAATCAGAGAGAAAAAAAATTGCACAGATGAAGTCACTCACTGACTGGAAAATAACTCCATTCTTTCACCATTGATGCACAAGGAATCGAGAAATAATCCAGATCATTTTTACTTTGAGACCAGGTGGAAAATGACCATTGCTTCGATTGTCTTCTTTTCATTCCATTCTCTGTTGAAATCAAAAGAAGGATAAATCATGTGGGTGAACAACAGACAACTGATTTACAATAGTTAGATTCCACCCATGATCAAAACAGCCACAATATTTTATAAGATCAGTATTGCATTGAAATCTATTGGTCTCAATGTTAACACCTCCAATTGACAGGCAGTAAATTGGTGGTGGTAGAGTGGAGGGTGTAATTGTGGTTAATGGGAGATGTTGAAGCATTAACATTTGGCAACCAACTCCATTTTTCACTCATTAAATATTAGCATGTAGTACGCAAGTTATGAATTGATGTATCAGAGTCGCAGCTTCTTTCATCAGCACTATAACTGAAATTTAACAACTACTGAGGGGAGATCTGAGCGGTGGGATTCTAGCAACTACTCTGAGGTAGGAGCTACTGATTCCAAAGATAAGTGATACTTTAAGCGTTGCTTTTAGGACAAGGGAAAACCCTTCCAAAATTCCTCAGCCCTTACGATCTCAAGCTTCCCTCAGCCCTCACAATCACAAAACTCCTTCCACCTTCACAATCTCAAACCTCCTCCAGCGCCTTCAATCTAGGCTCAATCCTTCAGCTCTCTAAGCCAAAATAGAGAACTGACGTTCCCTTTCCAGTATCAATGGCTAAACTTCAGGATCCCTGGCTGCAGTTTCCTGACCCCCTCTTCCCCAGAACTGCAATATTTTCTCCTGCCTGTCAGACAGTTCACCAATTTCATAGACTGCGAGGTAAGATGTAGCTTTGCATATACCAGTGAAGTCCTACCACGAAATTTAGCAGGGCATCCTTGTCCCCGGCTTTGCTAGGCTTTCTTCACATCACTGTGTACCCTGCATCTTCCCCACCTCTGCTTAAACACCAGGTGCATTACATGCATTACATGCATGTCAGCACATCTCATCACTGAGGAACTTTTCCATAGTGTTTCCCGTAGAATGCATGACATAGTGCAATCATCACTGTTATGTGGATAAATACAACAACAACTTAATAGTTAACAAGATCCCACAAGCAGCAAGAATATGAAAGAAGAGCGGAATTATTTTTCATGATGACGAGGAGTATTATTGACGAATAGAAATAGTCACCCAATGAGATCATTGACATCCACTGAGTTGATTCTTGCTATTATAAAAAACAAACAAAAACAGGGCTCACCCACACTTGTTATTTTTGCAAGTCAACAATCCTTTTCCCAATATGTTGGGTGGCCGGGTTGATTGTTACATCCTGTGTGATAATTTTCACACCCTGAAAGCTTAAGGCAGCCAGTGCCTTGGTACTTAAATGATCCATTCCTTGTGAAATTACCATTCTGAAGCATCATGGTGCAATACGGTGGCACAGTGGTAGCACTGCTGCCTCACAGTGCCAATTCTGGCCTTGGGTAACTCTCTGGGGGCAGTTTACATGTTCTCCCTGTGTCTGCATGGATTTCCTCCAGATGATCCAATTTCCTCCCACACTCCAAAGATGTGCGGATTAGGTTAATTGGCCAAGCTAAATTGCCCCTTCTTTTCAAGGGATTAGCCGAGTAAAGGTTATGGGGAGTGGGTTAGATAGTTGTCGATGCTCTATGGGTGAACGGACTCCTTCTGCACTGTAGGGATTTTATGTTTTAAAAGTCAACATTAGTTGAGAAAATCGACAAGAAAGCTTATAAGATACTGAAACATAGCAGACACAGCATGGGTGATATTGGATCGATTGACTGTTAGACATAATACTCAATCTTAGGAGTGACATCTCCTGAGCAGTTAATCAAGTGTCACCTGAAAGGCAAAGTTACCCCTCTCAGAAGTCATTATACGTCATTATACATTATATATTGCTAAATTCTTCAGCACATTCTGGTATCAATGAATTAAGTTGCAATTAATTCCATCCAGAAAGTTGCACAAAACAATACACCTTGTTACATTTTGGTATAATTCAACGCATGCTTATTTTCTACTCTGGATAATCAATGCAGAGAATCCTGCAGCAGGAGCATATGGTAATATTTACAGAATAAAGTGACGTTTATTAAGCATGTTACATTGAGCAACATGAAGTCTGGCATTACTAGTTTCATTACTGACACTTGTACAGATTTTCCACCATCTGCTATTATTATATGTTTTGATACATGCTCTGGGCTTAGAAACATTCAAGCAAAGTATTACCTTAAAGAGGTTGGATGCAACCAACCAAAATCAACCAAATCCTTTGCATTGCTGTGAACTGAAGCTTTAATTTAGCAGTTGGCTTGGAGGCTCACTTATCCTGAAGCAACAAAGAGTTCAGTGCAAAGGATTTTTTTTTTCTAATTGTTTGCCAGGCAAAATTCTCAGAAACAAGCAATAACAGATGAAGCAACTGTGGCCACCGGGAGCTACTGCAAAATCAACTTGTTCTAATTAATACATTTATCGTCCTAACACTAAGGGGCAAATTAGCATGGCCATTTAATCTAACGAGCATGTCCTTCGGACTGTGGGAGGAAACTGGAGCACCCGGAGGAAACCCATGCAAACACAGGGAGAATGTGCA
Source organism: Sphyrna mokarran (assembly GCA_024679065.1). Taxonomy (NCBI): domain Eukaryota; kingdom Metazoa; phylum Chordata; class Chondrichthyes; order Carcharhiniformes; family Carcharhinidae; genus Sphyrna; species Sphyrna mokarran. Next base: position 18,211,307 of record JAGIQG010000010.1, on the reverse strand, counting down.
AACTCCATACAGACACTGACACAAGGTTAGAATTGAACCTGGGTTCCTGATGCTGTGATGCAGCAGTGCTAACCATTGTGTCACTTTGCCGCCCCGCAATATGAACGCGTTACTATGTACCTAATTTATCACTAGCTCGATAAAGTAATGCAGAGGACAGGATGAAGATGAAGCCTCAGATCACATTATACAATGATATGATTCTAACCTAATGCTACTTCTGGCAATCTTATAGCAGGAATACTATTGTAATAGTTGAAATTTGATGTAAATCTTGGTCAAATTAAAACAGAAGGCATTGCAATATCTGGAAGACAAGAATACACATTTGGGTAGATAAAGTATTGAATATATGCATAATCGACATGGAAAAAGGAAGAATATTAGTAAAATGAAGGGATCTAGGTGATCAAAGGTTCATGAACAATGCCATGAAGATATAAGTGAAGCAAACTGTTTTCTTAGTTAAAAGCAAATTACTGTGGATGCTGGAAACTGAAACCAAAAGAGAAAATTTTGAAAAATCTCAGCAGGTCTTGCAGCATCTGTAAGGAGAGAAAAGAGCTGATGTTTTCAGTCTAGATGACCCTTTGTCAAATCTGATTTGTAATGGATCACATGGAATGACAATGAAGTCAGATTGCCCTGAGTCCAGATGACCACTTTATTGCTGCCAGACCTGCTTAGATTTTCCAGCATCTTCTCTTTTGGAAACAGTTTTCTGACACATTTCTCCATTTTATCATTTTGTCATTACACCTAGCCCTAGTTGGGCCTCAGTCAGAATGTCCAGTTTTGTGTGCTGACACTGAGGCTTTGCAAAGGAAGTAGATTAGGGCTAAAAGATTAATTCCTACTTGAAAATCATTAATTACATAAATAAGCTCAAATAGCTGAATCGGTACATTATAGAAAAACATATTTCTTTAGCAGCAATGTATTGAATGTTGATAAAACAACAAAGACACTAGATTGTGTTCTAGTGAAACAATTGGCTCAACTGGATAGGTTAGCGAAATCCAGAGATCATACTCATATGAAAGGGCAGAACTAATTTAAATGTTAGAGTTATTAATAGTTGGGTTTCTAAGAAATTAACTAACTCATGTCACTGACTCATCCAATGACTACTGATCCAGTTTATTCCTTCAAGTAAAAGCTCAATCTGTTTCTGGTTTAAGCAAGAATTAATTATCTTAATGAATCAATATCTCTTGGATTATATTCACCCCAAAGACTTGGAGAGGAATTGTCCAATTTTTTTTCCGTAATAGGCCTCTTTCAAAAGATTGTCTAACTCTGAATGAATGATGCTTACACGTGGATCACACGGAATGGCAATTGAGTTGAATTGCCCCTCTGCTCGAAAGCTCTCATCTTGAAATTCAGGTAAACTCTTTGCTCCCGGCCTTCTGACTCAAGCTAGCAAGATCTGTGTAGTGCAGTGCATGCCTGGCGGCAAGCGACAAAGGGATGTCGTTGTAAAGTCTCCTGTAAATGAATGATGCTCCCTTTTAAACAGCACTAGCTGCCATAAACCAAGTAGGTTTTAAAGTCCAGTCAGGTTTGAAGTTCTTTGACAAGCCAAGAAGCATGTAAGCATGTAAAGTAAATGGGTAGAATTGTGGTTGGAGGAAGTCAGATCAAGCTTAGAGGTTGGGGTAATGTAGGTCATGTTGGGTGTTAGGTTAAACGGGGATGGTGTTAGTCAACGCAGGTCGTTGGGCATCTATTGGGTAAGGCTTTGCACAGAGAGTGGTGGTCAGTGAGGGTCAGTGAGGGTCTCTGGTTTGGTCACGCCAGGGTGTAGTATAGTGGTTATTTCAGGAGGAATCTTCTTTTGTTGTGCAAGACTGGAGAATCCCTGTAGGGTTGGGAAAACACATAGGGGGGATGTTAAGTGGGTGGGGGGTAAAAAGTTGCTGATGTGGGGAGAACCAAGGGGGCTGGTGGAGTTATAGGTGGGTGAATTCTCCTTGTAATTTAGTGGATCTGAATTGGGTTCTGTGGGGAGTCAGTGTGGGAATGTACAATACTTACCCAGAACATCAAAGTTGTTGTAATTATTCTAAGACTTTTGGTGTAACTATTTAAATGACAGAGGTGGTGCCATCCATATTTTGTGATTTAAAATACATTTTCAAATGGTTTCCAGTGAAAGGATATGCCCAACAAATGTTTGGGGAGGAGAGACTGTGAAGGTGGGGTTCTAGTTCCCTAGCATAGCTTTGGAGTTATCCAGAATTAGAATGCCTTGAGATTCAAAATTTGTAGTCCATTGTGATGCACAGTATGATATTTTATAACATATGGGATAGATAAGATTTGTTGTTTGACATTCATTAATGAGAAGTTGGCATTGCTGGCAAGGCAAGCACATCCTTAATTGCCCTTGCAGTGGTGATGGTGACTCCCTTCTTGAACAGCTACAGTACATGTGATGTAGGTACATCTACAATGCTGTTAATAAAGAAATTCCATGATTTTTGACCCAGTTCACTGAAGGAACAATGATATATTTCCAAGTCAGGATATTATGTGATTTGGAAGGATGCTTGAACATGATGGTGTTCCCATGCTCCCAAATGTCTTTCTAGGTGGTGAACATTGGAGATTTGGGAGGTTCAGTTGAAAGAAGCCTTAGTGAGCTGCTGTATTACATCTTGTAGATGGTGCACATTGCTAGCACTGTGCACTGTCAATGGAGAAAATGAATGATAATTGGTTATCAACACTGCGGGCCGAGATGTTATTTCAGAACTACATTCATCCAGACAAATGGACAGTATTCCAACGTACATCTCACTTATGCCTTATAGCTAGTAAAAATATTCTAGGGAGTCAGGACGTGAGTGTACATAGTGGTACAGTGGTTTGCGTAGCTGCCTCACAGCCGCAGAAACTCGGGTTCAATTCCAGCCTTGGTTGACTGTCTCAATGGAATTTGCACATTTTTCCCAACGTCTGAGTGGGTTTCCTCTGGGTGCTTCTGATTTCCTCCTACACATGAAAGATGTTCAGATTAGGAGGATTGGCCATACTAACTTGCTCGTTAATGTCCAAGATGTGCAGGTTAGGTGGATCAGCCATGTGCAATAGATAGGATTAAGTCAAAGAATTGGGCAAAGTTATGGCATTCTGTCCAACGGCTAGTGCAGAGCCAATGCGGTGAGTGGCTTTGGTCAGCTAGACTATTGTGTCCAGTTCTGAGTACTGCACTTGAGAGAGAAAGTGAAGGCATTCAGAGAGAATGCAGAAAAAGTTCATGAGAATGGCTCCAAGGATAAGGGAGGGGTCAGATTTTACAGCCTTGCTTGACCTGAGACCAGAAAATTCCACACAAGGTCAACAGATCTTCCTATTGCCAACCACTGGCCTGCTCTGATTCCCATGGGGAGTGGGCAGGGAGGGGTGGGGGGTGGGGGGAAGGGGAGAAAAATCAAAGAAGTTGGGGATCTGAAATAAAAACAAAAATGCCTGGGAAAACTCAACAGGTGTGGCAGCAACCATGGAGAGAAACAGAGTTAACATTACAATGTAATTCTTCTTTGAAACTGAAGAGACATCAAAATGTGATGGGTTTTATGCCACTTAAAAAGGAGGGAAAGTCATTTGGAACAAAAAGGGAAGGCCAGCCATAGGTTCAAGGATGGGGAGAGATTAATTTAAAAATATGTTATGAAACGAAAGACAAAGAGAGTGGGATTGGTAGAAGAAAAGGATTGTTCCAGAGTAGATATTAATAGCAGAATACTATACTATTCATAGAGGGTGGTGGATGCCTGGAACACACTGCTAGTGGAGGTGGTAGAAGCAGGCACATTAGCAATGTTCAAGGTGTATCTTGACAGACATGTGAACAGGAAGTGCATGGCAGGATGGAGGGGAAGGGGTTAGTGGGAGAAATTGCTCTTTTTTTTATGAACTCTGCATTTCCCACTTTGTCAGATAGGTTCCATTGTTGTAGCTATACTGGAACAAAATCACCTAAGACAGTGCTATTTCTGGATTACAGGTCTTCAGCAGCACTAGTGGGACTTTATCAGAATACATTGCCTTTGCTACATCTTGTGCATTCATCTATTTCATAAGAAGTGTGTTGAATTAGTTGAAATCTTTGATGGTGGAGATCTCAGGAGGAGGCTGAGATGGATCATCCACTCAATTCTGGCAGAAGGTGGCAACAAATTCTTCATGCGTTTCTTCCTTTGCATCATTTTATTTCCTCTATGTTTATAAATACACTGAATTCATGTTTAGATATAGATATAGAGAGAAATAGTCTCTGCAATTCCCCTTGCTAACACCCAACTAGTACAAAAACATCAATCAGTCAGTATAGGAACACTATTAAATTTGTCAGAGTTGCCATGCCTTGCCTTTTATAGATATTTCATAATATTATAGTGATATATGGTGTAACATTCAAATTCAAGGACATCATGATGGCCAGATAGCTCATTCTCTAATTTGGCTGGCAGTAGAAGGTGATAGATTCTCCAACAGTTCGCTATACATTCTGAATGACATTTCTAGAACACTTGGTGTGAAGGAGATACTGTATCTGTGATTTTTATGGGAGCACTATAATGATAGTATGTTGTAAGAAATCTTCAACTCTGAGCATGTTGGAATGGTTGCACATCTGTCTGATTGGCACAACACAAAAGCATTCTTATCTTGCACCAATAAAATTGAACGTGTAATGGTTCACATTATCTCTCAGTAGCAAGACTCAGAAATTCGGTTCAAATGTGACATTTACATCTACGCAATTAATCATTCCACTGAATATCATAACTGGAATGAATATGAAAGGCCAGTTAATTGCAAAACAGCCTTTATTAATGATTCTATCTGATTTGGCAGGAAACAGAAATGCATTGTGGAATATTATTTTGTAATTGGTTGATGCGGTTTTGTCGTCTTCAAAAGTTATTCTATCTCTTAACTCAGTGATGAGAAGAAGGAACGGCATGTTGTGGGGGGTGGGGGAGGTGGCAGGGAAATACTATCATTATTTATTCAAATAATCAAGTCTTTGGACAGAATTTTCTGGCCACGCTTGCCTCAAGAGCTGAAAATCCCTCCAAGGTTAGCAGACTTTCGTAAGCTCTGTGTTCCGCCTGCTACAATTCCTGTGGCAGACAAGATTGGGAAAACTATACTCTTTGACCCTGCATGCAAAACTGGAGCTAGCTGCATTGCATTGTTTTTGATCATCTGAGATATCGGATTCTGCTATTACCTTGCACCCTTCAAAGCTGTGGACCATTTTTCAAAGCTTCATTGAAAATTTGCACCTTGACTGACACTTGAAGAAAATATTTCCTTTGGGTTCACCGACCCTCGGAAAGCCACGTTTTAGCCAAAATCCCCAGTGACATGGTTTCCCCATAACTCAAGGGTTTTCTTTATAACTTAGATAACAGGAAGACTTGTCTATTGATGATTGTTGACCAATTTCCTGAAAAGTGCATGATGTTTTTCAAACTAATTCCATTTTGTTTGTGAATTAGAGGGTCAAAGAGGTTAATGGTTTGTTCAATTGAGTTGTTTATTGAGATTGATGCTAAATATTGTGAAACATATGAACATAACTGAGAATCCAGCCCCAAACTCTGTAACAGAATGGAACTACTAGTCCATCTGCAAACCACAAAGAGAGCAGTCGAATTTGGCCGTCAGCAGAATGTGATAGATTCTGTAACTATGCGCTTTCACTGACCTTTGTAGAACAAGTAATGCAAAGGGAAAACTGTGTTGTGGTTTCTACAGGAGTGCAATGATTTTAATTTATTGGAAGAAATCTTTGGTAATGTTTGATTGATGCAACACAAAAGCCATTTTTGATGATAAGTTCTTCCACCAACAAAATTGGGTGAGATTCTCCAGCCTTCCAGCGGATATTTCCCACTGGCAGGAGGAGGATCATTATTTGCCAGCGAGAGAGCTCCCTAGTCCTGCCACTGTCCTTATTGACATCATCCCACACCAGTGGGAAATCTGTGGACATGGGGGCACTTCCAGTGAAGCCAGAGAATCCCACGGCATGAACGGCCGAAGAATTCTGGCTGTTATTTCTCATGTTATTTCACATTTCTTGTTGGCATGATTCAACATTCTGTCCAAAAATGACACTTATATCAACTAAATTAGATGTTCCACAAAATCACACAAAACGAAATGAATCTGAAATGCCAGGTGTTTGCAAAACAGCCTTTATTAATGATTCTATCTGGCAGGATGTAAGAAAAGCATGATGGGATAGTGTTTGATAAAGTTTTGATTTATTTTCACTTCTTCAGAATCTAATGTAGTTTTTTTTTAAACCTCACAGATGGCTGTCTTTAATCCAGTATAGAAGTGCACACCATGTGGCAAAGTGCTCACTGAAGCATCGACTCACTGATCTGCTAACTGGTGGCTTTAGGAATATTTCAAACTTCCACTTAACTCAAGAAAATTTACAGAGAATATCAACAATAAAAGTTCACACAATGCTTCTGCTGTCTGTCAAATTCTCTCCAGAAATTTCCATACCCGAACCCTTCAATGTGCAAAACTTAATCATTTATTTACTGAGTTGTTTTCTTGGGACTGCAAAAAAAATTGTGATTTACTTCTTCACAGTTCATAATTTTTTTTTTGCAATTCTTCCTTTGTTCCAAAATCAAATTCATGAAACTTCCTCACTTTCTGTTTTGCCTTGTTTAGTTAATGTGGAGTGGAAAAATATTTATCCTTATTCATTTAACAGAGTGAAATTTGTTGCAGCAGAACACACGCACACACAAAGAATGGCAAGAAAAGACTAGCAGACAACTCAACGCTCATCTATTTGTCCGAAACCAACACACATCGGTTATGTTTATGAAGTCAGATTTGATGCTGAACAGAGTAGAAGCAACAAAGCTTTGGATCAGTAACTTTATAATGTTTTGGAAGGCTAACGAGGTGAGTATTGGCATTATCAGAAATGACAAAAACATGGATAAGGCTTTCAGCAGGAGGTGGACCGAGGTGTGACAAAAATAACATATTTGATGAGAAAGTTCAGATATTTATTGGATTCATGGGAAAATAATTAAAGAATGCTGCTTAACATTAACAAAATACTCCCAGAGAATGCGCACCATACCCAGAAAAGTAGCTACCATGGGGGAAAAAAGACTTATATGAAGTCCTTGGATTTACCAGTCTCCTAACCTGTATTTTCTAGACATGGTCAGAATAGTCCTCAAGATGCTCAAATTTGATGAAAGCTAAGAATATTTTTTTTATTTCCCTGGGAATAATATACAATGGAATTCATCATAAAACAGACACTTGGGACCCAATTTTACCAACAAGTTGAGCCTGTTTTTAGGCGCAAAGACTTGGTAATGTTAGGCGTCAGGTGAATAGCGCGATTCGCGATCACCTCCACGCCCATCCCTCTTTTACCAAGCGGCTAAAATGGCCACAATCAGCACCTCACCCAAAAGAGGCTCAATGTCAATCTAAATACGTTTGCATGCATTTAAATTGATCTAATGGGTGGGATACCCAAAGTTACCTGAGGGCCAAATGGGATCTCTGGCTGCGGAGGTCGGGGCGAGGGTAGGTCTGCTATCACCTTGCAATTGGCTGGGGGAAGTGGGGCAGGGGATTATGATTGGTCTGACTAGCGAGGGTTGGGTGGATAAGGAGTTCAGTTATGTTGTGATGATGGGGCAATGTGTTTAGGGACCATTGCTCCCAGGCCACATAAAGGTAGAGAGGCACTTTTCAATCTTTTTCTCTGCGCACGTACAGATGAAGGCTCCAATCGGAGCTGCAGTGTTTCGGGCACGATAAGCCCCGCCCACAGTCTTGTGCAGCATGATTTAGAATCATTTTCTTTTTCAGGCAGATTGCGTAACAAGAACAGGTTTACAAATTGGATCTGAATCATACCAGATTCAGCACTTAGAATCAAAATGGTAAAATCGGATGCTGAACTGGGGGATGGTTCAGCTTAGATATTTTGAACACAGGGTTTGAGTTCTATAATTTTTTTGACTTCCTCCAGGATTAAGACAAATGCACTTCAAAAGCTTAAGGCATTGTACTGTTTGTAAGGCTAATCAGTATTTGTCTGTTTATTCAAAATATTTATTGCATTGATTCAAAAATTGTATATTACCTTCAGTAGAAAATGCATGTCATAATTAGGTAGAATTACCAGCTAAGCTATTAACTTAATTAACTATAATACAATCTATAATTTGTTTTGTTAGTGCAAATGGGCGAAACGAACACTACAGACTCAGGGTCAAGATCAACAACGGTACAGCTTTATTTTCCTTTACATCGATGGAGGTGCAGTTAGGACATACAATCGAACTGTCCTGAAAGCACTTTAAAAACCCGCCGAAACAGGCTACAGTTATACCCAAACTTCGATGTATTATGCGATTCAAATGTTAATCCTTTATCTACAATATTTGATTTTGGCCATCCAGTCTCGATGTTTTCAAGTGTGTGGGTGATTGTTTTAAGTATATGTTAACCGTTTTTGTGTGATTGGTTATCAATGGTCTGGAATCTCCAGGGCTTGAACAATAGGTGTGCAATTATTCTCAGGAAGTTTGAGGGACCAGGGATTCTTCCTTAGCTATGCTAATCTTAAAGTGTCTCCGTAGGTTGTTTGACTGTTTTAGAAGTGCTGATTTAGTAGGAGGGGAGGTATACTTTTTAATTTAGCTCCTGGCGGTGCCTTCCTGACCAGCTTTTCTAAAAGCATGCTCCTATCTGCTAGTATACATCTGTGATTTTGTGATTTTTAATGGAGAAAATTTGAGTGTGGTTTTTAGTCTGCTTCCATATTGTGTGCTCAATTTCATAAAATTTGTTGTCTAATAACAGTTTGAACAATAAACATTTGTTAAACAAGTATAAATGAGTTGGAGCCTCATGTTTATAACCTTACAAGCCCACACATAATAATGATATCCAATAATTCTAAATTAGAATTCTAAGCTGATATTAGTAAACCCCACATTAATTTATTCTGCTATAATATAATTGTATATTCTATCCTAAGATAACTTTGCTAGGATGGAAACTCCCAGGAGAAATAACTTTTTAATTACAATTCTATAGCTAATTATACAAATTATGTTCCTTTCATGATTATAAGTTATTTTCAGTTGAATTTCTAAGCTAACAATAATTCAAGGTAATAGGCTTACGATACAAGATAGTTGTACAATTAACAGGCAGTATTTCTGATGGGGATGACACAAGGTTGACATCTCATACCAGGTAAGGACAACAGAATTCCTTCCCTAAAGGAAATTGATGAGCCAGATGGGTTTGTTTAAAAGTATCTATAGTGGCTTGAGACAGTGACTAGTGAAGAGGAAGGAATCAAATATAACATTACAAAAGTTTTGATTGAAGAGGGGGTGGGGGCAAGGTTTTCCAGTCATATTCTTCCAAATGAAGGAAATAATGGCTCATTGTCAGAAACCACAGCCTTATTGGAGAGAATGAGGGACGTGTGGCAGTTGGTCATTGAATGATGTCATGAAGCGGCAACGTGGAGATGAGGAGAGCAAATTGTCAAGTAACGATACTTGCCAAGCTCCAGATGTAACAGAAATGGTCAGGAAGAGAAATCAATACTAAAAATGCTCTGGCTGAAATTGAGTTGATCAGTGTAGCTGTCCAACTAGCTGTAACATGGGGAAAAATTGAAGAACAAGAGTGGAATCAACAGTGTGGGTGCAAAAAGGATAAGAAAGATGCTGAGATATGGTGTAATATTGTCACAGTCACAGGAGAAGTCAGCTGTGATTCAATTTGAGCTTTTCAATTCTGTGGACAAACTGAAGGTTTGATTGGAGAGTTTCAAACATGCGGTTAAGAGAAAGGTGGATTCCTACAAGATTCATAGAATCTTATAATGCAGAAGGATGCCATTCAGCCCATTGGGTCTGCACTGACCATAATCCCATCAAGGCCCTATCGCTATAATCCCATGCATTTATCCTAGTTGGTCCTCCTGATATCAAATGGCAATTTAGCATGGCCAATCCACCTAACCCCCACATCTTTGGATTGTGGAAGGAAACCAGAGCAACCCAGGGGCAGACCACACAGACACGGGAAGAATGTGCAGACTCTATATAGGTAATGACCTAAGCCAGGAATCGAAACCAGGTCCTTGGCATTGTGAGGTAGCAGTGCTAACCACTGTGCCACCATTCCACCTCAAAAATCGACAATGTCTTCAATGACTTTAAATTGGTGAAGAAAGTTTGGAAAACATGTTTTTCCTGAGAATGAAGTAAGAACACTAGTTTTGAAAGGCAGAGGTACAATAGATGAAAAGAGGTAAACATTTATAATGTAAGTTAGTATTGGTGGCAGGAAAGGAAATGTTAACTGATCAAGGACATGCGTCTCATAGAGAATACGGAGTTGGAATGAATTATGACAAGGAGGAGCTAGATAAACATGAAACTATAAATATATCATAAAAAATATCAGTGTGTTATCTTTTGTGACAGCTATGAATTCTCGTGTATGTGTTGTACTATATTTCAGTATTTTGGTATGCTTTATGTCTTCTGTTTAGGATATCAGTGTGTAGAACTGACCTGGATCATCTTAGCACGGTTATCAAACATTCTGTCACTTCCATGCATTGGAGAGAGGGATTAATTCTTACATTCTGTATTTGCATAGGAGGCTACAATAAGTTGGTTAACGACATTCGGAGATTGTACTTAGATGGGAAATGCATGAAAATTATGATTGACAGTTTTGTTTGAATCATAAAGAAATGGCAGGACTTCCTATCATGCTGAGAGTTCTCGGAGTTACAATCCATAGGAGGTGGTTTTAAAAGTGATTGGGTGAAAGGGCATTTTCATGGTATGATTTGTAACGCTGATAGTCCATGCACCAATGCTTAAGTAAATTGACTGTACTTAATTATAAAAAGCATGCCAAATGTCAAATTTAGAGTCATAGAGTCACAGAGTTTACAGCATGGAAACAGCTCTTTGGCCCAGCTTGTCTATGCTGCCCCTTTTTTAAACACCTAAGCTAGTCCCAATTTCCATATTTGGCCCATATCCCTCTATACCAATCTTACCCATATAAATGTCAGCTTCTTCCAGACACTCATCACCCTCAATATTTTCAGAGGGACAATATTGCTCCTGTGAACCTTTTTATACCTCACCTCTCACCTTAAACCTACGCCCCCTAGTTTTAGATTCTCCTACCTTTGGAAAAGATATTGACCATCTAACTATCTATGCCCCTCATTATTTTATAGACCTCTGTAAGATCATCTCTGTAAGATCATCTCCAGAGATAAAAGTCCCAGTCTATCCAGCCTCTCCTTATCACACAAACCATCAAGTCCCGGTAGCATCCCAGTAAACTTTTCTGCATTTCTTCTAGTTTCATAAAATCCTTTCTATAGAACTGTACACAGTATTCCAAGTGTGGCCTTACCAATGTCTTGTACAACTTCAACAAGATGTCCTAACACCTATATTCAATGTTCTGACCAACAAAACCGAATGCCTTCTTCACCACTCTGTCCATCTGTAACTCCACTTTCAAAGAACTTTGAGCCGATACCCCTAGATCTCTTTGTTCTATAACTCATCCCAATGCCATACCATTAAGTGAGTAAGTCCTGCCCTGGTTTGATTTCATCATCTTGTATTTATCTAAATTAAACTCCATCTGCCATTTGTTATACCACTGGCCCAATTGATCAAGATCCTGTTGCAATCCTACATAACCTTCTTCACTGTCCACTGTGACACCAAACTTGGTGTCACTTGCAAACCTACTAACCACTCCTACTAAATTCTCAACCAAATAATTAATATAAATGAGAAATAATAGTGGGCCTATCACTGATCCTTGAGGCACACCACTGGTCACAGACATTCAGTTTGAAAACAACCCTCTACAACCCTTTGTCATCAAGCCATCAAACTTATCAATGTACATGAGAAAAGTAAGGGAGAATTAGCATGAACATCGGTGAATCTAAAAAAGCATCAAAAAGCTAAGAGTAGATTCATTGATTACACAATTTTTGTGCAGCTCCCACATCTGAAGACTGCACAGACTGGAGGCATAGTACAACCACATTGTGCTCGCTTTTTCTGACCCACAATCTCACTGAGAGAGATTCCTTATCGGGTTGCAGCATTTGCGAGATGGATTACTGAGATGAGCTTCTTACTTTCCTGATTGGCTTTATTAATGAATACATGTCACCTCATAATTTGATCCCTATAAAAGCAGTGCTGCCATTTTTTAAGTTTTAGGATTTTATGTTTAGGCTAATATTTTACTGCTATTTTCTACCACTGATTTTGACCTGAATATTTAGACTATATTCATCCCACACTTCTTGTGGTTGTGGAAGGGACAGCAGGGACAGTAAAATAGCAGGAAGCAGTGTTGAGACTTCCGTGTATTTTATAACTTGTAGCTATGCAGAAATGACATATCAGTTTGTATGTGTATTTGTATTTTATATTTGTATTTACAAGTTTTTTTTTTAAATGTCTGCTTTCAGTTCTTTGTTTCCAACAAATTTGACAGTTTGTTACATTTCTGTGAACGCCACACTCAGGTTAGAGTCATAGAGGTTTACAGCTTTGAAACTGGCCGTCCAGCTCAACTTGTCCATGCTGCTCAGTTTTTACCACTAAGCTAATCCCAATTGCCCACATTACACCCATTTCGCTCTATACTAATCTTATCAATAATTGTCAACATGCTTTTTAAAAGACAAAATTGTACCTGCTTCCACTACTACCTCTGGCAGCTTATTCCATGCACTCACCAGCGTCTGTGTGAAAAATTGCCCCTCTGAACTCTTTTGTATCTTCTTCCTCTCACTTTAAACCTATGCCCTCAAGTTTTAGATTCTCTACCTTTGGGAAAAGATATTGATTCTCTACCTTATCTCCACCCCTCATTATTTTATAGCCATCTATAAGATCACCTCAAAGTCTCTTATGCTCCAGGCAAAACAGTCCCTGTTGATCCAGCTCTCCTTATAACTCAAACCATTAAGTCTTGATAGCATCATGGTAAATCTTTTCTACACTCTTTCTGGTTTAATAATATCCTTAGTATGATAGGGTGATCAGAACTGTACACAGTATTCCAAGTGTGGCCTTATCAATGTCTTATACAACTTCAGAAAGACATCCCAAATCCTGTGTTCACTGTTCTGCCCAATAAAGCCAAGCATGCCAAATGCCTTCTTCACCACCTATCCATTTATGACTTCACTTTTAAGGAGCTTTGAACCTGGACTCCTAAGTCTCTTTCTTCTTTAATACTCACCAATGCCCTACCATTAACTGAGGAAGTCCTGCCCTGATTTTGACTTAACAAAATGCATCACCTCGCATTTATCTAAATTAAACTCCATCAGCCATTCGTCAGTCCACTGGCCCAATTGATAAGATCCCATTGCAATCCTAGATAATCTTCTTCACTGTCCACATGCCACCAATCTTAGTATCATCTGCAAACTTACTAACCATGCTTCCTAAATTCTCATTCAAATCATTAATATAAATGACAAATAATAGTGGACCCAACACTGATCCCTGAGGTACTCTGCTGATCAGAGAACTTCAGTTTGAAAAACAATTCTCTACAACCACCCTCTCTTCTGTCATCAAGACAATTTTGTAGTCAGTTAGCTACCTCACCCTGGATCCTGTGAGATTTAACCTCATGCAACAATCTGCCATGTGGTATCTTGTCAAAGGTTTTGCTCAAGTCCATATGGACAATGTCAACTGCACTGCCTTTGTCTACGTTCTTGCTTACCCCTTCAAAAAACTCAATCAAATTTGTGAGACATGACTTTCCACTCACAAAGCCATGCTGACTATTCTTAGTCAGTCCTTGCCTCTCTAAAAGAACGGCTTCCTCCCATTGTCCAACGATGTGCAGGTTAGGTGGATGGGCCATGCTAAATTTTCCCTTAGTGCTAGAGGATTAGCAGGATAAGTACATGGGATTATAGGGCCTGGGTGGATGCAGATTCAATTTGCTGAATGGTCTCCTTCTGCACTGTATTCATTCTATGGATTCTATGGATTTTCTGATTGCCCATCAGGTATCTTGTATTGAAATAAACACGGTTTAATCTGGACTTCCCTTGTGCTCTGTCCTGCTCTTGCCTAGCCCATTTAGTACCAGGATTACTGTCAATGCCTTTATTATCTAATGTGCACTGTTTAACTTCCATGTCCTCAACCTTCTCTTCTGTCTCCCTCCTGCCAAACTAGGTTGAACCCTCCCGAGTGGCTCTAGCAAATCTCCCTGCCTGGATATTAGTCCCCCTCCAGTTCAGGTGTAATACATCCCTCTTGAACAGGTCAACCCTACCCTAGATGTGATTCCAATGATCCACAAATCTAAATCCCTGCCCCTTGCACTTGCTCTCGTCACGCATTCATCTGCCTAATCTTCCTATTCCTACTCTCACTAGCACATGGCACAGGCAGTAGTCCAGAAATTACTATCCTCAAGATCCTACATATTAGCCTTCTGCCTAACTCTCTATAGTCACACTTCAAAACAGCAACCGTTTCCCTACCTATGTCATTAGTGCCAATGGGTGCAATGACCTCTAGCTGCTCATCCTCTCCTTTAAGAGGCTTCTCATAAACATCCTTGACCCTGACACCAGTGAAACAACACATCACCATGTAGTCTTGATAACGGCCACAGAAACGCCTATCTGTGTCCCTAACAGACACTTACCTGTTTCTACTGTAAGCTTGCTCTTTGCCCAATCCTGCACCACAAGACCACCAATGATTATGTAAGAAATAACAGCGGTACTTAATAGCTTACTTGATCATCATCTGTCATCATCTATTTAGCTTCCTCTTTTCAAGTATTATCATTGACCAATGTAAGAAAATGATTCCTTGTCTGTAATAAATAATAGTAGAACCATTTTTAGTACTGGCTGCTGCTGGTATTTTTTCCTGAAAGTCTAAACTCCTAAACAGTATCGAAAACAGCATACCTGTTCGAAAAGTTCAACCAATCAATGAAGGTAACCAAATCGACAGAATCAGGTGTGGAACAGTTGAAAACTACGAGAATAGCACCCTGATGCAATCCTGCCACCACAGTTAAGTTTCTGATTAGGGGCGATATCACTAGCTCAGTGACATCGCAGACCTGATACTCACCACCTTGCCCAATCCTTGGAATTCACAAATGATTGTGATATTTATTGCTGCGTAATGTCATGGAGGGCACAATAGTGAACTTTGCAGTTGGCACCAAAAGCAATCCCTCAAGGGCCTCTCAGCAGCCAGTGAGAATAAACACAAGCCCCAGTTTAGCAATGGGCCCCTACCTGCAGACCTTAAGCTCCATCAAGCCCACCTAAGCCTCTACACTGTTGAAAGTCCCCACACGCCACATTGCATCATGGCAGCGGTTGACTTGCTCTTTTGCACCCTGGAACTCAGTGCTAAGCACTACTCATCTCCTCACTCGCCCTCGCAATCCCTGGCACTTGGACCACACTTCAAGGTGACCAGTAGTGATTTGCACTGGTGTGACGTCTCACTGGGGTAGTGGGAACATTTCAGGAGGGGCGATGATCGCCTGTCAAACTCAGAAATCAGATTGAACCTCATGGTAATCATGTTAATCAGCCTCATGCCCTTTCTGGGCAAGATCCAGTTTGCACCAGCAGAAAGGGGCTGAGAAGATTGCAAATTATTTGGTGACAGGCACAAAACCTGTCTTTGGGCCAGCACGCAATTTTCCCAGATTAACACAATCTGCACCAGGCACAATGAGGCTGGAAAATCACGGCCAGCAACATGTAACTCCTGCATCACAAAACCACCAGTAATTATGTAAGAAGTAATATTGATACTTAACAGCTTACTTGCCATATTCTTGATCATCATCTGCTATCATCTATTTATCTATCTCTTTTCAACTGTTATCATTTGTCAATATAAGAAAATGATTCCTTGTCTAACTGTCCTCTAATCCTTTAATTTCAGGTGTTAATTAATCTCCTCATTTTCTGTGTACCTTTCTTTATAAAAACATCCAAGGTGACACAGAATAACTGGAAGAGGCAGAAAATAACTTTGGAGATAGAAACATTAATAAGTGAACATTGGTAAGTGATATTTAGATCAAATAGGATTTAACATGCATGAAAATCTACCATCATATTTAAGAATCTCCAGTTAAAGCTGCCAAGAAATGTGCAACGAAGCACAAAGAATCCATTTTCCCATTTCAGATTGTCGATTCTCACCCTTGGGATACATACCCGTTTCCTAAATCCAAAGATTTTAAGATAGGGGCATACTTGAAAATCACGAGTTCTCACTGAATCCCAACAGTGCAGAAAGAGACCACTTAGCCCATCATCCAAAGTCCAAAGATTTGTGGGATAGGTTGATTGGCCATGGTAAATTGCCCTGTAGTGGGCAATTTAGACTGCCTTTGATGCCAATCATAGTGTCAGGAGGACTAGCAGGGTAAATACGTGGGGTTAAGGGGATAGGATCTGAGTGGATTGTAGTTGGTGAGACTCGATGTGCCGAATGGTCTCTTTCTGTACTATAGGCTTTCCATGAATCCATGAGACTGCACCAACCCCAATCCCACCCAATCCCTAACCCCAAATATTCACCCTGCTAATCCCTATCACTAAAGTCAATTTAGCTTGGCCCATCAACCTAATCTGCATATCTTTGGACTGTGGGAGGAAATTGGGACACCTGGAGGTAACCCACGCAGACATGGGGCAAACATGCAGACTCCACATAGACAGTAATCCGAGGCTGGATGTGAACTGGGGTCCCTGGCACTGTGAGGCAGCAGTGCTAACCACTGTGCCACTGTGTCAACACCTATGTCAGGTGTAATGGTTTTGTTATTGGACTAATAGTCCAAATGGTTGGACTAATAATCATCAGCTTCTCATTTGAATGCAAAATCATTATGAGAGCTTAGAAATTTGAACTCCGGTTCAAACAATTTGAAAATAAAAAGCTGGCGCCACAGAAAGAGTGTTGTCAAAACCAACTGATTAAATAATTCCCTCGGGGATTAATTAAAATCCCTCTCAAATGCAAGTCAGCAAAATATTTGGCTGAACTTCTACACTATTGAGTATATGGAACAGGATGATGTTTAGTTAAATATTACAATGGAACCAACAGTGCAAAACATTAATGAAGACATGCAATGATTAAGTTTTCTTTATAGTTAACTTTTCAAAATGTTAGGATGATCTAGTGGTTGGATATTATTGAGATGAAAATACAGAGTTTTAATACTCTAATACTTTTAGAGACCTTACCAATTAAAAAGCATATAGTTTAGGCACCACAGGTGAAAACTGTGGCTGGATTCTCCCAAAAAAATTCTAAGTCCTCAATTTGAGGACAATGGGAGTAACTCCTATTGTTTGTTCAATCTAATTTCCAAAGCGAATCTCCTGTACTCTGTACATTATAGAGACCCTCAGCGGGATTTACTCGAAAAATCGTGGCGTAGGACCTGTTCCCACCTGAGAGGCTGGCAGCACAGTGCTGAGTGGGCCACTGCACTTGTACTGATCTGTAAGAGTAGAGATTGGTGCATACACAGTAACCCCATACTTCTGTCTTCCCAATTGCTGGCCAGCCCAATCGCTGGCCAGCGACCTTGCAAGACTGGCCGTGCAAACCCCCACATCCCCCAATCATTGGCTTTCCGGATCAGCTCCAATGTCCTTTCCCAACAACCAGCCTCAATCTCCCAACCCCCCATCCGGTCAGCACTGAACTTCCCTTGCCCCGAGAAGTCCCGGCTCCAAGCACACTGGTAACACCATCCCAACTGCCCCCTAAGTCAGGTCTAATCCCGATCACTGTCCTCCTTCCCTCTGCCTGTGATCCCTGTGTAGTATGGCAGTGGGTCCCACCCTCTCAGCCTCACCGGCCACCCATACAATAGGTCCCATGTCCTAGGTTGGTAGTACCAATGTTCCCCTTGGGCATTGCCAGTTTGCCACTTGGGCAGTGCCAGGGTACCAGGCACTGGAGACTCGTGGAGGCCATGGCACTCAGCAAGAAGCCTGAGAAACAGTCTCCATGCTGTCTTCAAGCAGCTAACCCCACTGATGCCTCTCAGGTAGCTCAACAGTCAGGAAAAATCACCCCCTGTGACTGTCAACTCGCCATTATGCTGCCTTGACAGCCAGATCTGCAAGATCCATCCGTTACTTCATACAAACTTTTCTTCTCCCAATATATCACCTACCCCTGCCCACTATGAATCCCGTGTTGGTGGGGTCGGCAAATCTTGGCCATAATCACTATTACACCATTTCCTCTATTGAATTCTGGCTAAATTTAACATCAGCCAGGACTCCAATGGGATCTATTGGGTGTAGATAATATGGTCAATGGATAAAATGCAAACTTCAAATCAGACTCTGAAGCAGAAGTTTACTTTCATTCAGGCATACAACAGTGGCTAAAGCTAGACTTCATCCAACCATCATCCATCCAACACTTTGGCCCAGAACACTTTCAACTGAAGATCAAGGCATAAATTGACTGCTAAACACCTGTACAAAGAGAATAAAGCACAGAAAGTTTGCCCATGATACAAAACACAGATGCTCATTATTAAGCCAAAATGCTTGCACTAGTCTGCAACTCAAGACTATGTTTGGCCTTGTTACAGATTGACACTACCAGCACGGTTCCAGTACCAACTAAAGTTATCCATGAGGTTACTCATCTATGGTATGGTGATCCTCAGTATGGTGAAACCACCACCAGTCAGCTCTGACCCTCAAAGGGGAGAGCAGCCTCTGATCATCAGAAACAATGAAGACTTTACTTATTAATATATATGGTTAAAAATGATAGAGAATCTAAGACAGTCCAAAAATAATCAGGACAGAATTTCCAAACTTATTTAAAGGTCTTGAGGAAGCTGGAACAAGTGTTTAGGCGAAGTCAATAAAATCGAGCGAAATGCTGGTGAAAACCAGGCAGACCATTTCCTATGAACTTCAGGTGAGGATATTATTAATTCATTACTTGCAGGGTAGCTTGTATCAAGCAGGAAATGGATAGACAAACTTGAGCAGATAAACAACAGAAATGTGCCTGAACAAAATGACATATACCTCAAAGCAACAGATATGGAGAGAAGGAGGAAGAAGAGTGGATGGTATGGTGCACAGCAGTTAATAAAGCTAACACACAGCACAGGGACCCAGGTTCAATTCTAGCCTCAGGTGATTGTCTGTGTGGAGTTTGCACGTTGTTCTCTTGTCTGCGTGAGTGATATTCTAGTTTCCTTCCACAGTTCAAAAACGTGCAGGTTATGTTGATTGGCCATGCCAAATTGCCCCATAATGATCAGGGGGAGTAGGGTAAATATGTGAAGTTAAGAAGATAGGGCCCGGATTGTGATTGGTGCATTCTTGATAGGCCAAATGGCCTCCTTTTGCACTGCAGGATTCTATGATTCTTTGGAGAAGGATAAATATAGTGTAAATCAAACCAAACCAAACATGTTGTGTTTTTGGTTCAAGATCAATCATTACACAAGTAGATACAAGTAGTTAACATTGCAATTGTTCTTTATTGCTGTGTCAGTTAAACTAAAGAGGAAGCATTCAATCTGTGACCCCACAAGATACTGGCTTACAAATTAAAACAGGCTGGACAAAAAGTACAATACGTAACAATATTCAATGTCAGAAAGTATCTTAGCAAAGCTCCAGGCAATGGAATCAGGATATATTTATGGCTAAAATCACAAAACTCAGCTTTTGGAAAATTTCAAGATCTTATTCCGTGGAATAGTGGGAAGAAACTAAACTCTCATATCTATCCGAAGAAGACTGTCAATGGAATGAATCAGAAACCCAAAAAATCAGCAAGATGATCAGTAAGTGAGCTAGGAGACTCTGGTGATTTACATACTGCTGACATAAGTTTAAGACAGAACGTGGAGAACTTCAAACCTATACATCTTCCAAGAGAACTGAGCAAAACCTCGGGGAGATTGATGAATCCAACACAACCTCTATGAACTATGATGAAGGCAGAGACATGAGGGGAGCATCCAGTATGAAGAATTAGTGTAAATAGGCAGTCTACATTACAAGATTACAAGCCAAAAGTGCATGCTAAGAGATAGTTCCATGTGAATTAACTCATGTTCAACATTTTCCTGTACATAGTTAGAATAATGTTTAACTAAAGGTAAAATATAGCCACAACCTTACCTCCAACCCTTTCCATTGATCCGAACAAGGAAAACCTCAGCTAGGTCCCACAATGATAACAGAGCTTTGATGTAACAAAGTGATGTCCTAATTTCTAATGAACGAAATCTTTTTGTTTCCTTTCAGTATAAAGATAGCTGTCCTGCTCCTGTATGCTTAAATTAATAATCCTTTTTTTCATCCATGTCCCTTATTAACTTTTCTCATTAAGCAGATAATTGTCAATTTAGAATTGCAGTATACCTGTATGTATTTTTGGATATTTTAATTTGAGAATTGGATGTTGTAATTTAGTTCCCTACTTAGCAAACAGAGTCTAAAATGTTATTTCACGACAGTACAAAGAAAACTGAATTGCAATATTGCATTAGTAAACTTCAAGCGAGTCTGATTAAGCATTTTTAGTAATTGGCCCATTACTGTAAATGGTGAGTAGAGTGCATTAAATATCCAAGGCCTTAGCAGCAACATAAAAATGATCTGCAAAAAAAAATGAATACTTGTTGCAGTGCCTAGAGCAGATGTTTCATAGCAATGCCTTTCATTGTATAAGAAGCAAGCAGAGGAGAAAGGGACAGAGAGAAAGAGAAGGAAGGAAAATGAAGGGGAAGAAAGGGAAGGAAATAATAAATGCTATCCTCAAAGGTAACATTGGCCAGAGAATCAAAGTTATAATATTATAGTCCATACTTGATCCCTGTTCTTGCGCTTCTGTGAGCACAGGAAGGAAATATGAGAAAAAGTCCAAATATATGGACATTAACACAAAGTGAATAATTTTTTTTGCCCATTGTCTGCTTTGCAAGAGATGAACAATTGGGTTATTAAAAACCTTGATTCCAACTTCACTGACTCGGTTTCAACCTGAATGTCAATTAAGGTAGGAGTGCTTCAGATTGAACTGGTTCCTTGCATCATATCCCAAAAGCAATTAATAAGCAATCTTTTGTAAGTCTCAAGCAAGTCTTGCTCAAACTCAGCAACTACACCATTACTTGAATTAATTTTACCATCTTGCCTGTCCAAGGCTCATAAGATCCTGCCTGAGGCCAAAGGAGAATGATATTCTGCAAATCTCGTCTTCCCGAATTTCGGGGCAGGCGTGGCTGTAAAATCCTTGCGCATTGCTGATTTTTGCTCATGGCAAGTTTCATGTTGACCACTGAGTGCAGGTCACAGGTGAGATTCTCCAGCCTCCCAGGTGTGTGTTTCCTGCAGGTGGTGACACATGTGATGGGATTCTCTGACCCTGCTGCTGTCAGTGGGAATTCCCACGATAGCGGGAAACCCACGGACAGGGCTGCACTGCCAGTGGGACTGGAAAATCTGGCCAGCATGAACGGCCGAAAAAATCCGGCTGACATTTCCATATACTGATTGAAACACTGTAAATTCATGTGATGAGTAAAGCAGAACAAATAACGTTTGTGTATTATAACTGAAGATGTAAGTATTAAGAAGCAGGCAATTTTCAATCAGTTGGGTGGTACTGTACGTTGCAGCAACCTGCAGTAGTTTGATATTGATGCCATTCTGTTATAGTAGGCACACTTCAAACACTGAACTGGCCACCTTGGCACTTCAGAGAGCAAGAGCAATTTCAAAAAATTCAGCCATGCTGTTTATACTTGCAAGTGGTCACATGCACAGCAAAAGTTATGGAGCCGACTGATTACCTTGTTACAGAGTATATTGGTATCGTGAAGGGAAATGCAAGAAAAATAAATAGGATAATGATAAAATCAAAATTGGGTTCCCACTTCCTGAAACAAATAAATGGTTTTCAGTGCAAGCTCAATATTGTGCAGATGGAGTTTGTGAAAGGGTGCCATTCTTGATCAGGTTACACTATTGTATCTCCTTTCAATTTTATAACATAATAAGTTCTTCCATTTGTATAGAATTCACTTGCATGGTAATAAGAACAAACTTCAATGACAAAATGTTTCATGAAGAAGAACTTAATCTTGATCCCAGAAGAGTATTTTTTCTCAAGGAATGTTTCCTTTGTAAATAGGCAGCACAGTGGCACAGTGGTTAGCCCTGCAGCCACACTTGTGTTCGATTCCCGGCTTGGGTCACTGCCTGTACGGAGTCTGTATGTTCTCCCCTTCTCTGCGTGGGTTTCCTCTTGGTGCTCCGGTTTCCTCCCACCGTCCTAAAGATCCATTTGTTAGATGCATTGGCCATGCTAAATTTTCCCTCAGTGTACACCGGATTGTGGCAACTTGGGGATTTTCACTGTTAATATAAGCTTGTGACACTTATAAAATGAAAAAAAATAAGATCTGATGTGGTTGTGTAATAGTTATGTTGCTAACTTTAAGACCTTGATTTCCAATTTAGAGGGTAAGAACAGAATTTTTAGAGTCAATTTATGTGCCGGCAGGGACCTAAATCACCTTTTTTTTAATATTGCTGTGGGATCCCAGCATCATGAATTATTTTTAGATTTCACTAGGCTGGATTGCAAGCAAGCAGGAAGCCCATGCAACTGTCAGATAAGTAATTAAATACGTTAAAAAAAAATAAGAATGACTTTGATGATAATTTTGGATTTCTGAGTGTGAATGTCTGCTTCCATTTCTATCAGGTTGGGAAAGCTTGGATACATCATTCTGAAGAGCTTCAGCCATGGTCAAAGGCTAATGTTCAAAGCATCTCTTTTCCCACAGAGTATTGGAAAGCAGTGTCTCTGCCCAGCATTTCATTCATTTCCAAATGCAATTGCCTTCAGCCAACTTTCACCAGAACAAGGGGCAGCTCAGATAGCTGCACCTTGCATCTCTGCTGAAGGACAGGAGTTGAATCAACATCAATGCCAACAGATCCAGCAACAACAGAAACAGGACAGGAGCAACATCAGCTCCTTTGCTACATCTAATGCTCATGTGCACTAAGATCTAATGGGAAGGGGGTGAGAGCCCCTACACAAAGTTGATAGGCAGACAATTAACTCTCTCTATGTGTCAGAGCTCTTGTGATAAAGAGTTTAAAGTTTATTTATTAGTGTCACAAGTAGGCTTATATTAATACTACAAGGAAATTATTGTGTAAATCCCTTGGTTGTCACACTCTGGTATCTTTTCAGGCCCAGAGAGGGAGACTTTAACATGGCCAATGCACCTAACCAGCATGTCTTTCAGACTGTGGGGGGAAGCCAGAGCACCCAGAGGAAGCCCACACAGACACAGTAAGAATGTACAAACTCTGCACAGACAGTGACCCAAGTTGGGAATCAAACACGAATCCCCAATGCTATGAGGCAATAATGCTAACCATTACGCCACCATGTTGCCCATTTGCCAAAGTGGAATTTCAGAATTTCATGGTAGATCATTACTGACATGTGCTGCAAGAAAACTCCATTTTCGACCTATCAGATAAACAAGCATTCCCAATGGTTGATAAGGTGTCCAACACTTGCAGAACACCCTCTGCCCACCATCCCATCCCTTCTCCTCCCCTGCCTCCCACCTTTCACCACCTCCCCACCACTCCGCCTCTTGGCAAGTTACATTCCCTTTTTCCCTGCAAAGAGAGAATGCAGAAAAGTGCGAGTATTCAGAGTGGTTGCAGAGGAAAAGGGAGAATGAGAGCATTCGTAGAGAGTAGCTTTGAGCCATGTGTGAAAGAAAACACTAGGATGAAGGGAATATAAGAAAGGGACTTAAGATGTTCAGAGAGCAGAATGGTTGGAGATGTAGGGTGTGTTGTTCTGAGGAGTGATGTAGAAGAGAATGCTGGGAAAGTCTGAGTGTAGGGTTGGGCACTTGAACATATTATGCCACTCATATTTCATGCCCTGGGTAATCTTGAACTATCTTCAGGATGAAGGCACTATCCTCCTGCTGCTGTCTTCCTTGGCCATTTCCATTCATGCCTGCAAGGTTGAGAAAACAGCCTTTTTCATCCCAAAGAAACCCCTCAAATCCCAGAGTAGGATCACCAGGTAAAAGGTTAAAACCTCAATGAGCAACTTCCCAAGTCGCCCCTCCATTCTGTGGTTGCTGCAGTGCCAACAATGCAAGTGCTGAAGAACTTTGTAAGCCACATCATGGCCCCTTGGATTACAAATCCTTTGATTGAATGGGCACATTCTCCCTTTTGCCTTCCCTCAAAGGTAGGTGAGGATGTTAATGCCGTGAAAAGAGCCATGGTAAAGCCCATTGCTTCACCATTTGGGTTTGTGACCTGCAAACGTCACCCTCCTCCCACACCCCATGACTCCAGCGAAAACTAACTTGATCACATTTCCCCTGTGGATTCAAATCACACAATAGTAGTTCATGAACTTTAATCTACTGTGTTTTTAAAATCTGCACATGAGAAAATGTTGCCACCAAAGTGGCTACTATGAAGTGACCAAGCAAGTTATTTGGTTGTGCAAACCTGCTCCATGCATTAGGTGAAGTAAAAGATTCAGCTTGGCAGTATAGAATCATAAAATCCTACAGTGCAAAAGGAGGCCATTCTATCCATCTAACCTGTACCAATCACAATCCTATTCAGTCCCTATCCCCATAACACCATGCATTTACATTGCTAGTCTCCTTGCCACTAAGGGACAATTTGGCATGGCCAAACTACCTAACGTGCGAGGAAACCGGAGTACCCAGAGAAAACCCATGCAGACACAAGTAGAATGTGCAAACTCCAAACAGACAGTGACCCAAGACAGGAATTGAATCTGGGTCCCTGGCACTGTGAGGCAGCAGTGCTAACCACTGTGCCATTGTGCCACCCAAATAGTATAAGTACAGATGGACAGTAAATATAATTTTGCCAGCAATGCTCAGACCCAAAAATTCAAAAATGAATAAAAACTATGGATTCTTAGTGTGATAGTTAGGTTCTTGATTGGCAAAAGTTATGAGGGAAAAAAACAGGAGAATGGGGTTGAAAAACTTATCAGCCAAGAATGAATAGTGGAGTAGATTTGATGGGCTGAATGGCCTAATTTTGCTTCTATGTCTTATGATGGTTTTTACTAAACTAAACGAAGTGGCATATGCTTGGCATATTCTGCTTTCTTTTTCATCGGTGCACACCCAATTCAATAAGAATTCTCAAGTCAAGTTTCCTCAATTCTTTATCCAGCTTTGCATTTTCCAAGGTTTCTAACCTGATAAAGACAGTGTGTTATTGATATGAGCTAGGAGTACACAAATCTATGTTTTTCTTTAACAAACTGACAAACTTTAACAAACTGGGCCTGTGTGGTGAATCTACCATAAACAAGAGGCCATTGTGTGGCATTGAAATCAATACCGAATAAATCAGTTCCCATAATGGATTCAAAACTTGGTTTGTTAAATGTCTAGCTTTTCTCCAGGGCATCTTCTGTCTTAGAATGTGCAGTAATTAATTCAGTACAAAAGCCCAAACTGATTTTTGATAGCAAGACACCAAGAGAAAACTTGAAGCCATGAAGAAAGCTGAAGGGTGCTATTTTCATCTGTCCATTGCATACATGTCCAGATGTTGAAGACACAGAAAGGTGGTAGAAGGGGTCAAAATTATCCATGCATTGATGCCCATGACCTTCTTTGTGTAATTTTGAGGAGGTTTGTAAATGGCTGCTTACATATCCAAATTAGAATCCTAAAGCAGTTGTAGGGCCATAATTGTAATGATCACTTACAAGTGGATGAAACCTACAAGCAACATGCTGAGCTCACCTATATCAAACACCTTATAACCTCATGCACAGTCCATGGGACCACTACAGTTCCAGAAGAGACCATTTGGCCCACAAAGTCGACACTGACTCTCCAAAAGAACATCTTACTCAGGTCTCCAACTCCAGCTTATGCACCTAACCCACATATCTTTGGACACCAAGGAAGAATTTACCACGGCCAATCCACTGAACTTTCACATCTTTAGAGTATAGGAGGAATCTGGAATAACCAAAGGAAACCCATGCAGATACAGAGAGAATGTGCAAACTCCACACAGTCACCCAAGAAATCGAAACTGGGTCCGTAGCACTGTGAGGCGACAGTGCTAGCCACTGTGGCACTGTGCCCCCCGGGCTTAAAATGGACAATCAGAAGACGCTTGAGAAAACAGCTAAGCTCTCAAAATGAATATGTGTGTGGCATTAACTTCCAAATCCTGCCATCTATTTTGTGAGAAGCCGATCACAACTACCAATCTCACAACGCCTCCCCAACTCACCACACACACACACACACACACACACACACACACACACACCTTGCTTCTCATTCAGTTTGTTGATTTAATTTGTCCATTTAAAGTCTGGGAGGCACAGTGTCACAGTGGTTAGCACTGTTGCCTCGCTGCGCTAGGGACCCAGTTTTGATTTAATTTGTTTGGTTAATGAAAAGAAGCACAACTTGCTGACCAAACATATGTGAAGCTTGGTCGATGTTGAACCCTCCCACTCTGACCACCTGCGTTGCGTTTCAGAGATTTGCAGAACGCTAGGTTCAAGCCTAATAAGATTCAAGCCTAAAATAATTTTGACCGCCTAATTCTGCAATCAGACTGCTGTCGTGGACCTCAAGTCCATTTATGACACAAGTTAAAGATTGTGCCAATGCATTTGAAAATATGTCAGCAAATAATAGAAATCAAGTCGATCAGCATAATTTTATGAGGATGAATTTCTTCAGCCGGAGAATGGTGAGTCTGTGGAATTCTTTGTCTCAGAAGGTTGAGGAGGCCAGGTCATTGGGTGTCTTTAAGACAGAAATAGATAGGTTCTTGATTAATAAGGGGATCAGGGGTTACAGGGAAAAGGCAGGAGAATGGGGATGAGAAAAACATCAGCGATGATTGAATGGCGGTGCAGACTCAATGGGTCGAGTGGCCTCTTATTCTGCTCTTATTCTGCTTATTCTGCTCTTATTCTGCTGTACAAAACTCTAGTGCGGCCGCACTTAGAGTATTGTGTGCAGTTCTGGTCGCCACATTATAAGAAAGATGTGGAGGCATTGGAGAGGGTACAGAGGAGGTTTACTAGGATGTTGCCTGGTATGGAGGGCAGGTCCTATGAAGAGAGGTTGAAGGATTTGAGGTTGTTTTCGTTAGAAAGGAGGCGGCTAAGGGGGGATCTTATTGAAGCATATAAGATAATTAGAGGTTTGGATAGGGTGGACAGTGATAGCCTTTTTCCTAGGATGGAGAAAGCTAGCACGAGGGGACACAACTTTAAATTAAGGGGTATGAGTTATAGGACGGATATCAGAGGTAGGTTCTTTACTCAAAGAGTGATTAGGGAGTGGAATGCCCTGCCTGCAGCTGTTGTAGATGCGCCAAGTTTGGTGGCGTTTAAGAGGTTAGTTGATAAGTATATGGATGAGAAGGGAATGGTTTAGTTAGGAGGGGCATTGCTTTTTATTTTGGTCGGCACAACATCGAAGGCCGAAGGGCCTGTTCTGTGCTGTATTGTTCTATGTTCTATTTCTTATAGTCTAATGACATTAAGATTCTGCATTTGATCCTCGCTACAGCAAGTGAATGTTTTTCTTTTGATGCAACAACTTCAGAACAGAGTCATCCATAAATATGATGGTTAAATTTTCTGTAGTGCAGCTGAGATTCTCGACCATTTAAGTTTAAACCAAGTGACTGATGTGAGAAGCTGCAACTTGTTAATTATTTTGCAGTATTATACAAAGACAAACTGTGCTGTTGGATTAAGTGACTGTCACCTCAGTTCATTCACTTACTGCATGACAAATTATAGTTTGTGTCAGGCCCGTTCTTACCAAGTGCTTTTTCACTCCGTCTTTGAAAAGATTGGAGAGGCAAATAAATATGAATACATACAAGTCACAACGTTACATTGAGAACTCAAGGGATTTCCACAGTTAGTACATTCTGTTATGTCATTGTTTGCCTGAGACTGGGGAATTAATAATTGGAAACAAGACAATGGTAGAGACATGTATTTTGTATCCATTTTCATGGTCAAACATATAAAAAATTATCCCAAAAATGAAAAGATAGGGATAAAGTTGAGGAAATAATTTAAAACAATTAGGATCTCTAAAGAAGTAGTAGGATCAGATAGAATGAGGCCATTTGGCTCATTGAGCCTGTGCCAACAACAATCCCACACTATGCCCCGAAACAAAATATTTAACCTGCTTATCCCCTGACACTAATTTTACCATTTTCATTTTAAGTGCTGAGTCTGGGCATAATACAGATCTGACTTAGAAATGCCTTTAATACTGTTCTCCTTATTCACCCACCAAAACAATAGGTCTTCCTGATAAATCTTGGTTCACATTCCTTTCTCAACAAGCTGTTCATCCCTTGGCTATTTGTGGGTGCCATTTATTCATATTTTATGAATGTGTGCAGTGTACAATGAGGTAATTAAAATCATGAAATGGCCAAATGGGGGTTTATCTTTCTTTGCCAGTGCCACTTAATATGTAAGCTTCTAGTGATATGGTTGGAATCAAAAGATAAACAAAAGCTCAGCAATTAACTGTTCACTGGTGTATTCTCCATGATAGTCTCTCTACCAGTAAGAATCCTTGCCAACCAATTTGTACCCTCTTCCTATCCAGGTGAATTATTATTCAAAAGGAAGATTGGTATTATCGCGAGGCTGCCTGATGAGTCCCAAATGAAACCCTTTGACAGTGTAGAAATTATGAATTCTGTCTCTTTAAGATAGCACAGCAGAGGAGGGTCATCTGGTTTGAGGGACCAAGAATGAGTGATCACCCCAGGACGTGACATCCTCCCTCAGTCAGAAAACATCTGGGAGTCATGGAGTAAGCATGTAAGGACTGAAGTAGCTAGGTAGGCTGATCCAAGGCAGGGTAGGATTGCAAACTACTATACAAAATTTTTTTTTATCAATAAATACATTTTGTTCCTAACAAAGTCTGATGTCTCTTTATGATGCCAGAAATGTCACTCTATAACAGGCAGAAATTTTCCTGCCATTCATGCCCCATTATCACTGCAAGTGAGGATGGAGAACTTGATTCTCAGCTAAATCTTCATTCACTGTAGCGGGACCAGAGAATTCACTGGTCTGAATGGTTGGAAAAGTTCATCCCATATCTTGTTTACTCAATACTCCAGTTTTCTACTACTAAATGTAAATCAAAAGATGCTTGATTGAAATTGATAGAAAGGCGAAGTTGCTGCAGGCTTGGAGAGCCAAAGGGCTTATTCCTGTGCTGTAATTTTCTTTGTTCTTTGTGACAAATGTTCATCATATGACCCCAGCAAAATGACCCCAGTACTTAAACGTGAGCAGGACATGTTTGATCACGAGCACATAGTGGGACATAAACCAGTTGGAGCCCATCTATATTAAAAACTGTAAACAATCGGGAAAAAAAAAACAGCCGCTACATTTTAAGTTTAAAAGTAAGATAGTTGTGCATGATCACAAAAGCATGTTGATTTGCTTTTTGACTTTGCAGTTAGTGAAAAAGTCTATTTTTAAAAAGTGGAGGAACAGTGTAGTACATTCAAAAGTTTTGAGAACGCAGAGTGTGCAATCACATCACTAAACATGTGAGTTAGCTATCAACTTTCCAGACTGAACATTGAGTTCAGCAACTTCAGAGCATGAACTCTGCTTCCACCCGACCTTCACCCCATTTCCATTTATTTATTTTATTTCATTTCTCCTTTTCATTTCATTCATCCAGTTTGATCATCCTTCATTCTCACATTCCATCTTTTCTCCAACCCCCAACCCCCTCCTTTGGAGCAACTGCCACATTTCTCAGGTACTCTCTTAACAATCTGTCCCTCTTTTATCACATATTCTGATCACTTAATGAGCACTTTTAGCATCTTTCTCAGCCATCTTCATCATCACTACTTATATTTCCTTTGTCCAATTACAGTTCCCACTGCCCACCCTGATAGTATTAATCTAGCGTGATTTTCTTTGCTCTCAGAAGGTCACCCAGACTCAAAACATTGATTCTATTGTCTCTCCACAGATGTAAACCCAATTCTCCACTCACCCAATGAAGGGACAACACTCTGAAAGTTTGTGCTACTAAATAAACCTGTTGGACTTTAACCTGGTGTCATGAGACTTCTTATTGTCCCCACAGATTCTGTCAAACCTGCTGAGATTTTCCACTATTTTCTGTTCTTGTGTCTTGCTAGCTGTCTTTGTTTTAAGTGTCCCTCAATACGTGGGACTTCACTCAGTGCAAATTGGTTGCCATTTACTTTCACATAACTGGATTTGCACTTCAAGATAAATATATATTGGGTGAAAACACTTTGGAAGGTAAGTTGGGTGTTTTATCAATGTGTGTTCCTTATTTGTAGGTTATGTTTTCAGTTGCACTAAAAAAGCTTCTATTCAATCTTTTGTTTGAAGATCTCATGATGGGAACTTGTCTCATTTCTAACAGGAGAAATGTTTGGAAAAACAGCAGTATCGCATTATTGGAAGTGCCAAATAGAGGATTTTGATTGCAGGAAAGCATTCACTGTTGTTTTGTGTTCCATTATAAAAGTTCTGTAATCAACTCCTCTGTAATTTGCGCTGCTTAACTGGCTGTGCCAACAAATCCCTGATTAATGTAGTCCAAAGCTTTGAACCTTGTTTTCTGCATTCTAAGCACACGTTTGCATTTCCTTTTCACAAATCTGTCCTTCTCTGCAGGGAACTAACAAGAGATTATGGTAAAGTCTGATGTCAGCTTTCTGAATCCATTGCCCTACAGTAAAAGAGTTGCATTCACTGACAGCTCGTTCAATTTGGATCCCTTTTCTCCCCACTTCTGAAGTTGTGCATGAAAGCAACAAACTGAATGCAGTTAGTTTTTTATTTTTAAGATTATCCACAATTAACTGAGGAAGTAACAACTGAAATTTAGATTTTTTTTTCCTGATCTTGCAAAATGTGGGTATACAAGAGTAGCTATAAATCTCTCTTCAGAATTGTGGCAGTAAGAATTTCATTCCAATTCAACATCTTAGGTTTTGTTGCTGCAGTGAAACCATAATGTGTTAGGTGACAGGCAGTAACCAATGCTGAGCACAGTAGCAAGACAGACTCACATGAGTTTAAAAAAATCTGTGACTGTCACTGAAACCAGTGTACGGCTTTCAATGGTTCCTCTGTCTGCAGGCTTCTAACGACCTGGGCTTCACTTGCTCTGAATCTTTTGAATAATATTCATGTTCATTGATGCTGTGATTATTCCCATATCATCCACAGTAACAAAAAGCCTCATTCTTTTGTGTGGACATATAAGTATGGTAAGAGGAGAAGAAAAATAAAAGCCTGAAATATTGTGCATGGGAGTCAGATCCACTGCAAGTCAAGGACACAGAAAGAAGGAGATAAAAATCTCGTAAAGGGAATAAAAAATCTATTGCTGAGGAATTTTGTGGTGAGCATGTTGAAAGATCCACTATGAATAAAATACTAGGCAGCATTTCAAAGGACTCATTGACTTGACTACTTTAGGGTCGCCAAAATCTCAGGATGAAACAAATGTCTTAGTGCTTTGATTCTAAGAACATAGAATTTGCATGGGGGATTCAGTGAGAGCTTCTGATCAGTAATTCTCTGTGACCCTGTCAAATACTGATTTTTCTCCTGGCAAACCTGACTAAATGGGAGCTCAGTTATCAAAAGCAGATGCATTGAAACACCCATGCGAGTCAGCCAAATGTAATAATATGAATGTTTTCTCAGATTTTGCTGTACCTTTAGTAAATTGGCAGAATTCTAATTTTATGTATTCACCTAGAAAGGGAGAAATACGACTGTCACCTCAATTGGCAGAATGATTGTTGTGACGTACTAGCTTTGGCTGGCCTTAGGCCCAAACCCAATTCAGGCCTTGTTTGAATGGCAGCTGTGCGCCACAGGAGGCAATCGGGCACCCGAAGCAGCCTGTCAGTCAGGAGCTGATGAATTCTGCCTGTCTCTGATGATGAGCTGGCTCACAGCTATGAGGCCAAGATAAAGTTGAAAAATACATGTGGAGGTGATGGATGTAGGCACATTAGCAACATTTAAAGTGTATCTTGACAGACACATGAATGGGAGGCTAACAGTGGGATAGTCACCGCATATAGGCAGTAGGTACTGAGTCTAAGTAAGGACTAGGAAGCAGTGTAGGCATCATGGGCCAAAGGTCCTATTGCTATGCTATATTGTTCTTTGCTCTTCGAGAGCTGAGAGAAGATTCCAAAATTGCTCCTTCTGGTTCTATGCCGGCTTTGGACTGGGGTAAACACAGTAAGAAGACTCACAACACCATTTTGGACTTTAACCTGGTGTGGTGAGATTCCCTTCTGGTTCTACACAGTAATGACATCGAAAAACATTTTCTGACTATTTCCTGAAAGGTCTCCAGTTTTGAGGACTGCTGCCTAAACTGGGTAGACCTATGTGAGCCAAACAATTCCCATAGTGAAGTAGCCTGAATATGGCATTAGTTGGGACTCAGCCTTCAGCAAGTCATCTGAATCCCTATCACTCCCTACCAACCCCAGTGTTCAACTTCAGCTCATCTGTTTGTCATGCGGTGAAATGGATGGCTCAGAGTTGAATATCTACTCCAAATCTTTTTTCATTTTAACAATGCAATAAGATGGAAAGAGTTTTTAATCTTAGTGCATTGGCACAGTGCTAAATAAAGGGAAATTGTGCACTTCTTTATACATTTACTAGAATTTGCATCTTTACCATGCACACTTTTTGAAAGCTTAACTCTGGTGTACTGAAAATGATGTAGAGATGCCGGTATTGGACTGGGGTAAACTCAGTAAGAGGTCTGGCAACATCAATTTTAAGTCCAATCGATTTATTTGATAGTAAATCTGCTAGCTTTCAGCGTTTGTACCTTCGTCAGGCGAATGAGGTGTTCTGGTCTCCAAAAGCACACATATCAGCACAGACAGTTTACAGATTGCTGATTAGAATGCGAATCCTTACGCCTAACCTGCTATTCAAGTCTTAAAGTGGCTAACAATGTGAGTGAAGGGAACCCTGAGCACTGAGGTTAGAGAGATGTGTATTGTCTCCAGGCAGCACAGTAAGTGAGGTTTTTTGCTAACCCAGGCAAGTCATGGGGGTTACAGAGAGTGTGACATGAAGCCAAGATCCCTGTTAAGACCGTCCTCATGTGTGCGGAACTTGGCTATCAGTCTCTGTTCAGCGGCTCTGCGCTGTTGTGGGTCATGAAGGCCCCCTTGAACGAAGGCACAAACGCCAAAAGCTAGCAAGTTTACTATCAAATAAATCGGTTGGATTTAAAATTGGTGTTGCCAGGCCTTGTACTGAAAATGATACTTAACTATACGGTTAAATGAAAACTCTTGAGAAACGTTGCTTAATTAATAGAACAGCCAATATATCGTGAGCCGGTTTGGCTATGGAGTAAACATTTCTTGTGAGAAATGAAGAGTTGACACATATGGGCTCATGATCTGAAGGTCAAGAAAGAGTGCAACAAAATATTCTGAGTGAAATGGAGGAGTGTGCCACTAATGTCTAGGAGGAAGCTATCACACAGTATTGCATGTCAGGGAAACCTAATTCAGGGCCTTGTGGAAGTTTTCAGCCTTGATGCCAAGGTTTCAAGGCAGGAATTGGCAATTAGCATGAACATGTGGCCTTATACGGGAGTGCGCCACATAGGTAGTTAGTCAGTATTGTTAATTGAAGGCAGGTATATCTATCAGAATAAGTTTGTGAGAATTCTTGGAAGACTTAACTTGAATTGATTCAGTACCATTCTGTTACTATAGCACAAAGTAAAGCAATGAGAATCATCATGAACTACCTCAGCGGAACCAAACTAGTAAAATCTAAATTGAAACTTTGAAGATTGATGATCATTATACACACAGAGCAGACAATTATGATATGATTAGTCAGCCTTCAATTGATCTCTCAAGCATTTCTGCAGACAATATATTTTATGTTCAGATAACCTGTGCGGGGAGATTTCTTGAAGCATGTTTTTAGCAAATAATCCATCTTTTTAATGTCCTTATCTTGCAACAAATGGAGAACCCATGTTTCATTTAAGGCATGGACTTTGTTGGTGTTCTAACAATAATTCACTCCCATGCATGATGATTTGGCAGTAATCACAGATATTAATCAATTGGTGTCTTATTCTGTTGAAGGTAATAACACACATGTTAGAGTGTCATATCAAGGATGCAAGAAATGCTAATCTGTTTGCTGGAAATGTCACATCCTCTAAAAGAAAGCAGTCAGATAAACCAATGTGACAGAACTACTGTCAATGATGAGATTAGGGTTTGGCTTAGGTTTAGGTTTGGGTGAGGGTTAGGTTTTTGGGGTCAGATAGAAAGAGTGCTCTGTGACTTTTCTTTCGACTCATGTCCAACCTTTGGGAGCGTTAAGGTTCGGCTGAGCACAGTTTGAACTGCAGTCTGACTGAGTCTTGCATGAACTTCTATTTTTGGCTGGGAAAGAAAATTGGAAGACTTCAATTTATATAGCACCTTTCACGACTTCAAAAT
Organism: Sphyrna mokarran; assembly: GCA_024679065.1. Classification (NCBI taxonomy): domain Eukaryota; kingdom Metazoa; phylum Chordata; class Chondrichthyes; order Carcharhiniformes; family Carcharhinidae; genus Sphyrna; species Sphyrna mokarran. The sequence goes on along the minus strand of JAGIQG010000010.1, from coordinate 18,176,494 downwards.
ATCCCAAAGTAGTTAGTAGCCAAAGAAATACTTCTCATGTTAATCCATTATTGTAATTTAAGAAAAGGCAAGTTCTCACAAAGAAGGAGAATATAATAACCTGATAATGATGTTGATTGAGAGATAAGTGCTGGCCAAAACATCAGAGAGAACTTCACCGATCTTTTCAAGATCGAACTAAGAGGTTAGAAAGGATTACGGATAGAAGGCACCTCTGACAGCACAACTCTATCTTAGTACTGCTCTTGTTTAAGTCCTGGGAGGAAATGCATGACTAAAATATTGAATATGATGATTAGCCATGATCATAATGAATGGTAGGGCAGGCTGGCAGGTCCAAATGGCCTACTCCTGCTTCTAGTTTTTTATGGTCTTATGTCTATAAGGTGAAAATAAAACTTAAACCATTTGTATTGATGTTGGCAATGTAATGCTGTCATTGCATCATTGTTCCAGGAGATGGCAGAATTAATCATTAATTCTTTTCAAGTGGCGCAGCCTTTGTAAATGTTCCTGTTTAGTGAGGTCAAAATAGTCAATCTGACTTGACCCTCTCTTCTTTCATTTCAATTCTTTCTTTTTTCCAACATTTACTATAAAATAAGACTTGTTTAAAAAATTATTTGTTCATGGTACATGGGCATCGTTGGCTAGTCCAGCATTCCTTGTCCATCCTTAATTGGCCCTGAACTGAATGACATGTTAGGTCATTTCTTTTTGAAAATGTTGCTGTAGCTCTGGAGTCACATGTAGCCCAGACCAGGTGAAGACAACAGGTTTCCTATCTTGAAGTCAGATCGGTTTTAACAGTAATTGATGGTGGGGTTTGAACCAGGGTCCTCAGGACCTTACCCTAGGTTTCTGGTCTAATGATAGTATCACGACACCAGCGCTTCCCCTCAAATATACCATCTGGCTGTATAGACTGAAATCATGAACATTTCTGCTGACTTTCTGTGGAAAAGCAAGAAAGAAAATATTATTGATTTCATGTTTGAAGCTTGCTATCAAATTCACAACTAATAATTATGTAGACAAGGTGTGGACAAGCACGGGATGGGAACAGTTTCAACTGCCATCCATGCTTTATGTCAGATCTACTGGACACCACATCTTGAATTTGTGGGAGACCTGTGGCTTTAGACAAATAGTGCTTCTCCTTGGTTAAAGAGCATAAGCAATGCATGATCAGCGGCACAATGATTCAAACCACCCACTACAAATGGGAGCAATTTGAGAATATATACTGGGTTGGTTAGAATGAGAGAATAGGATGCTGGAGGCTGGGAGTTCAGAAATTAGAACTCCTTGCGGAAGGAGGGGGAGAGTGGGATTTAAAGGGATTGGGATTTGCTGGGATGGGCGAGGGAGTTGGTGGAAATGTAGTGTGCTGATAGTGGGTAGTACTGGGAGATTTGAACACATTGGAGGAATAAAAGGAGAGGGTGATGGGAGATTGACATATGGGCTTCAGGAGAAAATAGGAAATTGGGAACCAGGATTGGAATGGGAACTCAAGGGCAGGGAGGTACTCTTAGGAATGAGGGTTGGGCCATTTAGGATTGGGAGTGGAAAGAGGTGAAGACAATTTGTGAATGTAATGGGGGTTGTGTGGATGAGAAATCCATCATTTTTTGCAGAGCTGGGATCAGCAACAACAGCAATACGTTGAATGGGAGCAGCAGGAAACAGAAGCAAAGCAGTAAAGAAATGCCATGACTTTGCATCTGCATACTCCCAGCGAAGTTTCACAAAGTGTTTGATATCTTCTCTGTTTTGTTGATCAAAGTCAGGGTCTCCATTAGGATGCTGGGGATGTTTGATGTCTTCAGGGATGCCTTGAAGACAAACATGAAGTGTTTCCTTGTGTTCCTTGGGGCTGCTTTAGGAGTCTGAGGTCAGACAGGCGAATGACATGGCCAGTCTTGCAGGACTGATTCTGAGTGATTAGCACAGCAATGCTGGGTATGTCATCTTGGGAGAGAACATTGCTGCTGGACCACCTTTCCTGCCAGCAGATCTGAGTGATCTTGCAAAGACATCCCTGGTGGTATTTCTCCAGTGCTTTGTGCTTCCTGCTGAACGTTCAAATTTCTGAACCATTGCATGAACACAAGGATCACTGCTGCCTGGTAAGACAGCTTAAACCTCAAGCACTCTTTTCTTTCTGAGCTGGCACATTGAAGATGATGACAAGTTTCATCACCTAATCCATCTTTATCAAGAGGAGACTCCCAAAACCACAGAAAGGAATAGAATCAAGGAATCCTTACAGTACAGAAGGAGGCCATCTGGCACATTGAGTCTGTGTCGACAACAATCCCATCTAGACCCTATTACCATAACTCCACATATTTACCCTGCTAATCCCCCTGACACTAGGATCAATTTATCTAGGCCAATCCATCAATTCCCCCATATTTTTGGACTCTGGGAGGAAACCAGATCACCCAGAGGAAACTCACACAGGCATGCTTGTGCAAACTCTACACAAACAGTAACCAAGATCAGAATCAAAGGTAGGTCCCTGGTGTTTGAGGCAGCAATGCTAACAACTGTGCCACACAGCTGGTGTCTCGCATTGTCTCTTACTACTTCATTGTATTACAGAACTGCTTCAAGTTAGCTACTACCTGCTAAGAGAAGACTATTTGCACTCTTTACATGTGGAAACTATGCCCTTGAATAATATGTCCTTTGAAGATTGGGCCCTGAGATCTGAGCCAAGCTGAGCCACTCCTGGGATTGACACTGTTTTCATATCCTCTGCTCCCTGGTCTCCTGTTCAATGGTTTACAAGGTTTAGGGAGCGATAATCCTTCTGCTTCAGGCATATTCTCACCCAAAATGGGTATATCTGCATGAATTAGTAAAGTGCCACACTGGAATGAGTGAATTTGGCATGTGAAGAATCCCTCCAGATGTGCCAGGCTTCTCACCAGATGTTTGTTAATGAAAACAGTGAGCTTCTTTAAGAAATAGAAACCACATTTAATTTTGGAAGCTGCTCTTGAAACATGAATGGGAATGTGTGGATGAGCAAGAACAGAAGGATCATTTGAATGCTGCAGACAGCTGCCAGCTCATCTTAACTCCAATTCCTCCATCTTCCACAGGGGGTCGAGTGTAGCATGCCTTTCTAGAATTTGTAGAATTCATCCTCATTCCTTCTGAAGGGCCTGTGATTAGTTGATCCCCAGCCAATGGCAATCATTTTACCTCGAGTCATGTGTTTATTTCTCATAGGGTTTATTATTGTCGTATGTATTGTTATACACTGAAAAGTATTGTTTCTTGTATGCTATGTGGGCAAAGCATACTAGCCATAGAGTACATAGTGGAGAAGGAAGGAAAGAGTGCAGAATATAATGTTACAGTCATAATTAATGTGTACAGAAAGATCAATTGACTATAAGGTAGATCCATTCAAAAGTCTGATGACAGCAAGGAAGAAGCTGTCCTTGTGTCGGTTGATATGTGATCTCAAGCTTTTATATCTTTTTTCCTGATGGAAGAAAGTGGAAGAGAGTATGTCCAGAGTGCATGAGGACTTTGATTATTCTGGCTGCTTTTCTGAGCCATGGAAATTATAGATGGAATTGCAGCTTTTGTTTTTTTTTGGCCATATTGGTTAACAGCAAACAGGAGGTGTCATTTCCACATTGCTGAAGCAGTTATTAGGACTAACACTTGCTTGAGGGCCCCTTTACAAATTTGGCTTGCCCTTGGCAGTCAGCAACATTGCTGGGCACACACTGGGAAAACAATTAGTAGAATGCCTGCAATAAGAATAAAATGTTGTTTATCTGAATGTGAAGCTGGGAGGAGAAAACATCTTTCTCCCAATTCGGCGACACAGTGGTTAGCATTGCTTACAATGCCAGGGACCTGGGTTCAATACCGGTCTCAGGTCATTGCCTCTGCACATTTCCCCCGTGTCTGTGTGAGCTTCCTCCGAATGCTCCGATTTCATCCCAAGATGTGTGGGTTAGGTTGATTGGCCATGCTAAATTGATTCTTGTGTCAGAGGATTAAAGAATAAATATGTGGGGTTAAGGGGATGGGGCCTGGGTGGGATTGTGGCTGGTGCAGACTCGATGGGCTGAATAGCTTCTTTTGTACTGCAGTGATTCTATGATTCTATCCACTCCCTTCCATCTTCAGCCTTGACTGGGCATCCAGTCACAGAATTTACCCTCTTATAATTATAAATTGCTAATACCCAAACTTCCTGTCCTTAACACCAATGTCTGGTGAAATGTTTAACATATTTTTCATGGTTTCTGGTATCTTGTTCCTCTGGTTGACGCAAGCATTGTTGACACAAGCTTGCGAGGGGACAGCTCCCAATCTTTATGGCTAATATATTTGTTAATCACCGCTATAATTCTTGAATGTGCTGTGAAGCTCTCATTGGTGCTTATCAATGAAGTTACCATCACACTTCTGGCATTGATTAGGCGATAGCCTGAAAGAACTCTGAGCAAATTCCTAGCCCAAGTTTTCTAGGTGCATCGAAGAACGACTAGATGGGCAAGATACTTTGTTTCCATCCACTACGGTACCAGAAATTTGCACCCAAAGTCAACGGACCTTTTCCTGGTGCATCAAATATTTTCCCCACCTGTGATGATTTCTGCAGTAAGTGGGACTAGAAAAGATCTGCTCATTTTAAAAAATATTAATGAAACATGGGCTAACCTTTATTGCCCATCCCTAATTGCCCTTGAATTGAAGAGTCATAGCTGTCTCATGTAGGCCAGACTGTGAAGGTGCCGGCAATAGACTGGGGTAAGCGCAGCAAGAAGTCTCATAACACCAAATTAAAGTCCAACAGGTTTATTTGGTAGCACAAGCTTTTGGAGTGTTGCTCCTTCTTCAGGTGAGTGAGGAGCTGTTTTGGCAAACAGAACATATGCAGGCAAAAACTCAATTTACAAGATAATGGTTGGAATATGAGTCTTTACAGGTAATCAAGTCTTAAAGGTATAGACAAAGTGAGTGGAGGAGGGATAAGCACAGGTTAAAGAGATGTGTATTGTCTCCAGCCAGGACAGATTTGAAAGCCCAGACAAGCCATGGGAGTTACAGATAGTGTGACATGAATCCAAAATTCCAGTTGAGGCCATCCTCATGTGTGCAGAACTTGGCTATCAGTTCCTGCTCAGCGATTCTGCATTGTCTCTGTTCTCTTTCTCTGTCATGTGTTGTGAAGGCCACCTTAAAGAGCCAGGTGTTGTGAGGTTTCTTAATGTAGGCCAGACCAGGTAAGATTACATAAAAGGTCATTAATGAACCAAATGGAGCTTTCCAACAATTGTTTCACGGGATCCATTGAACCTTTTTATTCCAAACTGTTAAATTCAAATTTCATTTGTTGTGCTGGGGTTCGAACCCAGGTTCACAGACCTTACCCTGGGTTTCTGGATTATTAGTTCAGTGAGAATACCACTATACCACTGCACACCTGTTTTGAAAAATAGTTGTGTGTTTTTCATCCTGCTTTTTTCTTCGTCATTGCTGTTGCGTTCCTTGATAAACAGCTGGCTTAAAATCAGGATTGATTTCCATTGATGTTGCGTGAAAGGCAAATGAGTTGTTGGTTAATTATGTTTTAAAAATCTAGGCGCTCCTTCAGGCATTTGCTATTGAGCCTGACTAAGGTGAAAAGAACTGTGATGTTTCTGCTTGGTGCTTTAACTAGGACTTGGTTGTTAACTCAAACACAATCATGTCTTTAAAAAAAAATGGGTCATCTGCACTCTTTCATACATTTGGGAATGTCATTCCTAATAAATGAAATTTTATTGAAGAAATGAACACCTGATGATGTATAAAGGTTTATTATATTTCCAAGGACATCCCAACGATGGCTCTTGGTGCTTTAACTAGGACTTGGTTGTCAAGCTTGGACTGGTGGAACAAGCATAATGCATACCCGGCCAGCTTGACGATGTGAGCCCTAGGCCATTTTAACTCTCAGGCCTCTTTTAGGTAGGCTAGGCCCATCACCCGATTGAACCTGCTATGTGTATGGCAGGCAGTATCTGACAAGCATGGCAGGATGTTAAGGCTGAGCATGGTTCCCAGCAAGATAGAGTGAGGGAAGTGGGAGGTTGGGGGCAGTCCTAGTAATCATGTGAATTCCGAGCTTCAAAAATCCAAGGAGCCCTTGTGAGACTGAGAAGAGCATTCCCATTTTTCCTAGCCTTCAATCAAACTTCTAGAATTTTTAATTAATTCACGTTTTTCACTCTTTCTGGGCAGTGTAATGTCACAGTGGTTAGCAATGCTGCCTCACAGCAACAGGGGCCTGGATTTGGTTCCCGGCTTTGGTCACTGTCTGTATGGAATCTACACTTTCTTCTACATAGGTTTCCTCCAGCTGCTCCAGTTTCTTTTCACAGTATGAAAGATGTGCTGATGAGGGGCACTGGTCATGCTAAGTTTGCCCTTAGTGTACCCGAACAAGCATCTGAGTGTGGCAATTAAGAGATTTTCACAGTAGCTTAATTACAGTGTTAATGTAAGCCTGCTTGAAACACTAAAAATAAACTTTAAAATCTCCTGGTTTCACTGATTGCATTTTCCTGATGAAATTGGCACCCAGCTGGTCAAGTGTTTTGCACATGATCTGTTAAACAGCCCTGTGTTCAGTATATGGCAGGTGGCTGATATTTTAGCCTTCCTGCATGCCCCATTGTAGTGAATTAAAATCAAAATTTCTTAAAATAGAAACCCAATTGCACAGAACCGTTGTTGAATGTTGTATCCCTACAGCTGGATTTCCCAGCTGTAAACCCAGTAAAGCTATAAGAAAGAAGTTATTGGCAAGGTGATCAAATAGGATTTAATAGCATGAATTATATAAATTAATAATTTTTATTCCTAAGTCATAGAACCATAGAATCCCTACAATGCAGAAGGAAGCCATTTAGCCCATCAAGCTTGCACCGACAACAATCTCACCCAGAGCCTATCTCCGTAACGCCATGTATTTACTCTGCTCGTTCCCCTGACAGTAAGAGGCAATTTGATAAGGCCAATCAACCTAACCTCCCTCCAGTTCCACTACCCAATACATCTGGGGAATCAGGAGAATGTTATCAGAGTGCAGAATTATGGACAAAATGCCACCAGGAAGAACTGCCACATGTCAGGCTGTGAAAATGCAAACAATTCTGTACAACTCTATTACACTTGTCATCCCTGAATGATGACCAGCAAAGAACCAGGGAATATCTTACCCCATAACCCTTTTTATTACTTTACATCAAACACTTGTTGAACTATCCCTTGGGTAGCAGTGGATGGGTGTGTTTCTGAATGGAGGCTGTGACAAGTGGTGTTCGTCAGGAATCAGTGTTAGGATCTTTGCTGTTTGTAATATATAGATGATTTGGAGGAAAATGAAACTGGATTGATTAATAAGTTTGTGGATGATACACAGGTAGGTAGATTTGCAGATAGCAATGAGGACCATGAGAGGATAGAGCAGGATATAGATCAGTTGGAGACCTGGGCAAAGAGATGGCAGACGGAGTTTTATCTGGACAAATGTGAAGTAATGCATTTTGTAAAATCTAATATTTCCGGTGTTTCCGGTGCTGTGTTGTTCTTTGTTCTTTGTTGCTCTTTGTAATACAGATAGGAAATATACAATAAATGGTAGAACCCTTAAGTATATTGATAGGCAAAGGGAGCTGGGTGTACAGGTACACAGATCACTGAAAGTAACAATGTAGGTAGAGAAGTAGTCAAGAAGGCATGCAGCATGCTTGCCTTCTTCGGCCAGAGTATTGAGTTTAAAAGTTGGCAAGTCATGTTGCAGCTTTATAGAAACTTAGTTAGGCTGCACTTGAAGTATAGTGTTCAATTCTGGTCGCCACACTACCAGAAGGATATGGAGGCTTTGGAGAGGGTACAGAAAAGATTTACCAGGATGTTGCCTGGTATGGAGGGCATTAGCTATGAGGAGAGTTGGAGAAACTTTGTTTGTTCTCACTGGAGAGACGGCGGTTGAGGGGAGACCTGATAGAAGTCTATAAAATTATGAGAGGTATAGACAATGTGGATAGTCAGAAGCTTTCTCCCAGCGTGGCAGAGTCAATTACTAGGGGGTGTAGGTTTAAGATGCGAGGTTTAAGTTTAAAGGAGGTGTACAAGACAGATTTTTTACACAGAGAGTGGTGGGTGCCCGGAACTCATTGCCAGGGGAGGTAGTGGAAGCTAATACGATAGTGACTTTTAAGGAGCATCTTGACAAGTACATGAACAAGATGGGAATAAAAGAATATGGTCCCCAGAAAAGAGGGAGTTTTAGTTAAGTCGGGCAGCATGGTCAGTGTAGGCTTGAAGGGCTGAAGAGCCTGTTCCTGTGTTGTAATTTTTCTTTGTTCTTTGTTCTTTAACAATAGTAATAGGTATTTTTTGGTCTATCCAAGTTTTTCTACAGGGTTTTCACATTGTACCTGTGAAGATTATCACAAGATCTCAGGAGAGTTAGTGTAACATGTTGCTTTCTCCATTAACTCATTTTGGCAGTATGGAATGCGATTAGGTGAAATCAACCTACACACAAATGGAGTGAAACTTGTCATGGTTCCTGAAAGGCCATGGGGTTGTTTTGCGAATATCCATAAGGCTGAATCAGATGCTGCCTGTGCTTTGGGAAAATGCAGTGAAGCACAAGACATACACATTGTGTGCATTGCATGGGAACAAGGGGACTCAATTGTCTGAAGCAAAAACAGAAGGTGCTCAAAATATTCAGCAGGTCAATCAGAGAGGAAAACAACTTAGTGTTTCAGTTACCAATTCTTCACTAGGAGTGGATGATTACAACTAAACTGCATTTTCAAAGGAGCAGAGTCAAACAATAACACCTTGTGCTTTAAGGAAGGAATGGGTTTATTAAGATGAACTGTCTTTATGCTTCTGCATTTTACAATGAAAATAAAATGCTTAGAAAGTTCATAAATCTTTCGGATCTGATTTCTAATGAACTATACGGAATCAGATTATCTAACAAGAGTCTTGCATAAGGGAAGAAGTGATATCAGGATGTAAATTTATGAGTGGATAGATATTTGAGAGAGACCTGCATCTATTGGGAAGTTGTAGTGATCATTTTAATTTGGGTTGCAATTTCAAAAATATGCTCCTAGTGGGAAAGGCTCTGCATTGAAAATGCACAATTTAGCTGATAAATGCAGTTCTAATTCTGAAGTTGACTTCTGTCCACTTCTTGGATGCTTAGTTTTCTCAGGATAACAGAAAATACTTTTACTGCTTCTTCAAAATCCATTCTTTCTCACGACAATGCCAACTACCATCAACCTCGATTCATAGACATCTGTGGGAATATGAGGAACATGTAGAATTTACTGTCATTAACATTATGTTTGCCATTTTCACTTTTAGTTTCCGAATGAGCATTCCTGACTTTATTTTTTCAATTCATTCGTGGGACATGGGCATCACTGTCTGGCTAGCCCAAGTTTCCCTTGAAGGGTCATTGAGAGTCAATCACATTGCTGTGCCTCTGGAGTCACATGTAAGGTAGGCTGGGTAAGGATGGCTGATATCCTTTTTTAAAGGATGTTTGTGAACCAGATGGTGTTTTCTGACACTCGACAATGGTTTCATAGTTATCAGTAGATTCTTAATTCCAGATTTCCTGATTGAATTCAATTTTCACTATCCGCCATGGCAAAATTCAAACTCACTGAGTTTCTGGATAAATAGTCTAGTAATAATATCACAAGCCATTGCCTCTCCTGCTTTAAATGTAATAAAACATTTATAATCCAAAAGGGTTGCTCATTTAGGCAATGAGTTCTCTGAGTACCACTTTTCCGCATCTATATTTATAGGAACAAATGATTTCACAACTGAATCAAGGTTTAATAGTCTGTGCATAAACTGGGCATTGTGTGTCATTTACTCTTGTTCTCTCAATAAGATAGAGCTTGTAGATTTTGTCAGTTTAGTATTTACCCTTGCCTATTCCTTCTCTCCTTGCATAAGTTTCTGAATGTATCAAATGCAATTTTGACCTTTTAGATTTTCACAGAAAGAATCCAGGAGCAGCTATTTATATCTAAAAGCTCTTTAATTGTTATCTATACAAGGCATCATAGAATATAGGAAGACAATTCCACACATAGCAAGGCAATTAGGTAGTGTTGTGGCAGATATTATACATCTGTAACATTTCTATAAGACAAGCAGCTTGGCCTACATGAAATATTTATTATTAGTGTTATCAGTAAGCAGTTAAGGCACAGATTCACTGCACAGGGCATCACTATAGTGGAAAATACTTTAAAAAAAACACTAAATAGTGATCACAATCTCAGGTTCAAAACATCGAGAAATATTATCAGAGGAAGCTCTGACCAGAGCTTGTAGACTGTTCAATCATTTAGTGGTGCAGTGATTAATCATTTGCATAATAGTTGTTTGAATGTCACATTTGATTTTAAAGTGACTCAAAGAGAACCTTTCAGATAATGTCATCCTGTATAATTCTCTTGTTACCTTCAATCAACACTACAGTTAACATTGCACTGCAAACATATTCCATTAAATTCATTTGCTCTTCCTTTAAGTTGCTCTTTGAGCTAATTGTCTTTATTTAAGGAAGGACTTCCACTTTAATTAGATGTCAGATTTTAAAGCAATGTTTTGAATACGCTTGCTGTCGAATTCCTTATTCTGTTCCTTTACTGTCCTTTCTCGATGAAGCTGAATTCCTCCTTTCCTTTCGGCACAGTGCCTAACAATATGTTTTTATGGTGCTTCTGAAAATTGCAAGTACTTCTACTCTTGAAATGATTAAGACAATTAATTGTTTCTTTTCCTAAATTGTTAAAGAAGCTGTGAATTTGACAAGTCTTTTGAGAAGTACCGAGATCATCTCACGTATCTATCGTAGAATCCCTACAGTGCAGAAGGAGGCCATTCAGCCCATCAAGTCTGTATTGACCGCAGTCCATCCAGGCCTTACCCCTATGCATTTACCCTAGCTCGCCTCCCTGATACTAAAGGGCAATTTAGTACGACAATCCACCTAATTCGCACATCTTTGGACTGTGGGAGGAAACTGGAGCACCCAAAGGAAATCCACACAGACATGGGGAGAATATGCAAACTCCACACTGACAGTGACCCAAGTGGAGATTTGAACCCAGGATCCTGGCACTGTGATCAGCAATGCTAACCACTGTGTCACTGGGTGGGATTTTTCTGGTTCTGTCAGCCATTGAGTGTAATGAAAGGTAGGACTGGAAAGTATGGTGGTAGCTGATTTACATTGGTAAAGTAGTTGTCTACTTTAATGGCAACACGTCAGGAACAACAGTTAAATATGTTTAAATATCATGAATGCTCATTATGAAGACAGCTCTCCAAAATCAATGTCCCCACTCCTGATTAGGGCCATGCTGGTGTCTAACTAGGCTGGTGTCATTCACAAACTGATGTAAGTGATGTGTGCCTAGCGAACTACCTTTTGCTCATGACTCTGATGCATGCTGGCCTCCTTTTCATCATACTGCATTTATGGCTGCTCTGGAACAAAGATAAAGGCCAATTATTGAAGATACTGGAACCTGAAACAGAAAATGCTGGAAAATCTTAGCAAGTCCGACAGTATCTGTGGAGACAGAACTGAGCTAATGGATGGAGTTTTCCAGCTGTTCACACCCCACCGCTGCTGTAAGCGTGAACAGGGCATTTGGCATTCAGCGAAATCGCCGTTCCCCACAATGGGACCAGAGATTCCCACTAGTGTGAAAGCTGGAGAATTCAGCCTAATGCTTTGAGTTGGATGACTCTTCACCAGACTGAAGACATGAGATCTTCAGTTCTTCAGATCTGATGAAGAGTCATCCAGACTGGAAACATTAGCTCTGTTCTCTCTCCACAGATGCTATCATACCTTCCGAGGTTTTGCAACATTTTCTGTTTTTATACCAGAAGTATTTCTCTGCCTTTGAGTTGTAAGGAAAGGCACTACAGTCATTTCTTTTTTATCCTTTTACAAAGAGTTATCGAGATTCAAAAGATCAGCTCTTTTGTCTCTCCACTGTCGGACCTGCTGAGGGTACTCAAAGGGGGTTCAAGAGTCTGCATTCCAGACCAGTGGTAGTGCAGAGAGGATGATGGAAAGGTGCTGGAAGGCAAAGCGATGTCTGAGAGGGTAGGTGATACAAGACAGGGGCAAGGAGAAGTGCTGCAGGGCAAGGTTTCTCTGTTGGAGGAGAAGACTGGGAATGGATGCACATAGACACATGCTCGGGGCCACAATGGAAAGTCTGTTCAGTGCAGAAGTATCACAAATTAAACTGATGGTCATTGAAATATGATCCTTGTGACAGTACAGGGAGGAGGAGGACCAGTCAGTCCTGCGTTTGTCATGCCTGGCATGATGCATGCAGAGTGTGGTCACCTCCTCACATATCTCAGTCTGAGGAGTTTTCTGGTATGATGCTGGGCTTCAGATAACACAGTCACAGTCAGAGGAGGCACTTGAAGCCTGTAGATAACGATTAAATAATGTAGAGTTGGGCATTGAATGGTCTTGGGGTGTTGAGTTGTGGGGAAGGGGTGGGGTGCAAATAAATGCTTTCTATATGTGTCTGTGCAATAGACCACAGGGGGAGAGTGGTAATGTCAAAATGGACCAACTTCAAAGGGCTTATGGGGTAAGCATACCTACAATAATGACAATGTGATCAAGGATTGGATGGAGACGACTGATTGAAGCAACAGTATACCTTTCCAGGACAATGAGAAGGAACTTGCACACTCATAAAGGGGAACAGAGAGATCAAAGGTAATCTGGTAGCAGAACTTCATGCCACCATTTTCTAACACAGTTGAAGAGGAAAGTGTAAAAAAAGCTTTACAGGAATGGGATCTCTGAACTTCGGGGAATAATCAACATTTGTGAGCCAATTAAAGGGCCACCTAACAGACACCTGTATTCCTTAATAGTGAGGAAGGCATAACTGAGACATGTTGGGAGCAATTCGATGACAATGGAGAGAATCAGGAGGTTAACATTTCTCACACGTTCATACCAGGCTAATCACGATTCACCCCATTAATCCATTTCTTTGTCTAACCCATTTGTGCAGCTCATGGGCGATCACCTTTTGAAGAATGATGCAAGAGGCAAGGGAGCAATGGGATAAATAGCAGTTTTTATTGCCCATGAAAACACCAAAACCTGATGGTTCAGACCTGAGAACCTCCCCACAATCTTCTGAGATAAAGACCGGGTAACCACATTGCGGAACACCTTTGATCCACTTGCAAGCAAGACCCAGATTTTCCTGTTGCTTGCCATTTCAATATATTATCCTGTTCTCTTGTCCATGTGTTTATCCTGGACCCATTACAATGTTCCACTGAAACCCAACAACTTCAGTCTTCTAGACTGAACATTGAGTTTGAAAACTTGAAGTGATTTGAATTCTGCCTCCCACTTCAGCACCAATTCTATTTTAATTATTTTATTTCTTTTTATCCTATTAATCCTGTTTATTATTTTGCATTCTTATCATGTATTTTAAATGTCTCCCATCATTTCATTTGTCCATTCTAAAATTCTTTCCTCTCCATCCCACACCCCCCACTACATCGTTAGGGCTATCTGCCACATTCCTCTTTGCCTTTTGACACTTTGTACATTTGTTCTGCCATTTACATATTCTAATCCTTTAATGGGCTGCTATTAGTACCATTCTCAGCCTTTACTACCAACCACCACTTATATTTCCTTTGTCCTCTTGTTTATGACATTTTACATCCTCAAAAACATGGTAGATTTGTTCAGCATGATTTACCTTTCATAAAGACATGCTGGCTTTGTCCAATATCATCAATACTTTCCAAAGATTCTGTTATCATGATGTCAGTAAGGAGTCTGACAACACTAGGTTTAAATCCAACCAATTTATTTGATAGTAAACTCGCAAGCTTTCGACTCTATGGCCTTCGTCAGGGCCTTTATCAGCTTGCGAGTTTACTATCAAATAAGTCGGTTGGATTTAAACCTGATGTTGTCAGACTTCTTACTGTGTTTACCCCAGTCCAACGCCAGCATCTCTACCTCATGATGTCAGGCTAGAGGAAAATGTCACATTGTGTAAGAGAGTCAGTGGTAACGTCCTCTGTCTGGCAGTATGTGAGATCCCTGTGGAGTGTTAGACTGTGAATTAGTGATCAGCTTGGAAGATCATGAGTTGAGAGTGAGGAGAATGTTGATTTACCCTGGTGGAATGGGTGAAATCATTCAATCTCTGTATGGCTGATCCCTTCTGGGCTGAGCTGAAATACTGCACTGACGATTTGCTCCCAAGCTGCTGTGATGATATTGGTGGACCTTTCCCCCAGTCATGGGTGCAGAGGACACCCAGGCATTCTTCCACCACATCCAGAAGTAATCCCAGTGCTCTGTCATTAAACATTGGGAGCACCACTCTTGTTGCTCTTGAGAGTCATCTCTCTCTTGTAGCAGTCCTGGGTTTCAGACAGTGAAGATTGTGCACGAGTGTGGTTTGAGAATTGCGCCCAGAAAGACGATCACAGCAGGATGAATGACAGACAGCCTCACAATGAGTTCTGGTGCCTTCCTTGTGGATGCATATATAATGAGATGAAAGACTGATGGTGCAATACTGAAACCCTCCATAATGTTTGGCAGGAATAATGCCACTTTTGAAATCTGCCACCGCACTGAGTCTGCAGAGGGGAAAATCCTGCCCATTTATACTATAACCCATACTTGGAATTTTTGTTACCAATTAAGTATCAGAGAAGGTTAAAACTACCCCATCTTTGGTTCCCTCCATCCTGACTCTACCCCTTACCCCAGTAAAACTAAACTAGTCTGTTGTACTTCTGATCAAATTATCATGTCATCACTATTCCCATCTCCACACTATCATCCAACTTTGTCCCTACTTCAGTTCATCTGTTGTTGAAATCCTTATTCATGCCTCTGTTGCCTCAAGACATGGTAATTATAACTGGTCAGTCTCCCACATTTTGGCTAATCCTGCAAACCTACACAGCTTGGGACATTGAAGGGCAAATTTAGAGGGGCAATCCACTTAATCTGCACATCTTTGGACCACGGAAGGAAACTGGAGCACCCAGAGGAAACCCTGGCAGACATGGGGAAAATGTGCAAACTCCATACAAACAATGATCCGAGGCTGGAATGGAACCCAGATCCCTGGCGCAATGAGATAGCAGTGCTAATCATTGTGCCACCATGTCACGCAACCTCCATAAACTTGAGGTCCTCCCAAACTCTTCTGCTTATGTCCTTAAACCCTGTCTTTTGACCAAGCTTTTTCACATCTCCCCAAGTATTGCCTTGTGTGGCCTGGCACACAGTTTTACTTTATGGCAATTCTGTGAAGTGTCTTGCCAGCATTTTATCAGGGCTCATACACCAGAGAGTGTTCTGCTGCTTTTCATCACAATAGGATATTTTATATCCACTTAAAAATTGTGTCTCAAGCAGTGTAGCATTGACCAATATTGTGCTGACTTTGATAGCTTGATTTTTGTGCTCAAGTCCTGGAATGGGATTTGAAACTGGAACCTTTCATCTCAGCAGAGACAGCACAACAAATTGAGCTAAAACTAACACACAGTTACTCTATAAGTACTATATCAATATAAGTTATGAACAGTCGTCCACTATTAGAACTATAAAGTAAACAGAGCATTAAGCTTCTCTACTACAGTGCAGACATTCCACAGACTGTCCTTCCAAGTACCAGTAAAGTCTCAGTTGCTAACTGAATTAATTGATTCAATTTCTATAACTTCATTGTTGATTTCATTGTTTTACAGGAAGAATAAATCTTCAGGGGTCCTCACAGGATGCATCCAAAGATGTGCAGATTTGGTAGACTGATGGTGCTAAATGGCTCTTTGTGCCCAGAGATGTGTAAATTGGGTGGATTAGGTGTGGCAAATGTGCAGGGTTATGGGGATAGTGAGGGTGGGCTTAGGTGAGATGTTCTTTCAGAGAGTTGGTGCAGATTCAATAGGCAGGATTTTATGGCATATTCCTGCCCGAGATCAACAGACATTTCTGTTGTCTGCCTATTCCATGGTGGGTGAGGCATCAGAATTCTGGCAAACTGGTCAACTTTTTCTGCACTGCAATGATTCTATGGATTTGAAAATGAAGAAAAAAAAAGAGAGAGAGACACTAAAAATATTGAGCCAAAAAGCAATCATTTTACACTTAGCATTTACATTCTGCTTCATTTTATAATATTCTGATTGTCACTGAAGTTGCTGATATGATATTATGCATTAATGAATCTGTATTGCACATTATTACTTGGACAAAAAAGAAGACCTTTAAGTCCATTGTTTCAATCCAATCACCCTAGCTTCTTTGGGCAATCAAACATCCTCTCCTCCACTGTCATCTCACTCCCATGATCTTTATCATTTTCCTGTCCAAATGAGGTTCCATTACTACTTTGTTCCGATGCAATGAGTACATTGTGATCAGTGCGGGATAAGGTCTAAATTAATGCAGTTCCATCCTTAGCTTCCTTCTTTACCTCATTTACTTGTGGCGACAAAAACATGAAATGCAAAACCCGATTTGAGAAATGGAAGTTCAGCTTATAAAAAAGCTAATCTCAGTCAAGATGACCATGGAACGCCCAATTGTCAGTAAAAACTTAACCAGGTCACTAATGCTTTTTGAGGGAGGCCATCCTTTCCTCAACTGACCTCCATTTGATCCCATGCGGTTAACTCTTAAATGCTCTGAATTGGCCTAGCAAATCACTCAAGATGCAATGGCTATGCTAAATTCTCCCTCAGAGAATCTGAACATGTACTGAAGCATGGCAACTCAGGGAATTTCACAGTAACTTCACTGCAGAGCTAATCTAAGCCTACTTGTGACAATAATAAATGAATTTAAACTTAAGTGATATCAAACTACTCCAAAAATGTCTAATACAAATAAAGCCCTACACTTGACAGTGATCTGAATATGGTAGATGTACTTTTGTACACTGATTGCAATGGTTCAAGAAGCTGCCTCACTTAGTTTATTTATTAGTATCACAAGTAGGCTTACATTAACATTGCAAAGAAGATATTGTGATAATCCCCTGGTCACCACACTCTACCGCCTATTCGGGGACACTGAGGGAGAATTTAGTTTGGCCAATGCACCTAACCAGCATGTCTTTCGGATGGTGGAAGGAAACCAGAGCATCCAGAGAAAACCCACACAGCATGGGGAGAGTGTATAGACTGTGTACAGATAGTGACTCAAGAGAGGGATTGAACCCAGGTCACCTGGCACTGTGAGGCAGCACTGTGCCACCATGCCACCCATCTGCACCTTCTCATGAATAATTTGGCATGGGCAATAAATATTGTCCTCACAGCGACACTCATATACCACGAACAGGTAAAAGTCTGAAAAGTCTCATTAAGATTTCTAAAATTGGGTTGAAGTGGACACATAAAAAATTCTAAACCTTATGAATTTTATTTTCTTTAAAGAAAGAGCAGAAGGGCCTATCCTTGATTATTATCGCAATGATTTCACAATCTGTAATAAAACTTTTTCACAATTAACTGTGTTGTGTTGTCAATAAACAAAAGAGATGGAGGGAGGCGTGTTAAAGATTTTACTTGGAACAGTTTATAAGAAAGGATCTCATTCATATATTCAGAAAAGTAATAGGATGAAACAGCATAGAAGGAGGCTATTCGACCCATCGTGCCTATGTTGATTCATTGCAAAACTAATACAATTGGTTTTATTCCCGAATTGTGTCCTAATCTCTATTGGTGCACAATGCTCAATAAATGAATCATCAATGTGAGGGGAAGAAAGAGATTTTGATTTGGTCAGGTACAGACTGAGACCGTACAATGTGATAGATTATTGAAAATATGCTCCACAATTTGAAATTAACAGTAAAGCTCACAATGGTAGTTAAGAATTATAAATTGCTTGCATTATGCTATACAAGTTAACTATAATCATGATATATTTATGCTGGTAAATCAAAATATGAATGCTGTTTAATAAACTGGTAATAAAATATTCATCAGATCACATGAAAAAAAAGGTTCATTTATTGCAAAGATTTGAATGTGTTTCTATATGTATAAATATCAATTTATTTTCAATGTGCAGAATACTGATCAATTTTCAATATTCATGCTTGCTCTGTCTACAAAAACCAAGGCAAAAACAATCAGGTCTTTTATCATCCATTAGCCTAATCTTGATTACATCAAAGTGATGGAAGGTGTCATTGACGGTGCTGTCAAGCCTCACTTACACAGCAATAACTAGCCTGGTTTGGGTTTTGTTTGGGCTACTCAGTCTCTGGCCTCATTGCAACATTTGTCTAAGCATGAGAAGAACTGAATTCAAGAGATGAACGAGAGTGACTTCATTCGACATCAAGGTATGGTTTGACCGAATGTGCCTTGAGCAAATTTGTTATCAATGCGGCACAGTGGCACAATCGTTAGCACTGTTGCCTCACAGCGCCAAGGGCCCGGGTTCAATTCCAGTCTCGGGTGACTGTCTGTGTGGAGTTTGCACGTTTTCCTTGTGTCTGCAGGTTTCCTCTGTGTGTTCTGGTTTCCTGTTGTATGGGTTAGCTGAACTGGCCATGCTAAATTGATCCTTAATGACAGGGGGATTAGCAAAATAAATATGTGAAGTTGCGGCGATGGGGCCTGGGTGAGATTGTTGTTGGTGTGGGCTTGATGGGCCAAGTGGCCACTTTCCGCACTATGGAAATTCCATGATTCTGTGAATGTGAATCAGGGGAAAATATCTTCATTGTTTGGTGTCATACCGAGGAGATTCCTATGGGATAGCGTCCTAAACCCAACTATTTCAATTGTTTGATCTATGACTGTTCCTCTGTTATAAAGACAGAGGTGGCAATCTTTGATGAGCATTACATAGTCTTTAGTATCATTCACAATTACTCGGATGCTGAAACAGTTTGGACCCACATATAGTGAGAGCTAGACAACATTCAAGCTTATGCCGATGAGTGGCAATAACATTTCTGCCACACAAATGCCAGGCAATGACTATCATTAATGAGAGAGAATCTAACCACCTCTCTTGACATTATCTCACTGAATGCCACCATAAAATTCCTGGACTTCAGGGATGGGTGGCGTGGTCCTATAAATACTCTGGCTACAAAAACAAGTCAAGGTCATGAAATCTGGCTGAGTAACTGACCTCCTGACCCCCCAAAATCTATTCACTATCTACAAAGAACAAGGCAGACGTGTGATAGAACACTTCCCACTTAGCTGGATCAAGGTGGCTACAAGAGGTTCAATACTATCCAGCAGAAGGCTGTTGCTTGGACGCCCCATCTGACCACCCATTGCATAGTGTGCAGCTCCGCCATCTGCTCGGCTTTCCTGAGGCCATGCCTCCACTGCAGACCTATTTCCTCCCCTAATGCCCCACCGATTCATGGTGCCGCCTCTTGGCACTGCCTAGCCTGGCAGTGCCAAGCTGGCAATGGCCAGTGGGCACTGCTCCCATGCCACCAGCCATTCACAGGGCCTCAATGGTCTCTGTCTTCCTGGAGAGGCCGCCATATCAAGTCCCGGGTGATGGAAAACAGGAGTGATCCTGGCTCACTTGACAGTGAGGCTGCGAAGGAATTTGAATTAAAATATTGAAATCAGCTTCACACCCTTCCTTGGCGTAAAGCTGATCACGCTGGAAATCCGAGCCAGTAAAATTGCAAAAGTGAGGAAACTACTTGCAAAACCAAGTGATTTTTCACCTCTTGCACAATCTTATTGACTGCCTCCTCCCACTAACTAGTGTGACAAGACTGCCCGCTTGGTATTCACTACTGCTGAAATGATACACGGTGCGAGCATTATTTCCAATGACTACATCCTGTTTTAATTGATATCAGCAGTAAATTTCACTCAAATACTAAATTCTAAAACAAATTGAATGTGATAAAGCAGTGAACCTTTTAAAATGCTATTTTAGTATTGGAAGTACTATAATCTATAAAGATAACATGTGGAACTTAAAAGAGGAGGTAGATAATTTGGTAGAATGGGCAGATAGGCAGAAGAAGAAATTCAATGCAGGCAAGTGTAAGGTTGAAAATTTAGTCATAGCTTCATAGAGTCATAGAGGTTTACAGTATGGAAACAGGCCATTTGGCCCAATTTGTCCATGCCACCCTATTTTTCAAAATCCCAATTGCCCAAATTTGGCCCATATCCCTCTATAACCATCTTACCCATGGAACTATCTAAATGCTTCTTAGAAGACAAAATTTTGCCTGTCTCTACTACTACCTCTGGCAGCTTGTTCCAGACACTGAGCACCTTTTGTGTGAAAAATTGCCCCTCTGGACCCTTTTGTATTTATCCCTCGCACTTAAACCTATGCTCTCTAATTTTAGGCTCCCCTACCTTTGGGAAAAGATATTGGCTATCTAGTTGATCTGAGCTCCTCATTATTTTATAGACCTCTATAAGATCACCCCTCTGCATTCTGCACTCCAGGGAAAAATGTCCCAGTCTATCAAGCCTCTCCATATAAATCAAACCATCGTGTCCCGCTACCATCTTAGTAAATTTCTTCTGCATTCTTTTTAGCTTAATCTTTTCTATAATAGGGTTACCAGAATTTAATCTGTATTCCAAGTGTGGCCTTTCTAATGTTTTGTACAACTTCAACAAGACATCCTAACTCCTGTATTTAATGTTCTGACCAATGAAACTAAGCATGCTGAATGCTTTCTTCATCACTATGTCCACCTGTGACTCCACTTCCAAGGAGCTGTGAATCTGTACCCATAGATCTCTTTGTTCTGTTCTCGCCCAAATGCCCTATCATTAACTGAAGAAGTCCTACCTTGGTTCAATCTACCAAAATGCATTACCTTGCATTTATCTAAACTAAACTCCATCTGCCATTCGTCACCCCACTGGCCCAATTGATCAAGACCCTATTGCAATCAGAAATAACCTTCTTCACTATCCACTGTGCCACCAACCTTGGTGTCATTTGCAAACTTATTAATATGCCTCCTATATTCTCATCCAAATCATTAATATAAATGATATAAGTTTTGGCAAGAAGAATATGAGGAAACAATATAAATTAAGGTACAATTCTTAAAGGGCCACAGGAGTAGGAGGGTCTTGGGTGTCTATAAATACAGATTATTGAAGGCAGTGATAGAGGTGGAGACAACACTTAATAAAGCAAATAGTATGCTGGCTTTTATTAATAGGAGCATAGAACACAAGAGCAAGTAGGTTACGTTGAACTTTTACAATGTACTTGTTACCTGAGCTGGAATATTGTATACAGCTCTGGCTGCTACACTATCAGATGAATGTGAATGAGTTGAGAAAGTTCAAAAGAGGTTTACGAGAATGGTTTCAAGGGTGAGAAACATCATTTATGAGGATGAATTGGAGAGTTGGGACTGCTCTCCTTGGAGAGAGAAAGGCTGAGAGGAGATTTAATAAAAATGTTCAAAATCATGAGGGGGATGGAGAAAGTATATTGAGGGAAACTGTTCCACTTGTAGGAGTCAAGAATGAAAGGGCTCAGATTTAAAGTGATTTCAAAAAAAAAGCAAATGTGAAGTGAGCAGATTTGTTTTTACGCCATGTGTCGTTGGGGTGTGGAGTGCACTCACTAGAAGTATAGAGGAGGCAAGTTCAATGGAGGCATTCAAGAGGGCATTAGATGATTACTTGAATGGCAACAATGTACAGGGATGCAAGGAAAATGGAGGGAAATGGCATTGTTGCTTGTTTGGAGAGTAGTGCAGGTATGATAGGCCAAATGGCCTTTTAGTGCGCTGTAACAATTCTGTGATACTGTGAACATGTATTTTGTGATGTAACACTTTTTCAGAGAAAAGGAGCCGCATGGTGGTACAGTGGTTAGCACTGCTGCCCTGCAGCACAAAGTGCCTGGGTTCAATTCTGGGCCTGGATGACTGTTTGTGTGGAGTTTGTGTTCCCTCCGTGTCTACCTGGGTTTCCTCCAAGTGCCCAGGTTTTCTCTCACACTCTAAAGATGTGCAGGTTAGCTGGAGTGGTCATGCTAAATTGCCACTTAGTGTCACAAATGTGTTAGTTAGGAGGATTAGTGAGGCAAATGCAAGGGGTTATGGGGATAGCCCAGGTTTGGATCTGGATAAAATGCTTTGTTGGAGCGTCGGTGCATACTTAATGGACTCAATGGCCTCCTTCTGCACTGTAGGGATTCTTTAGTACTAAGCTCAAATAAAGGAGCAGATTATAACCATTTGAAAAATCAAATTTACAGACTGAACTTTAAAATGTATTTCTGGGATTGATTGGGAATGATATTCCTGAACAATGTCAATATTTGGAAAGATTTTTCAGATGTATAATCTCAGGCTAAGTCATATTGGTTTTGTTCCAACACTAAAAATCGTTTGGTGGCAAGTATAGATAAATGGACGTGAGATCTACTTTCGTACTTGTGAAAGCGTCCTCCTCTAAGTATGCTATTGCCATCAAGATAAGGTTTTTTTTTGACAAGAAGTAGCTCAGACTGGAGAGCTTTGTGACCAAAAGCCTTTGTAATCCTGAGCACGTTTCAGGAGTACAAGGGGAAGATTGTAAGTCTGCCAGTTACTGGAAACACTCACCAAAGACACACAAGTAAAATTAGATCTATAATTAAAATGCATCTGATGTCAACAAATTGCATTTTGAAGTGTGTTACTTGGGAGACAAGCAACTAATTTAGTACATTTCAGGAGCCTTGAAAAACAGCAGAAAAGAGGGGGATAATAATCAGTGACTTTATATATTTAGAATGTACCTGCATTCTGGATATATTTTGCTAACACTTTGTTTTATGGCTAATGGAGTCAGTATTTATCCCCTTTATCGAAAAATCTACATTTCTCCAAGAGTTCCGTTCACAAAACTATTCATTATGCGGCTGCGGATGCAGATGCTATCTGGTCAAAGTTTCCAATCTTGCAACTGTTGCGTACATACAGAGCCTTTTGTCTGGCTGTTACGCAAGCTCTTGAGGAACTGGCAAACCTTTCAGCACAGGTGTACTCTTCTGGGTGTCTGGATGTGCTGAGCACATGCATTTATCCAGCTTAAAACAAACGCAGAATAGGCTGGCAGCATTGTGGTGAGATCTTGAATCGGCTTGATGAGTTTTGTCAGTTCTCTGTTGAAACACTATTAAAATTCAGTGGAAGGAAACAAAACTGACATTTTAATATCATGATTTTGGGTGTTAGAAATTGTGTTCTGCGCGCAATTGTTTCTATCCCATCGAAACTGGTTAATGTAATGTTGCTGTACTCCACTTGAGGTCACCATTACTATCCTGTAGCATAAACACACAGGAATATAGCTCAAACTACACAAATAACTGAAGAGTGTAAAAGCTATAAATATATATAAATAGCATCTTGATTTATGACACCATAATTAAAAGTGAGCTTCCAGTAGGGGATATCTATATATATATATCTATATATATATACGTTCCACTAGAAAAAGAGCAGATGTTTCTTGATTATGACCTTAGATTCTGTGAACATAGTATTCTCCATATCCTGATGGTGTGATGGCACAGTAGCTAGCACTACAGCCTCAGAGTGCTGGGGTTGTCAGTTCAATTCCAGTCTCAGGTCACTGTGTGTGGAGTTTGTATGTTCTTCTTGTGTCTTTGTAGGTTTCCTCCAAGTTCTCCTACAGTCCAAAGATGTGCATGTTAAGTCATAGAGGTTTACAGCATGGAAACAGGCCATTTAGCCCAACTTGCTCATGCTGTCTTATTTTAACAACCCCTAAACTAATCCCAATTGCCTGCATTTGGCCCATATCCCTCTATACCCATAGAACCCATGCAATTCTCTAATTTTTTTTTCAGATAAAATTGTGCCTACCTCTACTACTATTTTTGGCAGCTTGTTTCAGACACTCACTGCCCTCTGTGTGAAGAAATTGCCCCCCTGGACACTTTTCTTTCTCTACTCTCTCACCTTAAATCTATGCCTTCTAGTTTTAGATTCCCTACCTTTGGGAAAAGATATTGACTCTCTACCTTGTTTATGCCCCTCATTATTTTATAAGACCTCTATAAAGTCAACCCTCAGCCTCCTACATTCCCAGAGAAAAAAGTTCCTGTTTATTCAGTTTCTCCTTATAACTCAAACCATTAAGTCCCGGTAGCATCCTGGTGAATCTTTTGTGTACTTTTTTCTAGTTTAATAATATCCTTTCTATAATAGGGTGACCAGAATTGCACACAATATTCCAAGTGTGGCCTTATCAATGTCTTGTACAACTTTAACAAGACATTGTATTCGATGTTCTGACCAAGCATGCTGAATGCCTTCTTCATCACTCTGTCCACTTATGATTGACTGATTGGTCATGATAAATTGCCTCCAATGTCAGGGGTATTAACAAGGTAAATGCATAGGATTACAGGAATAGGGCCTGGGTGGGATTGTGGTTGGTACAGACTTGGTACCAAATAGCCTCCTTCTGTACTGCAGGGATTCTATAAAATGTAAATCTTTGGAGAAAAATGTACCAAATCATTAACATGCAAGTCTTTGAAAAAATGTGCTTTGACTTCAAATTTTGCTGTGCTTTTTTTTTCATTCAGGTTGTCAAATTTTGTCACTCTTTCCTCTTTACATTGAGATTTACTCTAGCCATCAGAATCTGGGAGCTTCATCTGCATTTGAACCATTTAAGTACACCATTTAGATGGAGGCCCAGCCTGCCTATGTGAGCTCCCTGACTGAACATACTCCTATGTTTCATTGGGGTGTTGTTAACTTTTAAAGGGAACTTAGGTGGCAACATTCTAAAAACCCTATCATTCAATGACACACCATTATGATCCACCAAATCTATTGTCTCTAAAGAGTTAGCTCCTCTTAACTGCACATATGTGGCTTTGCAGAATTAGATCACTGTTTTTGCTGACAGGCTACACTGGGGACTTGCACTGACTACAGACTGGATGGGAACTCTTAAATGTTATTCCAAGCAGAAGCTCAGTAGTCAGCAATGCCAGAGATTTTAATCCCATTGGTCCTGTTTAAATTCAAATCCATAATTGAAAGCAGCACTTTCTAACACATTGCATTGCCAGTGCAGACATATTTACTTATTTTTAGTTGTTTATCTCATATTTTGTGAGTAGTTGATGTAAGGATATTATGCCAGTTTGAGCCTGCGTCTTATATTTACTCATCATCCTGATTTGGAAGTACATCAGCTATTCCTTCACTGTCACTGGGTCAAAATCTTGGGATTCCCTCTGTAACAGCACGATGGGTGTACCTACACCATAGGGGCTGCAACGGTTCAAGAAGACAACTCACCACCATCTTCTTAAGGGCAGCTCGGGGTGGCAATAATGCTGGCCCAAGCAGCAATACCCACATACTACAAATTAATAATAATAAACTACTTGTCACACTGTCAGAAATTCAGAAGTAAAACTAAAGTTAATAACATGAAGAACTACTAGTGGATAGGATTAGAGAGAATCCCAAGATATTTTCTAAGTATATTAAGGGGAACAGGATAATTCAGGAAAAGAGTAAGGCTCTAGGAGTCAATCTGTGTGTGGAGCCAGAGGACATTCGTACGGTATTGAATGAAAATGGAAAGTCCACTTGATAGATTCTTCCTCACCTCTGCCCCCACCCCAACTTCCCACGCACCAATAGCGGTTGTCCAGGGTTCAGGGTCACTGGTGGCCTCCATCCCAAGCTCCAAAGGCAGCCCCAGGCCTTCTCCAGGTAAGTCCCAACCTTTCAATACCACATTGGCCCAGATGTATTCAGGTCCAGCGTGCTTTCTGGCTGATGTTGAAGTGAGCAAGGGAAAGGTTTGTCTCCTCATAACGGGAAGCAAATCCAGTTCACGTTAGATTTGAGCGGGATTTCTGATTTGCAATGGCAGGCAGCATCTGAAGATTCCACAGTAATTTCACATTGGCATGAAAGTGATTTTTGGGGCTACTGTCAAATTCTTTCCCATAATCACCATTCCCAATTTTCCAAACAACAGCTATTGGTAATGACTTTATGAATGCCATTTACACCTCATCTAGACCCATCTTTGGGTTTAACTTGCTCCATTACTATCCCCTTTAGCCTCGTACCTTTTTTGACATTTAATCATTCTTGTGTTACCTATTTTATTCCAGATGTTCCTTGTTGTTCTTTTCTCCTCCTCTTACACTTCCCTGCTTTGGAACTTGTTTAAAATTTGTTATATTTCTAACTTTTTCCAGTCTTGATGAAAATTTATTGAGCTGAAATATTAACTCTGCCAAAATGTTGCCTGACCTGCTGAGATGTCTCAGTTTCTTCCATTTTTAATTCGCATGTGCTCACATGCACTTCATGGAATCATAAAACCTCTACAATGCAGAAGGAGGCCATTTGACGCATTGAACCTGCAATAACAATAGTATCCAGGTTCCATCCCATAAACCCACACATTTTACTTGTTAATCCCCCTGACACTAAGAGTCAATTTAACATGACAAATCAACTAATGCATACATCTTTGGACTTTGGGGGAAACCAGAGCATGTGGAGGCAACTTATGCAGATATGGGGAGAATGTGCAAACTCCACATAGACAGTCATCTGAGGTCAGAATTGAACCCAGGTTTGTGGAGCTGTGAGGCAGCAATGCTAACTGTGCTGCCCTCCAATCTTTCAGAAAGCAGATAACAAACACTTTGGTGATCCAGTGCCAGGTTGATGATATAATGCATTATATCATTCAGCTGTTTTACTTACAGGGAAAGATTGAATATTCAGAGTTTTCATTCATAATTTCATGTCCCTCTTTGTAAGCAGGAATACAAAGAGTAATTCATCATGTCACATAATCGTATGGAAGCTAGGATTAGAAAGGGAACCCAGATGCCTTTGGATCAGCATGGACAAGATAGGCTGAATGGCCTCCTTTTGTGCTGTAGCATTTCTATGTTTCTATATATTGGCGCCTTAACTTCACATATCCCACATCAATCCAGCCAGAATTTTGTTTTTTGACTAACTCTGAATTTAAGATATTGAATAGTTTCTTGCCAGGCCAGGCTCCTTCTCCAGACGTCAATGGAATAATTTGCTCAGAACGTTGTTTGAACTCTTACTTTGTTCTCCTTGGATCACAGAAATTTGTGTGGGCAGTGCTGAGGGAATTGTTCCTGCAACTTCTTCCCCAGTCGATGATTCAGCAGTAAACCTTGTTGATAGAAACTTTACCCATTCTTCCCAGGGATTAGTCCCAGGTGGACCCTGCATGCTGGGCTCAACATGAATTGGTTGCCCAATGTTAAATTTGCAAATATTCACACGGATGTCTAAATTACCTATCATTGTCTAATGTTGCTTGATCCAAATCATAATCAGCATCTCCCAGCTCTGTTACTTTGTTCATTTAAATTCTTAAATTTAAATTTTATTTCATTAGTGTCACAAGTCAGCTTACATTAACACTGTAATGAAGTTGCTGTGAAAATCCTTGAGTTGCCACACTCCCGCACCTGTTTGGGTATACTGAGGGAGAATCTCGCATGGCCAATGCACATAATTAGTGCGTTTTATGAATTGTCGGAGAAAGCTGAAGCACCCAGTAGAAACCCATGCAGACACAAGGGAGAACATGCAGACTCCATAAGATAGTGACCCAAGCCGGGAATCGAACACTGGCCCTTTGCGCTGTGAGACAGCAGTGCTAATCACTGTGCCATCGTGCCACGTTATTCTTGAACTATAGTTAATTTAGTAGTAATATTTTGTACATAAATTACATCAGGATTCTCTGTGAAAAAAATGCTCAAAGGCCAGAGATATCTTATGAGTTGCTTATTATAGAATCCTGGAAATAGAACCATAGATTGATTACAGCACAACAGGAAGCCATTTATCCCATTGAGTCTATGCTGGCTATGTATACCAGAACTATTTAGCTAGTCTTACAGCCCCTTCCATCCCCTGCAGCTCTACATTATATTTCCCCTTTTGTTGCCTAGCCAAATTTCTTTCCAAAGCTACTATTGAAATTTCCTCCACCACAGGTAGTTGTTTATAGTTTTATAACCACTTGCTGTGTGATAAGGTTCATCCTGATATCACATTTTATTATTTTGCCAAATACTTTCTTACAGTGTCCTGTGGCTTTTGATCTTTGCATCATTGAGAACAATGACATATGGAGTTGGAAATGAACCAAGCTGAAAATTAGAGAATCTCACACTGGGCAGCTTTCTGACAACGGTAGTTAATTCGACTCATGCAGGGTCAAGTTCGTGTCACCATGATAATCACTTAGCTTTTCCTAAAGCCTAGCAATTGCTTGGAGTTGCCTTCCTGGAATTGGGTTAGGGTCAATGAGACTTCCTTTAAATCCCCCTTTTTTTTAAGTTATGGAGATCGATGGGTGACTGTTATAGTTACAGGGTACACTTTGGAGGGGTGTCACCCTTTTAAAGCTCACTTACATCTGCCACCTACATTGACAGCACCCATCTCTCCTGGCAAGACATTGCTGTGAGCTGTATAGTGGGCTCAGTCTGATTGTTATCCTTGATTAAGGATGGAGGTGGCAGAGGGAGGGTCTCGCTGAGGCAGATAGTTCTGTGTCTTTCTCCTTGACAGTTGTCTTATGGTGTCTACTCTGAGATATAACCCTGTGTTTTTGTTTCTCCTGTTTTTCCAGATCTATCCTGTTTAGCCCATTAAAATTTAATATGCTTCAATTATGTCACCATTTTCTTCTGAAATCCAGGGAATACAGGCCTAGTTTACTCAATTTCTCCTCATAGGACACTCCTCATATCCCAGGAATCTATCTAGTGAACCTTTCTTGCAGTTCCTTTGGTACAAGTTTGCCCTTCATTTGCATATTTATGAAGCACCTTAAAGAGGATAGGGGACAAAGAGGGTGTGTGGTTTAGAGAAGGAATTGCAGAGTCTAAGACTGGAATTTTGCTATCCCACCCACCACGGGAATCATAATAGATGGACCATGGACCATGCAAATATCCAGTGACCTCGGGCAGGATTTTCTGATATTGGGGCCAGTGCAGCTGGAAAATCCCGCCCTAAGACTTTCATAGCTGGCAATGGCAGAGCAATCTGGTACATTGGAGAATAGTAGTGAATAGTGGAGAAGCAAAAATATCTTGGAGAGTTGTAAGCTTGGAGGAGATTACAGGTATAAATATGGCCAGTACATGGAGGGATTTGAAAAGAAGGATGAGAATTTTAAAACAAAGTGTTGCTTAGCCAGGATCTATAAAATAATAAATCCATTTAAATTATAAAAGTAATATATATGCTCATTCTGCCAATTGTTCCAACTCAATCATCACATTCATGCTTCATATGCTATACTCTGATACAATAAAGTTTAATGTATGTTCTAGTATTGTACTTTATACTTTCAAACAAGTTGCCGCTGATCGGCATAAATTTCTTGCTCACAATAAAAGATAAATTACAATGAGTCCTGAGGAAAATGTATCCATAAAATCAAATAGAAACCAAACAAAACAAATTATTAAACAGAAAGTTAATACCCTCTATGGTAAAAAAAATACAATCTAAAATATAGCCAACATATTTAAACATAAATAATTTGCAAAATAATCAACAGATACATAAAATTGTCTTATTCTTTTTGAAAAGACCTTCATTGCATTTATATCTTAAGTCCCATCTACAACAAAATCTTAAGGATTGAGATTTACTTCAGGCCACATTCTGTTATTTTGGTGTGATTAATCTTTGAACCTTAGAACAGCTTGCAGCAGCACCAATACCGATACTTTTTTAATATAACCTGCTCAAGCCCACCATTGCTTTGCCATTCTGACTATCCCAAATCTTCCCAATCTTCTCTGTCTCATCAAAACCACTGGGATCTGTCATCACCCATTCTGAGGCCATCTGACTGGCAATGTCTGTTTACAGATTCCCCTTAGCCAGCCACAACCTGTCTCACTCATCCTGCCCAATCATCGTTTAAAATGTTTTCGGCCTCTCTGATTCACCACTAATTGGCCCTTAGCAGTCACCTCTGGCTTCAGACCTTTTTTGATGTAGAGATGCCAGCATTGGACTGGGGTAAACACAGTAAGAATTCTGACAACATCAGCTTTAAATCCAACCGATTTATTTGATAGTAAACTCGCAAGCTTTCGGCTTTATGGTCTTTGTCAGGCGAATGAGGTGTTCTGGTCTCCAATAGCACACATATCAGGACAGACAGTTTACAGATTACTGATTAGAATGTGAATCTTTACACCTAACCTGCTATTCAAGCCTTAAAGAGGTTAACAATGTGAGTGGAAGGAGCACGGAGCACAGGTTAGACAGATGTGTATTGTCTCCAGGCAGCACAGTAAGTGAGGTTTTTTGCTAACCTAGGCAAGTCATGGGGGTTACAGATAGTGTGACATGAAGCCAAGATCCCTGTTAAGACCGTCCTCGTGTGTGCGGAACTTGGCTATTGTTCAGATCTCTTTTGACATGTTTCTCAGTCCCAGATCAATTTTTAGCACTCAGTTCATTTCAATACTGCAGCTGCTGTATGTTAAAGCAATATGCAATGCAACTAAATATGTAAGTAAAACCACTGTTTCGAAACATATGTACAGTAGCGGCAATGAAGCCATATTTTCTTTAGTGATAGTCATTGAATAAACAAGACCTGAATGCTGCAGCAGGATTTTACAACAGTCTCTGACAAAGATGCTAAACCTGCAAAAATATCTGTGTGACTGTGAAATAGATAATACAGATATCCGGATTACGGATATCACTTTTGTCAATCCTTTGTAGTCCTGTTCCCCAAAACCTCTCAGGAAAAAGAAAAGATATAAAGACTCTGAATAATATAGCATCATTCACAACCTCCAAACATCCCCAGGTGCTTTGCAGCTAAATGAAGAAAGATTGATGTGTATTCACTCTTTTATGCCAGAAAGTACAGTCATCAAAGTGGACACAGCAATCTCTCTAACCTGCCATGACTAATATCATGATGTGTAGATGCCGGTGTTGGAATGGGGTAAACACAGTAAGAAGTCTCACAACACCAGGTTAAAGTCCAACAGGTTTATTGGGTAGCAAAAGCCACTAGCTTTCAGAGTGCTGTTCCTTCATCAGATGAGCGGGATTTCAGTTCACAAACTTAATTTACAAAATAATGGTTGGAATGTGAGTCTTTACAGGTGATCAAGTCTTAAAGGTACAGAAAATGTGAGTGGAGAGAGGGTTAAGCACAGATTAAAGAGATGCGTATTGTCTCCAGTTAGTGAGATTTTGCCAGCCCAGACAAATCTGCAGCTGTAGCTATGAGTGGCTCCTGCACAAGGTCTAAAACAAAGGATCACAGCCTTCAAAGTGGTCAGGGCAAATAAAGAAATGGATCCATTCCTGTCAGGATGCAGCTGGTCAGTATCAGAGAGTTCCTAACCTCCATGAGTTCTCAACAGGCTGCCTAGTGACCTCAAGCTGCTCAATTAACAAGCTAGGAGAACTATCTTCATATTTAAAAGACAATAACTCCAGCAACATAATAATTGCTCAGATTAGAATGTGAGCCAAGATTATGTATCCAACTTGCTGGATAGGGGCTACAATCTAATGAGGACGTATTGTCACTGTGTCATGGCACGGTGGCACAGTGGTTAGCACTGCTACCTCACAGCGCCAGGGGCCCAGGTTCACTTTTGGCCTCGAGTGACTGTGGAATTCACTCATTCTCCCCATGTTAGTATGAGCCTTTTCTGGATGTTCTGGTTTCCCCCCACACTCCAAAGATGTGCAAGTTAGGTGGATTGGCCATGCTAAATTGCCTCTTTAATGTCAAGGGATTAGCCGGGCAAATATGTGAGATTACAGGGATAAGGCTGGGATGGGATTGTTGTTGATGCAGACTCGATGAGCTGAATGGCCTCCTTCTGCACTGTAAGGATTCTGTGATTCTAACACCCTGAAAGATATCGTGGCTTTCAGTGACACAAGATTGAAAGCCAGTGGTTATAATACCTGGCAAATAAATAAAAAACAAAGTTGCACAATTCTTGTGCATGCCAAAAAAGACTCACTGTAGAAAGTTGATTGTATTAGGTTACCGCGCAGGAATGGGACTGAAAAGTTATGAATGCTATATCAAACATCTTAAGGCAAATTGAATAGAACAGGTTTCAGACTAATATCTGGTTTTGTGGAATTGCTAAATGCAAGGTATTGTTATTACAGAATAGCGGCAGGGAAAGTTCCTTCTCAAGGTGCGCACAGCTTTGATACATTCTCCTGTGTGACTGTTCAGAGACCCAGCATATAACAATCCTGATATAATTTCAGCAAAACTACTTAGAAATCCTTCTCTACATCTCCCCATTTACTTCAGATAATTGTACTCTATCTCTCTGCTTTTCAGTAAGGGGCTGAATTTAAGTGAGGAAGATGACCAAAGAATACTATGGAAATTCAGGAAATACTTCGCTGTGAAAACATGTCGAGGAAATTGGAAAACATTTGATAGAAATGTCAGAGGGAATTGGATTCTGGCTGTTGCTGCTACTGATTTGTAGTAACCTCGCTAAGATTAGTCCTAACGTATGACATTTCTTCATTAAAACAAAGGAAAGGTCATGTCCGTGGCTTACAACAAATCAAGAATTACGTAACCCCTGGTCCAGGTATGAGTGCAGGCTTTAAACTCCCACCACTCGTCTCTCAGACAGTGGGCTCCCACTTGCTCAATCAGGAAGCTAGGATCCCTCAAAGCCCATGGGGAAATTTATCATTGACATCCTACATCCTTTGTGACTACTATAACATGATTAAAAAATGTCTTCTGCCTACTAGTGGAAAAAGAATGTTGTGAACAATTTCTCTAAGGAAGGATGTGTTGGTCTTGCAGAGTTTCCTGTGGATGTTCATGAGAATGATCTCAGGGATGAAAGGCTTGACATATAAGGAACATCTGGAGACTCTGGGTCATTACTTGATGGTGTTTAGAAGGTTAAGGGGAGTGGTGGGGGGACCACATTGAAACTTATAGAATACTATAGGGCCTGCATAGAGTGGACATTGGAAAGATGTATCCATTAGTAGGGAGGAATAGGATCCAAGGGCACAGCCTCAGAGTAAAGGGATCAACCTTTGGAACCGAGATGAGAAGGAATTTCTTTAGCCAAAGGATGGTGAATCTATGGAGTTCATTGCTACAGATGTTGTGGAGGTCGGATCATTTAGTGTATTTCAAACAGAGATAGGTAGGTTTTCAATTAGTATAGGCTTCAAAGGTTATGGGGAGAAAGTGGTCTTGAGAAATGTATCAGTCATAATCGAATGGCAGAACAGACGCGACGGGCTGAATGGTCTTTTAATACTCCTATATCTTAAAGTCTAAGATAAAGGTTACATTGAAGATCAAAGTAAGAAAAGTATTATTGGCAGCTTTATTGTAGAGTTGTACAGTATTCACACTGAAAAGAACATAAGAACTAAAAGCAGGGGTAGCCATTTGGCCCCTTGAGCTGACTCTGCCATTCAATAAGATCATGGCTGATTTTTTTTGTGGATTCAGCTCCACTTACCTGCCTATTCACCATAACCCTTAATTCCTTTACTATTCAAAAATGTATCTATCCTTGCTTTAGAAGTATTCAGTGAGATAGCCTCAATTGCTTCACTGGGCAGGGAATTTCACAGATTCACAACCCTCTGCGTGAAGAAGTTCCTCCTCAACTCAGTCCTAAATCTGCTTCCCCTTATTTTGAGGCCATGCCCCTAATCTGGTTTCACCTGCCAGTGGAAATAACTTCCCTGTTTCAATCTTATCTATTCCCTTCATAATCTCATATGTTTCTATAAGATCTCCCCTCATTCTTCTGAATTCCAATGAATATAGACCCAGTCTACTCAGTCTCTTCTCATAAGCCAACCCTCTCAACTCCAAAATCAACCAAATGAATCTCCTCTGCACCCCTTCCAGAGCCAGTATATCCTTTCTCAAGTAAGGAGACCAAAACTGTACACAGTACTCCAACTGTGGCCTTACCAGTATCTTATATAGCAGCAAAATTTACTCACTGTTTTTAAACTCCATCCCTCTAGCAATAAAGGACAAAATTCCATTTGCTTTCATAATTATCTAATGCATCTATAAACCAACTCCTTGAGATTCCTACACAAGGATAGCCAGGTCCTTCTGCACAGCAGCATGCTGCAATTTTTTAACATTTAAATAATGTTTAAATTTTTTGCTGTTATTCTACAAAACTAGATGACGTCCCATTTACCAACTTTGTATGCCATCTGCCAAACCCTTACCCACTTACTTAGATTATCTATATACCTTTGCAGACTTTCAGCGTCCTCTGCACACTTTGTTCTGTCACCCATCTTACTATGATGTGCAAATTTTGATACACTACACTTGGTCCCCAACTCCAAATCATCAACATAAATCGTAAACAATTGCAGTCCCAACACTGATCCCTGATGCACTAATCACTGATTGTCAATTTGAAAAACACCCATTTACCCCCACTCTTTGCTTTCTGTTAGTTAACCAATCCTCTATCCATGCAAATATATTACCCGTAACACTTGCAACTTTATTTTATGTAGCAGTCTTTTGTGTAGTAACTTGTCAAATGCCTTCTGGACATCCAGATACACCACATCCATAGGTTCCCCATTGATCATTGCACATATAATGTTCTCAAAGAATTCCACTAAATTAGTCAAACATGACTTTCCCTTCATGAACCCATGCTACGTCTTACCAATGGGAAAATTTATATCCAGATGTCTCGCTATTAATTCCTTGATGATAGATTCAAGCATTTTCCATACTACAGAAATGAAGTTAACAGGCCTATAGTTATTTGCCTTTTGTCTAGCTCCTTTCTTTAATGTGGCCTCACATTCACTATTCTCCAATCTGTGGAAACCACCCCAGAGTCCAGCGAATTTTGGTAAATTACCACTAGTGCATTTGTTATTTCTCCTGCTCATCCTTTTAATACCCTGGGATGCATTCCATTAGGACCAGGAGGCTTTAGCCTCATTAACTTGCTCAACACTACCTCTTTCATGATAATGATAGGTTCTAGGTTCTCACCTGCCATAGTCTTCCTGTCATTAGTTTTTGGCATGGTATTTGCGTCCTCCACCATGAAGACCCGATATGAGGCACTGTTCTTTTACCATTAATGTAGAGTATTAAAAATTATTTTTGACATTGGCTGAAGGGTAGATGGGATTGGGGTCAGGACGTGATCTTTGCTTTGTCAGTCCTGTTGAGGCAGACAAACCTTGTGCTGCCTCCTCATTAGATTGATTGTAATGTCAAAATCAGCCTGATCTGTGGTGTTGGAGACTGAATGCCCAGCAAGTGTCCAAACTATGAGCAAGGCTGATGTGTCTTTGAGCTAGCTGGCAGTTCTCAAAAGTAACCTGTCTCTCTTAAACAGGAGTTGTACTCATGGGGAGCAGGTTGCTGCTGACTGCCTGCAGTGCAATTGACTGCAAGTTAAAAACTAAATGGAGCACCAGGTAAAGAGAGAGCAAAAGGGGTGAACAAATGCAGTAACAGAGACCTCAGTGATGTAGGTGGTCAGGAGGTGAGCAGTCATGTTTCCACAAAATAGAGCAGGAGGCCCTTGGAAAGCATGCTCTGAAGGAAAGGGAAGATGATGGCCAAGAAAACCAATTCTCCAAGTCTAGGGCCAATGACATGACCACAGAGCTGCAAGAAGTTTAATGATCTCACATGGGTGGTCAAAGTCAGAGAATACATCACCAGTGTTATAAGCCCAACCACCTTCAGCGTCTCATCAATGACCTTCCTTCCATTGGAAAGTCAGGGTGTGGATGTTCTTTAATGCCTGCACAATGTTGAGAAGCATTTGCAACTCATGAAATCCTGAAACAGTCCATGTCTGAATGCAGGAAGATTTGAATAATTTCCAGGTTTGGGCTGACAAGCAGCGAGTACGATTTGTGCTACACAAGCACCATTCAGTGACAATCTCCAACAAGAGAGAATGTAGCCATCACCTCTTGACATTTAATGGCATTATCATTGCTGAACCCTGCACTATCAAAATTAACCTTGGCCAGAAACCAAACTGGACTTGCCATACAAATACTGTGGTTATAAGAGCAGCTCAGAGGTTAGGAGATGGGGTAGTATATAAATGCAAAATATAAATGGACAAAGATTGGCAGGGAGATGCAGTATTATGGTGATCAGAGTTGAAAGGGTTTAAAATATGGCGCCAGGGACACATATTGATGCAAGAGAAACATGACCAAGGGAGAATGCCTACAGCTATTAGTGAGTAAAACTCAGCCTGGTATATCTGCATATAGTTTTGTTTCTCAAATAAATCAGTTATTGTTCACTTATGTCTCAGCAATCCTCAACCAGTCACAACCAGCAGGCAGTTGCAAGCACCTGCTGTTCTTGCTCAGGGTTATAGTATTCCTGCTTGCACTCCAATCACCCAGCAGTGCCCCTGTTGATGTCTCTCTGCCGGCTAGCCACAACTGCTAATGGTCATGGTGAGATGCTTCGGTCTGAAATTGGACACTCACGGCCCTTCTCTGAAGCCTCTTCCCCTTTTTTCTGTCATGCTGCAGACCCCAGAGCATAGCAATTTTAACCCCATTGCCATCTTTGTGTCAACAGATCATCAGGTTCTCTGTCCTAGATGTGAAAACGAAACAGCAGTGCTGCTCAAATCCAGCAGTTCATCACAATACCCCAAGCATGCCACTATATTTTCACAAAATTTCCAATGGCAAAGTTTTCCGGGCTAAGACAGGATGGCAAATAAAAATTATAATTTTTATTTTTAAAATTGACAAGCCCTTTCATGACTCATAATAGAGGAATGTCTAACTTTCAGAAAATGAGGAAGAAGCTCATTTTTGTTTGAAGGTACGAATGTGCTTTTTGTGACTGCTGATAAAGAAAGTCCAGGGAAATCCATCAAAACATTTCCCATTTCCAAGGGAGAGCACCTGAGATGGCGGGAGTGATCTTACTATTGCACTCTGCCAGCTGATGGATGGGGCAATCCAGTAAGATTGCGCGACAGCTAAAAAAGCAGATTATCGCCTGATTCCTCGTCTCTCATGATCTCATCGGTATTGGTTATCCAGCACAATCAACCTTGCGCCCATTTCTGGTGTGTGGCTGAATAATTTATTTAAATATATTTAAATGTTATTTTACATTGAATTCACGAGCCTGGGATAATATTATCGGACTTACACTTGTCTGTGTGATCTTGCAAGGAGAGGTTCTCTTCAGTGGGGATCAGTCATGTTGGAGAAATCATTCTAGCCCATATTTTGGGGGCAAAGAAAGCAACTGACTAGAAGATGTGTAAGCACATTTCCATCATTCATGATAACGGCATGAATACAATTACTATATCACTTCCATCAGTTCAACTTGAGAGATTCAGCATCTTTACTCCCCAGTCATTATCGATGCTACAGTCTGGACATATGAGCAAATTACCATGAGTGACGACAAAGCTTATAGTTTATTTATTAGTTGTAAGTAGACTTACATTAGCACTACAATGTAGTTACACGGAAAATCCATCAGACGCCACACTCTGGCATCTGTTCGGGTACACTGAGAGAGAATTTAGCAAGGTCAATTCATCAAACCAGCGCATCTTTCAGACTGTGGGAAGAAACTGGAGCACCCAGAGGAAACCCACGTAGCCAGGAATCGAGCCTGGGTCCCGAACACTGCGAAGAAGCAGTGTTAACAACTGTGTCATCATGCCACCCTAAACATCAGCACCTTTCATAATGGGATTCAAACCTGGGTCTCCAGAATATTACTCTAGGTCGCTGGTCCAGTGACAATGCCATTATGCAACTATCTTGGATCTCCCTTATTACTCTCTTCTCAAATGTGAGAAACATAGCAGGTAATTTGCACTTGCAAGCTCCCACTAGCGGCAATGTGATAATGACCAAATCATCTGCTTTTATAGCAGATTGAGAGATAAATATTTGTCAGGAAACCAGGGATTTTACTTTCATAGAGTGCCAACTCTTCTTCCGCTATGGACAGATTCTGTATACATTTATACCTCTATTAGCAACATCTTTAGTCTTTAACATTATCCTTGTCTTTTGTCCATGTCATATTTTTCAAATCTTTCCTGCACTCCTATCAATCCCTGACTTTCTACTTTGTTCCATCTGATCCAGCCTCTCTTCAGTAGTACAAAACCCATCACGTCTCCCTCCCTTTAGCTCTGACTTGAAACATTAACTCTGTCAATCTCTCCAGATGCTGCAGACCTGCTGAAATTGACCAGCATTTCCTGTTCTCATTACATCAGAAATAACTCCCAGAAATAACTTCAAGCTAGTGCTATAGTTTGTTACATCAACTTGAAAGGGAAGACAGAACCTCAATCTGACATCTCACACAAAAGATAGATTCTCCAACACTGGAATAGCAGCCTCAGTTATGCTGTTCTAATCCTGGGCCCAAATTACATGAAGCACCACATTCACTATCTTTTTCCCCATTCCTCTGGCTAAAGGGCCAAGGGGAGTGAAGGTGTTAAGGGAGTAGGGAGGAGAACACCACTGCCAAGCAACCACTGAAATAAACTGAATGCAGAATTATCATCACTCTGGACAAGGATTCCTGGGTGTGGCTGCTTGTCAGTCAGAATCTAGATGCTTTCCAGCATTTTGGGATGGAGACATGCAGTAGTTCGAACAGG
The DNA here is from genome assembly GCA_024679065.1 of Sphyrna mokarran. NCBI lineage: Eukaryota > Metazoa > Chordata > Chondrichthyes > Carcharhiniformes > Carcharhinidae > Sphyrna > Sphyrna mokarran. Next base: position 18,137,595 of record JAGIQG010000010.1, on the reverse strand, counting down.
ACTTGACTATGTATTTTGCCGGTCTCACCTATTGTCAAGTTGGCAATGGAGGATGGGATGCTATTGGAGTGGGAGGCTATGAGGAAGGCAACCTGGTGGGAGGGAGTCATGTAATGCAATGTGAGAAGCAGGTTCAAATGGTCTATGGGTGGATGTTTAGTTTCCTCTCGTGGGAGAGTCTAGAACCAGAGGTCATAGTGTCAGAGAAATAGTAAAGGGGTTACACAGTTAAGGCAGAGATGAGAAGGAATTCCTTCCCTCGAAGCATTTTGAATCTGTGGAACTCTTTACCGCAGAAGATTGTAGAAGTTGGATAGTTAAGTATGTCCAAGGCTGAGATAGACAGATTTTTAATTCATAAATTAATTAAGAGTTATGAAGATAAGACGGAGAAGTTGAATTGAGTGTTATGTCAGGTCAATCATAACCTCATTGAAATGATAGATCTGACTCAATTTGGGCCGAACGGCCTACTTCTGCTCTTATGTTTAATGCCTATGGGTCTTATGGTTATTAATAAGGAACTCCCCCATTGCCAACCACTGGCTCGCACAGGGAACCCTGCTGGACAGGACACATGGCACTGCTCTCTCTAGTTAGATCCTGGCAATGGCAAAATGAGGTCTTTAAGCAGAAATTAATTACTTACCTAATGGCCTCAATTGGTCTACTGGCACACAGACCACTCATTGCCATCTTTGCCTCCAGTAACATTGAATTGGGAGCAGGGTCTTATAGATGCACAAATTGCCTACTGGATTTAACAAGCTCAGACCTGCTTTCAAACATACATTGGGAGAGTGTAAATTCAAATTCCTGAAATGGGAATTGAACCCTTAGCTTTTGACATTGAGGCAAGAGTGTGAGCAACTGAACCACCACTAATACTTGATTAAGAAATTGAGACAGTCACAATAAATTACAATTAGAATCGAAGAAATTTGCCTTGATTACAAATCACAAATAAATATTCATCCCACTTGAGAAATAAATGATTAAAATTGATTCAAGTGCTTATTAAAATGTTTTAAAAATAGAAGAGTTTTAAACCTCAACTATTGAATCTAATTTAGGGATGTTGGAAAAACAGTTTCACAGCAAGCTGCAGTGCTTCGGAATGTGGTAGACAATAATTGGGAGTATAGATTAAATACATTTCCCAGATCAGTCAAAGAGTTGGAAAGTATCAGAGGTGTTCACCTCTTTGTAAAGTCACTCTGAAATCATTTCCAAAGCCAATCACAAAGCTCAGAGGATAATGCAAGAATAAGTCATGTGATTGTGATAGATTGTTAGAATGTTGCTAGTCAAGGGTATCAGTGGGATGGAACGAGGCTGGAAAGATAGGCCGGAATTTTACCACTTTGCCCACCCAAGAATTGGTGTGGACGAGGCGTGCAGAACAGAATTCTCCATTGATCTTGGGCAGGATTTTACAAGCTTCACCCGAGCAAGGTCAAAAACTCCTGCTAATAGAATCAGGATACAGGTCAGGAAGGATCTAATTGATCAAAGGGAGGAATGGCCTCCTGCTGTTTTTTATGATAGTTAAATCAGATTCTTAAAAAGTGCACTGATATCATAAGCTATTCAAAAAATAAACAATATGCAAACTCAACATTTTAGATAAAGTAGGCAGATTTCTCACTTCACAGAATCATTACAATGCAGAAAGAGGTAATTCGGCCTATTGAGCTTGCAATGACAACAATTCCATCAATCCCTATAACACAACGTGTTTAATCTGCTAGTCTTCCTGACAACAAGAGGCAATTTAGCACTGCCAATCAACCTAACCCACATATCTTTGGAGTATGGGAGGAAACCGGAGCACCTAGAGGAAACCCATGCAGATACAGAGAGAATGTGTAGATTCCACATAGACAGTGACCCAAAGCTGGAATTGAATACAGGTCCTTGGCGCTGTGAGGCAGCATTGCTAACCACTTTGCCACCATGTCACTTTGTCTTTTTTCTATTTTTAACTATGGGTGCATATCAATAATATTTGGTCAGAAGCAAAATACTGCAGAAATTGGAAATTAAAAGAGAAAATGTTGGAAATGCTCAACTGGACAAAGAAACAGAGTTAACTTTTTATTTGATAATCTTTCATAATGCAAGAAACATTAATATTATTTTAACCAAAGTCTGTGGCTAAGGCTTGCGTGTGGTCTGAGCATTGATATTCCTAATGAAACAAGGAGTGCAGTTTGCTGTCGGCAAGTGTACAGAAACAGACTGAATCTCACCAGCATGCATCATGAAGACCTCTTCAAACTCAAGCAACCTGTTAAACGCTTCAGATATTTTTTTAACAGACAAACAAGACCTCAAAATGGGATATAAAAAGTTCTTTCAGGCTCTGGGAGGCCCACAGATCATAAGATCAGGCTAAAGCTAACACAGTGCCATGCTTCAGAGCAGTGTTTCTCTTTGATGCAAAGTTTGTATGAAACTTTATATTTCGATAAATGTGATAAAGAATTAAACTGGACACAAGCGAGAAAGGGTCACAGTGCCTGCTCAAGGGAAGATTATAAAACTCAGTAGCAGAGATTTAGTTAACTGCATGAAGGATGCACAAAGATGACACAAGGCGACATTATTTAATGAGGATTTGTCTTCTTTTGAAAGTCAGAATTGCCAATTCACAGGCAAGCTTTACTGAAAAAAGGTTTCAGAAAAATATGGAATTTCAAAGCAGGATTTAACCTTGTGATTTACGCAAAGAATTCAACATACCATTTGATACTTTCAGCGAAAAGTGGATTAGGGCAGTATGAAACTATCAACAAGCTGTCCCTTTGTACCTTGGAAAGAAGAGTGTAGAGATTATTGTAATGCATGGGTTGGTGCTGCAGATGAGTATTTGGTCAGTTGACAAGGAGGAGGATCACTGAGTGATTGTGAGTGGGATTTTCTAGCCCCTTCAGCCGGCGGGATCTTCCGGTGCCACCAGAGGTGAACCCTCACGATGGATTTCCCTGGCAGACAGATGGGTGAGTGACAGAGCCTATGTAAACTTAGCCTTGCTTGCTTCCATCTATACAAAGACTTCATTTTAAGGTATTTCCTCTCTATGCAATTACACATCCACTGCAAACTTGGCAAATTTAAAAAGTCAGAAGGCATGCTGGGTTAGCTGCAAATTGACTGCATTCCTGGAAAGGTCACAATCCAGGCAAACAACTGCAGCTACGAGACTTGTTTTCCTAAACAGAGAGAACATGTGAAGGACATCTACAATATCGAGATAAAGGTTGAGATATATTATGGATTTAGATGTGTTTTTTCAGTGTTCAGTTTTTCGAAGATCTTGTTCAAGTCTCTGTACAAGGTTTGGCTGTAGCAGCTAGTCTCTCAGTTTGTTTATTTTTACTTTCTGTCATGTTAACAATCTTTTAAATTCTGTTCAATACAATTTCTAAAATCATACCAAGTGCTATCCCCTCGTCTGTTCAAAGGAGTGACTAGACTCAACAGTGAGCCTCACAAAATGGTGTACACATTAATGGAACTGGAAGATCAAAATGGCGGCCAATGGTGAACTGTCTCTGCCACTAAAAATTACACTGCAGAAAGAGATAAAAAACCCATCATGTACACATAGCCTCTTCTTCGGTATCTGTAGCTGTTAGGTGCCTTGTATTGTTAATAAGCATGTTATAACACTCAGTAATATTTTATAAAATTGGTTGGGATTTTCCAATCCTTCCTACTGCAGGATCTTTCTGTCACACCTAAGGTGATTCTCAGTGATCAGCAGCATGGCTAGTGAGTGACATAAGTGGCCATTGACTACGGGGGGAATAGAAAGATCCCCACCAGCAGCCAATGGTGTGCCAATTCCGCCATTTGCGAGGTTGAAAAACTCTGTCCATTAGGTTTTAGAATGAGGGTGGTTTCCTTATGTTGCATAAGTCACATCTTCAAACTGTAGGGTAGCCTGTAGAGGGTAAAAGGTTGTAATTCCTGGTCAAGTTTGTTATATCTCTAACTTTTTCCAGTTTTGATGAAAAGTCACAGCCAGAAACAATCTATTTCTCTCTTCACAGATGCCATCTGCTCTACTGTGCATTCTGAGCCCTTTTCTGTTTGATGTAAGTGACATTTAGGGGCAGGAGTTTCCAGCCGCACTTGCCCTAAGACTGAAAAATCTCATCTGAGATCAACAGACCTTTGCATGTTTTGCCTCTGCTCACTACGATTCCCATAGCAGGTGGGACGGGAACGTTTTGATGTCTTGGTTACCTGAAAATGAATTCTGAAGTCCATATTTTCAGCCAATCAATTTTTCAGGACATTTGAAGATAACCTGGTTATAGAATTCAAATAACCAGCTTAATGTTTTCTTGTGTTTTTTTATGGCAATTAAGTGGTCCTTTGCTATTCTGGCAAGGTAACTTGTGAATAACTCAAATGAGTGGTCAGGCAAAGTAAATGAAATTGTCATGAGCACTCTGAAAGTTAAAGGAAATGAACCATTAAATAATTAGGCAATGGCATTAAAATGAAAGGAAAGTGGATGCTTTCAATCGATTAGTGAGTAAATATATTTAACAAGTTGTTGTTAACTCACATGGACCTGGAGGACACCAGTTTTCTGGAAAATAAAAAGCACTATAAGCGATATTACAGACAAGCTGTGGGGTGGCACGGTGGCACAGTGCTTAGTACTGCTGCCTAACAGAACCAGGAAGTGGATTTGAATTACAGCCTTAAGTCACTGTCTGTGTGGAGTTTGCAAATTCTCCCCGTGTCTGCATGGGTTTCCTCCAGCTGCTACGGTTTGCTCCCACACTCCAAAGATGTGTGGATTAGGTTGATTAGCCATGTTAAATTGACCCTAGTCTCAGGGGATTAGCAGGGTAAATATATGGTATTATGGGAGTAGGGCCTTGTTAGGATTGTGGTTGGTGCCGACTCAATGGGCCAAATGGGCTCCTTCTGCACTGTAAGGACTCTATTGTTCTATGATAGTGTTAAAGAACTAGTTAAAGTTAACTAGCAGGAAGGAATGAAGAGTGGTGTACTTGAGATAAACCACACACAAGAGCGTTTAAAGATTATTTGCTAAAGAAAACCCCAAGGTGGATTGAAACAAGTAGATTAGGATATAAAATGCTGCAATGCTGGGATGTTCCATATCAGTGTGCAGAAACTATGAGATGTGTAAATGACATAACAAAACAACTTTCAGTTATACTGCTTGTTGTTTTCCTTAGCAATCATACTGCAATATTTGTGTTGCTTAGAACTTCAACCAGCAAATTGCTGTCTGGAGAGACCTGATCACCAGAGGGCACCACAGCAGTTTTATTAAAACTTCTGTCACTGGCTTTTTCTTGCTTTTGTAAAACAGAAATTCTTGCTAAAAAAAAGTAGTGAGTGAGGGTTAAATCTTGTTGATTGCAAGGTTGTTTTAAATAAACATGGGTTAAAATATTAATCCAGTGAGAATTTAGCAACACCAATTATTAATCCAACTGATTTATTTGATAGTAAAAAAGCGAGCTTTCAACACTCTTGTGTCTTCCTCAGGCATCATTAAAATATTAATGACGTTGGTTGCAAACAACATTGATTTTTGGGGGTTGCATGCTGAATGGCTGGAATTCTCCGGCTGTTCTTGTGGTTAGGATTCCCCGGTCCCGCCAGCATTGCACCTCGGCCCGTGGGTTTCCCGCTGGTGTGGGGTGACATCAATGGGAATTTTCATTAACAGTAGCGGGACCAGAGAATCCCACCTTTAACAAACAGCACACCACCTTCTGCTGGTTGGAAACATGTCACGAGGAAGTTGGAGAATTCCAGCAATATGCTTGGTTTCAAATTGCAACAGGTTGGCGGAAAAAAAAATGTCATTAGTGCATTCATTAGGTTCATCCTTAATTTTCAAATTCACATTTGGCAGACAGTCAGGAGAGCAAAATTTCCCATGTGGGTTAAATGAATGGCATCAACCTTAAGCTAGACTTTTTTCTATTTAGCCTCCAATTTTTTTTTGCACATTGCTGGAATTGTGAGTTGGGAATGGATATCTTCTGCAGGATTTCTGGGATCTGAGTCTCCTTATCAAGTCAGAATGAAGGATTTTGAAGTGTGGGCAAATTCAATATCTTTCAGTTACGGAAAGTGAAATAAACAGAGAGAAAGGCTAATTGGATTAATAGAGGGAAACAAAACAGCCAACAGAAAGAAAGCTATTTTAATTCTCCAGTAAAAATTAAAACCTGAAGGAACGATAATGCACAGTTAATTTTCAATCTGATTATTAACGAGTAAAAATTAAAACTTCACACAGTGTTAAAATGGTGTTCAGCCTTAAAATAACTGGACTGAACTTTCTGTGGCTAGTTTAATTCATATTTACAGTAACTTTGTACCACTCAAGACAGCCACATGTTGTTTTCATGAAACTAAACTGGAGCTGCATATTTCTGATGTTAACTCCTCACTTTCTATACCTAGTCTCACATCTGTCCGTCCTCAACGTTTCTGTGGCATTTGCATTTAAATAACAATGAGAAGCGTTATCCTCACCATTCCAACTTTTGGGCCATTGTATAAAATCCCAGAATCAAATGCTGATAGTGGCAGTGCTGATGGAGCAGCTAATTTTCCGATGTGGAATTCTACATAGTCAATAGGGAGGGATAGACAAGGTGGTGAGAGTGGACAGCCAATTAGTGTATTCGTGGATACAATCTATTCCTGGCCTGATCCAACCCTTCCCTCATGTGGCATGCATACAAAACAATCCTGAACAATTTCCCTTCCTTTCTCAGCAGCCAATAGATCAACAATAAGCAACGGGACTGGAGATTTGACAACTGCTGGTTTGTTTTCTTCTAATTCAACGACAGCGTGCCATTATCCCTTCATCCTGTTATTATCTAAGGTAAAGCATATTGATGCTGGTGGAGATTAAAAGAACAAACTCCTTTCATTTACGCACAGATTATTTTTATCAAGAGTTCCATTGTCACAGATAGAATAGACCCTCTCTTCCCCTCAGGCAACCCCTTGGTCAAATGGTGATAATAGAATTCCTACAGTGCAGAAGGAGGCCTTTTGGCCCATTCAGTCTAAATTGACTTGCTGATAGAGCACTTTACCCAAACCCACTCCTGCACTATCCCCTTGCCCCCCATGTATTTACTCCACTCATCCCCCAATCTGCACATCTTGAACACTAAAGGAAAATTTAACATGGCGAATCCACCTAACTTGTACATCTTTGTACTGTGGAAGGAAACCAGAGCACCTGGAAAAAATCCATGTAGACACAGAGAGAATGTGCAATCTCCATATAGATAGTCACCCAAGGTTGGAATTGAACCTGGATCCCTGGTGCTGTAAGGCAGCAGTGCTAACCACTGTGCCATGGTACAATTGCTGACACTTGAGCCATTAATATTGCTATGAGGTCTTGTGCTTGTCTCACTGCCGGAACAGGCTAATGGTTATAAACATTTCATCAGGAACACAATTCAGTTGGAATTTGTTTTTGTTACTCCTCAAAAGATTGGTATCTTTCCTTGTAAAGGCATTTCAGGTAGAATTCTGCGGAATCTTTTCACTCAGAAGGTGGGAATCTTTGAAATTATTTACCCCAGGTGGCTGTGAAATCTCAATGTTCAGGACAGAAATTGATAGATTTCTGGAGCATTAAGACATCAAGGGATATGGAGATAGTGTGTAAAAGTTGGCGTTGAGGTAGACAATCAGTATGACCTAGTTGAACGGCAGAGCAGGCTCGACAGTTGAATGGCCTATTTTTGTTCCTATATTCCTGACTCTGGCATTGAAAGTTCCATGAAAGTTTGTCACCTGCTGAGGCTCAAGCTAAAAATTCCCCAAGTTCAGCGTGGAATCTTGTCTTCCTCACCTGTTGCCCCACATGTAAGAGTATTGACAACAGTGACATGCTGATTTCTTATTAGGTTGAGATAGGCAATCATGAAATGCTCATGTATCCCCGAAGGGGGTGTCACTGAGGCAATAAATGACAAAGGCTATCCCTTATGTTGTTATTCCTCTTTTGAAAGTCCCCTTCAAAAAAATGATTGAGAGTAAAGTTTCCTCTTCTTGGAAATAATGTTGATGGAATGAAAACAATAGAAAACACAGCAGGTCAGACAACATCATGAAACATAAACATTTATGTTTCAGTTCAAGAGGTTTTCATCAGAATTCAATGTTGATAATGCTGTTGGATAAAGAACAGTGAAAGGAGATTATGTTGAGCATTGGGCTTTGGTTCCAATGACTTGATTGATTTGATTTGTTATTGTCACATGTATTAGTATACAGTGAAAAGCATTGTTTCCTGTGTGTTATTCAGACAAAGCATACCATTCATAGAGAAGGAAACGAGAGAGTGCAGACTACAGTGTTACAGTTATAGCTAGGATGCAGAGAAAGATCAACATAATGTGAGGAGTCTGATGGCAGCGGGGAAGAAACTGTTCTTGAGTCTATTAATACGTGATGTCAGACTTTTGTAACTTTTTCCGAATGAACAAAGTAGAAGAGAGTGTGTCCGGGATGCATGGGGTCCTCAAATGTGCTGGTTATTTTCCAAAGCAGCAGGAAGTATAGACAGAGTGAATGGATGGGAGGTTGGTTTGTATGATGGACTAGGCTTCATTCATGACCCTTGGGCAGAGCAAGAGCCATACCAAGCTGTGATACAACCAGAAAGAATACATTCTCTGGTATATCTGTAAAAGTTGGTGAGAGTTGCAGCAAACGCGCCAAATTTCTTTTCAACTGGCCTGTTTCTCTGCTGTAATACTCTGCTCTAATCACAAGGTGCACATTTTTCTACTTCCTAAACAAACATCTTGTGACTTCTCGATGTGAGAGATTTTTTTGCCCCAAATGAAGAACTGCAGGCTCATGCTTACAGGAAATTTATTTCATAGAGGACTCTCTCAACAGATCGTATTGATCAATGCTATACTAATCTGTGTTGAAATTTGAATGCTAGTCTATCAGCTGAAAGATCAGCATTTCTATCCGTTTGCATTATCTGGCACCCTCATATGGTTCTTCTACCAACTTGACCATTAAGGGATCTCCAAAACAAAACTTTCAAAACAACATAAATCATGCAAGAGATACTTCTGCAGTTTAAAGTTTATCATTGATTATTAGTTTGCAGTGTGTCAAGGAGAAAATCAATACCTCCAAGCATTTTTAATATTTTTTTAAAATTTCCTACCTAATTTTGAAGGTAGCATTTTGTAACCTCCTCTGTGGCAGCACACATGACTAACTTCCATTATCTTTACCAGTTGTCAGTCACATTAGGGTCTTCTATTTACATCAACATTATTAGTTCTCTAAGATTGCATCTTCGACTCAGTAATTACACTTGACATACAACCATCTGTTATCCAACCTCACATCCAGGTGAGTCGTATAGCGTATAATAAGGTCTGGCTGCTAATATAGGGAAGGAAATAGGTCAGCACTTGATTTGGTCTTTAAAATTCTGAAACTTTTTAATGAGTTTGGCTGAAAGAAGGTGTTTCCACTCAAGATATTCACTAATAAATCCCATTGAAATTTAAGAGAAACTTCTTCACCTAAGGAGTAATGAGAAAGTGCAACTTGGAGTAGTTGTGGTGAACACAAGTGGATTTCAAGGAAAGATAAGGGTGAGAAAAATACATGAGGGAGAAAGATATCGAAGGGTGTACTGATCGAATTTAATGAAGTAGGGTTGGGAGAAGGTTGTGTGGAACATAAGTCCTGACACAGAGCTCTAATTGGCTCTAAGCTGTAAATTCTGTGTAAATTATGATTTTCTAGTATGCAGTAAATCCATCAATTTGCCATCCATATTTTGCAATTCTTGTTCAAAGTTCAACACTGATGAATGTTTAATTGCTAATTCTGACCCAGCTCCAGTCAGATTTCAATCATTACCACGTTATTTTGACTTTCTATTTCAAACAATTATTCGTTATTCCCAATATTGTCTTTGTGCTTTCAGCATTAATATTGAAATCGGGGTAAATTTTCCAGTCCCATTCATCATAGGAATCATTGTAGGTGGTTCAGACAATTTATTGGGCCAATTAAAGATTCATTGACCTTGGACGAGAATTTTTGGTCACGAGGTAGATGTGATCAGGAAATCCTAATGATACTTGAAGATCTTCCTGAGAGACTCTATAAACCATTCTATAAAAGCTAGACTTCTTATTAAAATTGGTAATTTCTTCATTTTTTTTCCAGTATTGTATATGATTGGAATGAACAGGTTCACAGTTCACGGTTAGTTTATCCTGATTAGTTAATGTGGGCAGAATTAAATGAGCTGAGCAAGTGTTCATAGAATCTCTACAATACAGAAAGAGGCCATTTGGTCCATTGAGTCTATTCCAACCACAATCCTACCCAGGCTCTATCCCCATATCGCTACATATTTACCTACTAATCTCTCTAACCTACACATTTCAGTTCACTAAGGGGCAATTTAAGCATGTCCAATCCACCTAACCTGCACATTTTTGAACTGTGGGAGGAAACCAAAGCACCTGGAGGAAACGCACGCAGACACAAGGAGAATGTGCAACCTCCCCACAGACAGTGATCCAAGCCGGGAATCAAACCCAAGTTGAAGTAGCCGTGCTAACCACTGGGCTATCACGCTGCCCAAAGTTATAAAGTTTTTTATAGTGGCAACATCCTAGTGATTGCCAGTAAGATATAACTGATTTTTAAACACATCATATAGCTTGAAATAGTTTAAGATATGGAAATATGAATGCGAACAACAAGTTGTCCCACTAATGCTACAACAGAAAATTCCGATTGAGTGTCAATGGATGTTTTTGCTGGTCTGCCAATTTTCCATGCTTTCCACAACCGGCTTTAACATACACGGGACTGGAAAAACTAGGCTAGTTTTTTCAGGGAATCCATTTGTCCTTCTTGCAGAATCTATGATATTGATGTGTTGGATAATTTCTTCAAAATGCACTCGTTCTGGAATAAGCAATTCTAAAAGAATCTATTTCTAATGTTATTGAAATCAAATATATATTTATAGACCAGTTTAAAAATCTATTTGAATGAAAATCAACGACCTCCATTAGTCCCGCAAAAACCATAATAAAGCTAAGTCTTTATATCATTTACAAAATTGGATTGAAATGTAATTTAAATGATTAAATTGAATATCAAACATTTACAAGAATCTAAAAGGCAAATTGGCTCATTTTGCTGAAAACCAACTTCAGGCAGCCTATAGAATCACTTGCCCTGATTAAATTCTGTTATTTTGTCAAAGCACTGAGTGAAAGAATAATCAAACTGGGAAACTGCATTATGTCTATTCCGATAAAATAATATCCCAATCAATCAAGAGGTTCTAACAGGCATTTTCAGTTAATATGCAATCAGAGTTATTTTCATTGCTTCAGCTTGGCTGGGAATTAGCTGCCAAGAGATGGAGCTCTGAACACGTATATAAATTTGTCAGGAGCTGTGCGTGGAACTAATGGGGTACTGAAAGCATAAAATTAACACTAACCTTGAAATGAACTTACTCCAAAACTGCTCCATCTTTGTTTAAAAAGTGAATTAATTACTTAACCTGAACAATAAAAAATCTGAAAAAGTCAGTAGTTAGGACAAAATAAATACATTTCCAGCTAATGACATCTGAAATCACACAACATTTGGCAATAAAGGGATATTCTACTTTTCGATGCATTTGTTAAGGGTTCAGTTCAATGTTACAAGCACACTAGAAGCTTTTCATAAACTAGACAGGGAAACTTTAGGTATTCAAGATGTTAGAAAGCCTCAGTGGGGTTCCTTGAGACGCTTATGTTGTGCTAAGTATCAGCATTCAAATGATAACTGAGCCATTCGGATCAGCAGCAAGATAGAAGTGACAGAGGAAGAATAGAGATAGACCCCTAAGAGGGAAATAGTGCAGAGTTCAGTGGTAAGAAGGGGTAGGAAATATATGTTCACCTTGAAGAGGAAACTATTTGCATTTCTAATCATCTCAATTTCAAATAAAATTCAAAGGCTTTCAATAACATGAGAAATCCTTTTGGGAAGCATTGTTGCTTGTGACTTGAAAGCTGGGACAGGGAGGCTGAGAAAGATTAAAAGACAGGAAACTAAAGGAAGTTCTCCGCTTTCCATCAAAAAAACAAACATAAGAAGCTGATGTGGGAAAAATCTGTGGTGTCTAAGTTTACAATAATAGAAACACCATAGGCAACAAAAAGGGATGCAAACCAATATTAAAAGTCAATGCAGGAAGCATAATTATTTAAGAATAGTTTTAACTCAGAAATTATTCTTCTTCCTATTCCTGTGAAAAATAACAAGTGCTCTTATCATAGACACTTAATCTTTTAAGGACACTTGTTATCAAGTTCTTCCCTAATCCAAACTAACTACAGTTCACCTCAACCGGGTGGCAGGGTGGCACAATGGTTTAGCACTGCTGTCTCAAAGCACCCGGGGCCCAGGCTCAATTCTGGCCTTCGATCACTGTCTGTGCGGAATCTGCTTATCCCTAGTTGCCTGATGGCATTTGAAATTCAGCCACATTGCTGTGGATCTGGAGATGCGTATGGGCCTGACTAGGTCAGGATAGCAGAACTCCTCCCCAAAACAACACTAGTGAACCAGATGGGTTGTCTCAACAATTGGCAATGGTTTCATGGTCATCAGTAGATTCTTAATCCCAGAATTTTATTTAAATTTCACCAGTTGTCATGGAATAGAACCTGGGTACCTTGAGGTCACACTGGATATCTGGGTTACCAATCCAGTGGCAATACTGCTACACCACCGCCTCCCCTGCTATGGAAAGAGGTGAAATTCTACCTGCTTCATCACTAAGTGTGTGAAGAGAATTAAAACAATTGCTGACAATATGATGCCCAATTGTTATTATGTCGGCATACATGGCAATCATTCTATATCAGCAGCAGTCCAAAAAACTACAATATGATGAACACTGTCCATTTACTACACACCATGAGTGGGATTCTCCGCCAGTGTTCACCCCAAATCCGGAGAATTCCAATCGAGATCAATGGATCATTGTGTGGTCTGCAAAAAGAGATGTAAGGGTTGGTGATGAGAACCTTGCTTGTAAATGAGTTACAAAATCTTAAGGAATACTTAAAAAAGTGGAGAAAGAAAGATTGGATGATGAGATTTTCAAAAATTAAATCAGGGCACAACAAAAGGCTTGGTAATGATTTACAGGTTGTGCCACCAGCTAATGTCCTGGGGATTTGGGTTCAAATCTCACCTTCATGGAATTAGAATTCAATAGAAAGTATCTTATCTAATTACAAATGTATTGATGACTGTGTAACCATTGTTGATTATCAGAAAACCCATCTGGCTCACTAATGTCCTTTAGGGAAGGAAGTGTGCCATCATTACTTGGTCTGGCCCTACATGTGACTTCAGAGCTACAGCAAATGACTCTCAACTGCCCTTCAAGAGCAACAAAGGATGGGCAATAAATGCTGGCTAGTCAGCGATGCCTGTATCCCATGAATGAATAAAAAAATGTCAAAGGTAGGAAACAGTGGGAGGTCTTGTGCTGGTATCTCCCAGAAAAAGTCCAGTCAGAGTTAGCAACTATATTAAGAAATCCACTTATTGAAGTCAGCAGTTGCATACCATAATTTTTGTTTCAATGTCATTGTGGCTTCCATTCTCTTAAAAGAAAACAGAACAAAGGGTTCAAATGTCACTAATTTTCAGAAATCTGTAACTATTGTAAAATCAGTCTGTGAGATCAGTCTCCATTTAAAAATGTCATTTATTTTCACACAAGAGTGAAAAGAAAAGACATTCGGTGGATCTTTTGAGGAGCGGGTGTCCTGATGGTCTGGCAATACAGGGATAATGAAAGAGTTAAGATTATTTTGATTTGATTTGATCTACTACTGTCACATGTATTCAAATATTGTGAAAAGTATTATTTTTTGTGCATTGGGCAGACAAAATATAACCATTCATAGGGAACATAGGGAGAAGGAAAGAAAAGGTGGAGACTATACAGTTGCAGTTACAGATTGGGTGAAGAGAAAAATCAGCTCACTATATAATAGGACCATTCATAGGTTTGATGGCAACAGGGAAGAAGTGTCCTTGAGTCGGTTGGTACATGTTCATGGTACTCCAGACACTTCTGTGTCTGGAGTATGTCTGGGTGTGTGGGGTTCTTGATTATGCTGGCTGCTTTGCTGATATAGCAGGAATGTAGACAGACTCAGTGGTTGATAGGTTGGTTTGCATGATGGATTGGGCTACGTTCACAATCCTTTGCAGTTTCTTGCAGTCTTAGTCAGAGCAGGAAACTTACCAAGCTCTGATACATCTGGAATGGATGTTTGGTTAGCCATTGTGGATATGTTAAATTTTCTTAGCCTTCTGAAAAAGTAGAGGCATTGGTGGGCTTTCTTAACTATAGCATTGGTAAGTAGGGACTAGGACAAATTGTTGGTGATCTGAACACCTTGAATCTCGAAGTTCTCGGCCATCTCCACTTTGTCACCATTGATGTAGACAGAGGCATGTCCTTCTTCATGTTTTCTGATGTCAATGCCTATCTCTGTTATTTTACTGCTGGAAACACGATAATTCATAAATCTCAATTGCATCAGGAATGCCTCCAAAAGATAGCATTGAGATGAGAATTATTGTTAGAGTAAGCCCAGCCAAATTAAATTCACCCATGCTTGTTAATTTATTATTTGATGGTGTTGGTTCATGGACGAATGTTTACTTGGTCGCAAATAAACTTAGATGAGCAGAGAAGAAGCATGTTCAATAAGTTTGCAGATTACATCAAAATTGGTGGCATCATGGACGGTGAAGAAAGTTATTTAGGACTGCAATGGGATGTTGACAAATGGCAGATGGAGTTTAATTTAGATAAATGTGAGGTAATGCATATTGAACAAAAAACAAAGAACAAAGAACAACACAGCACAGGAAACAGGCCCTTCGGCCCAACGAGCCCGCGCCGCCATCCTAACGTCTTAATGACATATAGAGACCAATATAGAGACAAATTGTTACCCAATCAACCTAAGAGCACATCTTCGGGATGTGGGAGGAAACCGGAGCACCCGGAGAAAACCCACACAACCATGGGGAGAACGCGCAAACTCCCGCAGACACGGGCCGAAATCCATGTGTCTGCACAACAACAGCGATAGTCTCTGAGCTGTCATGTTGCCCATCTGATGGTCCAGTTTAAGCAAACACTAACGACATGAAGCACTAGGCCACTCCTGAAGTAACATCCAGGAGCAGCCCTCGCACGACCTGCCGAATGCATGCACCTTGTTGGTCAACAAGGTGGACCGAATAGCCTGTGGAAACAATTAAAGTATTTAAACAGTCCTCCTATATCCCTCTATCTGCAGACCGCTCATGTGGCTGTCCAAGAGACCCTTAAACAACCCTAGCGTGCCTGCTCCCACCACCTTACTCGGTAGTGCATTCCACACCCCCACTACCCTTTGTGTGAAAAAATGCCCTCTAATATTCGTCTTATACATAGCCCCCCTCACCCTAAGGCCGTGACCCCTCGTTCTATCTGAATCTAATGGTGGAAAAAGCTTACCACCATTTACTCTATCTATACCCCTCATAATCTTATATACCTCTAATAGATCCCCTCTCAGCCGACGTCTTTCAAGGGAAAACAACCCCAGTGCGTTCAACCTTTCCTCGTAAGACAGCCCTTCCATACCAGGCAGCATCTTGGTAAATCTCCTCTGCACTCTCTCCAGGGACTCCACATCCTTCCAGTAGTACGGCGACCAGAACTGGATGCAGTACTCCAAGTGAGGCCTAACCAACGTTCTATACACTTGCAACACCAAACTCCTACTCTTGTATTCTATACCCCTGGTCGATTGAACCAGGGCAGAACTTACTCAGTTAATGGTAGGGCAGGGAAGAGTTATAGAAAAAGTGATCCAGGGTTACATGTTCTTAGTTCATTGAAAGTGGAGTCAAAGGTGGACAGAATGGTGAAAAAGGCATTCAACATGCTTGGTTTTATTGGTCAGAACATTGAATACAGGAGTTGGGATGTCTTGTTGAAGTTGTACAAGACATTGGTAAGGCCAGATTTGGAATATGTTGTAGAGTTCTGGTCACCTATTATAGAAAGAATATTATTGAAATAGGAAAAGTGCAGAAAAAAATTACTAGAATATACCAGGACCTGATGGTTTGAGTTATAAGGAGAGGCTGGATAGACTGGGACTCTTTGGAGTGTAGGAGGCTGAGGGGTGATCTAAAATAATGAGGGGCACTGATCAGCTAGATAGTCAATCTAAAATTAGAGACCATAAGTTTAAGGTGAGAGGAGAGAGATACAAAAGGATCTAGAAGGGTAATTCTTTCACATAGAGGGTGGTGAGTGCCTGGAATGAGCTGCTAGAGATAGTAGTAGAGGCAGGTACAATTTTGTCTTTCAAAAAGTATTTAGAGAGTTACATGGGTAAGATGGGTATAGAGAGATATGGGCCAAATGTGGGCAACTGGGACTAGCTTAGGGATTTTTAAAAAAGGGGCAACATGAACAAGTGGGATGAAAGGCCTGTTTCAATGCTGTAAACCTCTATGGCACTATGACCATTACATCCACAGAGTAGCATTCATTTTGAGCTGAGAGAAGCTTCCTTTGCTGGTCCATTTTTAGAAAGAGACTGAAAAGGTTGGAGAAGAGATTTACCCAGACAATGAGTTAAAGACTTGAGATGGGATTTTCTAGCCCTGCCAGTGGCCGCTCTCCAGAAATCCCCATTCTGACTGTGACAACACCTGCTGTTAGCATGGCAAGAAAATAGCAGCCTGCAGTCATATGGAGAAAGGGGGATTGTTCTCTTTTGAATATTTAATAGTGGTGTTTAAAAATCATGAGGGTTTTATTGGAGTAAATAATAAGAAGCTCTTTCCCTTTCTCTTTCAGGGAACACAGATTTAAGGTGATTGGGAAATGAACCAAAAAAATGATATGAAGAGGAAAAAATAATAATGCTGGCAATTGCTATGAGCTGGAATTCATTACGTAAAAAGGTGATGGCTGCAGATTCAATAGCAAATGGGGATTATTAATTCCCATTGAAGAGGGAAATGGGAAACAGGATGGCGTGGTGGTGGGAGTGGGGGGGGAGGGAATTACATAGTTTTCTAAAGAATCAGCCCAGGTGGATTGGGCTGAATGGTCTTGTCTATGATGTATTAGATTCTAATTCTTTATTTTACAATGGGATACAACAGTTCTGGTAAATATTGAAGCTTTTGATGAATTGTTAACAGATCCAACCTGCAACGAGTCTGTGATTCCACTGTGGATGATTCTCAACTGCCCTCAGGCATCTAAGGATGAGCAATTCAATGCTGGCCAGCCAGTGATGCTCATGTCCCATGAATAAATAAAAAAAAACTCTCCCTCTTCTCCAACTTGCAGTCTGCTCTTGACCTGTGTGTCAAACTTGCTTTCCATAGCCCCTGGACAAGCTTATGTTATTGTACCCATATATTAGTAAGGATATAGACACTTCAGCATTTGAGGGAGAATTTTTTTTAATTGTGGTGGAGAGCGGGAACGTCAAAGGTCTGTGTTGGGATTCTCCGCAATATAGTCCAGCCCAAATGAACAGTGCCAACCGAGTCCAGTTTGCTGATTGTCCCTGAGCAACAAATTCCTAGCTTCCATCTCACAGTCTGTGCCTCCAAAATCTTAAGTATACGTTTGCACTCCTCCAAGTTGTAAGATGTAAGATCCTAGACTGATTTCTGGAACAACAGGTCTGTCATGTGAGGACAGATTAAATTGGTTACTATTATATTCACTGGAGTTTAGGAGAGTGAGAGGGGGTCTCGTTGAAACTTATAAAGTTCTAACAGGCTTAGACAGGTAGATTGAGAAAGAATGTTTGCAATGATGAGGAATCCAGAACTATGGGTCATTGTTTGAGGATAAAGGATAAACCTTTTAAGACCAAACTGAAGGAGAAATTTCTTCACCCAGAGTGGTGAATGTGTGGAATTTACTACACCAAATACAGTTGAGGCCAAACCATTGTCTGATTTCACAAAGAGAATTTAGATATAGCTCTTAGGGCTAAAGGGATCAAGGGATATGAAAAAAGGGGGATCAGGATATTGAATTTGATGATTAATCATGATCAAAATGAATGGCAAAGCAAGCTCAAAGGGCCAAATAGCCTCCTCCTGCTCCTAGTGTCTAAGTTTCTATGTGTATTCACCTTGAGTGACCCAGAGCTGATTACTGTTGCAACAACACAAATCAGTAGGATAAGACTAACATGAATTGTTATGGTCCAATTCCAATTCACGTTCTCTATTGGTGGGTGAACCATCCAACACTCAATGAAATCTGTTTCACAATGTTAGGAAGGACCTTTAATTCCACCAGAAGTGAGGAGCTAGTCTAAATTCTTCAGCAAGGCGGAGAATCCAAACATTTGAACAATCTGGAGAAAATGGTGAGGACAATGAAATGCTTAGCAAAAAAAAACAGACTGTCCGGGCCAAACTGGAACATCTGGGTCACCCTAATTAGAGAGACACTGAGGTCCAGGCAAGGAATTCAAGAAACAAGGCCTAAACAGTTGAAAGTAATTTCTTCATGTTGGAGAATGGAAATCAAGAAGGGACAAGAGGCCAGAGTTGGTACCAATATTGTGGATGCCTAAAGGCTGATGGAAGTTATGAGATTTGGAAGGTTGGTGCCATGGACTGGGATATTACCACCTCATCTGCCCCAGAATCAGAGCAGGTGAGGCTTGCAGAATGGCATTCTCCGTTGGCCTCGTGCGGGATCTTACAAGCCTTGGACGCATGAGGCAGTAAAATTGTAGCAATGGAGGCTTTTAAAATCAAGGATGAGAATTTGAAAATTGGGAATTTGTAGATCCAGGAACCATTGTCAGTCTGAACACAGGAGTGGTGGATAAAGGAACTTGCTGCGAGTTGAGATAACAGAATTTTGAATAAGTTTGAGTTTATGAGGGAGACAAGGGCCAAGGGAATATTGGATAAGTTGAGTCTGAAGGTTATACGGAGAGATGAGAGTTTTAAACATCAGATGAGATGTTCTTGCTGGATATTGGGTGTATTCCAAATGAGAGATCGATAGATTGTTTGAATAATAAGGGGTTTGAGGGATATGGAGAGAAGGTGGAGTTAAGACAGAAGATAAGCCATTAAATAGCAGAGCATGTTCGAAGGGTTGAATGAGTTAGATGAGCTCCTTTTTTCTGTATTATGTTCTTAGATCCTTATTTAGACAGAACACCAAGAGGATATTTTATTCTTCTTTGAATTCTGCCATGGGACCTTCAATTTGCTATTGAATAGGTGAACAGTACCTCCATTCAGAAACCACATTCCATGTCTTTTCCTATTGACAATTCAGCATTTCACTTAGTACTGGACTGAAGTGTCACCTTACTTTGTATCCTCATATCAATGTAATACTTGCTTACTCAAAAGTGAGAATAAGGCAACTGAAGCATGCCCCAACATGTTATTTCCGTATGTACTTATCATTATTGACTTCCATTTGTGGTCCTAATATACGGCTATGCTACTGAATTGAAATGCTCTTGTGTGTTTTACTTTATCCAGTGGAAGAGACAAGCAATTTACACTTAAGTAGTATCTTACATATCTTCAGAACATGCTAATTTACAGCAATTAGGTACTTTCGATAGATAGACACCATTGTAATCGGCAGGGAGATAAAAAGTCTCACACCACCAGGTTAAAGTCCAATAGATTTATTTGGTAACAAAAGCTACTAACTTTCATGAAAGCTAGTTTAACCTGGACTTTAACCTGGTGTTGTGAGACTTCTTACTGTGTTTACCCCAAACCAATGCTGGCATCTCCACATCATGGGCAAGAAAGGCAGCCAATTTGCACAAATGGTCAAATGAGATGCCATGAGATAACTGTTTAGATGATCTGTTTAAATTGTGCTGTGCAAGAATTAGAAATTGTGCCGAGGCAGCTGGAAAAAACCTTTGCATTCCTTCAAAATTGTACCGGGGGATCATTTACATTCACCAAGGTAGCAAGAGAAGAGACCTCATTTAATAGAGGCAAAATACTGCACATGCTGGAATCTGAAACAAAAACTGAAAATATTGGAGAAACTCATCAAGTCTGACAGAATCTGTGGAAAGAGAATATTCCCAAATACCTTTGATATGGTTTGACTGATTATGCCATCTAGATGGGTATGCGCTGGAAATATGTGTTGGCCTCTATTATACTCACGCAGAGCAAGCCCAAGGCACTTGTTGTTCAAAGTCAGAGTTCAGTGAAATTGTGCTAAAATGAGGAAAGATGCAATCCACTGAATGAAAGAGAGCAAGGCAACGACAGCCCTGGTGATCACTAATAATGAGTAAGAAGATGTTTGGCAAAAGAAGAGATTTATTTAAAAAAACAATTTACATCTGTGTATTTCTAAACTTTAAACTAAACATGGAAATTTGAGATCTGTTTGAAGCCATTTTTCATAATGTATTCTTATAAACTTTTATTGAAAAATCTTTGCTAATATTAAAATCAGAGTACAGGGAAATTGAGCTAAAATGAGGAAAGATGCAGTCCAGTGAATGAAGATGAGCCAATGTAATGACAGCCCTGGTGATCGCTGTGGAGAGAGAGTAGAGCCAACACTTCAAAGTGTTTCGAAATGACTGAGTTTCTCCAGCATTTCCTGTGTTTGGTCTCATTTTAATGTCTCATGCAAGAATTCTTCTCAAAAATGTAGCAGCATTAGATATTGCATTGAAATATCGGCCTTGATCAAATGCTGAGCAGAACACAAACTCGCAACATTCTGACTCCGATGAAAATGATTGCCATTTAGTAGCTGAAATATTTTGACCCAAAAGATCTCAGGTTCAATCCCTTCCCTGTGCTGCCGAAAGATGATTTCACTCGGGGTAGTGATAGGAAGTTACAATTGCCACAGTATCTGTAGATTTTAGTAAAGAAAGGAGAAAATAAACAAGAGTTCTTGTCCCTTATTATCAATGATGTCTCCTGAAAATTGAAAGTGTAGTCATCAGAGGAAGGCCTAATTGAGTTTTGGTACTTACATCCTAATAGTTGAATTGCCTGTCTATTGTCATGACTCCTATGTGAAAAATGATCAACCAGGCAAGATATGGGTGTCAGTTGTTTGAATGCAAATTATACCAACAAAGAGTCAAAGCATACAAAAAAACAAAATAAGTGAGAACAACTTCTAAAATGAAATACATAAACCTGCAATAAAACGATCAGAATATGTTCATGTACTTTTTTTTCTGGTTCATATTTATGCATCATTTGTTTAGCCAGTAAGCAACTGTAGAATGTATTACACCCATCAGAAGAAAGGGAAACATGCAAACTCTGAGATGAGAAGAGTCTTTTCAGTTCACCCATGTTTTTCACTAAGCTTCGTGAAAACCTTTTTGTTCTGTCTATTAAAGAGGTCAGAATGTAATTCTCAACTTCGTGCAAAATCTGTTAATATTATAACTTAGCAACTTTAATGAAGATTATAATAACCAGTCTAGGGAAGACTTATGACTGCCCCCTAGGGAGGAAGTCTGGAGATGTGCTCAAGTTTGTGGAGTGGTGAGGAAATATATATGAATATTAACAGGACATGTACAAGGAGTGGTAGACAAGAATAAGAGACAGTATGGGGAAGAGAGAGAGTTTCAAGGCCAAAGTTGGATTCCACCAAAGATGAGCACAGAACCCCTTGCACTTCCTGATTGTCCTGGATGTTTGAACTGAGCAAGTGAGATGGAAATCGCCATGGTATGATATTTACAATTGACATTGTGCTGTAGTTGAGGGTGATGAGAACATGACCGACTATCTGGAGAACTGAAGAAAGGCACTGGAAGATTTGAAGACCAGCATAGACATTCGATTTAAACCTAGGAAAGATCATGAGAATAAAACTGTAAATACTATAGTAAAATTTGGAGAAATTTTGTATTTTCAGGTATCTGGTGGCTGAAGATGGAAATATTGAAATGGAAATTAGCTCTCAATGGAGGAATTGGAAGAAAGGGAGTGTTATGTGATAGAAGAGTATTTCTGACTCTTCTACAAGAGTATCCACAAGACAGTTGTGAGATTGGCTTTGTTGTGTAGTATAGAAACTTAGACAACATCAAGAAAAGTGAAAAAAAAATCACTGATGTGAATGCCGAGATGGATGTGTGGACTAATGAGAAAAGGGCAATTCAGGAATCAGCACTTCAAGGGATCAGTGAAGATTGCAAAACATTAAGAAAAGTCACCAAGAAGAGATTGTAATGGTCTGGTTATTTGTTGTGCCAAAGGAGAGAATGTGGTGAAGCAAGAGATGGAGGTGGGATTTCCAGGAAGACAGAAAAGAGGAATGGCTAAGACCTGATAAGAAAATGAAGGGGCAAGAGAGTTAAGGGCAGTGGGATTGGAAGAGGAATGGGTGACCAGCATGAGGAGAAGGACAGAGGTGATGAACCAACACTGCGGAGCCCACAAATAAAATGGGAGAAACCATCAAATGGAAGAAGGAACATTTTTATTATTTTGGAGATCACTGTCACTACCTCAGATATCGGTGCACCTTATTTTCCATTTTCCATCTGTCACATATCAGATCAGCATTGGTGCTGGTTATGCTGCTTCACATTAGATTTCAGAAAGACAAGTTGCAGAAACCAGCAGTAGAGGGCTGCAATCTTCTCCTGAATGAACTACGTTCTCCATAGGAAAGAACCGATGAGCAGAGCCAAGCGGTTTGCAGGAGGTGATGATATCTACGACACAGAGGGTCAGCTTCATGGACACACCTGAACACCAGTTCCTCAGGAGACTCGGGTTATTGTATCAGGTAGTCGCAGATGTTTGCAGCCTGCTGGAACTAGACCCACTTGCAGATGAATCTAATGGCCATGCTTTACCAGCGGTTACCACTTCTACACCTCAGTTTTCTTCAAGGGATATTCTCTGCAAGAAATGTTTCAGGATTCAGCAATGAGCCACAGTTGAATGCATTCTGTCTCATTATCACCTCAAGTGAGAAGGTGATATGTTAGGTTGCTGGCAAAAATGGGCATGATAGGGAAGAGGTACAATAAATATTCAAAGATTATGTAAACTAAAGATGTGTAAACTAACCTTCCACAAGAAGAACTCCAAAATGGTGCAACTTCTAGAGGTAAATGCAGACTGCTCAGATCCTTGCACTGTGCTCTTAGCTGGTATCATCGAAGTATTGGAACTTCTGAGGGCTTAGCCAAAAACTGCTCCACCTGCCCGAAAGCAGGGCAGACTCAATCATCAGGAAATGAGGCAGCAATATGAGAAATGTCTGAAGGGTGGGGAGCGAGGACAAGAAATGAGAAATCCAAGTGTTTTGAGGAGAATCCTCACTTCCATGATTCTTTCTCCATTTTCTCTTTCACAGTCAATCTACATTTCACTGCTAGTCATGAGCTGGAGAACACTTTACTGCACACTGTAGTGGGGGCACTAAACACCAGTCTCTGGGGGCAATCACAATAGCTTATCATGCTTAGTGTGGCAAAGCAGTAAGATCATTGAAAGGTGAAAAATCAGGTTCATGCCTAGGACCTGATTCTCCCATCTTGACCTGCAATTTTTCTGGCAGGTCGGACCAGGAGATGCATGTGTTGGCCATTTTGCGAGTTCCCCACGAGCTGTTACGACTCATGTGCATTTCCCAACTGGAGAATCACTGGGAATGCACAGAAAACTGGTAAACCACTTAATTACATGATTTTAGCCAAGATCAACACGGCAATCTCCATCCACATTTGCATCTCCCACATCTTTGGTGTGATGTGACTTTGGCATGAATCAGCTCTCTGGATGAAGTTCCATGAAGGAGTCCCGCTTGCCCTTCCCCTCCAGCGCCCGCACTGTAGCTCAGTGTGGGAGGCTCTGTCAAGGAGTCCTGCTTACCTTTCTCTTCCAGGACACTTTGCAGTGGCATTGAGTTGCTGCAGGGGCTCGACAGAGTGCTGGTAAGGGAGGAATGTACCATGTGCTGACTGAGGTCGAACCAGATAAAGAAACGGCTGTTCGAGGCTGGGTTGCAGAGGCTCAGACACAGACTGCATGGAATCTACTGTCAGTGGGCGCACATCTGGTGCTGCTTTGCAATCTGTCCCTG
This sequence comes from Sphyrna mokarran, assembly GCA_024679065.1. Lineage (NCBI taxonomy): Eukaryota > Metazoa > Chordata > Chondrichthyes > Carcharhiniformes > Carcharhinidae > Sphyrna > Sphyrna mokarran. Next base: position 18,113,330 of record JAGIQG010000010.1, on the reverse strand, counting down.
CCCTGTGACACGGACCAGCAACACATGCCTATAACAGATGCTGCAGTTGCACAAATAGCAACGGTTCAAGGGTGCGCATTGCCCACGCTACCCACTGACCTGCATACTCTGTGCCAGCATTTGTCATGATGGGAATCTCACACAACCCTAATCAGGCCACACACGGCACCATGGATTGTGTGGGATTGCCAGCTCCCACAAGTGGGGGTACTGGCCCAAGTGAGGGATCGGGGTAGTTCTGGGTCTATGCAACCAATGATGATTATCCATCATTCTATGCTCTTTAAAACCCCGCTGTGCAGATGGATCTCGGTTTACTCAGGAAGGAGGGCAGGGGGCTGCTGCTGAGAGCCAGGAGGTGGGTAAGCAGGCTCCCAAGAGGGGACGAGGTGGATGTCCCAGCATATGAAGAGCCAGACGAAAGAAAGTGGGCAGCGATGGCAGGCATTCGGCAGGGAAGGGCATTGACGGACACCTTGATCGCAGCCCACTTCACCTAGCTGGTGCTGCTTAGTGAAAGGAGTGCATCCACCACATTCCAGGAGCAAGTGGAGCTGCTATTCCCCCTTTGGCAAATCTCCATGTGCCCGAGCTCTCGGATATAGGCGCCCCCACCCGATGTTCATCAGTATCCGTAACGTGCTCACCAGTTCGTGACCAAAAGCCTCACCACTAAAGGTACCCACTGTGGTGACAGTCTGTCTTCATGGATTGTATGGTGCGTAGCGGCGATGCTCCAGTGTTGCTGCCCTTAGGGGATTCCTCAGTGCCTCCCTTCAAGGTGTCATCCAGGGCAGTTTGCTTCAGAGCAGCAGGGACAGGTTCCTCTGGGTTCAGAGCTGCAATAAAGAATACACATTAGGGGAAGGGAGACAAAACATTCCATGCGGCATCGCACTTACATAGAGGAGGACAGAGTTTGAGGGTGTGCTTCTGCTCACTTGCAAACTGTGTGCCAACCTACCTGATGACCATTCGGGATAGCCCGTTACCGTCTGCCAGTTCCACGGCACGCTCCTCCGTGCTACTCAGCTGCCGCAGGTCAGGCACACCACCACCAATCTGTGGCACCTCTCGTGCATTGTGAATTGTCCTTTCCTGTAGAACATAAGGTGGATAGCAAGCTTTAACATGTTGCAGTGCATGGTGTGCAATGCATGCCTGTGTCTCGGGCGTCGTGCTGCCAGCTATGGGGAAAGTGGCCGCCACTGAAGGGTGCTTATTGAGGGGTGAGGGGAAGGGATTAGATTCCTGGGGACAGGGTATGTTGCATGTCCTTCAGGTGTCTAAGCACGGTTTGAGATCTGTGCCAAGCATTGCGGGGTTCCAAGTGGGATGCTCACTGACCCTTATGCTCGAATGAGGTGGTACATTTTTTTGCAGCACTGCCTGCCAGAGTGCGGTGTCAGGCTCCTGGCATTCATCACTTCTGCCACCTCCTCCCACAGCGCCCTGGCAGATGCACCCCTTGGGTTGGGGCCCTGGCCGGGGAACAGATGATGACAGCTCTCCTCCATGGCATCGAGCTCCTGGGCGGCCTCCAAAAATCTGGGAGCAGTTTGCATGCAGATATTTTTATGGCTGGTTGTGTGTCCATTCCTGGCTTATTAGAGGAATGCAAGTGCAGTGTGTGCGGCCAGTCAAGGGCCATTGACAACAAATACGAAATACAAATTTTGAAAGCTGCATCCAGTTGAGTGTCATTCATCCCTCAAGGTGCTGATTGCCATTCAATAGGCTGCTGTGTCCGGGGATGGAGGGGGTGGGGGTGGTGTGCAATGCTCAAGACTTCCATTCAAGAGAAAGACACTTGCAAGCTGGGATTGTGCATGTCAGCACAATGCTGGTTATCTGCAGGGCAACAGTGAGGACAGTATGTTCAAAAGATGGAGGGATTGGGTACCCGCATAATCCGGAACACGGGGGCATGGAGTGAGCAGGCAACCATGTTTGTATGTGGGAGGAGATGGGGGGGGGGCATCGATATCTGTATGAGGGAGTGGGGGGGCAGCAATGTCTGTATGGGGGAGGGGAGCCAGCGATGTCTGTGAGGAGGAGGGGGTTGTCGGAGCCAACAAAGTTTTTGGAAGGGTTGCTGGGGAGAATTGTGGGGGCCAGCGATGAGGGCAGTGATGTTTCCGGCAATGTCTGTTGGCAGAGGGTAGGGTATGTTATGGGGACTAGCGATATCTATGAGGTGTTTTGAGGGCCAGTAATGAGGCCAGCAATGTGTGTGGGGGCTGGATGGCAGTGATGTGGATGCTGGGAGCTCTTTTGTGAAATCTGTCAGCGATGTGCGCCTGCCTGGGTTCCAGCTTATCCTGCCAATGTCAGGCTATTTATCGTGAATAGGTTGCCCCCTTACTCCCTCCCCCACTGATCCCATTGCAGATTAGAAGCGGGTTCTTCCCCTCACCACTACTCATCCCCCAATGAGCCCCACCACCCAGTATGACCCACCCTACTCTGGCCCCACTCATTGGCAGAGTTCAGTGGGCAGTGTCAAAGTGCCCAGCAAGAAATGCCAGTAGGCCCTTGGGCAGTACCAGGGTGCCAGGCTGGCAGTGCCAGGTTGACATTGCCCAAGGGGCAACCATCTAGACCCAACCTCCTGGGGAGGGGGCTATAATGGCCAGTACCTCCTCCAGCAGGGCAAGAAAGCCTGTTTCCTGTGAGCGGGGACCAGTTGTGAACATTGCTGATGGGAATTCCTTCCAGAGAGGGACTGGGGGAGATACTAGTGGGCCCAGAAAATACCATTGCGTTACTTCCAGTTGGTATTCACCTCCGCACCGATTTTTGGGGCCTTGGAAACTCATGATCAACTGGATGCCAGCTGCAAGTCCCACTAAAGGCCTATGCTGATGTCTCCCAACTCACCACACTACAGAAGCACTGCAGTGGACTGGGAAAATCCCAGTCATGATGTTTCATGTAAGTGTCATTTGTTCCATGGAGAAATACAACCTTGCGTATGATGTCATGGCTATCAAGCTCAAATTGAACTCCTCCAACTTTTCTCCAATTACACAGATTCTGTTAAACATATGAGGCTCATTGACTGATTATTTTATTCTACTGGAATAGTTTTTAATAAATATTTTAATTAAAGTTAGGGCAATTTAGTGATACATTAATTTTGTTATTAATTTATATGTATGTTTTAAATAAACGAGCAATGTAACTGAAATGAATTTCCACATGAGCAATCGGAATTGAATTTGAATTAAAAATCTGTCAGCATCTCACACAATTTCTGCTACTGCTTTTCATCAACAACCCTTCAAGGTTCAGCCTCTGCACCCAGCTGAGCAGAGCTTGGTGTATCCTGTGCCCACTGGCAGAAAAATCTTCCGCAGCTGTCCTTGTCTCCACGATCTGTTCTTGCTCACACGTGAGCCGGAATACTCCAACGTCATCCACAGCTGGAATTATCCGATCCCCTGCTGTGAATGGAGATTTCATTCAGTGCCAAATGATCAGTTCTCGCTGGCAGCGGGATGTGCAAACCTGCAGAACTCCAGCCGTGATTTGAAAGCCACCAGATGAGAGTCCAACTTCCTGTTACTACCACCAGGGTACATTAATCTGAACTGGAGCATATCTGTGTGAATCCCGTGATGAGTTCTATCATTCTATAGGGGCAGTCCTATCAGCTCACACTGCTAGACAATCAGCATGACAAGCAGAAAGATTATACGAGAAGTGAAAAATTGGGTTTGCTCCTGAGTTTTTGCTCATCACGGTGTTACTAGCGCTGTTTTACCAGTTTAAAATTCATTGCATCATCTCAATATAATTATCCCTGACACTAGCAATTGCCCTCGGTGGCGGAAAACCCCACTGATGAAGACTATTATGGTCCCCAAAAACGAGGACAAAACGTGATGGCCTCGCCAATAGTATTGGAAGCCATTGGAGCCCCCGAGTGGACAGGGGCAGGGTTGCGCAATTCCACTTGGACAGTGTCAGCCTGGCATAGCCAGCCTGGCAATTCCCACTAAGCAGTGCCAAGGAAGTGGGACTTGAAGGGGATGGACCCTGAAAAGGTGGGCCCATGATTGGGGGAGGCAGTGGGGTGGGAGCTCCATGCGTGATGAGGGAAGGGGTATACTCTGCAAAAGGGGGATGGGGATCAACTGAGTCAGTGATTGGCGGAGAGTGGACCGGGTAGTGGGTGTAGGTGATACCTGGTGCTGAGATTGGTGGGGTTCAGTGGTGGGGGGAGGGCGGAAAGATATCTGGGATGGCATTCAACAGCGAGGTGGGGGTGGGGGTGGTCAGTGTTCAGGGCAGTGATCGGGGGATGGGGATTGGCAATATCTGGAGCAATGATTAGTGGTGGAGGCACGATATCTGGGGCAACAATCAGCAAGGTTAGGGCGATGTCCGGGGCAGCAATCAGGAGGGGAGGGTCTCTGCCGCATCCACTACTAGCAAGAATCACTTCTGGGATCTTTCTTATTCTAAGTGTCATATGATTGGGAGCTTGCACAAAAATAATATGATTCTCTCCAATTTTCTTGGTTTGTTTGGCACTTAGAATCTTTTTGATAAGATCACCCTCATCTACAACACCTCTTGTACATCACTTGGTGGACAAATGGGAAATTAAAGACACAAGTCAGAGCTGGCAGAATAAGAAGTTTTTAACTGAACATGAAGTACATTTGAGAATTTTCACTTTCAGCTGACTTCAAATCAATTCAAGTTAGTGTTGTACGTTATGGGGCAGTGTGACATTTAATTATGTAATTAAATAGCTGGGAAATGCTCAACTCCCCATTCCAATAGCTACAAATACCTTGATTCTGCATATTTCTGCTGCTGTAACTGTTTTAAGTTTAAGTTTTAAGTTTTATTTATTACTATCACAAGAAGGTTTACATTAACACTGCAATGAGGTTACTATGATAATCCCCTAGTCGCCACATTCTGGTCCCTGTTTGGGTACACTGAGGGAGAATTTAGCATGGCCAATGCATCTGACCAGATGTCTTTTGGACGCAGACATGGGGAGAACGTGTAAACTCTGCAAGGTCACCTGAGGCTAGAACACAGGTATTTAGTGTTGTGAGACAGCAGTGCTAACCACTGTGCCAGTGTGCCACTCATACACAACTGTAAATTGAAGGGTGACCTGTGTTTCCCTGTATCTCATAGGTGTTCTGTACTCTCTTCTCCAGTAAGGAGGGAAAGAAGAGACCCAAGATTGAGAGTAGGGGAATGTGTCATAAGTGATGAACACCATTTGTTATGGGTATCTGGGGTGAGGGAGAGGTGTGACATTGGATTAAGTTGAGAGTGAGTGTCAATATTAGATGGCCAAATGGGTCAATTTTATAACTTTTCTTTGCCTCCATTACTGTTTTTGAACCTTTTCCTTGCCTTTTCTTATTTTCTTCTGGTCATCATTTCTTTTGCTGTCTGTATATTTAGAAAGTGCCTTTTTCTTCAGTTCCAATTTTGCCTTGTCTCATCATTTATCAATTGTTTGTCATTATTGGCTAATTTATTCTTGCATTTTCATAGAATATAGTTTCCCGGACTATAGCCCTGGACTATTGATCATCATGTTATTGTTTCCCATTTTGTTTCTCTTTATTTTGCATAAAATCTTCTATACACATTGTTCTATTCTCATGCTTTTTTCTCTCCACTTAGCAACATTGGTCTGCATTATGTTGCTGTCACTATTGATTAGATGTTCCTCAATATGTAGTTCTCTGATCTAATCTGGTTCATTTTGCGGTACTAGATTCAACAGCTTTTTAATGACTGAGCAAGAAAAAAGTCCTACACGTATAATGAAACCTCAACTTCCTGCATCCTCTTGATGCATCTTTTTGCCAGTTTACTTGGACATGTTGTTGGGGGGTTGTTAGTTATAATCTCCCATGATCATTATTCCATGTTCTTTACTTATTTCAGATGTTGATCAGTTCTTTATACAAATGGAAAGCAAACAAAATACAGTTTCTTACATATTTCTTCCTCCACTACCATTCCATTATGAGGTGCTTTGTAGTATGCTCTTGTTAAGGAAATCAATGCGCTTTTATCTCATATTTCAAACTGTATGAATTTAGTTTCTAACTTTTTGTCTGTTATATTCCCTTTTTTTAACTGTTGTTACATTCGCTGAAATTCTCTGATGTTACACTCCTCCCTGCTGCTGCCTGAAGGGTAAATGTGACACTCAGCCAAATCTCCATTCATAGCAGTGGGATTAGAGAATCCCAGCCACAGACAAGGTCAGAGAATTGGGCTATTATTGCCAATAAGCAGAGTATTCCTCCTTCCTAGCTTCCTTTTCTCTCCTTCTTGATTATGTTTTAACCTAAAATTTTAATTGACAATCCTGACATTTATTTCTGTTATTCCTATGACATGCAGTTCATTGTTTGGGACTGTAGCCTGGAGTTTTATTTTGGATACCTTTTACATTGCTGTGCAGGAAGTTTAATTTTATGCTTTTATTATTTGCAACCGGGTTTGATCCCCAAAAGTTAATGTTGCCCTTGTCGCAGTTCCGGATCTGACCTTAACTCTCATCACCAATGTTCCCGCTAAGCCGGGTGGCTACGTAGCTGTACAGTGATCCAAAAGTCCCCATGCAAGTCAGGATCAAGAAGATTTTAAAATACCGTACTTGGCTCTGAAAATGTTAAAGGGCCAATGAACTTAAATGGTCCGGCCATGCACTACAAAGGAATTAGATGGTGTATTGCTTACCACCTACTTCCTTTATCTTCAGACTTAGTCTGAAAGACGTGCTAGTTAGATGCATTGGCCATGCTAAATTCTCTCTCAATGTACCCAAACAGATGCCAGAAAGTAGGAGATTTTAACAATAGACTTCATTGCAGTGTTAATATAAGCCCACTTGTGACACCAATAAATAAACTTTAAACTTCTAAATTTTTGTTGTTTTCACTACATTCCTTGCCTTGTTAACTGCAAAAAAAAATACAATGACTGCATGAATTCTCAGAACTCATGAACATTTCTGAAGGTGACTAATGCTTCACTCACAGTGCCCATTTTAAGTTAAATTACTGAATGGGGGAGGAAAGTAAAAATACAAACATACTGAGTTACACATTGTGGGGAAATATTATTGAACTATTCATTTAAAATAATCATGAGTGTTTAACAGTGAGTACACTTTGTGATTGCTACTTTTTGATATACCACTAGTCAATTACTGGTCACGTTTAGCATGACTTTAATAGATCAGCATAGCAGAATGTTTCCATATTAAAATCCTTACAAGCTATACAAGGAGAGAGCTGCACTATGAGTGATAGCTTGCAGTCACACTGCATATTGTATGACTTCTTGCAGGCAGTGAAAGAACATAGAATGTAGAACATTACAGCATAGTACAGGCCCTTCGGCCCCTCAATGTTGTGCTGACCTGTGAAACCAATCTAAAGACTATTCCAATATCATCCATATGTTTATCCAATGACCATTTAAATGCCCTTAATGTTGACAGGTCCACTACTGTTGCAGGCAGGGCATTCCACGCCCTTACTACTCTCTGAGTAAAGTTATTTTTTATGTAGGCACTTGGGGCCAACGTTCCTCTCAGTTTTGTTTTGTAGTGCCCAGGATATGTGTTTAAGCGCCCACCCCTTTGCAATTTTATTGCATGACTTTGCACGCACTGTAATTTGAAGGAGTCAATTTGAGCATAGCTGACATGGGGATACCTATGGGAATCCTCACTGATATAAACATTCAACAAAGTATTTTATGAGAAAAACTGGGTTCTCTTGGCACGGTGGTTGGCACTGCTGCCTCGTGGTGCTAGGGACCAGGGTTCAATTCCTGGTACAGGTCACTGTTTGTACAAAGTACAATTGTTCTCCCTGTGTCTGTGTGGATTCCTTCCGGTGCTCCAGTTTCCTCCTCCAGTCTGAATGGCACGCTAGTTAGGTGCATTGGTCACGCTAAGTTCCTGCTCAGGATACCCAAACACTGGTGCCGGAATGTGGCGACCAGGGGATTTTCACAGTAACTTCATTGCAGTGTTAATGTAAGCCTTTCTTGTGACTAATAAATAAATTTTACTTTAATGTAAGCCTACTTGTAACACTGATAAATAAACTTGAGATGCACAGTGATTAGACTGATGCCTCATAGCGCAGGGATTCGTTTCCTGGCTTAGGTCACTGTCCGTGTGGAGTTTGCACATTCTCCTTGCGACTACACGAGTTTCCTCCGGGTGCCCCGGTTTCCTCCCACATTCCATAGATGCGCAGGTTAGGTGGATTGGCCATGCTAAATTCTCCTTCAGTGTACCCGAACAAGTACCAGAGTGTGGCGACGAGGGGATTTTCACAGTAACTTCATTGCAATGAAGTGAATGTAAGCCTACTTGTGACTAATGAACTTTAAACTTAAACTTTCTGCTTACCACTACTATCTTTAAGAAAACGTATTTTATTTGTTTTTTATTTGTATAAGGAACCAATCAACTTCTGTAAAGCTCCTGAGAAAATGCTCCAAACATCTTCCTGACTTGAAGTTGATCATAAGAAAAATATTAACCTGATATTATTTAATATATATTTATTAGAATTCAAATATGTGGAATTAAGCATTGTCAGATTTAGTATTGTCAGGGCTCCATAACATTTTATCATCTGTGACTAAACTTAATCTTTTAACTTTATTGCTTTTGTAACCAATTAATTTTCCAGCTACATGTTAAATGAATTGATTAACATTGTGTCAATTACCCTCAAAGGGACCTATTTCACATATCTAAGGTGAGTTTTTCTCGCCTTTCCTGCCAGCGGAAGTTTCAAATTCACTCAATTGTGACTTCCCCACCTCACCTTGGTGGGTTCCTTGGCGTTAGAACAGGTGAACCAAACGTGCCGCTGGCGTTGGCGGGACTGGAAGATCTCAGCTGGCAGCCAATGGCGTGCTAGCTCCACTGCTGAAAACACTCTGTGGTGAGGCTGGAAAATATGCTCCAATTTCTAAGCTCATTTGAGGTTTTGAGAATTTTGTATTTAAACTTTTTTTTTTGGCCTGTTGTCAAGAGTTACATTAAAATAAATGGCTGAAATTTGTATCATCCACGCCTTTCAGCATTTAAAGGGAAGGGTAATGTTAACTGTCAATGATCTCTCTACCTATAGCTCTCAACTTATCCTCAGAGAGTGAAACAGTTTCAATCTTAAATCATGCAATTATCTTCTAGATACTTTCATCCTATTCCAATGCATTAACATCTTTTTGAATAGAAAGTGACCAAAATTGTACACAGTGTACCAAATGTGATCTAATTGGAATTTTGATGGGACTAATACAACTAGATTTAGTTGTAATTAATTCTTCATTTGCCTTTTTGAGATGAGTATCACACTGGCTATTTTTAGAGAACGGCCAATAATCATGTCTTTACCACCTTTATCACTGTTTACCTATACATTATGAAGTCATGTTTCACCTGCTTGCATGTGCTGCATTATACTGAGTGATTCTGTGAAACATAATTCTGTTTCAAACCAGTGGACACAAAGGAGAGATATAGAAAGCTTGCACAAAGCGCAAAAATCACTTGTATCAAAAATGGTGCACATTTTTTGCCTAACAAGCTTCTTTTGCCCATGGATTATATGTTACATTGAACTTGAAAGTCATGAACAGGAATTCTATTGTACAAGTTCCTCAGCTACTGCATTTAGCTGACTGTAATTTTCGAATTTTTTACATTCAGTTAACAAAATATGTTGTGCCAGAATATTGCCTCAAATCAGTAAGCTATCTCCATGAATGATTTTAAGCAGTGATGCATTTACAAAATTTCATCCTAACAGATATTCATGCATTAAATATTAACTTTCAAAGCAAAAATAGAGCTTATGTTTTAAATATTGATTGATTTCTTTAACATGCAGTATAATTGTGTGTTTTAATGCATTTTTACAGAGGAGCTGAGATCCATTACCATATAAAATAAATAATATTAAAATATGAACCATAAACAACAATTTAAATTTATTTGTCCATGTGGTTGTATTTCTCACCATGGTGAAGAAATAGAATGTAATCAAAAACATTAATATTTAAGTTTGCTGTATCTTGGCTGATTTAAAGTAGCTGTATTAATAATTGCTTCTGCTTAATTCATTTTCAGAACACGTCATTAAAACAAAATCAGACATATTATTACTGGGGTGGCACAGTGGCACAGTGGTTAGCACTGCTGCCTCACAGAGCTGGGGACCTGAGTTCAATTCCCAACTTGGGTCACTGTCTGTGGAAACCCTGCATGATCTCCCTGTATTGCATGTATTTTGTCCCACAGTCCAAAAGACATGCTGGTTAGGTTTGTTAGTCATCGTAAGTTCTCCCTCGGTGTACCTGAATAGATGCTGAAGTGTGGCAATTAGGTGATTTTCATAATAATGTCACTGCAATGTTTATGTAAGCCTATTTGTGACGTTAATAAATAAACTTTTCAACATTAATATTTACTTCTAAAATCTCAGTGTTATGAAGTTCAAGGAAAGCTTATTGTTTACGTCAAAAGACATATAACTAATTTCCTTCATGATATTGCAATGTTAAAATTGTTTTAGAAAACTCACTGGGATTTGGTATTGTGTAGGAAAGAAAAGTTTTCAACTGACTAGTTGAAGGAAGTAGATGTATGTAAATGTATGTAAAAAATTGAAGACTCAAAAAATTTTAAATCTTCACAACCCCTCAAATTATCTCCTTTAAATTGTTGAAAGATTGCAAGGATAAAAATACATTGAAAAGACCAAGCTTAAAAAAATCCAGCTATTTTTCAAATTCCCCACTGAATAACACACTTATTTTCAGCTCCCATCAAAGATTCTTATTACACTTGAAATGCAAGACAAGGATATGATCAAGCAGCAAGTTGCTAGGATAGGAAGAGCAAAATGATCATGAAAAAATATGATTATGAGCCGGTAAGAATAAGAAGGATGAGAGATCATCTGCCTCAATGAAGATCCCTCAATATCATAGATTCTTGAAACAAAAAACAATATATAGACATCAAGGCTGTCTGGAACAGTTAGCTGTCTGCTAACTGTTTTGCTTTGACACTTCTTGTGGAAAAGCTTGTCTGTTGAGAGATAAAAATCAGATAATTTTATTAGTTAAGTTCCTAGCTAGGTGGATAATCAGGACCTTTGTAATTTCCTGATTCTCACTCCCTTGATTGGCACATGGGATATCCTGAAATGGATCCTTTTCAACCATTTCCTCCCTGTGATAGGGGAACTTCTTCCAGACTTTTAGCATGATTTTTGCCCATCAAAGTGCACCAAAATCAGAATCTTCACTCTGATTGCAGTGATCAGCCATCTTCATATGCATCAGAGAATTGCACAGCCTACAACACCCATCTCAAAGCATTAGAGAATTTCCAACAGTCACACCTTCACAAGATTGTCCAAATTCATTGGAAAAGAAAATAGTATTATGAGCAATATGCTAACACGGATAGAGGATTGGTTAACTAACAGAAAGCAAAGAGTAGAGGTAAATGGTGTTTTTCTGGTTGGCAATCAGTGACTAGTTGTATGCCTCAGGGATCAGTGTTGGGACTGCAATTGTTTACAATCACATAGATGGCTTGGAGTTGGGGACCAAGTGTAGTGTATCAAAATTTGCAAGAAGTGGGTCAACACAACCTCAAACAGACTATTGTCTGCAGCAAACTACCCAGCCTTCAACGAACAGCAACCACAGTACCACACAACTCTAACTTAGCAACCTCTGCAAGACGTGCCAGATCATTGACACAGATGCCATCATCTCACATGAGAACAACATCCACCAGGTACACAATACATAATCTTGCAACTCGGCCAATGTTGTCTTCCTGATACACTGCAGGAAGGGATGTCCCGAGGCATGGTACATTGGTGAAACCATGCAGATGCTACAACAACAGGTGAATTAACATTGATCAACAGTCATCAGGCAGAAGTGTTCCCTTCCAGTCAGGGAACGGTTCAGCAGTAACGGGCATTCAGCTTCTGATCTTCACAGACCTTCGCAACACACAACAATGCAGAATCGCAGAGCAGAAACTGATAGAGCCAAGTTCCAGACACATGAGGACGACCTCAATTGGGATCTTGGGTTCATGTCATGCTATCTGTAACCCCAATGATTTGCTTGGGCTTGCAAAATCTCACTAACTGTCCTGGCGGGAGACAATACACATCTCTTTAATTTGTGCTTAACCCTCTCTCCACTCACATTGTCTGCACCTTTAAGACTTGATTACCTGTAAAATCTCTTGTAAATTGAATTTGTGTCTTTATATGCCCCGTTTGCGGGCACAACTCCCACTCATCTGATGAAGGGGCAGTGCTCCGAAAGCTTGAGGTGTGTGGCAGAACCTGCAGATTCTACAATGGATTCATCAACCACCTTAAAACCGGAGTGAAAACAAGTCACCTTCGTTCCCAAGGGATTGACTAAGAAGATGTCCACTTCCAATGAGGGGATCTTTGTGACTGGGGTAAATGTTGGATCAAATTTTCCTGCCGTTCTCGCTGGCTCAATCTGCTGGTGCTGCTGGCGGCCACTCCTGTGTGTCATGAATTCCTCAGCTGCAGAGAGTGCGGACAACAGGAAACCCTGTTGACAGTGTCAGGATCAAAAGATCCCATTTGTTAAACAAAGAAAATTTCAGCACAGGAACAGGCTCTTCGGCCCTCCAAGCCTGCAACCATGTTGCCCTACTGAACTAAAACCCCCTACCCTTCCAGGGACTATATCCCGCTATTCCCATCCTATTCATATATTTGTCAAGGTGTCCCCTAACAGTGATTAGTATATCTGCTTCCACTACATCTCCCAGCAGTGGGTTCCAGCTACCACCACCCTCATACATGTCCTTTAAACCTTGTTCCCTGCATCTTAAACCTCTGCCACCTACTAATTGACTCTTCCACCCTGGAAAAAGGCTTCTGACTATCCACTCTGTCCACGTCCCCTTTAATACTCAGCTCCTTTCATATTGTGTCTACGTAACAATGATATCAGCAGGGTCTCACAGACGCACACATACAAACGCACATATACAAGTGTGTTATGATTTATCTATGAATGGTGAACAGAGTCAGCCTTCCTTCATTTCTCTGAAGTCGATCGAACAAATCTTGGTCAACTTCTGAAGTTTACACTAAAAATACCATTATTCAGGAGAACAGTTTTCTTTGAGTGGCATTGCATCGTACAATGCACAATGTTTCTGGGATTTGAGACTTCATGGGAAACACCGTGCAATTCTTTGACATTTACAACAGTGAGCACACTTCGAAAGTGCTTCATTGTCGCAAAGCATTTCGGGATTCCATGAGGTCTTGAATGTTGCCACTGAAATAAAAGTCTGCATTTCTTTTTTTCTGTATTTCCTTCTCTCTGGCGGTTGTTAAGATTCCTTATGTTAAAGCTGTTGCCGGAATCAGACTGGCTCCAAGTGAGTGCAAGATCACAGTGGAATATCTGCCGCAGTATTGATCAGCATTTCCAAAGCAATCTTATCAAGATCTGCCATGATGCTGCCTCTCATTGTTAAAGTAATCTAATGCGATCTGGACTGTTAAAACAGCGTTTGATGAAAATATTTGAATACAAAACCAGTCAACTTCCCATGGGGAGTGAAGACCAAGTGTAATCTTCAAATGATGCAGGATAAGAGGCACTGGGTGAATTGATCAAACGCAAAGAGCAATTCAGCTTCCATTTCGGCATTATTATTATAATTTCAGTCCAAATTTCCATATTCACATTTTAGTGCTCAATAGCTAGTTAAAATAGCATTTAGATAGGATTTCAATGTGCATATATTTAACGCATGGGGGTGCTTCAACTGCCCTCCCGCCCACCCCCTACCCTATTAAAAGAAACAGTAGCATTAGTCAGTGGGCAGAAATTGAATTTTAACTCATGTTCTAGTCCATTTCCTTTGGGTGGAGAGAGTTAACTTCCCCTGGACAGTGTCCGCCTGTTTAGAATCCTGATGGAGCAGAAAAAGGCCATTTGGCCCATCGAGCCTGCACCAACTTTTCAAAGAACTCCCGCCCTTTCTTTGAGTCACAAAGCGCTTCCTCTTCAAGAGATGCAGGCTACCTTTAAGCGGCACTGGCAACTCAAGAGATCAGGTCCTCTGTTTGTATATACAACCAATCGACGCCCAGATAATGCTTTCTGCATGCAGACAATTTAATTTAGTAAGCAGCATCAATGTACTGCAAAACAACGAAAAGCCACAGGTAAATCACTCACCACAGGCCTCACATTTGTTTTTCAGGGAAGCTAGTACCAGCCCATTTAATTCTTAATATATTGAGTTGAATATTGGCTTATCAGATATTACCACACTGAATGGTTGCACAAACAAATGGGTTATGATATTTGGACATTTTTTTATCTCTTTTGTTTTCCCCATATTTTGATTGCAGTGACCATTTTCATGTCGTCAAAGATCCACAATGCATCAGACATGTCCAAATGGGGTAGTGATTAACGTACTGAGGAATTCTGCAAAGGAGGCGGTCATGTTCATGTTATTAAAGAGTTTGAGAGGTGTATGCTTATGCCTGACTGCCAAAAGCAGCTATAATCTGCTGGGCAAACCCATTGAACATATCAGTGTAATCATTTCAAAAGGTCTAAGATAAGCTCGTGACATGAAAATCAATGTCTAACACCACATTCATTGCTCTTGACAAGGCTGTGCCCAGGACAGATGCTTATTCTAAATACACCTGTGATTTCTGACATATGTCAGCGATCATCGGCCCATGGAGAAGGAAGTGCCTGAAGCATTGTTTTCCCCTTAGAGGCAGATAATATATGTGATACCAATATATCCTGACTGGATTTTACTAACTGCTTCTTTTTGGTTCAATAACTCCTTCCTCATCTGCCATAACATGCAGTCAGGCAGAACTGCTGCTTCATCAGCCTAACGACAAGTGTGTTAGTGACAAATGTTTTAGCATACACTGGTGTCACTCAACCCAGTTGTTTGTCTTAATCTAGCCTTGGATTTGCATAACAATTGGTCTCGTAAAATTGCACGGTGGAAACTTTACGCTGTAATAGCCCCACTTAAATTTCTCAAACAACTATCAGTTGGACTTGGGGAAATGTGTTTAGCATTTGACATGCAGAGGGTAGATGAATGCACAAGTGAAAAAGGACATGCTTGTGGACATTACCATCACCTGGCAAAGTACCAGCATAGATAAAAGCAAAAGTGATGACTCTCGCCGGGCGCACGGATATGGCAGTGGAAACTGATAGAAGCTTTGAGAAATACCTCGCTTATTTTTGGGTGTAATGCATTTTGTCTCGACAAAGATTTTACAAAAATCTCAACTTTAGTTTTAAAATAAGAAATTCTGCATTGAAGCAAATCAACATTTTATAAATTTTAATTTATGGAAGTAATGTGGGCAATAATGCATGTTTCTCAGTTCACAAAATGTTGTGAGGCAACTATTTTTGTAGTAAATGCAATAATTAGCAGCCACCAGATAGTTATCAAACAATGATAGGTTTATCACTATTTACAGCTATGTACAGGGTGCGATAATTAATGTGTTCATTCTCAGCTCTCAGATCAATCTGGCTGCAAAAGACCATGCTCTGACCTGAGATCCCCTCTCTCGTTCACCATTGGGCAACTGGGTTACATGATCCTTCCAATGATGCCTATTAAGGGGGCCAACAATTACATCCCTCCGCCTTTAAGTCCCTTATTGCACTGCAATATTTATAATTTATATATCTTCAAAACAGTTGCAATAATGAACATTTTTAACGGTTTATCAGAAATTCAGGGAGTGATTTCTCATCCTATTGGTCAATGGACAGGTAATCCAGTGAGATCACGAAAGAGCAAAATATCAGTTTTGCACCTAATTGCTTGCCTCTATTAATCTTACCAGACCAGATATCTGGTGAAATTAATATTTAAATCAATTCAAACAATGATTTAACTATTATTAGTGAGTATGGAATGCAATTGTCTGGGCTCACTTGCCTTTGTGGCTGTGTCGGTGGAAGTCCTCACTGAAAAGGATTACGTATGGTCACCATCAACAGGTCACCACTGGGGGCTCCTCAGGAGTTTGGAAACAGTGCCTCTTGGGCAATGTTAACCTCCCAGTACCAGCAAGGCACCCTGGCACTGACCACTGTGCAGTCTGACACATGATGTGGAAATGCCGGCATTGGACTGGGGTAAACACAATAAGATGTTTCACAACACCAGCTTAAAGTCCAACAGGTTTATTTGGTAGTAAACACCACTAGCTTTCGGAGCATTGCTCCTTCATCAGGTGAGTGGGAGATCTTTTCACAAACAGGACATATGAAGGCACAAACTCAATTTACAGAATAATGATTGAAAGGTGAGTTTTTACAGCTAGTCAAGTCTTAAAGGTACAATGTAAGTGGAAAGAGCATTTAAGACTTGTTTAGCTGTAAAGACTCACTTTTCAATCAGTATTCTGTAAATTGAGTTTGTGTCTCTACACGCTCTGTTTGTGAAAAGATCTCCCACTCAACTGATGAAGGAGCAGCTAGCTCTCCGAAAGCTAGTGGCGTTTGTTACCAAATAAACCTGTTGGATTTTAACCTGGTGTTGTGAGACTTCTTACAGTGTGACACTGTCAGCTTTTCACACACGTAGTGCCCTTCATGTATGGGACCGTGCCGGGGTGGCATCTGAATGGGATGGGGCCTTAGGGGAGACAATTAAGTGTAGGTCCGATGGGCTGAAGGGCCCCTTCTGCGCTGTATGACCCTATAATTCTATGATACTTTTGTGATTCTTTATTGAGGCTCCAGGTGAAGCTCTCACTGCAACTCTAAAACTTCTGGATAGAGCAACAAGTGGTTAATTGTTGATTTTGTTAGTAAATATTGCAAATTCTTTGGAGTAACACTCTAGTAAACAACAAAATGCTTGATTACATTAAGCTTTCATTTTAATTTTCTTTGTGTAATCACAATCAAATACAAACTCCAGGCATCAAACACGTGTCAGTGCTTTAGGGTCTGACCTACAGTGCAAGCATAAAGGATAGAGAAACAGGTTCAGTGAATGTGAAGCACAGTCCTAATCTATTTTTGCCATTCCCTGATTTCCCTCATGCATGATTTCCATATTTAATGTTTTAATAATTAACCAAACATTATTTCTCCATTTTGCTCTGGGGTCCAATATGATTGCAATGCAACAGTATCACTGAAGAATTGCATACAAAATACATTAAAGTTTTCAACACGATAGCCTCTTGCTGTAATGATTTTTGATTTAATTGCATTTTCTGTCAATTTTTAGCTAATAGAAAAATACATAAGCAGCCAAATATATTTATGCATATATTATATATTCATATGACATATGCATTTATGGACCCTGGTATGAACGACTTCCGTATGATCCCAGATACTGATAACAGAGTTGCATCTATTACATTCTTATCAACTCGCAGTTCAAATCAGGCATTAGATTCTAAATTCTAAAAATGTAAGCCATCGTAGCAATATTCGCATTTCTGTTATTCCATGTTCCATGGAAATCTAATGTAGATTTCTTTGCATTCATCCTTCCCTAGATGCTGACTTTTCTAGCTAACAGCAGATTGTGCCAGCATCATTAGGAACCCAGCATTACTCACATGAGCTGTACAATGGAAGGCCTAATCAGTAAATCAAGCCATCAGCTCATCAGGTTTACTGCTGGGTTAACCAGTCACACAGTTTAGTTGGCCATGTTATCCAAATTTGTTCTTGCAAATCTATTATAGAAAATACCTCATGTAGGCAATGTTTGACTTGATATGTCAATCGTTTCCTTTTAAAGGAAGGAATAAATGAACTAGCAAAACAGAAAGCATGGAAATGCCATTCAGTTTAAGGACTAAAATAGAAGACAATAATTTTCCTTTCTGAAATTAGAGCTGGAATTCTCCAACTTTGCCTGTGGCTGAGTTTCTCCAGTCCTGCTTTGGCTGAGTACCAAATTTTCCATTCTCGCTGGAGGTTGAGCAGGTGCAGTAGGTAATTAAGAAGGCAAATGGAATTTTGTCTTTCATTGCTAGAGGGACAGAGTTTAAAAACCAGGAGATAGTGTTGCAGCTATATAAGATGCTGGTGAGGCCACACTTGGTGTAACGTGTGCAATTTTGGTCTCTTTACATGCGAAAGGATACACTGACACTGGAGTGGGTGCAAAGGAAATTCACTAGGTTGATTCTGGAATTGAAAGGGTTGGCTTCAGAGGAAAGACAGAGTAGAGTGGGGCTATACTCATTGGAATTTGGAAGAATGAGGGGAGATCTTATAGAAACATAGAAGATAATGAAAGGAATAGATAAGATAGAAGCAGGGAAGTTGTTTCCACTGGCAGGTGAAACTAAAACTAGAGGGTATGGCCTCAAAATAAGGGGGAGAAGATTTAGGATTGAATTGAGGAGGAACTTCTTCACCCAAAGATTTTGTGCATCTTGGAATTCCCTGCCCAGTGAAGCAATAGAGGCTACCTCATTGAATGTTTTTAAGGCTAGCATAGATACATTTTTGAATAGTAGAGAAATTAAGGGCTCTGGTGAGCGAGCAGGTAAGTGGAACTGAATCCATAAAAAATCAGTCAAGATCTTATTGAATGGTGGAGCAGATTTGAGGAGCCAAATGGTCTACTCCTGCTGTTAGTTCTTCTGTTCTTATGAAGATGCAGAAGGACTCGATAATTCTGGCTGCGATCTTACGTGTTTGTTCCATTTTGTGATACATGAGTGTCATCACGGTGAAAAATGCATCTCCTTTGAGGCTGTTTTCCTGCAGGTTTATAGAAACTCTTGAACTATGAAAGATGCTTTAACTACTTCATATTATTCACGCATCAATATCCCATGAGTCTACAGAATGGCAAGTGTGCATCATAGAAACATGTCACCATTGAAACATTTTCAGTCAACTCCTGTCTTGTCCCTCAATTTGACTCTGAAATATTCCAAGTGAAAGTTTCCAAAGTTCACCAAATGATTTATGACAGGCAAAGAGTGTAAATGCAGCCCCAGACAAACTCCATTCATGGAACATGGTGCAGTTTTGATGAAATTGTTTGGATTCAAGGGCCTACAGTATAGCTTGTGAGTGTTAGAATGCAGTGTTGGAAAAGTGAGTGTCCTGTGGCCCTCTACTGCAGCTGTCACACTTTTATCTCGCTACTGTTCTCCAAAACTCCCACTCATCTTCTGCCCAGAACCAATCCTATCCTCCCCACCTTGCCCTGAGACCTACAAACCTTACCTTATTTTAGACACCTGGGTCAAATTTTCCCATTACACCCACCACAGGAATGGTACAGGGCAATCTGCGCAGCATGGAAAGGATTGTTGAGCTTGGATGGAAGTTTCCGGTTTTGGGGTGAGTGCAGCCATAAAATCCCATCCACGGGATTTAGACTGTGGTGACTACTTATAATCCCAGTCCTGGCCACAGCAGCATCTGGTGTTGCAGGGACTTGAGAGCTGTTGGTCAATCAGATTGGTGGCATCTCGCTGAGCCAGGACTTCTATCCTGAGTAAGGAGTGGAAGAAATTGCAACTCCCTCCATTTAACCTTTGCGGGTCAGCGGAGTGTCTACTGTGCTGACTCTTCAGATGGGAAAAAGGCAAAATTGTAAAAGTCTTGCGCATGCCTTCCATTTCCCACAGTGCATTGTTGAAAGCTGGCACAGACAATGGGAGAATGACCTGAATAAGTTTTTCAATGGAGTACAAAGCACTCTGAGGATGCACCATCAGACAAATGCTGCAAACATCTGCCACTATGGAATACACCGTTATGTCCAGTGTCTCAGTTAATCTCAATTCTGGCCAATAATTATCCCTCAGTCAACAACACAAGAAAAAACAAATTATCTGGGTATGATCATACTGCCGTTTGAGGAAGTTTGCTGTGAACAACTTGACAGTGTTTCATACATTAAAACAATGACTACACTTCAAAAAGTATTTCATTGGCTGTGAAGTATTTTGTGACATCCAGCCTTCATGGGGAAATGTTATGTAAATGCAAATGCTTCTTATTTTAGATTCGGTGGCAGATGGTAAGGAGCACATCACATGGATGCAGGAGCAAGTCCTGGAGACAGAAACAGCAGCTGAGATTTCCTGTAGGAGGATGTAGAAGACTCAAAGTTCTCTTTAACTGGACATACATGCTGCGCCTTGTGGGTCATCCACTAAAAGGGAACCTGCGGAAAAGCAATGTGAAAGGTGTGTGCTTCTGTCAACATTTGCAGAAACATTCATGTATAAAGAGCATAGATTTGTACTGATATAAAGGTTTAACCCTTACTGAGCAGCAATCTACTTCAGATTTTCTAGTACGGTCATTCCTGGTGAGTTGTGAATGGTTGATTTGTTTGCCAGGAGCTTCATCTTCTTTTGATGTGTAGAAATACATAATACCTGGCCGGAATTCTCCAGGATTCCCCGATTCCACCCCCACCCATGGCTTTCCCGGTGACATCGGTGAAAAATCCCATTGACAGTGACGGGACCAGAGAATCCCACCACTAGCAAACAACACACCACCTTCCACTGCCGGGAAGCACGGAGCTGGGAGGCCGGAGGATCTCATCCAACAAGTTGTCTTCAAGCCAACATCTCTTCTGATTTAGACTGATAGCATTATTGCTTTTGTAGACTGATAGCATTATTGCTTTTGTAGCATTCGATACCTAACTGGAGGAGGACTAACTTCAATAAGTTGATTTATTATTGTTGCATATAATGGGATACAGTGAAACGTATTGTTTCTTGAGCATGATACAGGCAAAACATGCCATTCATAGAGCATATAGGGGAGAAGGAAAGGGTGCAGAATGCATTGTTACAGCCACAGGTAAGATGTACAAAGAACAAAACAGCACGGGAAACAGGTCCTTCGGCCCAACGAGCCCACGCCGCCACCCCGATGTTCCCACCTCTACCCGTGACCCCTGTCTATGTTTATAGACCTATGGATTAAAAACCAAATTTGAGACAATTTAGGGAGAATTTGTTTTGCTAATTAGCCTAAGAGCACATCTTTGGGATGTGGGAGGAAACCGGAGCATACGGAGAAAACCCATGCAAGCACGGGGAGAATGTGCAAACCCCCACAGAAACAGGCTCAAATCCATGTATCTGCACAGCACAGCGATAGTCAGTGAGCTGTCATCTTGCCCATCAAATGGTCCAGGTCAACGTACACTAACAACGTGAAGCACTAGGATACTTTTGAAAAAAATCCAAGAGCAGCCCTCTCGTGACCCATTGCGTGTATGCCCCTTGTTAGACAACAAGGTGAACCAAAGCACCTGTAGGATAAAAACAAGTACATCAATATCATCATCTATTTACACACTTCCCAGGGACTCCCAAGGCTCATGATCCCTATTTTAAATCAGTTTTCTATACCCCTCCATTCCCATTCTGTTCATGTGCCCATCTAAGTATTTCTTAAATAACTCCAGAGTACCTGCCTCCACCACTTTACTTGGCAGCGCATTCCATACCCCCACCACCCTCTGTGTGAAAAAACTCCCTCTAGAATCCAAATTATACCTTACCCCCCTCACCCTAAGCCCGTGACCCCTCATGCTATTCGAGTCCATCCTAGGAAAAAGCTTAAGCCTGGTTACTCTATCTAGACCCCTCATCATCTTGTACACCTCTACTAGATCTCCTCTAAGTCTACGTCTTTCTAAGGAAAACAGTCCCAATTTGCCTAACCTCTCCCCGTAACTCAGATCTTCCATACCAGGCAGCATCCTGGTAAACTTCCTCCGCATTTTCTCCAGAGTCTCCACGTCCTTCCGGTAGTAAGGTGACCAGAACTGGACGCAGTATTCCAAATGAGGTAATGTTTTATACAACTGCAACATTAAAGACCAGCTCTTGAACTCTATACCCCTTCCTAGAAAGGCTAGCATACTATATGCTTTCTTCACAACCTTCTCCACTTGCTCTGCCACCTTCAGAGACTTGTTCACCTGCACCATCAGGTCCCTCTGCGTTTCTATACTCTTAATAGGTCTACCCTTTATCATATATCTCCCTGCTACATTCTTTCTCCTGAAATGCATCACCTCACATTTATCAGGATTGAATTCCATCTGCCATCTATCTGCCCAAGCTACCAGCCTATCTATGTCCTGCTGCATCGCCTGACAATGGTCCTCACTATCTGCAAGTCCAGCCATCTTTGTATCATCTGCAAACTTGCTGGTCACTCCACTTATATATATTACAAATAGAAGAGGTTCCAGTATCAGCCCTGCAGCACACCACTAGTGACCGACCTCCAGCTAGAAAAACACCCTTCCACTATTACTCTCTGTCTCCTATTACTAAGCCAGTTACTTATCCATCTAGCTACCTGTCCTTGTATCCCATTAGCCTTGACCTTGTCGACTAACCTCCCATGAGGGACTTTGTCAAACGCCTTACTAAAATCCATATAGACGACATTAGCGGCTCGCCCTTCGTCCACTGTTTTCGTCACCTCCTCAAAAAATTCTACCAGATTCGTAAGGCACAACCTCCCCTTAACAAATCCATGCTGCGTATCCCTAATCAGATCGCAACGCTCTAAGTGCCTATACATCCTATCTCTAAGAATCCCCTCCAACAGCTTCCCTACCACTGATGTCAAACTCACCGGCATATAATTCCCAGGGTTATCCCTACTACCCTTTTTAAACAATGGTACAACATTAACTATTCTCTAGTCCTCTGGGACCTCACCTGTGTCCAAAGAAGAGACAAAGATTTGTGTCAGAGGCCCAGCAATTTCACCTTGCACCTCCCTAAGCAGCCTGGGATAAATGCCATCAGGTCCCGGAGATTTATCAGTTTTAATGCTACCTAGAAGCTCTAACACTTCCTCCCCCGGTATAGATATTTCCCTCAACTGGTCCACAGCTCCCTCAGAGACAGGGCCAGTCAACAAGCCCCTCTCCTTCGTGAATACCAATGCAAAGTATTCATTCAGGATCTTTGCCATTCCCTCAGGCTCTAAGCACAGTTCCCCTCCTCTGTCCCTAAGAGGTCCGATTTTTCCTCTAACCACCCTTTTATTCCTAACATAGGAGTAAAAAGCCTTTGGATTTTTCTTAATCCTATCCGCCAAAATCATTTCATGCCCCCTTTTTGCCCTTCTAATTCCCCGTTTGAGCAGAGAAAGATCAGCTTAATATAAGGTACATCCATTCAGAAGTCTGATGGCATCAGGGAAGACACTGCCCTCGAATCGCTTGGTGTATAATTTAGGGTTTTGTATCTTTTTCTCAATGGAAGAAGGTGGAAGAGTATATGCCCAGGCGACAAGAGAATCATTGATTATGCTGGTTATTTTTCCAAGGCAGTAGGAAGTACAGAGAGAGTCATTGCATGGAAGACTGGTTTACATGATGGGCTGGGCTGCATTCACAATTCTTTGAGGATCTGGTCCTCGTTGATCAAAAACAAATTGATCAAGAGTAGGCCATCAAGAAAGAGATGGT
Source organism: Sphyrna mokarran (assembly GCA_024679065.1). NCBI lineage: Eukaryota > Metazoa > Chordata > Chondrichthyes > Carcharhiniformes > Carcharhinidae > Sphyrna > Sphyrna mokarran. Next base: position 18,089,737 of record JAGIQG010000010.1, on the reverse strand, counting down.
ATGGGTTGGAAGTTGACATATTTCCAGGGAAGAATGCAAAGGCATCCAAATTGAGCTTCCTGGATGACTAATGATACAGAGATCAAAGCAAATCAGAACAATGAGACTTATGATAAATACTTGACTCATAAGATAGTTGAGGACTCAGTAAAATAAGGAAAACACAGAGGAGATCAACAAAAATGTAACCAACAAATAAATGAGAATAGATTAGATGCTAACATAAAAGGGAACTCAAAAGTCTTAAACATAAAAATTATAAAAGAGTGCTGAACTTAAGGCTGGGCGTGAATAGATAAGAAATAAGGATTGGAATTGTGGACACTCTGGCCATTATCTTCCAATCCTCCTTGAATATGGGATAGGTGCCAGAGGAACTGGAGTATTGCAAGTATTATTTCATATTAGATAAGGCGAGGAGGATAAACCCAGCAATTGCATGCTAGCCAGTCTTGTGTTGGTGATGGGAAAACCTTGTGAGAATGATTAGGACAAAATTAATTAATATTTGGAAAAACCAGAGGAAATAAATTCAAGTCAGTGTGGATTTGTTAAATGTGATTGAGTTCTTATGTGAAGTAATAGACAGTGTTAATGAGGACAGTTGATGTTGTATATTTGGACTGCCACAAGAAATGTGTTAGCAAACTTAGGTACTCATTTATACAAAGGTGGAGAAGGTCGCAGACTTCACCAAACGGCAATGGAGACATGATTCCAGAAGTCATGCTCCTCAAGCTAGCACCCATCATTTTTGTCACGGAGAAAGAAAAGTTGGGGTGGACATGGGATGTCGGGTGAGATGGGGGGTGCGAAGGTGATAGTTTGCACACCCATAGTTCACAAAAGCAGTTGCACATCAAACAGATCCAATTTCTGTAACTGGAAGGTCCAAAACATGATGGCTGAGGTTCTCCCAAAAGAGCTTTAAATGCCGAAGTCACGTAAAAATTGAAGTAACTCCCCCAGTTTTTTTTTAAGTGGGACTTCCAAATTGAATCTCCCACACGCTGAGCACTGCAGAGTGCCATAGAGTGAATCATGATAAAAATCAGGGGCTGGGCTCTATTCCCACTGGAGTGATCGGCGGTACAGCGCTGAGCGGGACTCTGCACATGCACTGACCTATCAGAGGGAGATCAGTACACGTGTATTAGCCCTTCACACAAGCCTCCTGATCACTGGCCAGCCTCAAAACCCTACAACACTGCCTTTCCAGGTTCCCTACCGCTGATGGCTGGACTCCTGGACGCCTCCAGGATGCCCCCTCCCTCCCCCACCCCCCATGACCCAGCTTGATTTACACCACCAGCAGTTCTGATCTCCCAATTTCCACCCTCCCGCAACCAACAGTCCCAAAAGCCCCAGCAGATCAAACCCCACTCCAAACCCCTTCACCTTGATGACTAATTAATTATTGTCTTCCCTCCCTCTACAACTGATCCCTATACAGAGTGGCAGCAGGACACCCCCCATTCCCACTGATCTACCCTCCACAGACCCTGGCCCAATAGACCCTACCTCTCATAAGCCCCATCTGATGCCTGGTGAGCAATGCCAAGGTACTCCTTAGGCATTGTCACTTTGCTGCTTGGGGACACCCCCCTTACCATGACCTCTTGGAGATTAGGAGGCATCTATGGTCTCCCCTTCGCTCCAGTGGAGTCTGCCGCCAGCTAGCCATTAGTGAGAAGTTGTTGTAAACCCCACTGCCGTAAAGAAGTCCTGGTTGGGGGAGTGGGAAGGAAGAGGCTAAACGGCATGGAGACTTCTGACATGGGCCCATTAATGATACTGAAATAATTATTATAATACCTAAAGCAGCTCTGCACCAATTTTTATCACAAAGTTGGTGCTACTGGAAATCAGTGGCCCGGAGACATGCAGAGGTCATGGCACCAAGCAGGAAGCCCACTAAACGACCTCTGCTTATGTTTCCCAGCCCTAGAGAAAGCCCACAAATCAGGAGCTGGGAGATTTCCCCGACTTGTGGGCTTTCCACCTTTCAGAAGAAGGTCAAAACCTGCCAGACTTCTTTGCAGTTGTAGGGTAGCCTTTTTGATAGATCCAGGGACAGCTTTGGGAGAGATATCATGTCCTTTGGGAAAGGTCAGGTGTCTTTTGGACTTGAGGTAAAACTTCCTTTGGGATTGTTAACATTTGACATGAATGTATCTAAAAAATGCAATAACTCATTGAAACTGTCAAGGCATTTCATCCTCTGGCCTCTAAATGTATAGAACATAGAACATAGAACAATACAGCACAAACAGGCCCTTCGGCCCACGAGTTGCGCCGATCACATCTACCAATCCACAGACCTATCTATAACCCCCTATCCTATTCTTTTCCATATACTCATCCAGAAGTCTCTTAAAAGACCCCAGTGAGTTTGCCTTAACAACCTCCGACGGCAGTCGGTTCCATTCACAGCAGTCGGTTCCATTCACTTTTTTAAGAACTCTGGATATTTTTAAAAAATGATCTAATATTTCACTTTTCCCATTGACATAAGCTTGAGGACAGACATTATAAGAATTATGCTACATGACTGATTTCATAAATTATCAATATTGTACTGGGGTGCCTGTCAGTCCACAGTCTATTGGCAGTTCCAAGTAGCTATAAAGATTTTGATGTTGGGTTATGAATAAAAATATTTGTATTTAATAAGGATGAGGCATTTGAATAGTTTATTTGTTTAAATAAGGGATGAATAATTGGAAAGAGTGTATTTGAATCTTTTTATATGAATGGAAGTTAGTCTGCAAGAGACACTTAGAAATTTATTTTATTTTATCTCAACATTGGTCCTGAGGTCTGCATAAGGTAGATACTGGGTGAGTAGACATGCACGGTATAAGGGCAAAGATGGTGGGTGTGGAGGAATCGGTTGGCATGGGTTAGCATTGGGACTATAAAGGGCTCTGGGCAAAGGACTATAAAAGATCATGGGAGTGAGTTGGGACCATGAAGTGGCATGGGTTGACATGAATGGGTCATGGAGCTTGCATGTGAAGGAGTGTGAAGGATGAAGGCTTTTGTTGTTTTATTTTTTACTGCAGCTGGGGTGGTCACCAAGTCGGGGTCTTTCACAGAGATTACCTGAAAACCCAACAAGCTTGTGGCTATCTCTGAATTCTTTCTGGAGGGGACAAACTTGATTCCTATTAAAACCTGCCACCACACCATCCCTCCATCCAGTATGAATATTAGACCATCCAGGGCACTTTGCTCTGAGTCAGGTTTGTGGAGTTTTTCCAACAAAGGAACAGAAGTTCGGGCTTTATAGTCCATGGGATTAAAGAAAGATAGAAGGAGTTGAAACTCAGGAATGTAGTGAAGAGGGTAGACATCAGGCAGACGTAGACTATGAAATGGGCAGACAATGAATTTTATTAAGAGTATTGCAAAATTATTATTCTTTTAGGATAAATGGAGAGAAGCAATATCAACTAAATAATATAATTTTTAAGGATATGGAGCAGTTGAGAGATCTGGGGTATATGTGCAACAATCTTTGACAGTGTCAAGACAAGGTAAGAATGCTGTTTAAAGATCAGATATGATCCCTGATTTAATTATATTGATACAAAACCAAGAGAGTTATGCAAAATACAATTTTGGCTTCAGCTGGTGAATTATGTTGAATTCTAAGCACCACATTTCGGAAAGGATATCAAAGGCCATGGAAGAAGCGCAGAACAGATTATTAGAATAGTACCAGGGATGAAGGGCTTTAGTGTAGTGGAGACACCGGAAAAGCTGGGGTTGTTCTCCTTTGGGTTTGAAATGTTAAGAGGAAGCCAGACGGTGAGATGTTCAGCATCATTAAAAAAAATAAATTCCCCGTGGTGTCTTGGGGGGAATCTACCAAACTGAATACAAAACTGACTTAATGCCAGGGAACAAAGGGTAATTGCCGGCAAGTGTTTTTGTTTGCATCAGAAGGGCTGGTGCCCCAAGGTTCAGTAGAGGGTATCCTGTTTTTTGTTTATATTAATAAGTTGGGCATAAACAAAATGTGGCCATGTTGCTGATAGCAAGGAGGCATAGTGATACAGTCGTCAACACTGCTGCCTCACAGCACTAGGGACCGGGGTTTGATTCTGGCCTTGGGTGACTGTCTGTGTTCAGGTTTGCAAGTTGTCCCTGTGTTCGTGTGAGTTTTCTTGGGGTGCTCCAGTTTCTTCTGGGTGCTCCAGTTTCCTCACACAGTCCAAAGTTGTACTGGTTAGGTAGATTGGCCATGCCAAATTATTCCTTAGTTGTCCAAAGATGTGGATTAGCCATGGGAAAATGAGTTGGGTCACAGGAATGGGGTGGAGGGGAGACCCCCTACGGGATGCTCTTTCGGAGCATCAGTATAAACTTGATGGGCCAAATGGACTCTTTAGCACTACAGGGATTCTGTGGTTCTGTGAATAGATCTAGACTGCAAGAAGATATCAATGGGCTGATCAGGTGAACAAATTCAACCTGCATAAATATGAGGTGATGCAATTGGGGAGGTCAAACAAGGCAAAGGAATTCACAATGAATGGGAGTACTGAGAGGTATAAAGGAAGAGAGGAAGCTTTGAGTGAATGCCTACAGATTCTTGACGGTAGTAGAACAAGTCAATCAGATGGTTAAAAAGGCATGTGAAATCCCTTCCTTTTTGGATGGGACAGTACCACTGTGGTATTATCACTGAACTAGTAATCCAGAGAGCAAAAGCAAGATCTGGGGATCCAGGTTCAAATCTCACTATGGCAGGTCGAGAAATTTTAATTCAGGAAAAATCTGGAATTAAAAGTCTAAATGATAACCATGAAACAATTGTTGTACAAACCCATCTAGTTCACTAACGTCTTTTCGGGAAAGAAATCTGCCAACTTTGCCTGGTCTGTCCTGCGTGTGACTCCAGATTGATAGCAATATAATTGACTCTCACATACTTCTGAAATGGAGGATGGTTGCGGACAGCCCAGCCAATGATGCTCGCATCATGTTAAAGGAATTTTTAAAACATGAGCTGAGGCATATGATGCAAGAGCAGGGAGGTTATGTTTGGGAGTGTATAAATCATTAGTTGATCCATAACTTGAGCACTATGTCAAACACTCAATCAAAATAAATCTGTTGGTGTATCAATGGAGAACAACTAGCTTGAAGTAGAACCGCTTTCTAAATTTTGCTTACATAATTTAAAGTTAATATTACAATACAAAGCTACTCCTGACATCTGAATAACTTTGTTACAATAATGATAGTGTTTGTTTCAGCAAGCCAGTGGAGAAACCTGACTGCAAATAAGAGAATGGAGGCCAGGTCAGGTAATTTGTCTGCACCTGCCAGGAACTGTATGGGCGAATGAATACTAAATAGATCACGTACAGTAATGCATAACCCTTCAGGGCATTGATAAGCTTGAGCAGAAGGAGTAAGATGTGAGCAAAATTTTGCACATTACCAGAGATATATTAGACAATTTAATGACCTGATCAGAATTGCCCTACTGTAGATAACATGTTAAGTGTTATTAGAATATGAAATATATTAGCATATATTGCCGCTAAAGCTGAATCAATCATACATTTAAGAAGGAATTAGATAAACACTTGGAAGGAGAGCAACATTAACGATGTTAAAAAAGTGCAGTGGGAGTGTATGACGATAGCCTGGATGGGTGCAGCTGCAAGAAGCTCAAAAAGCTTGACTCTGAGAGGGGAGCTGGTTGGGCACAACAGACAAAACGGCTTCTCCTCTCATTAGGCTGTAAAGAAAATCAATGTTAAGGATGGAATTCTGTTTCCCCAAACAATTGGTGAAGAGATTGTGGTCATTCATCAGTGAATTCAAATTGTGAGAGGACCCAGCAACACAATCTGGACAATATCCTGGCTTGGGCAAACAAGTGGCAGTAATACTCATGCCACACAAATGTTAGGCAATGGCCATGACCAATAAGAGGCCCTCTAAGCACTGCCTCTTGACATTCAATGGCGTTGTCATCACTGAATCCTCCACTGTTAACATCCTTGAGATTACCATTGACCAGAAACTCAACTGCACTCGCCATCTAAATATAATGGTTGCAAGATGGTGGTACAGTGGCACAGTGGTTAGCACCTCTGCCTCACAGTGCCAGGGATCCAGGTTCAATTCCGACCTGGGATCACTGTCTGTGTGGAGTTTGCACATTCTGCCAGTGTCAGCATGGGTTTCCTCCGGGTGTCCCGATTTCCTCCTACAGTCAAAAAGATTTTTGGGTTAGGTTGATTTGCCACGCTAAATTAACCCTAGTGTCAGAAGGATGAGCAGGGTTAATGCAAGAAGTTACAGGAATAAGACCTGGATGGAATTGTGGTTAGTGCAGTCTTGATGAGCAGAATGGCCTCCTTCAGCACTGTAGGGATTCTATAAAATAATTCTATTCTCTAAAACAGCTGGTCAGAGGCTAGGAATCCTATGGCAAGTAACAGCTCCTGACTCCCCAAAACCTGTCTTCTCTCTACAAGGCACAAGATAGGATTGCAATAGAATACTCCCCACTTGCCCGCTTGGGTGCAGCTGCAACAAGCTCGAAAAGCTTGACTCCATCCAGGAAAATGCAGCCTGCTTGATTGGCGCAGCATAAACACCCACTCCCTCCACCACTAACGCTCAGTAGCAGCAGTGTGCAGCAATTCACCCAACATTCTTTGACAGCATCTTTCAAACCCATGACCATTTCCATCTAGAGGGTAGCAGATACATGGGAACACCACCACCTGCAAATTCCCATCCAAACCACTTGGAAATGTACTGCTGTTCCTTCACTATTGCTGGCTTAAACTCTCGAAATTCCTTCTGAATGGCATTGTGGATCAACCTACAGCATGTGGACTGCAGCGATTCGAGAAGACAGCTCACCATCACCTTCTCAAGGACAACTAGGGATGGGCATTAAACACTGGTCAGCCAGTGATGCTCATTTCCCACAAACGAATTTTTTTTAAAAAGTTAGGTATTATCAAGTTATTTTCATATGTCTCCAATTACACATAAACGGAGGTCAAAAAATTTCATGACACCAAACCTGTTTCAGGTATAAAATAGGCAGAAAAATATCCAATATGGTGAGCCATGTGTGTGTATATATCTATTGAGTCACAAATGTGTTGCCACCAGACTGAAACGGAGAAAATGAGATACTCTTTCCATCTCCAGTGATGAATACCATTGCTGAATAAAATTCTGTCCCTTCCCTTCCACCCAGTTATTTCCTCCTCTCTCTCAATCACCTCTGTTCCTCATATTTCCTTCCCCATCTACCTCTACTCAAAAGGAAAAGAAACAAGTTCAGTATTCTTGTTTCCCCATTTCATTGGTGTTCCATTTTGCAGTACACAAGATCAGTTCGTATAGATATTATTATTTCCCCATTTTGCTGTTTTTCTTCTCTTCTGGATAGATACCCGACTCCTGCCCACTGTTTTGCCACTTCCCCATTCAACCTATCCAACCTTTCCTGATCTCCGGTCAGAACCTCATGTGCAGCTGATCAAAGTTGAAGTCTTGTTCACTGTTATGCTGCTTAGGGATGGTTGGCATTCATCATGCTGAAATATTGTGCCACCTTCGCACTCTCCTGTCCACCTATTTGAGTCTCTCAATCCACTCCCTGCCACACCACTCACCACCTTCCCCTCCCTCCTAATTACATAACCTGGGAGGGATCTTATAGCCTCGTTTATGCAAGACTGAAAATTCACACCTGAGGTCACAGGAATTTCAGTCCATTCCTTGCTTGCTTCAGTTCCATGGCAGGTAGGGTGGGAGAATCCTGGCACCCATCTTTTGGCTACCTCACTCACTTATGATTACTGTTCCACCACTCCTGGGCATCTCCTTCCCATAGCAAGTGGCCATGTTCTCTTTCTCGAGTGCAGCTGTCCAGTGTTGAAGCAGCTAAAATCGGAAAGAGGTGAAGTAAAGCCTAAGGCACAATTTTGAGTGTGCCTCAAATTCATCCATTTCAGCATAGGAAACAGTCCCTATTTCCAATTGCCACTTTTTTATACAGAACTTGAACATTGCTGAAAAGAGAGACATGTTGCTGAAGCTTTTTGTCCTGCACTTTTCTTGTGGTATAATTTGTTGTGATCATTTGAAATGTGGCATTCTTGCATTTGTCCTGATGAGTGTAAGAAAAAACTTCAGTAACATGTCTCTCTTTTTAGCAATATTATCTCATTCTCATTTTCTATACCATGTGTATGTCCCTTTATATAGGCATACAATGCAAGTAAATTGAGGTCATGCTGACACTCATATCAAGTCATCTGGTAAATAGTGAGCATTTGCTATATTCATTGCAAGCTTTCCAATGCTGTTTATACATTGAATAGATTTCCAGTATTGAAATGATATTCACTTTGAAATATGAAGATGTAGAAATGATGATCAGAAATTGTTATCTTAACATTGATGTTTCACAATTCGTAGCAAGTTGCTATGCTGCATTCATGCCACGCTACAAAACTGACCAACTCTTTCCAGCATCATTAATCCTCGCACTCCCCTAAAAAAAAAGCTGCCAATTTGGAAATGACTCTACATAGAGATCCAAGTGTAAGATCTTGTTGTACTTTATGCTGTGCGTAAACCCAATAATACACCAATTGAATAATAGTAGAGAACCTGAGGTACACAAATGTTGCCTTTGCAGGAGTACGCATTTATTCCTGGGTAATATATCTCTCTCCAAAATGCTTTCATTTTTGAAATTTTATTTGATGGTATTTGCCAAAATTTCAAAGCCCTGGTACAGAGCTGAACACAAACACTTCCAAAACAGCAATCACTTGAGGCACAAATTGAGTAAAGATGTGTGATTGAACTCAATTGATGTGAGTGGAGATTAAGAAGCTAAGATAAAAAAAAATTGAATTGTGCAGTGAAGCTTTTAAAGCATAATTTCTTAAATCTGGAAGATAAGAGTCATCTAATTTTTTTGTTTATTTTTGCTCAACCCAACAAAGCTCTTGGTGCTAAATATTAATTGCAGTTAACGCGGAAACAATTCCTTTTCTTTAAAAAAACATCTTTTTCATTTAGATGAGGACAACATGAGTGTTTTAAGTCCTGGGAGTGTATTCTAATGCTATGATGTGGATCTGATTAAGTGTAAGCAAAATCTAGTGGAATAGAAAAGGAGCATGTAGCTGCAATAGTTATCTGAACAGGCAACTATTGATGCCTTGTGGTTTCAAAAGCACAGCTGAGGTACTACCCATGTATTTTTGAAGCAAACTCAACTCGTCTGCATCGGGCTGCCAATCAATATTTCAATCCAGCACTGAGAGATACATCATCTGTAGATACACCATCTCTTTGATGAGACATTAGGACAGGGTCCAATTTGTCTGTTGCAGCGCACATAGTGTTACATTGCCACTATTTGAAGAGTTACATAGTTTCTCTGTGTCCCGAACAAAACTCTTCCAGATTGCCAAAGTTGTTCAGCTAGTCACTCATTTCCCTGCCGTTTGTGGGATTTTGCAGTTCACAATTTAACTGCCATGATGTGTCCACGTAATATGTTCAGTGAGCACATCCCAAGGACATTTTAATTGTTCCTGCACTGGCACCTACAGTTCAACAGGTTGTGCATAGGTCTGTGAAAGCTGATTCAATTTTGCAGCGCTGTTACAATAAAGAATTATTAGTCCTGCAACAATAATTTACATGCAATTTTGGCCTGAGCGGTTTCAAATAACAAATGTTACAAATAATTGTATTGCTCTTATATAACTGTCGTGCATAGTTTGTTGAATAACATGCAGAAAATACATCCTGTTTTCTCTCAATTTCCAGGATGATCAGAATTGATCTTTATTGACTGCCTTAACGCAGTCATTTCCAACTCTTTTGGGAGGGCTCCAACTTTTCAAAAGGAATAGCCTCTACATTAATACAATTTGGCTATCTTGAACTGCACAAACTCATCTCTGCTCTTATCTCCTACTTATTAATATTCTCATCAAATTCTTGTGGAAAACCACAAATCTCATGCAACCAGCTCGGGATGAACTATTTACACAACTTCTCAATCTCTTTCTCCTTCACGTCTGTCTTTTGGGCTTAAAAGATCTCTCAACCTTTTAAACTTAAAGAAATATAAGCCTGATTTATGAAACCTCCTTCATGAATTAACCCTCTAAAATTGTGGTATCATTCTGACAAATCTACAATTTACCTTTTCAGCTTCTTTGCTTACAGAGAGACAAAACACACTTCTATTAAGCTATCATCAAAACTTACTCCCTTGTTAAAATATTTGGAGCTTAGAAATGATGACTTAGGCTTATGTTGGCATTAATAAAACATCCAAATGTCTATCCTTATAATTTCAATGAAATGTTAATGATTACTATATTATTTGAATTATTTATTTTATTGATTTATTAAGTAGACTTACATTAACATTGCAATGAATTTACTGTGAAAATTCCCTAGTGGCCACATTTTGGCCCCTGTTGAGCGCACAGAGGAAAAATTTAGTATGGCCAGTGCATCTCAGCAGCACATCTTTTGGACTGAGGGAGGAATCCAGAACACGCTGAGGAAACCCATGCAGACACGGGAAGAACTTGCAGACTCCACACTGATAGTGACCCAATCTGGGAATTGAACACTCATTCTTGGTGCTGTGAGTCAGTAAAGCTAACCACTGTGCTGCCATGCTAGGCTAGGGCTCTCAGTTCCCGACCCAGCTCTTTCACCCGAATTTCCCAAGTGAGTAGACTCAATTCTCATTCTGGAGGTCACAATCATTAGCATGAGTGTCAAATGGTGAACATTCAAGCTACGTGTGACAATAGTGGAGTATCTGCCCTACTGGGGCTAAGAGGTTCAAAGTCAAATCTAGCTGCTGTGTTTCAAGTGTTACTATCATTATTCAAAATTATACTTCCAAACTTTAATACATAATTATGTCAGTAAGTGTAATGAACAGCAGCAGTATTCAGCTTAAGCTGAAATCCATGGGAAGCATACTCCCACTTGCACTTCCAAAGGGCCCCTCCAACTAGAGCATTAAAACTGACACTGTCATAACTTGATAGAGCAAAACAACTTTTTTAAATTACTATGATTCCAATAATGGCCAAATAGAAACCATTCCATTGTAGGAAAATACAGATGCCTTTGAAATCATGTTATTTACAGAACATCGAGCTAAATATTTGCAAATACCGTTTGGTTTCATAATCTACCATTGTGTGAAACTTTAGGGAAAATCTAGTTTGCTGTTAGTGATCGAGTTTTTTTATAGAATGTTTTGTTCTCACAGTAATAACTTCAGTACTGATTTGAATAATGTAGGAGTCCCAATGATTGACTCAATGGAAGTATATTTTCTGAGTTTGAGAACGTTGATTTGCCATGATGTTCTATCTATTAATATAATGGATCAGAAATCATAGAAATGGCTAAAATGAGCTCCTGCCAAGTCCGACTGCCTAATGGGAATATGATATATTGTGGATGTTGCAAGCATTGTAAAAGAAACACAATCTGTGAGTGAGTCATAATCATTTAGAGACCGAAATTCTGCACGGACAAGTTTGGGGCTGAATAGCCTATTTGTGTGCTGTAAAATCTCTATACTTCAGTATGATTCCTTTGTCATACAGGTTGCAACAGCATTTACTCAATCTAATGACATCAAGGAGATCCTTTGTAACGGGACCATTGGATTTGGATGCCTTTTTCTGTGCAGTTGAACATGAATATGATAATCTCTCCAGGATCTTTACACGAACAAATATTTAAGAGGGTGTTGAAGCTGTTCTCAGAGGTAGTGAAGAAACAAAACCAAGGAACAATCTGCACTAAGTTCAATACCTCTCAATTTTCGATGAATGTAACACTCAACCAAATCATATACCTGGCATGATTCACTGTGTCGATGTTAGGCAAAAGCAAACAGATGTTGTTGAAATTCTTATAAAAGAGGAGTTTCCCACACTAAAATAGAGCATGTGACAGAAGAACGAAACAAGTGGTAACTGAGTTCCAAATTCAAACTCAATGCATTGCCAAGCATATTTTTCAACTGGTAGAGAATGTATATAGTTAGAATCAGAGATCTTTGCAGCACCTCTAGTTCTACCTCCAAGGAGCATAAGAACATAAGTAATAGGAGCAGAACAAGACCACTTGAGCCTACTTCATCATTCAGTATGATCATGGTTGACTTGTTCTTTAATTCCATTTTCCCACTCATTCTCCAAATCCTTTAATTCCCTAAGAGGTTGAAAGTGTGTCAATTTCAATCTTAAGTATGTTGATTTAAAAATTCTAATCCCCTGTGCAGAATGGGGGGATAAAGGCTGGGGTGGTACCCATACAGCCACAGTAATGAGGAAGTCATCAAGCAAGGACAATATGTGAAATGCCCAAGAAGTGCAGCCCAAACTTGTCAATGCAGAATTTCGATCTCTAAATGATCATGACTCACTCACAGATTGCCTTTCTTTCACAATGCTTCCAACATTCACAATATATCATATTTCCATTAGGCAGTCTGATTTGGTAGGAGATCATTTTAGGCATTTCTATGATTTCTAATCCATTATATTAATAGATAGAATGTCATGGCAAGTCAACGCTCTTAAACTCATAATATATACTTCCATTGAGTCAATGGGCAATTCCTTTAAACTTGGGACCATTCAATCCTCCAAAAATGGATACTTCAAATGGTTCTGACTCTCCAAGCAGAACAGTTACCCAAAGCATTAGAAGAAATAAAACCACTTCTAATGCCTGGGTAATAAGAGGATTGATCACTGCTGATGACACACTGAATGCCCCCCACTTCCCACCCACTCCCCTACCTCCGCCCAACCCCCACCCTCCACCACCCACCATCCACTACATCCCACCCCGCTTACCATGCTGACCCATCCTGACTAACGTTCCAAATCCAGCTCTCCACACCAATTAACCACTCCATGTCCCCACCCACTGCCACTACCACACGACCACCCAGCTACCCTCCCAATCCACCAACTACTCTTCCCATCCCCTCACTATCCCCCAACAGCACTCTCTTTTCACCCCCTGCTTCCATTGCAACCTACATCTGAATACTGTTTCATGGAAGTTAGTGATTCCCACCCAAGTTGCGATTCTTCATCAGATTGCCATTGCAATAATTAATATCTGTTCAAGCAACAATTTTCAGTGGATCTACAGGGAACCCGTGCTCCCGGCATGTTCTGTTTAATTGGTTTTCCGTTTTAAAAGTTCTAAATCAGAGTCTGAGTGTGGATCTAAAACGTGGCTTCAGAAAAAATCTGCCAGCACTAAATGCCCAAGTTAACACTCATGCCTCACTACACAATAAGGACAGGTTGTAGCTGCTAGCTTATGTTTGTCGTCTCAAAATTAAATACCTTTCTTCATTGGCAGCCTGGTTTAGAATACATTTGTCATGCTCAGTAATTATAAATCATCAGCCAACATATGGGTGAAGACAGACTCAGGAAACCTCTGACCTCGCTAGCGGTTGGATGCGCTGGGCACTGCAGTGAGAGGAGTTTTGGCTGAGCGCTAAACTCCATTCTCACTGGCAGCTGGGATGGAGTGAACAAGATTGGAAAGTCTTGCCCAGAACGTTGGGGATATTCATAAAGAAGAGATTCTCAACTTGTTCCCGAGCAATCCAGTAACAAGAATAATAGCCTCTCTCATGCTGGAGAGGGCTATTAAAAAGATGATCACCAAAGTAACAGGTGGATTCTCATCACTTGGGCCTGAAAAATTTTGTGAAGAATCAGATGGGTAAATATGGAATGTATAGTTTCCATTTTTGTGTACAAAATAGGAAGAAAGCCCACAAATAGGTTGATTTGGTTGTCCACGGAGATCATGCATTGGAAAGAAAAGATCTCCTCTTGAATACAGATAAAGAATTTAACATTCTTCTTGAAGTAGAGATGTATCAGGGATTTATTCTGAGAGATGAATAATATTATACTCTTTGGTCTGGATACCTGACCCAAGTTTATGACGTTCAATCTGTCCTTTCTGTTTCACTCTAAAACTTGAATACAATATCATTCATTAGCAGCCAAATTGATGAGAAGATTGATGTACTCTCAGCAAAAAGAATTTAATACATTTACCTTACAAAGTTGGCAGGAGTACAGATTGAGATTCAGCAATGATTCATGCTGTTGTTTTTTCTCCTCCCATGTGCGTGGAGTGATGTACTGCATCTGCACTGCAATCCTTGCCCTAAGGCACAGATCTCTTACTTCATAAATCACATTCTCTGTGAATGTGCTTGTTTTATGTAATGTCAAGGACTATATGATGCCAATTTTCCTGCATTAAATTAAAACTCAGTCACTCCATGATATTCTAGATTGTCTTTAATCTCTAAAGAAGGATAAAATGAATGGTCTCTGATGCAACAGGGCTATGACTAACCAACACAATTGAACCACGATAATGGCGTGCATCACTCACCAAAAAGTATGAATAAATTAATTTTTGCTATATTAAAACAAAAGCTGTAAGTTTCAAATAGATCAGGACACTTTCTGTAAAACATATCTGATCCTTTATCAGATAAAGTAAAACATTACTTTATCTGATAAAGGATTATCAATCTAACACATTAACTCTGTTTCTCTCTCCAAAAATGCTGTCAGACCAATACGCCATAGTTTCTTTGATGCAATATGGGTCTGCAGTTGAAGAACAATCCACCATAGACCATGCTGACAACAATCACATATAGTAACATTCCCTTAAAGATACACACAGACACAACTGTATAGAAATCTCAAAGATACAATGCAGTGCACAAAAAAAAAATCACTGCACACTAAAAAGGGAAACTCGAGGGAGTTCTTGCTGCTATATATTTCCTGTATTTTCACTGTTGAAAGTTTCAGAATCTGAAGTGTTTTCTGGATAGGTGCTAAGGGAGAAACAAGTGGATCTCATGGACAAGCAAGATGAGTAAGGAAAAATGAAAGAGGGGAAAATGGAGGGAAACATGGAAAAAAGATGTGAGTATAGGGAAAGGGCAGCAGTGGTGATGATAAGGAAATTTCAGCTTGGTAGATTAGTTGGCATTGACAGCTCATGAATGTCACCAAGTTTGAGACTATTCAACCTTGGTGACAAAGAAGTCTATCAGCTTCTCACATTTATTATTGGAGTAAAGGTGGAAAGGAGCACAGGCGAAAGTTTAAGATGACTGATGGCGGTGAAGAAGACAAGTTGGCTATTTCTATGCCAGAATACTTGCAGGGTAGTGAGAATTTTTCAAGAGGAAATCAGCACCTGATGGAGTTAATCTTCTAGATTCAAGCCCCAATTCACAATCAGCCTTGGAATCCAACAACTAATGGGATCCCTGCTTTTGTAATCTAAGCCTTGATTGATAAAGTCTGGAGTCCCATATAACTTTTTCACACCCTACTTAGATGACTTCTGCTTTCAGAGAGAGATCTGTGGACAAATACACCAAGGTCCCTTTACTCTACGAACTTTGTAGGGTCCTACCATTCGCTGAGTACTTTCTTGTCAAATTATTCCTTCCAAAGTGTATTACCTCACATCTTTCAGGGTTAAATTTCATTTGCCAATTATCTGCCATTTGATAATTCTGTCTAAATGTTCTTGTAGCCCAAGACACTTCACATCATTGTTAACTGCCTGTACAACCTTTGTGTCATCTGCAAACTTACTAATCATACCCCTACATAGTCATTAATGTCATTTTAATACGTGACAAATAATAGAGGGCTCAACGCAGGTCTCTGTGGTATGTCATTGGACACTAGCTTCCAGCCACTGAAGCGGCCTTTGTACTCTGTATCCTTCAACTGAGCCAATTTTGAATTCACTTTATCAAATTACCCTGTATGGCATATGAATTTACCTTCTTTACAAATCTTCCATGTGGAACTTTGTTAAAGATTTTGATGAAATTCATATAACTACATTGACTGCACAACCCTTGTCTGCACATCTGGCCATCTTGTTAAAAAAATCAAATTTGTTCTGTATGACTTGACCCTGTTAAAACCATGTTAACTATCCGTGATCAGAATCTTACCAGCTCCCCATGTCACATGTTGCTACCACTGAGGTTGCATGTCATAGAAACACCAGACTATACACAAACACTTACAAAAGGATCATCACGTGTATTCTCCCTGTTTCTGCGTGGGTTTACTCTGGGTGCTCCGGTTTCCTCTGGGTGCTCCAGTTTCCTTCTGTGGTCCAGAAATGTGCAGGTTGGGTTAAGTGCCAAAGATAAATTGACCTTTGGCATCCCGAGATCTGTAGGTTAAGGGGATTGATGGTAATCACAATGTGGAGATGCCAGCGTTGGACTGGGGTAAAACAGAAAGAAATTTCACAATACCAACTTAAAGTCCAACAAGTTTATTGTAGCAAACACCCCTTTGTCAGGTGGGCTGGGATTCTCCCACAGCATGTTCCGAAAGCTTGGGGTGTTTGCTACAAATAAACTTATTGGACTTTAAGCTGGTGTTATGAGATTTCTTTCGGTTAAGGGGATTAACAGAGTAAATACGTGGGGTTATATGGGTAGGCCCTGGTTAAGGGGATTAACAGGATAAATACGTGAGGTTATATGGGTAGGCCTTGGTTAAGGGGATTAACAGGGTAAATATGTGAGATTGTTGTCATTGCAGACTCAATGGGGCCAATGGCATCTTTCTGCACTGCACCAATTCTATGTGATTCTGTGGCTGTTATGATGCCGTCAAGAGATTTTGGTCTTTGTTAGGAACAAGGTAGGTATTTATTAATAATGAGAAACTAAGGCACAATAATACTTTGTAGCACTAAGACTACCTGGAGGAAAGCTCCAACCCTCATTTGCTTAAGAAATGACTGCTAGAAGATTCCCTCTCCAACAGAGTACTCCACTCTATGGAGTGATCACCCACTCTCAGTTCCCATTGATCCCTCAAGTTAGGTGACATTTCTGCTGTATTGTCTTGAAGAGATAGACACCACCTACACAGCATGAGGGTGAATTGTATTTTGTGGGTTCTTTCTCAGCCTACTATGTACTGGCAAGGCTTCCCACTACACATAAATGATTCAGGTGCATTGCATAAAATTGTTTTATTTGCACTGAAGACAAAATATACATCAGGAAGCATGGCCACGATTTCCCCAACATTTCTGGTGAGTTGAAGTGGGGAAGGTGGTTCAATAGCCTTGAACAGGGATTTGCGCATGTGCGGAGAATGCACACACATCTTCCAGAGCCTGCGAACAGTCACCGATCAGACCATGTTGGAAACTGACAGGAAAGCAGGTAAGTCATTTAAATCTTTTTTGCATGCATTTTAACTATGTATACTTGGTCCCGATTGAACTCCCATGCTGCCAGGAGTACTTCATTCTGGCAGGGTTTACACTTATTCCCCACACTAGGGGAACTAGTGGGAGAGCTCACTAGAATGAAAAGGTGCAACTGGGGCTCCCCAGGGGGTTGGACAGTGGAGGGAGTAGTACCTCTTGCATGGGCACTCTGACAGTGTGTCAGCTTATGATCCTTGGCACTGCCCAAGAGACATGGTGTCCATGCCAGGGGGCACATTGGCACTGTCCAGTGGGCATCGGGCAATTCCAAAAGGATGGGGCCTACTGTGGATGGGGCCTAAGGGTGATCGGTGGGGAGTCCCGTTGCTACTCTGCGTGGCGATCAGCCTGGGATGGAAGGACGGTGGTGATTGGTGCGGGCGTGAGAGGCGATGATCTGCCGGAGGGGGGTGCCTGCCTCCGGAAGGGCTCCAGGGCTGTGGATTAGGAGGGTGGGGGGGATGTGTTGTTGCTCTGGGCTGGCCAAGGAATTGCTTTGGAGGCCATGATCAGGCTGTGGTGGGGGCTGAGGAGCGGCACCGCAGGCATCCCGGGCTGGCTAATGATCGAACTGGCCAGCAAATGGGAGTTGATAATTTGGGGCTACTGCACGTGCACAGAGCTCTAGAACTATCAAAGTCTAGAGCAAATAGGCTTCACCCCCTAGGTTATTAATTTGATTCATGACTGGGACCTCTTCAATGCATTGAGTGCGGAGATTCAGGTGAGAAGCTGAACTGTCAGAACAGTTGGGATTTAGAACAGTTTTCTCACTAATTCAGCACTTTCAGGACAATTCCCCCCCCCCCATATATCTCTTTGGGACAGATTGCTCAATCTTATCGTCAGATTCTCTTCATCTCCTGCATAGTTCCAATGAAGCTGAGTTAAATTTTGAGGAACAGAACTGCACCTTTGGATTTGGCACATTATAACCTTCTGGACTTGAGTTGTATTTTGTAATTTCAAATCATAACCACTGCTTCCAGTTTGCAGACAGCATTTCTTTGTAATGATTCTGCTAATTCCATTTACATCTCATTATTCCTTCATTACCATCCCATTTTGCCTTGCATTATTATTCATTTTGGTGTTAATTTTTTTCTACCTCCCACCTTATAACGGAATTTATTATTGCCCTTTTCTCCCCACCCCCCTCTCTTTGCTTCTGTAAAACTTATTAATTCTTTTTTATTCTATTTCTGGTAAACAACCATGGCCGGGATATCCTCAAAACATTCTAAGTGCCAAATTTGTGTAAAAGCTGGGGTAACGTCTGTTAGTTTTTTCAGCTGGATTTTCAAAATGTATCTCCCACACTCCATGCATCACAAAGTGCTTCAGGGAGGTTCATGCATGAGTGCTGCCTATTCCCGCTGGAGAGGCTGGCAGCGTAATGCTGAGTGGGCTATTGCGTGTGCGCCGACCTATCAGAGCAGAGATTGGTGTATGTGCATGGCTGGTCTCCCAATCACAGGCTAGTCCCACGACCCTGCATCATTGACTTGGAGAGCTCGCCCCCATCCCCCTATCACTGGTCTCCCAAGGGTCTATAGGCCAGTCCTTCCAACTGCATCAGTCCCAATTACATCCACCCCCCACATCCAAATGGCCAGTTCCGATCAACCCCTTCCCTCCTGTATTGTCACTGATCCCAATACAGGGTGGCAGCAAGACCCCCCCCCCCCCCCCCCCCCCCCCACTCCCCCCTTATAGGCCTTGCACCACCAATAGATTCTGCCCTCTTCTGGCCCCAACCCTTTGGCACTGTCTAGCATGATGGCTGGTGAACAGTGCCAAGATGCCCTTTGGGCTTTACCACTTTGTCTCTTGGGAAATGCCATGGGACTGGTCTGGCACAGCCAGGCTGGCAATGACCGGGTGCACCCAACACTTAGCCCTGACCTTCTGGGGTGGCTCTTACTTCAATGGGGCCAGGCCACCAGCTCTCTGTTAGCAGGGACTGCTGTAAACCCTGCTGGAGTGATTACCCGTGGCAGTATGGGAGAGGCTGATGGGCCTGGAGACTTCAGTGAGTTGGAACAATCACTTCCCACCATTAGTCTGAAACATTTTCCTGGATCTTTAGTGAATCAGGGAGCTCTTTAAAAATTGAAAATGGGACCCGATCCTAGGATTCCCAAACCTATTACTGGACAATGTGATTGTCAGGAGTGTCCTTAAAGGATGTAACCTGGTACCTGTCAAAAATTCACTTGCCGGAGTCAGGCTAAGATTTGAAAGAGACATGTTTCACAATCGCTCAGTGGAGTCATCAATCCCAATCTGCACGAAGAGATCTTTTAAAAGGAAAGTTCAAAAAGTTTTCTGCATGATCTCTACATTGACCTCTGCTCTTTCATGTACCCATTAAGATCCCTCATGTCTCTATGCCAAGGTTTGTCTTTCCAACCACGCTCTATGGATCTTTGAGGCCCCCTCCCCCCATGCTTTGCCAAAAGTCCAGACATCCATTGCTCTTGTTGGAACAGTTGCACCCCAGAGAAAATATTATTTGATTGACAATTCAGGTTTTTCAAATCTCTGTGATTAATTTCAGAATTTTTTTTAACAATGTTAAATAGCTTTGAGAGTCTGTCATTTTTGTTATTCATGCTTTAAACGATCTGAATGATTGATACTTTTATTAGGTTGAAGTGAAATTATATCTTTTCAACTATAGCAGAATGTTATAAATAAGTTATTTTTTCATAAAGTTTTTTTTACACATCCTACTATTATGATGATGTTCAGTGATTCTAGACATTGTATAGTGGGTCAATGGGCATTGATGTGCTGGAATCACAGAGTTAATGAATCCCCCCAGTGCAAATGCAGCTCATTTGGCCTAATAAGCCTATATCACGGACAATCCCACCCAGACCCTATCTCCATTAACCCACCTATTTACCTTGTGAGTCCCTGTAAGGGAAAGTTTAGCATGGGCAATCCACCTAACCCACACATATTTGCAGTGTGGGAGAAAACCTGAGCACCCAGAAGAAACTTAAGCAGATGTGGGCAGAAAATGGGAACTCCATACAAAGAGTGATCTGAGGCCAGAATTGAACCAGAGTCCCTGGTGCTGCGAAGTAGCAGGGCTAAATACTATGCCATCATGCTGCCCTAACATGGGGAATTGGGGCAGCAGGATAGGTGGAAGGGCAGAGATTGGCATGTGGTCGGGTACCATTAGAGAGTAGATGAAGCAGGGGTTTTCTCTTAGATACTAAGTATTGAACTCAACAGCTAAATACAAAGACTCGTGAAAGACAGTATACTGGTTAAAATGTTCTTTATTGACCAACATGTGCTGGAGAGAAAGGCATCTGCACCCGCCAACTCCTTTCTGAAGTTTATAATGCACCGTTATGCATTTTCAAAACTTCAATAATTTCACCTACCTTGTCATCCTAATTGGATGCTCCAATCATATTAGTGCACATTATTTAAATTGGCCAATCACATCCTATTCTCTAACATAGAATTATAGAAACTCTACATTGCAGAAAGAGGCCATTTGGCCCATTGAGTCTGCACTGACCACTATCCCATCCAGGCCTCAGCCCCATATCTCTATATATTTACTCACTAATCCCTCTAACTTATGCATCTCAGGACTCTAAGGGGCAATTCTTAGCATGACCAATCAACCTAATCTGCACATCTTTGGACTGTGGGAGGAAACTGGAGCATCCGGAGGAAACCCACACAGATACGAGGAGAATGTGCAAACTCTAACCAGCAAATATAGGAATTCATTGGTCTGAAGGATCTGAAAGTTCCTATACATTGTTATTAAGCAACCTTATGTAAATCCATAAAGTTCAAAAGTTGCTTTCCCACCGTAAATCTCAGTTGAAAAGATTACATTCCCATTGTCTCATTCTGCTGAATACTTTATTTACTTTGTGAATACTTTTATTCATTTCTAAAGAATGAAATGTATGCTGTCCATGACTTTCTCTTGGTAACGTAACTATATTCTGTTGTTTATTGTTCCTTTTACTCCTTTCCCATTTTGCTCCAGAGCAATTTGCATTTTGGCCAAGGTGCACAATGCATTCAAAAGTATTTGTTTAAATCCAAAATACATGTTTAATTGCTTTAACAGTAATTATGTGTGTGTCTACGCAAGCAGTACCTATGTATAAAATAATTATTCAGTGCATTGTGGTCCCTATTCTAAGTTAAGTTCCCCTGTTGAAGAATGTTATTAGTTTTCAAATCCCAGAGTCTTTTGATTTTCTCTATTGAGTGAAAAGACAGAGCTTGGCATGAAGGGCTCAAGGAGCCAAGTGGGATGGGTGGAAGGGCAGTATTTGGCGTTGGGAGCATGAGAAGTCATTGGGGCTGACTGGATAGCATGAGGTAGCAATGATGGGGCTTGGGATGTTTTGGGGTGAGAGGATATAAGAGCTGGAGGGCCTATGTGTCTTTTTATTTTAACTGAGACAAAATACCCACAGGACTGAGTTGGGCCTATTAGACAACTTGCCTCTTTACCAGGTAAAGCTTAGTAAAGCCTGTGGGCACCTCTAATCTTTATCCCAGTTTGTCATACGTATCTACATCCCATACCTATAATCCCATCTCCAGCAATGAAGATCTCGCATTTGTTGCAGGAAGGCCAAGGCGGGATTTTTCCCGAATCCTACTATTTGACTTGAGGATGAAAATCCAGCTCATTTATCCCTGTTTCTCTCACCATAAATGCTGCCTGACTTGCTAAATGTTTTCTAAATCTTCATTCTCATATTAACGACAAATGGTGTGCACTGAAGGAGTGAAATATATGCCACTTGCTCAAGTTAAATTGCAATGGAACTCCTTTAGATGTTTTTAACAGGGCAAGATTTATAGCACGCCTGATTAGCAGTTTGACTTTCATTTTCGCTAATGAATTTGTATTGAGTGAATGGATCAGCAGCAAATTAGGCTACTCATCATTTTCATTGAGATTTATTTAATTTGAAGTCATAAGCAAAAATAATGTGTATAAAAGAGCACATTTATTCTTATTGATACCTCCCCTGTACTTGCAATGTTTATACATTGAAACAACTAGTCAGAAATCACTTGGGTTCAAATACTTACTTAAAATTTATTTATTACTGTCACAAGTATGCTTACATTAACACTCCAGTTAAGTTATGTTAAAGCATCCAAGTCATCTCACTCCGGCACCCGTTCAGATACACTAAGGGCAAATTTAGAACAGCCAATGCACCTAATCAGCACATCTTTCAGACTGTGGGAGGAAACTGGAGCATCAGGAGGAAACCCACACAGACAGAGGGCAAACTAGCAGACTCCACACAGTAACCTAAGCCAGGAATTAAACCCAGTCCCTGGCGCTGTGAAGCAGCAGTGCTAATCACTGTGCCACCATGCCTGGAACATCTTTTTCAAGATGTCATTATAAGATAGATTCCAGAAAAATGGCGTCTTACACATGTAACCAAAAGTTAAAAGAAAATTCTCAAGAACCATCAAAGTTTGAAAATCACTTTCTCATGAATGATATTTATCCTCTGAAATCAAGGGCAAAGATCTTCCCTGCGAAAAGAACTCGGTCAAAATGAATTGGTCAATGGATATCCTATTTCTAAGTTCTATAGTTGATTGCAGTGAATAAAAAAAATCAAAGTCAAAAGACAGAGATTTCAAGGTTTCTGAGCTTGGAAAGAGACGTTGAATTAAATGTTTGAAATTAGTTGACTTTCTGGAGGCAATCATGATATGAAGTTAGTGAAATTCACACCTGAACCTGCCTTCGGCTCAATTTTGTCGGGTTTCTTTTCTTATTGAATGTACTCGTTGCTCTTCAACGGTTAGACAAGCAGAAAAATTGATTCTGCAGGTGCTGGATTATTTTGCAGGGGAGTGCATCACCCTTAGAATATCAAGAGCTTTGTGAATCCTAATGAAAACACCTATTCAAGATTGAGATCGGACTGTTTCGCAGTTTGCAATCTATCATTTGGCCTCCCATTTACTCTATCGTGTGAATACATATTAACCTCCAAGCTATACTGTCGGATGAATAATTTGAAAGAGTGGGTTAATGTTTCTGTTTAAATCATGGAGAGGGGACTATGGGCCAACTCCTGGTAGATGGGATTTGGTGGGAATTCAGGGATTTATAATGTGAAGCTGCAGACTCAATGGGCCTCTTCTGCACTGCATGATTCTATAATTCCATGAGAGGAGTTTCAAACAAATTTCTTAGGCATTTGCAAATGAACATCTGAGCTGCAATTTGAAGGCCGTGAAATTACTGTCCATAGAATTTTCCTGTAATTAAATGCAAGTCTAAGTAAAGCTGCAATGAGTAAATGAGTGTCACTAATCACAGTGGATCAAAGAGCACTGACAGTGCAAAAGGAGTCTGTACTAATTTTAATTAACACTTTAATTTACGATATGCACCATAAATAGCAGATGCCTTAGGTAGTATCAAATCTATTATCTAAAGTGAAGTACAAATTACAATTATAAACTGCTCGATCTTCTCAGTTATCTGACCTCTTCAATTAGATTTTGGTCGGGTATCTATTATGCTACAATTTTAATGCTGGGTCATTTATGATTCCTTGCCACCTATGGAAAATTATCCACTTGTGCCATACAAAAATGATGGACATGAATAGACTAGTTAATCCATTAAACCTGTCCTATACGGTCAAAGTGCAACTGAACATTATGATCCAGAATATCTCTCAATAATAGTAGCCCCATAATCTCCACAAAAGGCAAAATTTTGAGCCGATGAAAAAAAAATCCCAGACCAATTTGAGGTGGGGGGTGGGGGAGGAAGATAAATCTGGAGATTACAACTGATTTTTAGAGAATTGGAGACATAATACAGACCCTTAAACATGGCTAATGACCACTCATACCCTCCATGCTAACCTATGCACCCTACCCATCCCCAATGGCTCTGCGTAGCCTATGTGGCAATCCATGTCCTCCATCCACCCTTATGGATCTCTCATCTCCTCCATGCCAATTTATAGCATTGCAATTCCCATTCATTCAATGTAAATCCTGTACAGAACCAATGAATCCAATAGTAATGAAGGGATATGTAGTAAAGATTTAAAAAACAATATTCATTATATATTTTTAAAATAATATTATTCTTACAACCCTATAAATGTATCAATCAACTAGATATTCAAATTATCAGCAGCAGAAATTACAAGCAGTTGAGACCACTTTATCTTATATCAGCAAATATTGAACAATTAACAAAATCGATCTCAAAAAAAAAGCTGGCAATCAAGCAATATTTTCCCCTTTGTACACCTATTTCAACAGACTAATCAAAGCATGCATAACAAGGCTTGACATTGATTGATTGACAGTTTATTTTCTTAGGTCTACTTTGTCAATGGCTCAATGTTTATTGACACAAAAAAATGTCAAGCGGTAGCAGTAGATGCTTCTGCTGTTTGAAATGATTTGGGTGATTTGACATATTTATAGGATCATCATAACAGCAGTTTTTAAAGAAAGCTTTCCCACACATGCCATTTTTATTCTAGTTCTGTGTGGAACGCATACAGAATGAATTGCGTGGATTTACTATGAATTGCTGGAGAGGGAATGAGGGATCAATGATTGCGGATGGAAAGATAAGTATTGGTATGATGGGTACGTGGAGCCATTAGGGGTTGGGATGGAGACAAGAGAAGGTAATCTGAGTTGATAAAAATAGCAGGAGGCTAGGAGATGTCTATTCTCCCATATGGAGCCAGCCAGGTGGTGAATGCAGGATCGGAGTTTGTTTCCTGCTTCCACGCTAGTGCAAATAAGAGATACCAAAAATGGTGAATGGAAATCTGGAATCGAGTCACATTTGTCACTTTCAAAGATCTACGGAATCTTCCTCACTCCACAAAAATCCAACTCATAGTTCCTTCCAATAGCTCTAACCACACCCTATTTAATTTCAAACACCTCAGTTAAATCACCCCTCAACCATTTCAGTTCCAGAGAAAACTATGCCAGCCAATCTATTTTTTCCTGATCTACGAAAATGATGTGTTCCTGGCAACATCTTGATTGTTTCCTTTGACCATACTTATAGATTTGCATATTCTTGTGGATAAAAATCATGTATTTAAGAAGTTTTCCTTCTCATAATGGTGTTCTGTTTTGACACGTTTACATTAGAGTTTTGCAGTGAATTGTATTGCTTGTCTCTTTAGACTGTTGCATGTCAAACACTTTTATCACCAGCGAATTTATTGTTGAAAACAGGCCATGTTTTTTCTATTCTATAGAAATGACTTTCAATTATGGTAATCTGCACAGTCACCCGATATCAAAAGCATTTCTTGGCTCAGCATGATTAGGTCCTACTGTATATTGTTGCAAACATATTTCTATAAAATTACTTTAAAATTAAATAAATGGTTTGTGTAAGTAATTTTATGGATGCATACGTCAGAAAATCAACATTGTTTTAAAATTTTAAGCATCACCTCTGTGCCTGCTTTTGTATAAATTTTATAATTTTACATTTTATGTAAGTTCATACCCTGGAGTATTTTCCAAGTCAAAACATGCAGCCACTGGAAACAACTATCAATCATTGAATTATATTTAATTTAATGGTAATATGTGTATTTCTGCAAAATTTGATCACACGGTTACACAGTTGTCCTTCATAGAAATATTATTTTATTTCTGTACAACAAACGTTTACTAAAGTTTAAGACAAAAAGGCATGTGTGTAAGAATATAGTGTGCTATCAACCAATCTAACATGCCACACTATATAGGGGGTAAAAATGATGAACGAGATCTTCCATCATCCTGGTGCGGGTGGCATAGTGGCACAATGGTTAGCACTGCTGCTTCACAATTCTAGGGACCTGGGTTTGAATCCTGGCTTTGGTTACTGTCTGTGAGAGTCTGAACAATTTTCCTGTGTCTGTGTGGATTTCCTCCAGGTGCTTTGGTTTCTATCCACAGTCCAAAGATGTGTTGTTTAGGCGCATTGGCCATACTGAATTCTCCCTCACTGTACCTGAGCAGACGCCAGAGTGTGATGACTAGAGGATTTTCATGGTAACTTCATTGCAGTGTTAATATAAGCGTACTTGTGACTAATAAATAAACTTTAATTTTAACTTAATTAGATGCCAAATGCCAATTCCTCTGCTCTTGAAATCCTCTCTCTATTCAACTCTGAGTTTAGACGTGGATAGTAAAGGATTATTTATTAGTGTTACAAGTAGGCTTACATTAATGCTGCAATGAAGTTACTGTGAAAATCCTACACTCTGGCACCTGTTCGGGTATGCTGAGGGAGAATTTTAGTATGGCCAATGCACCTAACCAGCCTGTCTTTTGGGAGGAAACTGGAGCACCCAGAGGAAACCCACGCAAATACAGGAAGAACATGTAGAATCTGCAGAGATACTGACCCAAGCTGAGAATTGAACCTGGGTCCCTGGTGCTGTGAGGCAGCAGTGCCAACTACTTACCCGATTAGGAGAAACCTAGCCTAATTTCTAGATAACTATTTGACTGATCCCTGAATCATTCACACTGACATGCCTGACTCAACCCTTGGACTTACTGCTGATTACCTCAATTCCACTCAACACCCTAAACCTCTCTAAGTTACTTCACCTTCACAACCCAACTAGATCCTGATCATCTCTATTTCCCTAAACTGCCTTACCCCTGACTTGACCCGACTTGACCCAACCATCTGACTCTGTCTACATTGACTACCCCTTCCCAAGCACACCTGATTACCCCTGATTTGTTAACCCCTCCCAACTCACCCTTGTTAACCTACTCTACCACCTTACCACTTCACCTACTTTGCTATCCACTTTGTTATCCTGCTATCCTAACACCTCACCCACCTACCCACTCACCCACCTATTGCTCTATCCACTTACTAGCCTACCACCTCACCCAGCAGCCTTACTGTCATCCTAAACACCTGGCCAGTTCCATAGAATCCATTGAATCATAGAATCCCTACAGTGCAGAAAGACGCTATGAAGTCCATCGAGTCTACACTGATAAAAAATCCCACCCAGCCCCTATTCTATAACTCTATATATTTTTTACTCTATTGATCTCCCTGACACTTAGGGATAACTTAGCCTGGCCAGTCCACCTAATCTGCACATTTTTGGGTTGTGGAAGGAAACCGGAATACCTCGAAGAAACTCATGCAGACATGGTGAGGACATACAAATTCCACACAGACAGTTACGAGGTCAGATTTGAACCTGGGTCCCTGGAGCTGTGAGGCAGCAGTACTAACCACCATACCACCCGACCTGAATCCCTTCCATCACACACTACCTGCATGACACTCTAACTTCTCACCCACACTAATTCTTAACCTACAAGTCTGACCTCGGATCATCCCCATAGCATTTACCTTCTCTCCACACCTTGTCAAAAGAAACTTTGGTAAATTCAAATTCTTACTAGAATAGGGCAATTAGTGCCTGAGAAAAGCATTGTGTATGTCAAGCTCTCTGCACTGCTCCCTCCAACGTTTCCTGTGCTGACTAGGTCTGAGGATTTTCCATTGGAGGATTCAACAGAAAAGTCAGAGCAAGGTCAGTGTGTATTTCTCGTCTGACCAAGTATATATGTATATAGGAAGTCTGATTCTGAATGGGAGGTTTGGTTCAATGCCTTTACACAATTTTCTTAATAGCTATACGTCATCTATCACTGAAATGGAAACAAAAAACACTGAACAGCTTTGCCGTTGATTTAAATCTTAAGACACACTGAGTAATTGGCCAAGAATTATAACTAATTAGTTCTCATCTGAGATGTTGACCGAATGGTTGGATACTCTTTCCACTATCTTATTTGCAATTAAATGTAGTCTTTAATCTTCAAATAATCATTTATAGTATGTAGGGTTTCCACTTTAGCTACAATTAGAAATATGCATGTAAATTGCAATAGTTATCTGAATTGTTTCCACAGTTCAGATTTTGACTCAAACTCATTTGTATAATCACATATTATGACCATAGCTGAGCAAGAACTAAAACCCTTCCCTGGCTGTTGCTAATCAGTGTGTGTTTTGAAAAGCAAGAAGAGTGTGTTTCTTTCATAGCAAGAAGTCTTTGGTCTTGGTCATGTTTCACAGCAATGTAAATACATGATGCAATCGTCCCATCACCCAATCAATGTCCAGTCATGTTTCCTGCCATTTAATATTAGGAACCTTATTGTAATAAATAATATATGGTGGCACATTATTAGCACTGCTGCCTCACAGCGCCAGGACCCAGGTTCAATTCCAGCGTTGAGTCATTATCTGTGTAGAGTTTGCACTTTCTCCCTGTATCTGTCTGGGTTTCCTCCGAGTGTTCCCGTTTCCTTCACAGTCCAAACATGTGTGTGTTAGGTTGATTGGCTAAAGGAGGGAAGTGTTCATCAAAGGGTATAAGGAAGAAGGGTAATCAAATTTATTTTAAATTAGAGGAAGGAGCTAAAATATTGAGCTGTATTGAGGTGCAGAATTTAAACAAATTGCAGCAGGTAGTCCAAGGTTTTAAGGGGACTGACATTTTGTACTTGTTGAATAAAATGCATATAGTGCAGAAGGAGGCCATTCTGCCCATCGAGACCAGACCAATTTTCCAACAGAAGCTCTATTAGCGAAACCCTGTATTTACCTGATCTCCTCTAACCTACCCAGCTAGACACACTAAGGATCAGTTTAACATGGCCAATGTACCTAACCGCACATCTTTGCTGAAATATTTAAGGAATTGGATGTAGTGATTTGAGCTCAAGACTCCATGACCCACCTTACTGCCTTTTTCTGCTCCTGGTGAGGCAATGTTCTCAGAGGTATTGCAAATTTCCTCCTTATCACGTCTTTACCCATCGTACTAAAATGAATTGACTGCAATCCTAAAGCAGAAAAGCAAACTAACCCAGCAAGGATCATCTGTTCTATCAAGCCCAGAGTTCGTTGGCCAGTTCTGATCTCATTCAATCCCCCGTGTCCCAGCCTTAGTTGCGTGTCTGTTTCTCACATAATAACTGTTTGCGGCTTCAGTAGCATCATAAATGTGGTAGTGGAATCAGATAGCTGACAATTAGTATTCCTTTTAAACTTGGACAGATTGAATTAGACATTGAAACATTTTGTTTTTTTTTTGCAAGCAAACAAGAATAAAGCATTGATCAAGTGGCAAGCTTCACTAATTACAACAATTTCATTGTGCTAAGCACTCCAACAAATTTCACCTCACTCTAACCAATCCACTCTTTTGTCAAGAAGCACATTTTGTATCAGTCCAGTGCGATCATTATGTCAATTACTTTCATTTACTTGAGTATCTCATCAATATGTGGCTCTTGTGTATTCTCATTAAACACCTTAGTCTGCAGCCTCAATGTTTAATCAGCATTTAGGGTCTATTTATTGCTCAGCACAATCTGTGTTGAAAGTTATCAATTAATTGCTCTTGTTATTCAATTGAGGCAATTTTCGGTTGAAAGCATTTTTTGTTTGAACTATCTGTTTATTGGAGCTGCACCTGAACTGTAACTTGCTAGGGTGTCATGTGGTTTTGTATTGTGAACATTAAAGTTACAGCAGGGCAAATATGAATGTTGTAATTGCTCTTATGGAATATGGAACACCCTCACTTTCATCAGTAACATGCAAACCAAAGACAAGTTAAACAGAATCCAATTCGATTTCATGCCCTCTCCGAACTCTTCTTGTCCCATCCTTATTCCCTTGACCATATTTGGGGGCACCGATGTTAGCAGTGCTGCCTCATAGCGCTGGGGGACCAGGGGTCAATTCAAGCCTTGGGTAACTCTCTAGGCCCGATTTTACAATCAAATTACGTTTCTGGCATGAAAACTTGGTGAAGTTGGGTGTGAGGTGAGTAGCGTGATCCACACCTGCCTCTGCGCTGATGCCCCCTTTACCAAAGCCCAAAAATGGATGTGATTGAGAATTGGTGCAATAGCTATTTGAATGCATTTGCATGTATGTAAATTGACTTAACAGACTGCATACCCAACATTACCGGCGCTTCCCCCTTTACCAGCTCTTTTTTGCCCATGCACATTCAGCACGAAACAGACTTGTTCTACAAAAGTCCAATTAGAGTTCTACAAAACTCTAGTTAGTGAGGAGGTAAGTGCTGAGCATTTAACAGCATTTTTCTTGAGATCAGTGGGGTAGTGGGAGGGGGAGTGGGGTCTGCTGTTACTTTGCCTGTGATTAGTGAGAGGAAAGGAGGGTCCACTGCCACTCTGTCTGAGATTGATGTGGGGAGAAGGAGTCCATGGTTGGTCTGGGCAGTGGAGGGAATAAGGAGGTCAGTAATGTTGTGGGAGTGGGGCAATATCTGTGTGGGCCAGAGGGAGGCAAAATCTGGCCCAGGAACAATGTGGCAGGGGAGCCACATTCTATCAGTTTTGTTCTCCACATGTACATTTGGAAACGCCGCTTGGAGCTTCAGGATTTTGGGCATGTTAAGTCCCACCCACAGGTTTCTGCAATGCAATTCAGAATTGCTGATAGTTTTTCAGATAGAGTACATATGGAGGCGCCTCAGAACAGGTCTAACAGTTGGATCTCAAACACTCCCAGTTTCAAGTCCGCGCAGCACTTAGAATCAAGATGGTAAAATAGGATTTACAGTGTGGTGTTTGCACATTCTCCCCATATCTGTGTGTGTTTCCTCCAGTTTCCTCCCATAGCCCAAAGATATACAGGTTAGGTGGATTGGCTGTGGTAAATTGTCCCTTTAGTGTCCTAAGATGTAGAGTTCAGGGGAATTAATGGGGCATTAGTGGGGTTATGGAGATAGGGCTTGGGTGAGATGCTCTGTCAGAGAGTTGGTGTAGACTCGATGAACCAATTGACATCCTTCCGCATTGTAGAGGGTTCTTACTAAACCACTGATCACTCAACATCTCTTCATGATTCCCATGTCAAACAATATTCTCTTTCCATGGGCTGTGCCTTTACTTCTCTTCAAAATAAAACATTGATCTCACTTTCCTTGAAAAACTATTGCCCCATTCCCAAACTCCCTTTCCAGTCCAAAATCCTTGAGTGCATTGTTATCTTGTAAAAAATTATCCCCATCTTTCCTGGAACTACATGTTTGAAACCAAGAGGTTTCAGCCCTTGCCTCAGTGACAAAATGATTTTGATCGAATGACATCCTGTGACAAAATAAAAATATTCCCCTCCAGAGTTAGACATGGTTCACCACTCCATTATCCCAGATTGCCACTCCACTGTCATCCAGCTGGGAAAATCCAGGGGTAAATCTCACCTTCCAGCCTTGTTCATCTAATCAAAGCCAATCATAGGGTATCATTTGCCAACACCTCGCTTCTCACTTGTGCACCTTCCTTGTTTCCTTGGTGCTTCCTTTTTCTAATCTAAATGCATATCCTCAGCAACATCATCAAAAGCACTGTGTTAATTTTTACATATACATTGGTGACTCACAGCTCCAGCTCACCATCACCTCCCTATATTCTCAACCGTTGCTAAATTATTAGACTGCTTGTTCATCGTCTAGTACAGGTTGAACACAGAATTCCCCAGGAAGACTTGATACGATCAGGGTGGCAAGGTGGCACAGTGGTTAGTGCTGCTGCCTCACAGCGCCAGCGACCTGGGTTTGATTCCCAGCTTGGGTCACTGCCTGTGTGGAGTCTGCCTGTCCTCCCTGGTGGGTTTCCTCTGGGTGCTCTGCCACTTTGTCCGTGATCAAACTCCAAAGATGTGCGAGTTAGTGAATTGGACATGCTAACTAGGCAGACTAGCAGGCTAAATGCGAAGGATTACAGGGAAACGACCTGGGTGGGATTGTGGTCAGTGCAGACTCAATGGGCCGAATGGCCTCTTTCGGCACTAAGGGATTCAATGATTGTGTGTTCTTTCATCTCCAAAATCAATTTCCGAACTATTGATTCCATCCTCTTCACTACCAATAGTTTGAAATTAAAGTCATCCGTTTGCAATGTTGATGTCAAATTTGATCCTGAAGCCACTGAGTGACATCACTCATATCAACACTAAGATTTGCCTATTTCAATCCAGAGGACGTTTGCTCCAATTAAATAGACAGTAACCATCAGTTTCAATTCCTGTCCCACTGTCCATTTGTTAACTACCAACTCCATCCCTCTCCCTGGTGACAATCTGAGATTAAACCAGTCTCCTTTGTAGCCTTGATATCATGTTTAATTCTGAGATGATCTATTGACCACACAGACTTGCTGGAAGACTGCCAATTTCCAATTCTGTACGATTGTATAACTTAGCCCCTATCTTTGCTCATCTGCTGCTGCAGCCCGTATATATTACTCTGCTATATTGAGACTTGACTACTCCAATGCATTCTTAGCTGGTCTCCCACATTCTACCCTCTGTAAACCTGCAGCCATCCAAAATTCTGTGGTCGTATCTCAACTCGCACCAAGTCCCACTCAGCTCACTGACTTTGGTCTTGATTTGAAAATACTTATTCTTGTTTTTAAATCTCTTCAAGGTGTTGTCCAACTCTGTGCTTTAATTTCCTCTGGTTCCCACCACTCTTCATCATTAGTACTCATCTAATTCTGGACTCTTTATCATTCCTGATTTTAACCACTGTGCCGTGGCTGGCTGTTCCTTCACCTCTCTTGACCCTAATTTTTGGAATTCCTTCCAGGCTACATTTTTCTGCTTTAATACATTTCTTAAAACCAATAGTTTTGACCAAGCTTTTGGCCATCTGACTTAATGGGCAGGATTCTCCGGCTGTTCACACCAATGGGATTCTCTGGTCCCGCTGGCAACACACCCCAGCCTATGGATTTCCCGACTGTGTGGAGTGAGTTCAATGGGAAATCCCATTGACAGCAGTGGGATGAGCGAATCCTACTACCAGCAAATGGCACACTGCCTCCCATTTCCAAGAAACACATGGCTGGGAGGCTGGAGCATTTTGCCTAATATCTCTTTATGTGAACTATTGTTTGTTTTTGTTTGTTGCATGAAGTTCCTGTGCTGAGTCTCAGGGCACAGTGTTTAACATTGCTGACTCACAGCGCCAGGAACCTGAGTTCAACTGGGTCACTGTCTGTGTTCTCCCATGTCTGCGTGGATTTCCTCTAGGCGTTCTGGTTTACCCCCCACAGTCCAAAGATGTGCGTGTTAAGCAGATTGGCCATGCCAAATTTCCCCTTAAGTGTCAGGCGGACTAGAAAAGATAAATGCGTGGGGTTACAGGGATAGGGCTTGGGTGGAACTGTGGGCAGTGCAGACTCAATGGGCCAAACGGCTTTCTTCTGCACTGTAGAATTCTATGATTTCTTTCTGTGAAAGACCCAAGACAAAATGTTGTTGATGTTCTAATACATGAAGTGCGACGATATTAAAAAAATTGATCTTCTGCATGATTTAAGATGAATCTGACAACTACACCAGGGTTTTACTGCTTACTGACAGAAATAAAATGGAAGCATTCTCCCAATTTACAGCTATTCATGTTGGTAGTAACCTGCCTTCCTGTTTTTTGCTTTCAAAGTAAACTTATGTTATGTATATTGTGTACTGTTTCCAGACAAGAAAGTTAGTAAGATTTTGCAAGTCCAAGCAAGTTACAGATAGTGTGACATGATCCCAAGATCCCAGTTGAGGCCATTCTCACATGTGCAGAACTTGGCTATCAGCCCCTGCTCAGCAACTCTGCGCTGAAATGTGTCGTGAAGGCCGCCTATGAGAATACTTACCCGAAGATCAGAGGCCAAATACCTGTGACTGCTGAAGTGTTCTCCAACAGGAAGGGAACAGTCTTGCCTGGTGATTGTCGAGCAGTGTTAATTCATCCATTGTCGTAACATCTGCATGGTCTCCCCAGTGTACCATGCCTCAGGACATCCTTTCCTGCAATGTATCAGGTAGACAACGTTGGCCGAGTTGCAAGAATATTTTACCGTGTACCTGGTAGATGATGTTCTCAAGTGAGATGGCATCTGTGTCGATGATCCAGCATGTCTTATAGAGGTTGCTGTTGCAGGATTGTGTGGTGTCATGGTCACTGTTCCCCTAAAGGCCAGGTAGTTTGCTGCTGACAATGGTCTGTTTGAGGTTGTTTGAAGGCAAGAATTGGGAGAGTGGGGATGGCCTTGGCGAGATGTTCAACTTCATCAATGACATGTTGAAGGCTCCGGAGAAAGTGTTGCAGCCTCTCCTCTATAGGGAACTACTGGAAACGAAGAGTACTCTGCTTGTGTTTGTCTTCTAATGAGGTCAGTGCAGTTTTTGACTGTGGCGTGCTGGAACTGTTGATCAATGAGCTGAGCATCACATCCTGTTCTTTTGGAGGTCCCTGTTGTGATCCTCCTCATCTGAACAGATCCTGTGTATACAAAGGGCTTATCTGTAGGGGATGGCTTCTTTAACATGTTTAAAGTGGAAGCAGGAGAAATGAAGCATCGTGAGGCTATCCGTAAGATTGTGGTACAGTGAGGTGCTGAGGTGACTGTTCTTCATGGAGATGTGTGTGTCCAAGAATGTAATCGATTCCGGGGAGTAGTTCATGGTGAGTTTAATGGTGGGATTTGTTGATGTCATCATATAGTTGTTTCTGTGATTGTTCAGCATGAGTCCAAAGGAAGAAAATGCCTGGATTTGCAAAATCTCACTAACTTTCCTGTCTGGAAACAATACATATCCTTTTAACTTGTGCTTAAAGCTCTCTCCACTCACATTGTATCTTTAAGAATTGATTAGCTGTAAAGACTCACATTCCAATCATTATGTAAATTCAGTTTGCATCTTTGTGCCCTGTTTGTGATCAGAACTCCCACCCAACTGATGAAGGAACAGTGTGATCCGAAAGCCTGTGGCGTTTGCTACAAATAAACTTGTTGGACTTTAAGCTGGCGTTGAGACTTCTTTCTGTTTTTACCCATCCAATGCCGGCATCACCACATGTCAAAGTATTCTCCAACTATTTTCACCACACCCTCTGTTTTCATGTGAATATTTAGTTTGCCTCATTTTTATTACTCACAAAAATGCAAGCCGCCTGCTCTGCAGCAGTCACTTGCCACCCACATCCCATGAGCTTAAAGAGTAAGTACTTGGTCCTTATGATGTATTTGATTTAGAATCATAGAACCATAGAACATTATAGCACAGAAACAGGTCTGTTGGCCCTTTTTGGCTTTGCTGAACTATTTTTCTCCCTGGTTCCACTGACCTGCACCTATAGAACCATTTCTCACTGGCCTATTCTATATGAACAAACCCAAAATCCGTCTGGGAAATAACAAATTTTCTTTTGAAAGTTATGATTGAATTACGCAGTAAATTCTAAATCATAGCATCTCAATGAATAAAAATAATTCTCCTCATCTCTCCTTGGGTGTTTGATACACAAAGATCAATCTGAAGCTAATTTTATCCTGAAGCTCACAATTTCTTTATGCACAATCTAACAAGTTACTCCTTTTCCCATTATTGCTTCGATAATTGGTCATTCTGAAGTTACTGTCTGAAAGAATTGGCCAAGAGAATATATCCTCAATTAGCTTATTTATTTTGGTTACTGTTATATTTTTAAGATATTGCATTCACAAGTACATTCATATTTTATGAAGCTGGTATAGATTTTGATTACACAGTGCTTGTGGAAGGAGTATTTTTGATCCAGTAATGTTCTGACAAGAATGTGCTTGTGAGAACAACTTTCAAATCAGTTTCCATCTGAGATATTATCAAAAAATTTAAACCCATGAAAGTGAATTTTTTTTATATAAAAGATTAATCAGTATATTTTCTGTTGGCAAAAAGTGGGCCTCACAGACTACAAAGTATGTTGCAAGCCATACATTGTTCAAAAATATTGTAACTCGAAGTATAATGCCAGAAAATGCTTCAGGAAAACATCTCCTTTTGACTGAGCCATGCATTTTGGGTGGTTATTCTACTGTCAAGGTGTAACCTACATGTACAACTACAAGATTGCATTGCAAATCTAGCATATGGGTTGTAAGTTCTCTCCAGTACATATCGCAACATATTAGCTGGTATTGATGTGGGGCCAGAAGAAAAAAAAATTGTCTACACTTAGATCTGTGGATTATAGATGGCAGATTTGTTAACATTTTGCTCTGTGTACATTCAGATCTGGTGGGTAAAACCATACACTTTAGTGTTGACCTTTCTTAATGTGTGCAACTGCCATTCTGTAAGAACTTCAGCTCACATGAAAACAGTCTCAATCGGGATCTTGGGTTCATGTTGCACTATCTGTAACCCCCCATGACTTGCTTAAGCTTGTAAAATCTCACTTATTGTCCAGTCTGGAGACAACACACATCTCTTTAACCTATGCTAATGCTATCTCTACTCACATTGTCTGCATCTTTAAGACTTGAATAGCAGGTTAGCTGTAAAGAGTTGCATTTTAATCAGTGTTTTGGAAACTGAGTGTGACTTTATATGCCCTTCTCTGATCAGAACCTTCCACATACCTGACAAAGGAACACCATTTCCAAAAGCTTGTGGGATTACTATCAAATAAATTGGTTGGACTTTAACCTGGTTTATTAGACTTCTTACTGTGTTTACTCCAGTACAACGCTGGCATCTCCGCATGATGAAATACAAAACAGACACAGATCTTTTCCTTGCTAATATGTTTATTCACAGGATACAACTTTACAGCTCTCTGCCTCTTAACTAATAAGCCAGAGCCACAGCTGACTCTACACTCTTATAATGAAACACAACAATTAATAAAATAAGCACAAATGAGAGGGATGACAGGCCCTGGTGGGGCAATGCAACTAAATCAAAACATTAAAGGAAACTCAACTAACAAAACCAGAATATCATTTCCAGGTGTAACTGATTCTCTTTAAGCGTGCACAGTGGCACAATAGTTAGCACTGCTGCCTCACAGTGCCAATTTCTTCTTGGGTCACTGTCTGAGCAGAATCTATATGTTCTTCCCATATCTGCATGAGTTTCCTCTGAGTGCTCTGGTTTCCTGCCACAATCTGAAAGATGTGCTGGTTAGTTGCATTAGCCATGTTAAATTCTCCCTCAGTGCATCTAAGCAGACATCGGAGTGTGGCGACTCAGAGATTTTCACAGTAACTTCACATAATCTGGGGGTCACATCAGCAGAAGCTAAATCCCCGGCCTCAGGTGAGTGATGATGGAAGGGGTTTTTTACAGCATTGGGCCATGGGATAGGTTATCAGCAGCAAAGGCAGGGTATGACCTTCAGTGTCCTCTCAACCCTCTACATCCCTTCAATATTCTAGATCTCTTAATCAGGCACTGAATGTCTTTGTTTGAGGGCTCTGCATTGTCTCAACCCACCATCCAGCCACCGAAACCCTCCAAGCAGCCGGCAAGTAACCCCACCTAGCTTAGCTTTTCATGCCCTCCATATGGCAAGTCCTCCTGCCCACCTCTCAGTCAACGCCAGCAGTAGCCAGATGAGGCCATTAAGTGGGTATTACTTGCCCACCCTCGGGCCTCAGTTGGCAC
The DNA here is from genome assembly GCA_024679065.1 of Sphyrna mokarran. Lineage (NCBI taxonomy): Eukaryota > Metazoa > Chordata > Chondrichthyes > Carcharhiniformes > Carcharhinidae > Sphyrna > Sphyrna mokarran. The sequence goes on along the minus strand of JAGIQG010000010.1, from coordinate 18,051,786 downwards.
TGGAGCAGGAAGATTCTTCCTGGGCCTTCCCACCACACACTTAATCAAGTGGAGACAACGTGGCAGTAAGGTCCCCACAAACCATCCTCCCACCTCATTAATTGCCCTATGCCACCAAACTTGCCATGTGAAAGGACATTAAATGCCACGCACAGCAGGCTGGACCTTGCAACTGTGCAATAGTGAATAGGAATGATAGTTGTGGTTACTAGCCCCTTTAATGGGTGGGGCTTTCTGAGGATCATGTGACCCATTTGGTCTGTAGTGCTGGAGCACACGAATCCTGGGGCTGAGTGCGGGCTGTCCCAGGCAGTTTAGGAACCTAATTCAAAGTAAATGGTTGTACAGATCTCACTATCTGTACATAGTTTTATACAGTTAATAAACCATTAGTTTATGGCTCCTCTTGGTGGTTGCCACTCCTCCCAAGATACTGTAATAGTCAATCATCAGCCTTGTTTAGATCTCCCGATTCACTCCAAATTTGAATGAAGATGAAATTGGCCCAATTACCCCCAAACAATTTTTTTTTAACATTTAATTGATCATTAATATATTCCTCCATGCCTAACGGCAATTGTTATCTTGCTTATTAATACTGAAGTCCTGCCTGTACCCTCACTCCCACTAAAAGCTTTGTGCTGGCTAAAGCAAGCAGCTGTTAATTGCCCCAAGTTGTGTTAACTTCTGAGAGAAATCCCTTGAGTAATCGATCCTGTTCTCATTTGACTCCCATTAACCTCCCTGCCAGTCAATTTTGTTTAATATAAAGCAATTCAGGGAGGTCAGATTAATGAAGAAAATTTGCCAAGAAGCACCTTTTTAAATGCTACGCGAGTCACACCAGTTTCGAAAACTCACAGCCAATTGCCTTAGCTGTCTGTCTTCCAACCAGAATGAATCAACCGTTTCTCTCTGATACTGGGTCCTATGCAACAGACTGAGCAACTTAAGTTTAGATATCAAGGCCATGAGAATGCAGTTACTTTTGAATTTTAAATTGTTGCTGCAAAGTAGAACTTTAATGCCGTATGTAAAGTAAAAAAACTTAACCTAGCCGACCCAATGTTAATCGGGCAGCTTTGTGTTACATAACCTTTTTTAATCTCACAGCCTCAACTGTCTGCTCTTTAAAGAATCATAGAAACCCCACAGTGCAGAAGGAAATCATTCAGCCCATCGAGTCTGCACCGACAACAATCCCACTCAGGCCCCATTCCTGCAACCTCACATATATACCCTGCTAATCCCTCTAATCTATGTATCTCAGGACGCTAAGGGGCAATTTAGCATGGCCAATTTACCTAACCTGCACACATTTGGACTTCATCTTTATTGAAGTTAATGGAGCACTAAATCGGGTGAGGCTGCTTTGACCTATCGTCATGTCTTTTTCTCGCTCATCGTGTTCAAAATGTCTATCTCAGGCTCTTTTGACCCCATTTCCACTGAATTACTGACCGCCATATTTTCCTTCCTGGTCTTATTAGCTGTTCTATCTTTTATTGTTCGGTGTCTCTTGCTTTAAGTGCTGTCTTAATCATCCCTTCTCAAAATCCCTATCCTCAAACTCATCCTTGCAACATACCAACCACTATAATCTTAATTTCATCTCTGTGCTCCTTGATGTATTGTCACCTTTCAAATTCATGCTCATCTTTTCCATGTTTAAATTCTGTCACAGTCCTATTCCTGCCATAACGTTTGTGACTATCATTATTCTACATTTTCCTTCTCACATTTCTTGACCTCTCAGCAACTTTTGACACTCCATTCTTTTCTAAGTGTTCTCTTGCTTTGTCTGGAGCTTATAGGATCACAGAATTTTACAGCACAAAAAGGTCCTTCAGCTAATTATGTCCATCTAGCACCTCTCTATTCCAATCCCATTTTCCAGCATTTGGTCAGTATCTTTATATGCTGTGGCATTTCAATTGCTCATCTGTCATCTCTATCATCCTATCAGGCAGTGAGTTCCAGTCATGAAGTTGTCTGATAAAAACAAAACTCAGAATTAATAAAGGCTATGATGAGGTGTAACCTATCTAGCAACATGAGAGAATCTGCAGCAACTCTTATTCAAAGGGACTGATGAGATGCAACCTTTTTCCAGTAATGAGATTGACAGACATTCACATAAAGATCATTTGTAAATGGCCGCACCATCAGGAAAGTTTATTGAGATGACTGAGAGAACAGGCAGCCATATCGATGCTAATTTTCTAGAATCAGAAGTTTAGGAGAGATATTCTGCAGTGAGCAGAATCAAAGAGAGTTGAGGGATAATTATTAATTTCTGCAGAAGCAGGCCAATTAAATATCTGACTGAAAGGCCCAATCAACAGCACTGCAAGACCAAGATAACATCTAACAGCAAGCCAGCCAACAGCAGAGATCCACCATGACCTTTAGAGTCCTCTGTGTTTCATGGAGGTTTAACTTAGTCTATGAGTGACTTGACATAGCCAGTGTGTAGTTTTTTTTCTAAAAACAATATATCTAAGTTACAAGACTTTGGAATAACTATATGTTTTCTGAGACACAGATTGTTCTGCATTATGTTCTCTGGGAATCCCTTATTTATCTATATTTTTTTGTCACATTTACACCATTGACATCATCACGGCCTCATAACAATGTATACTTTACTCTAGACTCCATAGATGTACTCTTGTTCCAGCCTAAATCTTTCTATCTCTCCATCTCCTTTCAAACCTTCCCCAAACACACTTTCTTGACTTAAGCTTTGAGTTATCTCTTCTAGTATTTCCTGCTTTGTCTCATTGCCAACTTCGATCTGATTACAAATATGTAGACCATCTTGGAACTTCTTCCTACTTTAAACCAAAAGATGCAACATCAATGCAAACTGCTGCACATGGTCATTCAAAAGCTTCTTCCTTAATGCTTTGCTAAACTTTGAGTTAAATATCATCTGTCAGGAGATTTGAATATTTTACATCCAGTTATCTTGACTCAAGTTTCCATGTCATTTATAACCGAGTCATTGATCTTACATGTGCTATCTTTATTTGAAGGCCCTTTGTTCATATCATCCCAAGTAAATGCTTAGAGGGTGTATCCCTCCAGAATATTTGCTATTTTATGTTAATTCATATTTTCCAGTCCATTAATCATCATGTGCAAAGAGTAAAGGGAGGTTCAAAATATCTCAGGAACATGATCTTGTATCGAATGAATACAATTTTAGATTGTATCTGAAAAGTAAAGAAGCATATTATTAAGATGGTAAAGTGAGAGAGAGAAAGGGACGAGTACAAGTAAACATATCAGGTAAGTGAACATATATCAACTATGAACTGGATAACTGCTTAAAAGAAACAGCTAGATAACGTCACAGGAAGGAACGGTGAGACTATAAATACAATGAAAGCTGATAAAGTATGGAGAAAAAAAGAGAAAGATTCTCCTTTTAATAAAAACTACACAGCAAGTGCACCAAATATGAGAGCAAAGCAAAAGGATTTTTGCCAAATGCAGAAGAGAAACAAAGCCAATTCAACACTATTGCCTCACACTTAAAGGCTCTACAGAGCCTGATCTGGAGGGAGAGCAAATACAGCTCAATAATAAATTCTGAAGGTCGCACTTCTGGCAGAGGTTGTGTCACCAGCACACCATCCATCCACCCAGTAGAGAGTGGCGGACTGGCCTGTAAATGGGAACCCTAATAGTTTAGTAAGATTTTTAAACCATTAAACATTAAGGCACTGACAGAACTACCAGCATTAAGTTTAATGAGTTTTAAAATAAGCTTATAAGCTAACAAGAGAATAGTTTACATGTGTGAGAATACTATTGAAGATTTAAACAAGTGATTATGATTTTAAGACACATATGCTGATATTTTGAATATATTCATGCATTGTTTAAGGTATTGTTCATTTTGGCCAATAGCCATTTGCTGCAAAGCATCATAGTAAAAAGGCATTAAGATAAGTCATATTCCAAGAGAATATTTAGACCTTGGGGATATTCAAGATTTATTATGAAAGTTTTGGACAGTAAGAACAATTTAGGATACTTAATCACATTTCAGGAATCGAGTTTGTTAAATACTTCAACAAGATGAATGCATGCCCAGATGTGGAGTCATGTGTTAATCTGTGCAATTGCTGGCTGAACATCTGTGTGCTGTCATTATATTCAGCCTTCTGTATGAAACATTGGGTGGGATTTTCCATGTATATATCACAGCAACAGCAGTGACTCATTATTGGGCAGCAGCAGGATATTCTGTTTCCACTGCTGTCAATGGGATTTCCAATTCTTGGCAAATCCTGCTGCTGGGGAACCCAGGCGGGGGTTTACTGTCAACGGAACTAGAAGATCCCTCTGGGGAGAATGGCTGGAAAATTCTGGCCTATGTTTAGCATCCATCGTTTATCAGATAAACTCACAGTTATTCTTAGCGCAAGGCATTTATCGTTCAAAGTAACAGCCAAATCAATGGGATTCTGCCTTCCACTTGATTCTACAAATTGACGTAGCTGCAAAATGAAATTTTGCTCTGGAAGACAATTGCTAGAGATTACTCTTCAGTGACTTGTATAAATTCATGCTTGGCTTTGGACTATCTGCATTGCAGACTGCACTAATTTGTATTCAGAATGAAATACACTCCAGGCTAGAGTGGGATCTGTTTTTAAATTAAAAGTATCTGCATTCCAATAGTGTTAACCTGAGTTAACCCTCTGAGTGGGTCACAGATAGATCAAACCTTTTTATCCCACTACACGATTACTTCATTTCTCTGCTTCAGTAATCAAACATTTCAGTGATTTTTTTTGAATGATACAACTGTTTCATTTGACAGCAACCTTGGCAGAATGATTTTTCCTAAAACGTTCACAGAAAAACAAATCAGCTGAACAACAATCAACATTTGGCATTACTTTGATCGCAGTGGAGCTCTGGAAAATTACCCCAAAATGTGGTGGTGGCGATTGGTAACATTGTATCAAAAAGAACTTTTGGTCTCCCAATTTCTCTGAGAAAAACAAATCAAAGCAGTTCTCATGAAGATGTAGTTCCTTGAAGTGGATGTGGTGAATAATTTGAAGATAACATTACGGGGTTTCTTTTCTGTTTGCTTTTATGGGATGATCATTCAGTGTAAAGCCTTTCACTTTACTGCTAATCAGCATCTTATGACTTGAATTCCAAGGGCTGTTTGTATGAGTCACTAAAGAAGTCAGGCTACAAGAACAAAGAGCAGTTTGATCTTATAGGTAAGTGATATGGACAAAGTCCTCCTAATGTACTGTAAATACCTTTACCCTGATGTCTAGTTAGAGCTTTTGGATTATGAATGTATCTGTCATGTTGAGTTAATTGACCGGTGTTCGTAAGAGCAGCAGTTAGGAGGAATCACTGAAAAGACCATCAGTGTCTTTATCTCCATAAAATATGACAGCTGTGTCTCCTTGAACTATTGATCTTTATGCAAAACACTTAAACTCACTTTGATTGTAGTGCATCATGTCATTTAGCTAATAGTTTGAGAAATCTGCATATCCTTGATTCTGATGCATTCCAGTTTGTCTCACACTGTGACTTGACAGTTATTCACTTGTGTGATTTATGGAATTTCCTCAAAGGTAGAGGCTACTTTTAACACAACTCAAATCAATCAAATCTGAAAAGCTTTACTTGCGAAAATCAGAGGTTATATTTCTCAACCGCCTCATCGAATGACTTCACTTTTGTCAAAGGCCATTTATTTGACTCACAGTATAGGCACTGTTCAATTGCTGTGCTTGTGATAACATTTGCTAACTGCACATATTCTGAAAAGAAACATATTTCCTGTTTAATGACCAGCAAAGCTGTAATGAGCTTTTTCTTTTCTACATATGTTAAAGTTATTATGACATTTTGGCAAAGCTTTAACTTTGCTGTTTCAGTCACATACTGTCGACAGGTAATTATACTCATGTCTGAACACTCGACTGTATTCAACACATTTACTACGTGGGTTACCTCTGATGACTGCTGTTAAATGCATAATTAGTATCAATTTACGTTCCACACTCCAATCTGTCAGATTGCAGCATTATTCATCCAAAGGACCTGTCCGTTAATTATCAGAGGCATGTTGTATTCTGTCTTTCCTCTGTGACCTTGAAATCTCTAAATTTCAGTTAATTCTGAATTCTTAACCATCAGCCAAAACAGTAGTAGGAATTATAAATGTGTTACAATTGCCCTAGGGGAACTGTAATCCAAACTAACCAAATTTACTAAATGAGCCCACATGAAGAAATTACCAAAAAGATTCCACCTTTGTGTAGTTTTTACTTTGACAAGAATCCAAATCTACATAAATTAAAAATCATAGAATGCTACAGCGTAGAAGGAGGCCATTGAGCCCATTGAGTCTGTACTAATCACTATTTCACGCAGGCCCTATCCCCATAACCCCATGCAATTACTCTGGCTAATCCTCCTGATACTAAGGGGCAACTTAGCCTGGCCAATCTATCTAATCCGCATGACTTTGGACTGTGGGAAGAAACCGAAGCATCCAGAGGAAACCCAGAGACGTGGAGAAAGTGCAAACTCCACATAGACAATAGCTGAAGCTGGGAATCAAATCTGGATCCGTGGGGCTGTGAGGCAACAATGCTAACCATTGTGTATTAACCGGCAATTTAGTCTTGGTAAAACTGTTAAAAGCATGAAAATACAACAAAAATTATCTCAGGAGATTGCAATCATTTGTGTTATTTCACACAAATTAATCTCAAAATCTTTCCAACTCAGTCTCCTGAATGTAGGATCTCTCAGCCTTTGCACTCAATAAATTTGCTTCTTGGGTTACCTGCAATGGGACCAGCACTCTATTCAGTGACAGTTGTTACCATAAGTGCACTCAATTTGCAAAACCATAGACCCCCTACTGTGCAGAAGAGGCCATTTGGGTCACTGAGTCTGCACCGACTCTCTGCATCTTACCCAAGCCTATTCCAAACCCTTTCCCTGACTCTATCTTGTAACCTGTGCATTTAACATGCCTACTCTATCTACATACATTTGGTCATTGAGGTGCCATTTAGCATGGCTGATCCATCTAACCTGTACAGATTTGAACCTCCTCAGCTATGTTCACTACATCTCAGAGACACGCATTCCCAAGAGACTCCTTCATCTTACCTTCAATAAATCTCATTAAACAATCTGAAAGCTTGAGAAAATTGATGGATGGCTGTAGAATTCACAAATTCCAATTCACAAATTTTTTCCAAGCAACTCTTCAGTTTTCTGCCTTTCTTTTTAATTGCAAATGGCTTTCTATATGTGTCTTCTCTGTTCTTCACCTGCTGCAGCCTTCCTTTGTCAGCAGTTCTACTTTATGTCTATAACTTACACGGTCTTATTTGTCACCAACCTTCCTGTTGATATTGCTTCCAAGTTCATGGTTACCAGATACCAATGATCATTACTAATTAAGATTATTTTAATAGGTCTTTTATAATTGATGTAACTGATCAAAAGTCTTTTTCAAACATTCTTAAAAGCAATAACAGATTCCACAGACATTTTGAATAAGTTACATATTTTTCTGCTTCCAGATCAAAGGTGAACACAAATGACAATTAATTCCTGCAGCAAACCAGTTTAAATTTTAAAATATGTTTCTAATTATATTTTGAAATGCTTTTTAAACATTTCAAATTAACTTTGAGATAAGATTTGATTCAAAAATGATTTCACTGATTTATTTACTTCATTAACATGTATTGTCTAGAGTATTGACAATGATCTGGTTGACAATTAAACTGTCTGGTGGTGCTTGTTATAGAAGCTGAATGTCATTTGAGTGAATGATGTATTTTTTTAATTACTTCTTCCAGCATCAACCACTGAACAGGAACAAATAAATCCTTGCTGGGGATCACAAAAAGAGAAATAAGTGGAAGTTGTGCACTTATATAAAGCTTTTTTTGACCTCTGGATATTGAAAGTGCTTTATAGCCCATGCAGTATGTTTGAAAAGTCAATGTTGTAATAATGTAGGGTGGCATGGTGACACAGTGGTTAGCGCTACTGCTTTACAGCTCCACGGCCCAAGTTCGATTCTTGGCTTAAGTCACTATTTGTGCGATGTTTCTGCATGCATTTCCTCCAGGTGTGCCAGTTTCCTCCTACAGTCTAAAAGACGTGTTAGTTAGGTGCATTGGCCATGATAAATCCTCCCTCTGTATACCAGAACAGGCATTGAAGTATGCCAAGTCAGCAGTTTTCACAATAACTTTATTGCATTGTTAATGTAAGCCTACTTGTGACACTAACAAACTTTTACTTAGGAAATGTGGCAGCAGAGTTGCAGAAAGCAAGCCTCCACTAACCTCAGTCTGATGAGGACTAGATAATCTGTTTTTATGATGTTGATTTAGGGATGAATGTTGGCCAGAGCAGTGGGGATAACTCCTTGTTTTTCCAAGCAGAGGATCTTTTGCATCTACTGGAGGAGGCAGATGGGGTCTCATTAGACCAAGAACACCTCCCAACATGTATTATTCTCTGAGTACTGAGAGTGAACTTTAATTCTTTTTGTATTCAAGCCCTGGAGCAACCCAGGATTTTGTGACTAAGGAGTGAGAGCACTACCAATTCACCAATGGATGACACCAAGGAAAAGAAAGAGAAGGAAGAAGAGAAGGAGATGGACATGGAAGTTGACAGGCAGATGTATCTGAGATGCACACTTGCCCCTCCATCTAATTGAAGACCACTTTGAGAGACATGTGCTTTGTTGCACTCAGGAGCATTGTTGTCACATAGAATTCCCATAATGCAGAAAGAGGACATTTGGCCTTTTGAGCTTCCATAGTAGATCTCGCCTCGTCTCTTTCACAAAAAGGCATCATCAGGCAGTCCATCATTCATATCAAATCTTCCCAAGTGAAGATCACAATAAAAAAAAGCAGCAATTCTACCTTTAGTCAACAACCATAATCACTGCATAAAAACAAAATATATAAACATAACGGAAACAACTTCACTCAAAAATGTTAAGCTATCCACCCTCCTGCATACATTAAGTGACTGTACAACAAATGCTCTTATGTAATCCGATGTTTTGACAAAGTGCAAACCCAATGGCATCAGCAGGCATAGTGGATGTCTGCTGAGAATGCATGGTAGTTCAGATGTCCTTCTGTGACTTCCTTGAGAGACAGTCAGGTCATGATAGCACTGCCTTACACCGCACCATGTCAGCATAGGCATCCACAGTCTCAGGCAACAGCAAGAGGAATGGTGCAGTGAAAGGGCAGGGAGAGGCAATGTTGACATTTGAAAGAGGTCAGGAGGTCACTGCTCCGTGATCCCAACACAACTGTTACGAGCCTCCATCCACGGTCTGGTGGAGGGTAGATCTCGAGAGATCAGAGACTCGCTGCAAATTCCAGAGCCCAGAGATATCATGGCAGGTACCTGAGCTTTCATTTTGGTCGTTTGTCTGTCAAAATGAGCTGCAACGATTGCAGTGGAAGCTGCAACCACAGCCAACACATTCTGCATGCTGTGGTGATGCACAAGTAACTAGCTGGAATGCACTGGTCTCTCCATAATAGTGAGCATGTGTTCCAGGAAATACATCCAGCATCTGAGCTGCTGGCTGTGAAATCAGATTGATAGTACATCTTTATCATTACTATGTTCATCAATATGTTCTTGCTGTTCTTCCAATGCCCTAAGAAGGTGTGAGTTCATGGGCATCTGGAGGTATTTAAAAAAAGCAAGTGTAAGTTTGTGGTGATGGGCGATGAGAAACTAATAAGTACCTGCTTATATCATCCACAGCTTCCCAGTCAGAAGAGGGGTGAGGGAGAAATGCATAGAGGAGGAGGATTACATCTGTGGCTATTATCATCACTAAGTCATAGCTATGGCTGAAGCCCATGGACATCACAAACTGGACTGCATTGCCTCATTCTTGTGAATCTTCACTGCATTCTCTCCAATGATTTCTCAGTGCCCAGAAATAGATACATCAGCTGAGGCTGAACTAGTGTTGTATATAGATCGCTCATAACTTGCTGGTTTTGTACTCTATATCCCGATTTATAAAGCCCAGCGACCCATATTATTTATTAAACATTTTCTTCACCTGTCCTGCCATCTTCAATGGTTTGTGCGCATTTAGATCCACGTTCTTCTGTTTGTGCATAGATTAAAAAGTACATTCTTTATTGTACATAAAATCTGAAAATTCTGGATGAACTCAACAGACGGGGTTTTCTGGCTGTGCTCACTCTAAAACCGGAAAATCCTGCCCGACGAAAATGGACCTTTGCATGGTCTGTCCCCCACCTGCTACAATTTCCATGGTGAGCGGGATGGGAACATTCCAGTGAACAAATTTGGCAGCTTGTATAGAGACAATGGAACTAAATAATCCTCTTACAACCTGCTGAATTTATCCAGTTTTCTACGTTTTATTTCAAATTTCCAGTATCCACACATATTTTACTTTTAGTTACCCTTTATTATATATTGTCTCTCGATGTTCTCCCAACCAACATGGATTATTTGAACTATCCATCCTTTCTATCAACCTATCTTTGTCCTTCTGAAGTTTAACACAACACAACAGTTTACGATAAAGTCACCATTGTCTCAGGTGACCTTTTTGTGAGGGAAAACTAACTGATGTTGACTTAACCTGAGGATCTCCATCGCTCCAGGCAAGGGGCAATGTTGAGGAGGCAGAGTGTTCATGAATAACCTCAGCTGGTATGGGAATTGAACCCACTCTGCATCACAAACCAGCTGCCAAGCCAACTGAACTGATCCCTGTTAATTGTTGACAGGTGCGATGACACAATGGGCCCAGTTCATAATAATACTTCCTTGTTTAGTGTCATCCATAAATTTTGAAATTGTGCCCTGTACAATAAAGCATAGATTATAAATATGTATCAGGAAGGGCATCAACCTCTGGGGAACAGCATTATCAACCTTCCTCCAGCCGTAAACAGCAATTCACTTACTCTTGGCTTACTGTCACTCAGCCAAATATGTTTTCATATTGCATGCAATGTTGAGGGGGAGGTGGGGGTATGATTTGTAGATGACACAAAATTTAGTGGTGTGGTAAATAGCAAGGAAGAAGCCTTAGATTATAGGGCGATAGAGGTGGGCTGGTCAGATGGGCAGAAAAGTTGTAAATAGAATTTAATCCTGAAAACAGACTTTGGATTGGATGTCCTTAGATCCCTGAAGGCAGCAACACTATCTGATATGATAGTTAAGAGGGCATACAGGATATTTATTTTTATGAGCTGAGACATAGAATATAAGAGCAGGAACATTATGATGGAGCTGTATAAAACATTCATTAGGACACAGCTAGAGTAAAATATGCTGTTCTGGCCACCACACACTGAGAATGTTTTGATTAAATTTGAAGGGGAGCAGACGAGATTCACTAGGAGTTTGCCTGGGCTGGTACATTCCAGCTATAAAGAAAATTTGGATAGGCTGCAGTTGTTTTCCTTGAGAACAGAGAAGACTGAGATGGACATGACCGAGGTATTCAAAATTATGAGGGACATAGACAGGGTAGGCAGGAAAGGACCTTTTCCCTTAGCAGAGGGATCAATAATCAGGGAAGCATAGATTTAAGATAATGGGCAGAAGATGTGGAGGGAATAGAAGGAAAAACTTTTTCATCCAGGAGGTGCTGGGAATCTGGGACTCACTACCTGAAAGGATGATAGAGATGGAATCTCTCACAACGTTTGATGAGTAATTAGCTGAGCAATTGAAAAGTCGTAGCGTACAAGGTTACAGACCAAGTGCTTGAAAATGGGATTAGAATAAATAAGTGTTTGATGGATGGTACAGACACAATGGGTGAAATGCCTCCTTTTGTGCTGTATGACTGAAAGATTCACTTTTCTTACTCCTGGGATGAAGGGGCTATCTTATGAGGAAAGATTGGACAAGTTGGGTCTGTATCCATTGGAGTTTAGAAGAATGATCTTGCAGACTTAAATAAGATTCTGAGTGGGTTAACAGGAAGATGCTGAAAGATTATTTCCGCTTGCAGAAGAGACCAGAACTGGACTCACAGCTGAAAAATATGGGGGTCTCCTATTTAAGATGGGGATGGGAATTTTCTTTCTTTCATGAGATTGTGAGTCTGTGGAACTCACTTCCCGAAGCACTGTGAAAGCAAAATCATTAAAAATATTTTTGAGGCAGAAGTCGACAGATTTCGTAACAAACAAAGGAGGTATCATGGGTAGACAGAAAAATAGAATTGAGGTTACCATCAGATCAGCCATGATCCTATTGAATAACAGAGCAGGCTTGAAGACCTGAAAGGCCTACTCCTGCTCCTAACTCCTATGTTCACATGCTGGCATAAGAACAACCCTATCTTCTCCAATCTATCCTCGTAACTAAGTCCCTCATTCCCGGAACCATTCTCTCAAATCTTTTCTGCATCTTCCCCAAAGATTTCACATCCTTTCTCACATGTGGTGCCACAAATTGGGAGATATTACTCCAATTGTCAACCCTGCTGATTGTAATGCTTTAGAACAGTTACGTTAAAATGAATCTCTATAGATTTATTGATGTTTGCAGCACAGAAGGAGGCCAATGTGTCCATGTTGGTCAATTCATTATATGTATGATAGAATGTAACATTTTCTCTGTATTGTCTTTAAAAATGGTTGTTTGAAGGGCAAACCTATGTTCCAATAAAATTTGAATAAGTATTATTATTGTATGTACACAGTGCTTTTGCAATTAATGTTGTGTAAAAGTACCCTTTAAATGCTCACTTTTGTTTTATGCAGTGCCGAGAGCACTTAGATATTGCGAACATATCTTGTGTAAATCCCATCCCATCACATAGCACATAAATTTATGTTTGATGTGCTCTGTGTTGCAAAACCACCAAAGAAAGAAAATATACTTGGATGGTCCAGTAGCTACACTGTTGGATCATTTGATTATGAACAAAGAACTCAGATTTAAAATTTGATTTATATTCGGGCTAACTTTTGGCAGCAAAGATGCTATCAATCAAGAATTGTGCCATTTATCTCAACAGAAAACATAAAATGCCCACAACTCCATCTACAAACATGTACAGGATAGTGAATGTTGATGAATGAGCCACCGCAGAGCTCATTTCTTACTGTCAGCATCTCATCATTTAAATGTTGTGTAGTGGGCTTTGTGCCACATAAACTGCACAAGGCTGATTCCACTGAATCTGCCAGGGTTAGCCAAATTCCATATTCATCACAAGTATCCGGTTGGCCGGTTTGAGCCTCCAGCTGAGTGCTTTCTCTTTTCTTCTAGTGCTTTTATTCCAACCAGAAAAGCCAATTTCATAGAAAGAATCGTAGAAATCCTACAGTGCAGAAAGAGGCCATTGGCCCCGACCCCAATCCCACCCAGGCCCTATCCCTCATATTTTACTCACTAATCCCGCTAACCTACGCATCTCAGGACACTAAGAGGAAATTTTACCATGGCCAATCAACCTAACCCTCACATCTTTGGGCTATGGGAGGAAACTGGAGCATAAACCCACACAGACACGAGCAGAATGTGCAAACTCCACACAGACTGTGACCCGAGCTGGAAAGATCACATGACATCAGGTTATAATTCACCAGGTTCATTTGAAATTGCAAGCTTTTGGAGCACTCCTCTTTTGTCAACTGAGGTTGATTCACCTCATGAAGGAGCAGTGCTCTGAAAGCTTGTGATTTCAAATAAACCTGTAGAACTATAATCTAATGGTGCACTAGGTTGACCATGATGGGTAGGATCATGTGGTGTTAAGACAGTGGTGAGGAGGAACCTATTGTAATTTCTTCTGTAATTGAGGTTTAAAACTATGCTTGTGACTCATTACTGAAATTATCTACCCAATAGGCCATTTATCTGTTTTGTTTTTCTATTTTTGTGCTTTTCAAATACATAATGCATAAAGTATCATATTAGAAACACTAGGATTTAATGTTTATGAACCAGATTGGTTCTATGCATTTTGTAGTAAGACTGACCCAATATCTAAGAGAATATTCTTTCAGTACTAATGTCACAAAATTTAACAAGCTGTAGACCCCAGAAACTTGGACATTATAGGGCCTGCACCTAAAGTGATGCATTTATCCCTGTATAATTGCATCAATAGGGCTACACTTCACTATTGAGTTTATTAAATGTTCAAAAGACATCTATGGTTTCACCCCATTGACAAGATCCACTAGACAATAAATATATAGATCATGAAAGTGTTGTTTTCTGTTAGTGTCACTTTAAGGGTCTGTTCTCTTTATCTGTTGTGTTAATTTGTTCAATTTGGTTTAATCTGTTCTTTCCTATTAATGTAAAAACTCATACTGTTTGTATGGAAGCTTTGGATTCAAATCTCTTGTGTGTTTTGAGCATATAATATCCTTTCAGTTCTGAATCTGATATGCTGTCCTACCTTGGGGAGGAGGGCATCTATTCAAAGAACAAAGAACAGTACAGCATGGGAAACAGACCCTTCGGCCCAACGAGCCCGCGCTGCCATTTTAACATTATGAGTGCCCTCCTCTACATATGACCTTTGTCTACATCTATTGAGGAAGATTGAGGGAAGACTAATTTAGGGACAATTTGTTACACCAATCAGCGTAAGAGCACATTTTTGAATGTGGGAGGAAACCGGAGCACCCAGAGAAAACTCACACAAGCGCGGGGAGAATGTGCAAACTCCTGCAGACACCGGCCCAGCAATGTATCTGCACAGTAAACAGTGAAAGTCACTGAGCTGTCATGTTGCCCGTCAGGTGGTCCAGTTTAAGCATACACTAACAACGTGAAATTTTAGGCAACTCTTGAAGCAACATCCAAGAGCAGTCCTCGCATGACCTACAGCGTGTATGCCCCTGTACTAATGTCACAAAATTTAACAAGCTGTAGAACCCAGAAACTTGGACATTACAGGGCCTACACCTAAATTAATGCATCTATCTCTGTATAATTGCATCATTAGGATTCCATTTCACTATTGAGTTTATTGAATGTTCAAAAGACATCTATGGTTTCGCCCCATTGACAAGATCCACTGGACAATAAATATATAGATCATGGAAGTGTTGTTTTCCGTTACTGTCACTTTAAGGGTCTGTTCTCTTTATCAGTTGTGTTAATTTGTTCAATTTGGTGTAATTTGTTCTTTCCTATTAATGTGAAAACTCATACTGCTTGTATGGAAGCTTTGGATTCAAATCTCTTGTGTGTTCTGAGTGTATAATACCCTTTCAGTTGTGAATCACCTGCAAAGTAAAAGAAAAGACATCAACAGACATGCAAAAACTTAGGCAAACATTTACGAAATCCCCAGAAGTGCAGAAATAAAGCAAGTGAGCCATGAAATATGTTGGAAGGTCCAATTGATTCCCAGGGATGTCCCAAGGCTCATAATCTTTATTTAGAAAAGTCTCCTGTATTCTTCCATCTCTAGTTTGCTCATGTGCCTGTCCAAGTGAGCCTTAAACAACCCTAGCATGCCTGCCTCCACCGCCTTACTTGGCAGTGCATTCCAGATCCCCACCGCCCTCTGTGTGAAAAACCTCCCTCTAACATCCGAGTTATACCTCACCGCCCTCACCCTAAGCCTGTGGCCCCTCGTAATTATTGTATCCAACATAGGAAAAAGCTTACCACTGTTCACTTTTCTATACCCTTCATAATCTTACACACTTTTATTAGATATCTCCTCATTCTCCACCTTTCTAAGCAGAACAGCACAAATCTGTCCAATCTTTCCTCGTAGTTCAGTCCTTCCGTACCAGGCAACGTCCTGGTAAACCTCCTCTGCACTCTTCCAGGGTCTCCTCATCCTTCTGGTAGTAAGAAGACCAGAACTGGATGCAGTACTCTAAATGTGGGTGAACCAACATTCGAAACAACTGCAATATTATATGCCAGCTTTTATACTTTATACCCCTGCCTATAAAGGCAAGCATACCATAGGCCTTCTTTGTCACCCTCTCCATCTGTACTGCCACCTTCAAGGACTTGGGTACTTGCACCCCAGGTCCCCATGCGTTTCTATAAACTTAAAAAGCCTACCATTTATCCTGTCGCTCCCCCCTACATTATTTCTTCAAAAATGCATCACCTCGCATTTATCAAACTCCATCTGCCATTTCTCTGCCCAATATATCCCACTGCATTGCCTGACACTGCTCTTCACTGTCAGCAAGTCCGGCCATTCCTTGGGTGATGCTTGATTTGCAGCCACCTATGCAAGGTAGCAGAATTTTGAATGAAAGGGACATAATTGTCTGTGACCATCTGCGCAGAGAGTAGCTGTCTTGGCTAGCAAAGATTGTCAATCATGCCCATTAGCATTGTCTGTGTGCTCAGTGCAATGCCTGCACCTTTTTCCCTTGTCCCTCTCCTCTGGCCTCCTTCCATTCTCAGTCCTCTGCTATTCCAGAGACCAACAGACTGCTTCTCATTGCTGATCATCTTGATTTCTGAGGTGCAGATTCAGGGGAACTGCCATGGGACCTTTTATGTTTATCTCATAAGGCAGGCAGGGCCTTGTTCTAATATGTCATCCAAAAAAAAAACACATTTAGTAGTTGGAGAATGTCCCTGATTATGATGGAGGATGATTAAATGACAAAAGTGATGACAGTACAAGGCAAAAGGAAAAGGCAGAAATCCTGGAAGTCTGTGTTGGGGGGTATGGGGTGGGAGGAGAGTGAGTTCTAATGATGCAATCATACCTGGAACTGCAGAATTTCTGCCTCTCCTGAGCTAGATAGGACATTTCCATCCAACAGAGAGGGGAGGCAGATGTTTCCACTGAGCATTCCCTTGTATCTCAAATGCAGATGTGCGCTTGAAACTTTATCAGCTACAGTGGTTGTCCCACAGAATGTACCCTGAAAGCAAATGGACTGAAGCGCTGTGAAATTGAATGGTAAGAAGTCTCACAGCACCAGGTTAAAGTCCAACAAGTTTATTTGGTAATAAACATCACTAGCTTTTGGGGCTTTGCCCCTTCTTCATGTGAGTGGGGAATTCTGATCACAAACAGAGCATATAAAGGTACCCATGCAGTGTGTACGATACTGATTAGAATGCGAGTCTTTACAGCTAGTCAAGTCTTAAAGATGCAGACAATGCGAGTGGAGAAAACATTAAGATGTGTTTTGTCTCCAGACAGGACAGTAAGTGAGATGTTGCAAGCTCAGGCAAGTCGTGGAGATTACAAATAGTGTGACATGAATCCAAGATCCTGTTTGATGCCACCCTAATGAACTCTACCTCAATTACATCAACCTCCTCAGGAGATAAACATGGGACATGGTGGGCAGAGTACCTTTCATTATCCAGTACTTCCCCAGAGCGGAGAAGCTATGACATTTTCTCTGGAGCCTTCAACATGTCATTGATGAAGACAAATATCTTGCCAAGGCCACCCCCACACTCCCACTTCTTGTCTTCAAACAACCATACAAGCTCAAACAGACCATTGTCCACAGCAAACTATCCAGCCTTCAGGAGAACAGTGACCACAAAACCCTGCCACAGCAACCTCTGCAAGACATGCTGGATCATTGACATGAATGCCATCATCTCACGTGAGAACACCATCCACCAGTTACACGGTATATACTCTTGCAACTTGGCCTCTCAATCTATTAAGCTACCTCCAAAATTTGGCCTGACGTAACTTTTGAGCTCATCTTCAGAGTTGCAATATTTCGATAAACGAGTATCCTCACTGAGACTATCCCATTGTGCCTCATAGGCATGGACCCTTATTCCATGTTAGAAATGACCTGGGGCTTAGAATGAAGGCCACAGCCAGATTAGAACACCCAATTAAATCGCTGAATGCCCCTCAGTAGTTTAATATTTTAGTCTTATATTCTAGCGATCGATCATGAGCTGCCATTTCTATGTTTTTGCTTTCATACTTCAAGTTTTTTGATAAATCCACAACATCTTTTCACTTGCGTACATTCTGACTCCAATTTCACATTACCTTGGAACCTGAGATAGTCCAGTACTGAGGAGTTGGATATTTTGTGAAATTAACAAATATTAATCAATTTCTTTGGATATTAGAGCAAGAAGCTTTTACAATTAAATTGTACTTTCATGTCTCTCCTGATTTCCTTCATTTTATTTTTAACATTGTTTTTTTAAATTCAGCTACCTTCAATTAATATATGTCTTCAGTTTTATTCATTTATAGTGCTCCTTAATTGATTTGCCAAGATTATATTGGGATAGCAAGTTTAAATATAGTATTTATAATACATCTGTTATATGGTTTGAAGGACTGAAGCTGCAATCTTAATGATTGGTATATTGTATATTGATCTAAAGGAAGAAGTGCTTTTTGCTCATTGAATGCCGAGTAAGCTTCAGCTTCAGTGTTTTCCTCATGAGGAAAGTTTGTTTAGTTCGTATATCACAAAACCCCATCAGAACTCACAACTTACTGATTTATTGGCTAGTGCTGAAGAACAATACAATACAGCTTTGTCTACTGTTCAGTACCTCTGCAATATCTTAACAGATTAGACGGCAGATAATGGATTTGGATACTGTTAAGAAGAACTGTCATTCGTTATTTTCTATGCTCAGTTTATTCTGTTTCTGCATCAATATATGCTGCTGCACATAGACAACTGTATGCATCTGGTTGTAAGCTCATTTGGGTGAAATGCAGCAATGACTTAAAGGTTTTACTAACAGTTTGTTCTTTGGATATGTTTAGGGTAACCTACAGCAGAAGTGAATGCACAAACTATACTGTTTCAGCTTTAATGTTTGGTCTTTAATGGTTAGCTCTTCTGTTAACAGTTACACTGGAAAAGATTCCCAAAAAAAAATCAATATTAGGCTGCCTGCTTTGTTAGCAAAGAACCTGAGAGGTAGGACCTGAGAGGAGAAATTTGAGTTGGTAAAATTGAGTGGCATGATGGTTAGCACTGCTGTCTCACAACACCAGTGAGTGACTCGTGTTCAATTCCGACTTCAGGTGGCTGACTGTGGGAGTTTGCACATTCTCCCTGTGTCTGCATGTGTTTTCCCTGGGTTTTCCAGTTTCCTCCCACAGTCCAAAGATCATGTGGATTGGCCATGGTAAATGTGCAGGGTTATGGAGGCAGACCTGGGTGAGATGCACTTCCGGAGAGTTGGTCCAGTGTCAATGGGATGAATGATCTCCTTCAATATGACAGGCTTCTATGGTTCTATGATTGTTATTCCTGTGGGGTCTTGGAGCGACTTTGTTTCTGCTGTCACATTTAAAATTCCTTTCAATCTCCACTCAGGCTGGTCTCAAATGTCACAGATGACTGTGGGTGTTTCTCTCCTGCTTGTGTTCAATCACAACCTGGAAATATCATACTGGGACAACTTCATAATAGAGAGGGAGGAAGACTCAATGTTTATTTCTGACCAATAAGCTTATCCTTATGACACACAAGTTACTCTGGCTACCATCTACGACCATGTGTCTCTCTTTTTTGTATGTATTAAAATACAACCCAGAAGTGCCACATTGGCACTTCACAAGAGCTTCACAAGAGAGTGAGTGAGACTGACCACTGTGTATTCTTGACCAGTATAGCCCTTTGAGTGAGCAGCTTCGAAATGCTCGCCCCCTTTACGGTTCTGTACCCCAGAATTATATTCTGAAATTTAGTGACTCACCAAGATGTGTGTGTGAGAGAGAGAGAGACTAGACTAAGTTAATTTAACAATAATTTACTCAAGAATAACTCTAACCAAACTCAGTCAATAAAACACAGACACTACAATACTATGTTATGAAAAGAAAACTTTAATAGCACAATGTAAATTCTTAACTACACAATTTACACAAAAACATGAAGAATTCTAGACCCTCTTCAACCATTACCTAATTGGGGAATTTCTGAAGGTTGAGTGAATATACTCAACATTCCTCAGATCGTTTTAAAACCAAAAGGTCTTTGCTGCTGCTGAGAAAATAGTTGATGTCTTGCCTTATTGCTGGATATTCCTTGTTCATTCCTCTGCCACGAACTGGTTGTCTGGCTGGACACCTGAACACACTCCTTCTCGACTTCACCACTCTTCTGCCCCAATCTTCACAGAACTCCTTTCTCAGTTAACTGCCGAAAGGTCAACCACCTCTCCTCCTCGTCTTCCTCTTGGTCAGGGTTCGATACTTCTCAAAAGGCAGTTTCCTTAATCAAATTGGCTGACTCCTCCCATAGGTCAGTTCCAAAACAATAGGGTGCAAAGTATTGACAGGATGAAACTCATTTGATCAGTTTCAATGACAAAGAGCCCAAACTATTTTAAGGCGTATCTGATGGGATGCTAAGTGTTCCAAGGGGTTTCCTGGAACTGTTAAATGTTTTCGAATCATAGAACCTTACAGTGCAGAAAAAGATCTTTCCAGTCTGCACTGAACACAATCCCACCCTGGCCTTAACCCTATATTCCTACATTTTATACCCACTAATCCCTCTAACCTACACATCTCTGGCCACTAAGGGGCAATTTCTTAGCATGGCCAATCAGCCTAACCCACACATCTTTGATTCTACCATTAGTGGAAGTATTATTCGATATAGCTGTGGTAAAACTCGTTACCATTGCCATTGTCTCTCCTGTAGTTGGTCTGGGCTACCGACAGCCCTCTGCAAATCTTGTCAGATAGCTTTGCCACAACTCATGGTCTGCTTTGTTCACTCCTTGGATAGTCTATTGGTGTTGTAAATTCCAATGTCAGGTTTACAACCATTTTGCTTGAACATAACCTTTTAAAATAATACCATCTTTAAAATGTCCATGGTTCTACTTGAAATTGGCCATGTTGTATCAAGTTTAATACAATGTCTGCTTACCTTATGGAGTTCATCCAAAAAAATGGATTTGCTGCATCTTACATACCACAGTAACAATGGAAAAAATTAATTGGTTCACAACCTGTCATGATTAATTTCAGCAAGAGGCTCTTCAATGGTTATTAGACCTACTTTGGATATAAATAAGGGACCTAAAATATATTTTAGGTGCCCATCCAATTTACTGATGAATGGAAATAATTAATCTACGTTGATCTTAATTATTTTCAATGACTGCCAATTGTCCACTCAATCTTCTCAATTTGAGAAGATCTTTTCAAGAACTTCCATAGTGAATGTAAATTGAAACATTTTGCAGTGGGGTTGTGTATGATGATTAATCAAAG
Organism: Sphyrna mokarran; assembly: GCA_024679065.1. NCBI lineage: Eukaryota > Metazoa > Chordata > Chondrichthyes > Carcharhiniformes > Carcharhinidae > Sphyrna > Sphyrna mokarran. The sequence goes on along the minus strand of JAGIQG010000010.1, from coordinate 18,030,515 downwards.
GTTGGACTCTTGAAAATTTACAGAGCGTCTGAACAATTCAGAGTTTTCTGTTTTAGCTTAGATTTCATTTGTCCAGATTCATCCTGATCGATCAGGACTTTCTTTATGCAACTATCCCAACTATGCTTGGGAGCCCAGAACAATGCACAGCAGTACAAATCTGACCTAATCATCACTTTACACAGAATCATCTTGGCCTCTTTAATTATCTAATTTATTTTGATGCAAATCACAAAATTGCAGTAGCTTTTTTTAAAAGCATTGTTGAAAACTTTCGTACACTTTGCTTCCAAATGACATTGAATTGCATTATTTAAAGTAGTCTTCTGTATTGTTGTTCTCAGATCTTTCCTCATAATTTCCCTCCTTCTGTTTTTCTTTTATTTTCCATTTCTTCCATCTTGCTTGTGAAGTCCCATGGTATCTTCCTGACACTCTATTGCTGCTCCACATTACCTGGTATCTTCATCAAACTTTGATAATCACTTATTTACTTCAATGTTTTTCAGTTCTACCTGTCCAGTAACAGGAAACTCCACCACCTCCCCCCCCCCACCTCCCCCAGGGGGTCAATGAACTTCTCAATGCTCGTGACAACTCTTACGACGAGACAGGACTGGAAAATTTGGTTGATGCTCATTGTTGTGGGAAATTTTAAAGGTGGCCAATTATGTCTTAAAGTAAGACAATTCAAAACTCGCAAGGCAAATATCTCTGTCCAAAGACATAACAAAATTTATTAAATTTATCAGATATAGATCAAGACAATAGAAATAAATGTATAGCCGAATGGAATCTCACAAAGGGATGCATAGGTACTGCACTCCAACAATGCCAACTGAACTGAATTATCCACTCCCTGAAAGCTGCTGTGGCCAGGGAACTAATCACTGTGAGGGTGGCCAACTTAGAGACACTGTGTAAGGCTGAGTGTTGTGTTGTTCATCTGCACTTTATTAAATTCATCAGTCATGATTTGTGCTTGAATGCTATTGCATAGATAGGGGGACTAACTTACATTGAAAGTGAAAAGCTTTCTGATTGACAAAGTCCCTAGTGGGTGATCTAATAATGACCACATGGCTACAGTCCGTGGCCACTTGTTTCTGGGAAAGAATGGGAATCACACGTTCTTCACTGGCTCTCTGCCAGTGACTGAGGAGGAGGCCCTCCTAGCCTTGAGAGCCCAGGGGAAGAGTGCACATGTTCTTCATGCTAATGGGGCATCAGAGTCTTTGTTATTGTGGCTGAGGCTTAATTACTGGGATGGTGACTATCCAGATAGCCTGTGACCTGATGCGCATTGCAGAAAGGGAGGAGGTAATGGTGAACTGGAGTGCGGCTGAATCTGGCTAATATATGATTCAATGAATTTTTGTTTTTCTTACAGGCGAACAGGGTCTATAATGTTTGCAAGAGGCCAACATGACCTCAAAGACCATTAATGCTCTCAGTAAAGCATTGCCGATGTGAGGGATAGACAGACACTTGGCGTCTCAGTCAGGGCCTGATTCATCTCTCGTAAGTAGGGAGGCCATTTGGACGTCATATTGAAAGATGAACAGCAGCTGTTTGCATCTGAGATCATGGCTCGGGGCTGAGCTGATATCACAGCCTTTCTTTCGCCCTTTGTCAGTGACTCAGCGCTTCACAAAGTCATGGCAACAGAAAATATTCTGGCCACAGGACAGGAGCTCTTTACAGTGTCAGACCCCACACTGTTCTCACGTGGACAACAGTCAATGTCATCAGGAATGATGAAGACCAGAGTCTGCAGCCTGCCCCAATTCAGTGGTGGGGGAACAGCATGGCTCAGTACCCATAAGTGAGTGAATAAACCATTAGCATGTGGCACATGAAAAGTAGCAAGTAACATTTACACCATTCACATGTAAACAAATGATCAGCTCCTTCAGGCCAATGGGGCATCAGAGTCTTTGTTATTGTGGCTGAGGCTTAATTAATGGGATGGTGACTATCCAGATAGCCTGTGAACTGATGTTCATTGTAAAAAGGGAGGAGGTAATGGTGAACTGGAGTCCGGCTGAATCTGACTAATATATGATTCAACGAGTTATTGTTTTTCTCACAAGTGAACAGGGCCCATAATGTTTGCAAGAGGCCAACATGACCTCAAAGACCCATCAATGCTCTCAGTAAAGCATTGCCGATGTGAGAGGTAGACAAAGACTCAGTCAGGGCCTGATTCATCTCCCATAAGTAGGGAGGCCATATGGACATCATTTTGAAAGATGAACAGCAGCTGTTTGCATCTGATGAGTGTTTAATCTCCTCATCTCACATAGTTGTATTACCATCATTGAATCCCCACAATCAGCACCTTGGGCACAGCAACTGGTCAGAAACTCAACTGAAATAGTAACAATAGTGAATCAATATAAGAGTCAATGAGAGTGGATACTGTAATGTAAGGTAAATGTACTGATGGGTTACTTCAATCTTCATCAACATTGTGAGTGGCTCGTTATTATCAATGACCAAGTTGGCTAAGTATAGATGGTTGCAGCTCTAAGATTGGGCTTACAGTGAGAAATCTCAAAGCTAATTAATTAATGACCTGGCTTGGTTGGGGAAACATGGATAACTGATATATTTTATAATTGGACTATCCAAATGATAGCAAAGTGATCACTTGATTTTCATAAGCTTTGCTATTTAAAGGCAGCGTAAGAGATTCCCTCAGTAAAGGAATGCTAAGTGCATTGTGTGAAGAATGCCATAAAGGTCTGAGGACTGAGTAAAGATGATCTGTATTAAAAGCTGTGAGCCTGTCAGTCTAGTTTAAATGTCTCGCAGCGGACACAGAGGAATTCATCAGGCGAATGAGGCTGCGTGAGTTCTTCTACAAACCCCAAGAGGCCAATAGTGGACTCAATGAGACAGCTAATGAACCAGAACAGCCTACAGAGGGATCCGCAGTGCAGCAACCGAAGAGGAATGAATCCAATTGGACTCCTCCGGAAGGCCGCTGCCCCCGACTGAACATGTATGCCCAAGCCATCAGGAGGTGCGTGAACACCAGATTTATCAACCGCACTTACAAGACAGTCCCGAACATCACCCAAGCACAATGCAAGGCCATCCGTGCTCTCAAGACCAACCGCAACATTGTCATTAAACCAGCAGACAAAGGAGGCGCCACCGTCATACTGAACAGAACGGACTACTGTGAAGAAGTGTACCGACAACTAAACAATGAGAAACACTACAGCCAGTTACCAGCAGATCCGACCAAAGAACACACTCGTCAACTCAACACTCTGATCAAAACCTTTGATCCGGACCTTCAGAACACCCTTCGGGCTCTCATTCCACGTACTCCCAACATTGGAGATCGCTACTGCCTCCCAAAGATACACAAGGCAAACATACCCGGCTGTCCCATCGTATCGGGCAATGGGACCCTGTGTGAGAACCTCTCCGGCTATATCGAGGGCATCCTGAAACCCATTGTACAAAGAAACCCCAGCTTTTGTCTTGACACTACGGACTTCCTACAGAAACTCAGCACACATGGAGCAGTTGAACCAGGAACACTCCTTGTCACAATGGATGTCTCGGCGCTCTACACCAACATCCCCCACGACGATGGTATTGCTGCAACTGCCTCAGTACTCAATGCCAACAACTGCCAGTTTCCAGATGCAATTTTACAACTCATCCGCTTCATCTTGGACCACACTGTCTTCACCTTCAACAATCAGCTTTTCATCCAGACACACGGAACAGCCATGGGGACCAAATTCGCACCTCAGTATGCCAACTTCTTCATGCACAGGTTCGAACAAGACTTCTTCACCACACGAGATCTCCAACCAAGGTTATATACTAGATACATTGATGACATCTTTTTCCTTTGGACTCATGGTGAACAATCGTTGAAACAACTGTATGATGATATCAATAAGTTCCATCCCACCATCAGACTCACCATGGACTATTCTCCAGAATCAGTTGCATTCTTGGACACACGCATCTCCATCAAGGACGGTCACCTCAGCACCTCACTGTACCGCAAACCGACAGACAACCTCACAATGCTCCACTTGTCCAGCTTCCACCATAGACACGTTAAAGAAGCCAATCCCAATGGACAAGCCCTCCGTATACACAGAATTTGCTCAGATGAGAGGATCGTGACAGACACCTCCAGACGCTGAAGGATGCCCTCGCGAGAACAGGATATGGCGCTCGACTCATCGATCGACAGTTCCGACGTGCCACAACGATAAACCGCACTGACCTCCTCAGAAGACGAACACGGGACACGGTGGACAGCGTACCCTTTGTTGTCCAGTACTTCCCCGGAGCGGAGAAGCTACGACATCTTCTCCGGAGTCTTCAACATATCATTGATGACGATGAAAATCTCGCTAGGGCCATCCCCAACCCCCCACTTCTTGCTTTCAGACAACCGCACAACCTCAAACAGATCATTGTTCGCAGCAAACTACCCAACCTTCAGGAGAACAGTGACCACAATACCACACAACCATGCCACAGCAACCTCTGCAAGACATGCCAGATCATAGACATGGACGACATCATCAAACGTGAGGATACCATTCACCAGGTGCACAGTACATACTCTTGCAACTCGGCCAACGTTGTCTACCTAATACATTGCAAGAAAGGATGTCCCGAAGCATGGTATATTGGGGAGACCATGCAGACACTACGACAGCGGATGAATGAGCATCGCTCAATAATCACCAGGCAAAACAGTTCCCTTCCTGTGGGCGAACACTTCAGCAGTCATGGGCATTCGGCCCCCGACCTGCGGGTAAATGTTCTTCAAGGGGGCTTTCGTGATACACAACAGCGCAGAGTCGCTGAGCAGAGACTGATAGCCAAGCTCCGCACACATGAGGACGGTCTTAACAGGGATCTTGGCTTCATAACACACTATCTGTAACCCCCTGTAACTTGCCTGGGTTAGCAAAAAACCTCACTTACTGTGCTGTCTGGAGGAAATACACAATTCTCTAAGCAATGCTCAGGATTCCCTTCACACACATTGTTAGCCACTTTAACACTTGAATAGCAGGTTAGATGTAAGGATTCGCATTCTAATCAGCAACCTCTGACTGTCTGTGCTGATGTGTGCTATTGCAGACCAGAACACTGCATTTGCCTGAGGAAGACATGGAGTGTTGAAAGCTCGCAATTTTATATCAAATAAATCGGTTGGATTAAAAATTGGTGTTGCTAAATTCTTACAGAGTCTAGTTTAAACTCAGTAAGTTTTGGCCCTGGAGTCTGTCTTTGAAAAGTGAATGAGTTGAATAAATTGTGAATATATCTCACTATTTCAGGAATGATGGATAGTGTACATGGAGAGCTCCACAATTCTCAGTTCCCTTCAAACCCACCTTCATGCTATCCTTGAATTCCATGAGTTTCTCCCCCCAAGAGATGGCAAGAGGAGAGCTCCCCATTTGACAAAGAGAGCCTGGATGGAGGACAAAGGTGATGATGTCTGCAGGACCCAGATGCTGCACAGGACAAAGGTACACAACTTACATTTAACAAGTATGAGTATGCAAGCTTAATGTGCTGGCATTTATGTGAGAGGGCATTATGTGATGGGCATGAGGAGAATGTCAGGCAGGGTAATGGATGTAGGGGCTATAGTAATAATGTAAGGAACCACATTTCCAAAATACCAACCAGTTGAATGACCCTGTAGGGGGCCAATGCCCTAGTATGCATTGCAGAAAGACAAGCAACAATGACAACTTGCCAGTGCAGTTGATTCAGATGAACACATGATTCGACCATTTATTCAATGTCAGTTTGGATATGTGTTTGAATATTGTAGCATAGAGGCATACTTCACTGAGACTTTTGGATAAAGATCATTGGCCTTCATTGCAGAATTAACCAGAGGTGAATTGTTGCGGATGTATTTTGTGTTGGGAGCACATTCTAGTACAGATGAGGATCTCGGCCTTTATGTAGCATTTTGATGTCTTAGATCTGAACAAAGACACATTTCATTTCTCTGTCATTCATTGCTTGATACCCATCTTATGAGTTGCCATGGACAGATTCCGCGTCCTGTCCATCATCCAAATCATTGTGCAACTCATCATCTGATGAGCTATAGAAGCCCTCAGGATCCTTGTTTTCAATGTCAGCACTTCTTTACAATGCCAGGTTTTGCAGTGCATGCCAGACAATGAAGTTCAGAGATGTGTTTCCGGGAGAAACTGTGAGTGTGGATGAAGGAATGGAACTGCGCCTTCAGCACCTTCAACAGATCTATGGTCCTCTCACTGGTTGCTCTGGAGTTGTGCTAGCTGGTATTAAAACTTGCTTCCATCAGGGCTGGTTGTTTAATGTTCCACAATCCTTTCAAGGGGCATTTCTTGTAAATTGTTATCTAGATGTCAGAAGAGACACAATGAGCAGTGTCACTTTATTAGTTTGTTAGTTTCAATATGTGTTTGAAGTTAGTGGTGAACTAACCACAAGTTCTATGAGAAATTGGATGATAAATATCATTGGCTCTCTTTGCAGACTTAGTCAGAGTTGAAACTTTGCAGACGTATTCAAAGTTTGGAACACGTTGCTGTTGTTTGATGCGTGAGAAGCAGAGTTGTGATGTTATTTTGTTGTTACTTTATTAAAATCATCAGTAGTGTTTTGTGTTTGAATGACTTGAGATGAACTTCAAAGAAAGTGTCACAAATCCAGGAGACATTCTGATAAATGTCCAATATCATGCAATTGAACCACATCTTTAGAAGATGTACAGTTCTCTTGATCATTGCCCTAGTGGTGTCCTCACAGGCATTAAACATTTCTTCTGTCAGAGACTGTGGATTCATAGAATGTCCCTATTCAATGGATATTCCTTGCAAACCACCATCCAGCTGTGCATAAGGAAATGAGACATTACCTGGGAGTGTCAGAGGATAGACATCATGATCACTCCCAATGCATCGCGCACTTCTGAACCTTGGCAGATGAACAGAAGCTGTCTATACCTTCCAGCTTCTCTCAGGGCACTTCTGATGGCAGCAGACTTTCCTCTGCTCGTCTGCCAGTGACTGAAGGCATCAGTGTGTCACGGGGGCAGAGGACGCTCCAACGACAGTAGGACCATTGCAGCATAGTACCTGTAAATGAGTGTAGGCACAGAGGAATTATCACTAGTGTTCTTATTACTGTGTAAGGCAGAGAGTGTTGTGTTGCTAATTTGCATTTTATTATAATCATCAGGAATGTCATGTGTTTGAGTGATAATGTGTAGATTTGGGATAATGCCCAAAGGAAGTGTTACAAACTCTGATAGAGATCCGAGACCTGCAACAGAACTACATCTTCAGCAGATCTATGGCGTTTCTGATAGTCACCTGTCAGCTGCTGGTCGCCAATCTTCTGTCGGAGACTGTGGATTAATGTTCTGTAACCTATTCAGTGGGTATTCCTTGTAAACTGACTCAAGCAATTGTGGGGCCAGCTGAGAATGCCAGAGAATAGACGTCATGATCCGTCCAGTGTATCACATACATCTGCACCTTGACAGATGAGAAGAAACTGTCTACACCTACCAGTTACTCTTGGGTGCTGTTGGTGGCAGCCTTTCCTCTGCCCCACTACGAGTAACTGAGTGCTTCAGGACATCATGTGATAGAGGAGGATCACTGCAGCATTGCACCTGTAAAAGAGTGTAAACACTGAGGAATTATCACTGATAAGTTTAATGTGTGTGTGAGGCAGAGAGTTGTGGTGTTAATTTGCACTTTATTAAAATTATCAGTAATGTTTTGTGTTTGAATGATAATGTGTGAATATGGAGCAAACGCCCAAAGAAAGTGTCCAAATCCAGGAAACCTTCTGATAAAGCTCTGAGACCAGGCACTGGAACTGCATCTTTAATAGATCCACAATTCTCTCGATTGTCGTCCTAGTTGGGCTCTGATTGGCACTGAACTTCTGTCAGAGATTGCGGATTAGTATACTGTTACCCATTTAATAGGTATTCCTTGTAAACTGCCATCAAGTTGTGCAGGGGACTCAAGGAAGTGTAGCATTAGCTGGGAGCGCAGCAGATATAGTCATCATGATGCCTCCAGCGTATTGCACACATCTGCAGGATGTGCTAATGGTGATGTTAGACAAACTGCACCTTGAGCAGATGAGCAGAAGCTGTCTACACTTGCCATCTGCTCTTGGGGCACTCCTGATGGTGGCAGCCTTGCTCATGCCCATCTGCCAGTGCCTGAGCGCTTCAGGATGTTACAGTGACAGAGAAAGCACCGACCACAGGAGAATCATTGCAGCACAGCACCTAACACTGGTGTTTGATGTGTGTGTGAGGCAGAATGTGGTGTTAATTTGCACTTTATTCAAATCATCAGTAATGTTTTGAATTTGAGTGATAACATGTGAAATTGGGACAATCACCTACAGAAATTGTCACAAGTCTTGGACACCTTCTGATAAAGATCCAAGATCAAGAACAGAACCAAAACTTCAGCAAATGTACGGCTCTTTTAATCATTGCCCTGATGGTGGCCTGACCAGCATTAAACCTTTCTTCTATCGGACGCTGTGGTTTCACGTTTACCCCCATTCAATGGGTTTTCCTTGTGAACTGCCATCCAGCTGTGCAATGACATAAGGATATGTGGCGTTTGTTGAGAGTGTCAGAGGATAGACATTATGATCACTCCCAGCGTACACTGCACTTCTGAACCTTGGCAGATGAACAGAAGCTGTCTACACCTGCCAGCTGCTCTCAGGGCACCTCCTGGCAGTGACAGTCCTTCCACTGCTTGTCTGCCAGTGACTGAGTGTTTCAGGATGTCATGGTGACAAAGGAGGCTCCAACCACAAGAGGATCATTGCAACATCGCACCTGTAAACGAGTGTAGACACAGAGGAATTATCACTGATGTTTGATGCGTGTGTAAGGCAAAGGGTTGTGTTGTTAATTTGCACTTTATTAAAATCATCAGTGATGTTATGTGTTTAAATAATAATGTGTGGACTTAGGACAAATGCCCAAAGAAAATGTTACACCTCCAGGAGACCTTCTGATAAAGATCCTAGATCTGACAATGGAACCGCATCTTCAACAGGTCCATGGTTCTCTCGATTGTCATCCCGAAGGGGCCTGGACTGGGGTTAAAACTTTCTTCTGTCTGAAACTATGGATTAATATTCTGATACCCATTCAAAATGTATTCCTTGTAAACTGCCAGCTGGCTGTGCAGGGGACTCAGAGAAGTGTAGCATTAACTGAGAGCGCAGGGAATATAGACATTGTGATGTCTCCAGCGTATCCTGCACATCTGCAGGATGTGCTAATGGTGATGTCAGACAAACTGCACCTTGAGCAGATGAACAGAAGTTGTCTACACCTGCCAGCTGCTCTCGGGGCACTCTTAATGTTGGCAGTCCTTCCTCTGCCCGTCAGCCAGTGCCTGAGCTGTTCAGGATGTCACAGTGATGAGGAGGCCCAACCACAGAAGGCGCAGTGCATCATAACACCTAACAGTGTTGTTTGATGCATGTGTGAGGCAGAAAGTGCTGTTGTTAATTTACACTTTATTAAAATCATCAGTAATGTTTTGAATTTGAATTATAATGTGTGCAATTGGGACAAATGCCCAAAAAAAGTATTGCAAATCCAGGAGATCTTCTGATAAAGAAATGAGAGCAGGAAATGGAACCACATTTTCAGCAGATGTATGGTGTTCTTGATCATTGCCCCGTTGGTGGCCTCACTGGCATTAAACCTTTCTTCTGTCGGAGACTATAGATTCATGTTCTGCCCCCATTCAATGGGTTTTCCTTGTGAACTGCCATCTAGCTGTGCAGTGACATAAAGAAATGTGGTGTTTGCTGGGAGTGCCAGAGGATAGACATCATGATCACTCCCAGTGTATCATGCACACCTGAACCTTGGTAGATGAACAGAAGCTATCTACACCTGCCAGCTGCTGTCGGGGCAACTCCTGGTAGTAGCACCTCCTTTGCCTGACTGTCAGTGATTGAGTGCATCAATGAATCACAGTGACAGAGGAAGTTCCAGTCACAGGAGGGTCATTGCAGCACAGCACCCATAAACGAGTGTAGACACAGAGGAATTATCACTTGTGTTTGATACGTGTGTAAGGCAGAGTGTTGTTTTGTTAATTTGCACTTTATTAAAATCACCAGTAATGTTGTGTGTTTGAATAATAATGTGTGGACTTGAGAGAAACGTGAAAAGAAAGTGTTGCAAATCCAGGAGAACTTCTGATAAAGATCCAAGACCTGGCAATGAATCACATCTTCAATAGATGTACGGTTTACTCGATTGTCACCCTGGTGTTAAACTTCTGACTGGTGTTAAAGTTCTCTTCTTTCGGAGACTGTGAACTAACATTCTGCCACCCATTCAATGGGTATTTTTTGTTAACTGACATCCAGATATGCAGTGGGCTTAAAGAAGTGTGATATTTTCTGGGAATGACAGAGAATAAACATCACGATCACTCCAAGTGTCTCGTGCACTTTTGAATTTTTGCAGATGAACAGAAGCTGTCTACGCCTGCCCGATGCTCTTTAATGTACTCCTGATGGCAGCCTTTCTTCTGTTCATCTGCCAGTGACTGAACATGTCAGTGTGTCACGGTTAGAGGGGAGATTCCAACTATAGGGCTATCATTGGGGCAAAGCACTTAACACTATTGTTTGATGCATGTTTGAGGCAGAGCATTGTGTTGTTAATTTGCACTTTATTAAAATCATCAGTAATAGTATGTCTTTGAATGATAATGTATGGACTTGAGACAAATGTCCAAAGGGAGTGTTACAAGTCCAGGAGATCATCTGATAAAAATCCCAGACCAAGCAACGGAATCACAACTTCCACCAATCTACGATTCTCTCGATCATTGCCCAGGTGATGACCTGATTGGAATTAAACTTTTTCTTTGTCACAGGCTCTGCATTTCTGTTCTGCACTATAAGCCACTTGTTCAACAGATGTTTCTTATGAATTGCAATCCAGCCCTGCGCACAGCAGAAAGAGTTGTGATATTAGCCTGGAGCGCCAGAGGATATAGATATCATGATGCCTCCCAGTGAGCATATGCGCTAATTGTGACAAACTATCTTGGCAGATGAACAGATGCTGTCTACACTTGCCAGCTGCTCGAGGGCTCTTCTGATGGTTGCAGCCTCTCCTCTGCCCATCTGCCAGTGACGCTTCAGGATATCATGGCGACAGAGAAGGCTCCAATCACAGGAAGGTCATTGCAGCAGAGCACCTATTAACGGTGTTTGATGCGTGTGTGAAGCAGTATTGTGTTGTTAATTTGCACTTTATTAAAATCATCAGGAATGTTATGTGTTTGAATGATAATGTGTGGACTTGGCCCAAAGAAAGCGTCACAAATCCAGGAGACCTTTTGATAAAGATCTGAGAATTGGCAACAGAGCCACACTTTCACCGGATCTGTGGTTCTCTCAGTGATCGCCCTGGTGGAGTGCTGATTTACATTAAACCTTCATTCTGTCAGAAACTGCAGATTAATGTTCTGCCACCCATTCAATGGGTATTCCTTTGAAACTGCCATTCAGCTATGCAGTGGACTCAAGGAAGTGTGACACCAGCTGGGAGCACCAGAGGATAGACATCATGATTACTCCCAATATATCGTGCACTTCTATATGTTGACAGATGAACAGAAACTGTCTACGCCGTAGATTGATGTTCTGCCATTCTTTCAATGGGCATTTCTTGTAAACTGCTATTCAGCTGTGCAGGGGATGCAAAGAAATGTTAATTTGCACATTATTAAAATAATCAGTAATGTTATGTGTTTAAATGATGATGTGCAGAATTGGGTCTAACACACAATCAGAATGTAGTTCCATGAGATCTTTCAGTCCAGATCATCGACCCTTTTTGCAGATGTAGCCAGAGGTGAATCATTGTAGATATGCTCAGCGTTTTGAGCATATTTCAGTCCAAATGAAGATTTCAGCCTCCATGCATTGTTTTAGCAGGAACACATCAATGCCTTTGCTCTGAATAAAAGTTCCTCCTTTCCAGTTCCTGATGCCCATATAGTCAGTTGTAAGCGTCGTGTTCCGCATCTTGTTCATCATCACTCAACTCATCATATGAGAAAGCACAAAGCCTCTAGGGTTCCCTGTCCATAAAATCTTCATCTTTTGCAATGACAGACAGGCACGTTTATCTTGAGTTGTCCTCTTCTGCATGTCAGAGAGCACTTCTTTTCTTTCTGACTCACTTCTCAATGTAAAATCTGAGGGACCTCCCTTCATTAACATCTAAATTGTCCTCAGACAGAAGTAGTTTCCAACTTGTAACACATCCCTGCTATCTGTAAAGCCGGTTTAGAATATAATGAGATCAGTGATGAGGAAGGGAGTACCAATCACCTTCTTGGTTTTTTGGGTTTTTTAAATCCGTTCAATTGATGAGGCCAATGGGATTGAACATTTGAAACATAGATGTAGAAATTTCGACATAGAGAAAAAATATAAACATAGAAAAACACATTTGGGCAGGTAGGCAATATTGCCAGGTGGCTTTTAGTACTTGCTGCAGGCTGGGAGCCCAGAGGAACACTGAGGAGTGAGAGTTTTAGCAGAGTCTGTGGTGAGGTTTTGTAAGAATGCCTGGTGTCCTAACATTGAGGGATTTAGCTGTTGAGCAGCTAAAGGAGGCAACTTTCATCGATCATCTGTAAAAGGGAGCTCTCAGCTGGCCTCACCACATCACCCAACTTCTGTCACCATGGCCTGTACATCAGTCCATGCTGTGGGGGACGGGCTCCTATTTTTGAAGTGTCATTCCAGCAACTTATTCCGCATTGTAGTCAGGTCCTCCTCCAAAGATAGAGATCTTCTCCAGCTGACCCTTTCCAGCTTCAAGAACCCTCTTCCTGTTATGTTGAATTGGACAAGGAATCTTGTCTCCAGGCCAATTAAGGTCCCAATGATGAGGAAACCTTGAATTCAATCAACTTCCCACCAGAGTGGGATTGGGACCTGAAAACTGAAACTGTTTTCAAACTTTGTGGAAAACAGTGCAGTGCTTAGACTCAAGGGGAATTAATATGGTAAATACGTGGGATTGCTGGGATAGGGGCTGGAGGGATTTTTGTCGATGTAAGCTCAATGGGCTCAACTGTCTCCTTCTGCATTGAAGGCATACTACGATTCTATGGCATGACTGTCATCTGAGATGGGGCTAAATTGGTTAGGATTATATTCACTGGAGTTTAAAAGAGAAGGCATCTCATAGAAACTATAAAATTCGAACAGGATTGGACAGAAGTGTTTTAGAATGAATATTCCTGATGATGGGGGAGTCCAGAACTAGAGTTCATAGTTTAAGGATGAAGAGTAAACATTTTAAGACTGAGGTGAGGAAAGAAATTTCTTCAGCCAGAGAGTTGTCCATCTATGAAATTCATTGGCACAGCAAGTAGTTGAGATCAAAATATTATGTGATATAGATATAGCTCCAGACGGCTAAAGGGATCAAGGAATAGGGGAGAGGCAGGATCAGGGAATTTTATGATCAGCCATGATCATAGTGGTAGAGGAGGCTCAGTTTTGCCTGGTCGCCCTTCCTGTTGGTGAACACTTCAGCAATCATGAGCATTTGGCCTCCAACCTTCGGGTAAACGTTCTTCAAGGGGGCCTTCACGACACACAATAGTGCACAGCCGCTGAGCAGAGACTGATAGCCAAGTTCTGCATGTATGAGGATGGTCTTAACAGGAATCTTGGCTTCATGTCACACTATCTGTAACCCCCATGACTTGCCTGGGTTAGCAAAAAACCTCACTTACTGTGCTGTCTGGAGACAATGCACATCTCTTTAACTTGTGCTCAGTTCCACTCACATTGTTAGCCACTTTAAGACTTGAATAGCAAGTTAGGTGTAAAGATTTGCATTCTAATCAGTAATCTGTAAACAGTCTGTGCTGTTACGTGTGCTGTTTGAAACCAGAATACCTCATTCACCTGACGAAGACCAGAGAATCGAAAGCTTGTGAGTTTACTATCAAATAAATTGGTTGGATTTTAACCTGGTGTTGTCAGACTTCTTCCTAGATTGATGCGTACATATGGCTAAGACTTTATAGCTGTTACACCAAACGCTGAGCCGATTATTCATGGTTACCTCAGCAAAAGTCCTGAACTCATGTTTCCTCATCTTAACAATTGAAGCGAGCTGTTCCAACTTGTCTTCCACATAGAGGCTTTCTGTCCCACAGGATCTGCTGCTAACCCAGTGACCTTTTTCCAGTTTGTGTGTTGAAAATTCAACTTCAGTCTGCAGCTCACTGAAAAGCTTAACCTGAGAATGTTTGAATATAAGTGTGATGAATATTAATTCTACAACACGTAACTCACATTGTTTGACTAATTTTGTGATTTCCATTGTATTAGCTTTGAATATATTTGTAAATAATGACATTTGGTTAAACTGCTTTAATATTAAATTATCATTTTCTTCTCATGTCTCCAGATGCTTTTTTTGTATTCATTCATGGAGCATGGGCATTGCTGGCTGTACAACATTTATTGCCCATTTTTTGTTGCCTTTGGAAGACAGTTGAGAGTCAACCACATTGCCATAAGGTAAACTTAAGTCACTCACACATCAGCACCTTTTGCATAGTAACTGACTCTCACTGGTGTGTAACTGAATGGGGATAAACCTCTATCCAGCTGACATCAAAAAGCCACCAGCATTGCATAACATAGCAACCAGGAAATTTGCATCTAAACAGAGCAAACACCTCTCATACTGTCTTAAAATGGACAAATGCCCCAACATTGCCTTGGCTTCCCAATCTATCCAATCCATTTATGAACACACAATGTTCATTTTGCTCTGTCCTTATCACTGATCCCATGTGGAGCCTTCAGGCAGAATAAAATTATATCTTTAAAATGTGAGGTCCCAATAACTCCTATAGACACTTGCTTTTATACACCAGAATTCCTTCTTCCCTTTTCTTGTATTGGGCAGTCTGTTTCCTTCCTTCTGCTCTGGAAGTAAGAAAGTATTTGGAATGTTTTTTTTGGGATGAATAAGGGATGTGACAATCTTTCTGGTCTGCAACAAGTCCATTTCCATGAAGGAACTAAGAGGCAGTGACCAGAATTTTGCCATTCCACTTGCCACTATAATAGGAGTGGGTGAGTGAGGGGTAGACAATGGAAAGGTGCATTGACCTGGAGTGGGAAAACATGGTTTCAGGATGAGCGAGGCTGGAAAATCCAACCAAGAACTGGTTGAGATGAACGCTCAGCACAGATTCCATTCTCTCCAATCAATCACTTAGTGTGACAGTCAATATATGAATGAGATGCAATGCAAAGCTTTTTTCTGGAATGTTTTTTCAAATACAATCAACTCCCATATGGCATGTATTAAATGCAGTGTGTAACCACAATAACACTATAAAATGTAGTGTAGTCACTTGGGTTTAACATGTGATGAATACAAAGTAAATTCCTGTAAAATGTCAGCTTGAAGAATACTCTGGTGAGGTTTTGTATCATCTTTCACACGAGTTAAAATCCATTTGTCTTGTCACATTAAAGGCCATGCCATAACAGTTCAGTAAGGAGATTACACTCAACTTCTAGTCTAGTGGGAATCTCAGCCAAGTTCCTCTCTTTGCAATACTCTTCAAACTTGCATTTTCATCCCATCTTCCAAACTGAGAATCTTTGGAAACCAAATCACATCTCTGATTCCTTTCCCAAGTTTATCAGTTTGATGATGATGCATCTTCACTTTCCATCTTCCTGAGATCTTCAAGGGTCCTCTAATATAAAAGTGACTGCTATTAATGTTAAAATCAGAAACTGAAATACATACAGTGGGATTATTTTCATAATTGTTATAATTAATTTAAAAATCTTTGGTAATTAATGACATTTGATTAAGGTTCTTCAATATTAAACTTCCCATTCCCCAGATGAATTAAAGTTATTCACAGTGTCAGCTTATGACCCCAGATGTGTAACTCCAGGTGGGGGGGGGGAATAAACGTGTCTCCAGCTGACATCACACAGTAACCAGCAAAATTTGTATCAAAACAGGACAAACCTCCTCCCTCCCACTCTGTTATAAAATGGATTAATAACTCAGCATTGTCCTTGTATTCCCTATCAATGTAGCCGTGAACACAGATTATACATTTAGCACTGTCTTCACTACTGCCTCCACCCATATAGAACCTTCAGGCAGACAATGTGAGGTCACAATATCCAATAATTCCCATAGCTGTTTCTTGCTTTGATATACCACAATATCTCTTCTTTTTCTACATTAGGCGATATCTCCTTTCTTCTGCTGTGGCAGTGAAAAATTATTTGGAATATTGTTTCTGAAACCAGTCTATTCCCATATGAAGGAACTAGGAGACAGTAAGTTGGGAGAGGTCAGACAGGGTTGCAGATGTAGGTTCAGCACAGGTAATGCTGAACTGGGCACAGTGCCAAGTTTTCTCCAGAATGTTCTTTTTTCAAATGCAGTGAACTCCCATGCAGCATATGTTGAATGCATGGTGCATACTGACACTATAAAATGAAGTGTCGAAGGTTAGGTTCAGCATGTGATGAATACAAAATAAAAATCCATTAAAATGTCATCTTGAAGAACACTCAGGTGAGATCTTGTCTAGCATTACATATGACTTAAGCCCCATTTGTCTTGTCAAATTAAAGGCCATACCATAGGAGTTGAGAAAGAAAATTATGCCAGATATTTAAGACACGCTCCTTGGGAAATTCTGGTCTGGCGGGAATCCCAGTCAAGTTTCTCGCTTTTACAATATTTTTCAAGCTCGCTACTTCATGCCAGCTGCGGACCTGCAATCATTGAGTCTCACGGCATGTACATGAGGTCACGTCTTCAGTTCCACATGGACTTGGACCATGGCTTCTTTTTCTTCTACTCACTGGAAAAAGGGTAGGCTAATCATCAGCAGCTCCTTACACTGCTGGTCGACGATGGATACTCTCTCGTCTCGGATCTGAGGGGTGTCCAGAGTTTTGCCCAGGATTTCTTTTCTGACCTCTTCTCTCCGGGTCTGTCTAGTGAGGATGCCCACATAGTTCTGTGGGAGGACCTGCTGCAGGTCAGCTCGGAGGGCATCGGTCGGCTGGAGGCCAATATCAGCCTGACTGAGGTGGTTGGCATCCTCAGTGGCCTCAATGGATGAGGCAAGGCCCTGGGCTGGTAGGGCTACTGTGGAGTTCTTCAGAGCGTTCTGGGACATCTTGGGGAACGGCTACACCGGGGTCCTGGGGGAGCAAGCATTGCTACCAGGGAGATACCCCTTTCGTGGCAAAAAAGGGCTGCCCTTTGTCTGGCCAATTGTATTCTACATGCGTGAAGCCATTCTTGAGCCTCTTGCGGAGGATGTTGTGGGGTTTGGCTCTGTGCAGCCCAGATGTAGGGCTGGTCCTGTTGGCTTACACCAATGACATGCTCCTTGTGTTCACGGACCCGGATGACGCACAGAGGATGCGAGAATGCCAGGCAGTGTATTCTGCCACGTCTTCCGCCAGGATCAACTGGGCCAAGTGCTCTGGACTTCTAGTCGGTTCTTGGGAGATGGATCCTCTTCCAGAAGAGTTCGGGCCTTTCACCTGGAGTAGGACCAACCTGCTCAACTCAAGGGCCCATCTCTGCCCAACCAGCAAACTGGCAGGAGATGGAGACCAAAGTCACTGGTCATCTGTGTCGCTGGACAGGACTACTCCGGGTGCTGTCCTACAGGGCGCGAGCTCTCGTCATCAACCAGCTGGTCGTCTCCATGCTGTGGTCCCTTTGGCGCCAATATCCGAAGAATCTTCTTGTGTTTGTTCTGGGACAACCGTCTGCACTTGGTCCCTGCTGCTGTTCTGCACCTCCCTCTTGAGGAGGGATGTCAAGGTCTGTTGTCCCTTCACACTTCAGATAGTGATCTTCTGCCTCCAGATCCTGCAGAGATACCTTTACATTGAGCCTCCTCCATGATGGTGTACCCTGGCGATGTATTTCTTCCACCAATGGCATGGCCTCAATTATGACATGCAGCTCCCTCATATCAATTTGGGGTGCATTTTGACCGCTTTGCAGGAGTTTCCTGTCTTTTACCAGGACCTCCTCACTGGAACATGGTCACCTCATGACACTATCAGGAGTGGTGGCTCTTGTGCAAGAGCCATTGCTCAGGAATCCATTCCTCCAGCCGTATAACTTCAGGTGGCTGACAGAGAGGGAGGCTGCGGGTGCCTGGGCGACCAGGATTGGGGACATGCTGGATGACGGAAGAGTGGGCTGGATAAGCCCCCACGTGCTGGCTGAGCGCATGGAGGTGTCTGTCCAGCGCGTGACCAAAACCATCCAAAGCCTTAGGTCCGTCATTCTCAGCCCCAAAAGTGCACGCGGTGTTTTCCTGAAGAATCTTTTATTAATGTTTTGTTTACACTTCAGTCCCATGATCCTGATCTCCAGACACGGCACAGTGTCTAGAGAAAATACACATTTCTCTAACCAATGCTTCACTCACATTGTTAGCCACTTTAACACTTGAATAGCAGGTTAGGTGTAAGGATTCGCATTCTAATCAGCAATCTGTGACTGTCTGTGCTGATATGTGTGCTATTGCAGACCAGAACACTGCATTTGCCTGACAAAGACGAAAAGTCAAAAGCTCGCTGATTTACTATTAAATAAATTGGTTGGATTTAAAATTGGTGTTGTCAAACTTTACTGAGTTTACCCCAGTCCAATGCCGGCAACTCTACATCAGGTGTCTCTGGGAGAGGCACCATGCCATATCTATGGGCACAATTGTCGCTCTCCATGCCATTGGGCACCACAGGGGCTGAGATGCATTATCGACCCTAATAACCACATTTTAATTTGATGTTTTCAAGTTTCCTTTGTACTTTGATTTGTTTGAGCATTTCCCCCTCCTTTTGGTGAGCTGCCCCTTTTATTTTGCCCTCATTTAACTTGAGATTTTTTATTTGATTTGACTTTAAAAGAGCCCAAGAATCTTTTGAAATAAAAATGATTAACCTTGATTTTGGAATCTGTAACTTGAAAATGTGAGGGTATTTTTATGACCAAATTTGAAACAGAATTAAACATTTTTGTAATTAATGACATCTAAATTATTTTATTATTAAATCATTGTTTTATTACTATTTCTCTGGAAGAACAGAAGTCATTCACAAACAGTGTCAGCTGCTGATTCCAGCTCCTCTTCCACAGTAAACTGCCCCTCATTGTTGTGTAATTCAGGGGGAAATAAACCTGTCTCCATCTGACATCACAAAAAAGCCAGCATCACATCACAATTTGTGTGAAAAGAGAGCAAGTTTCTTCCGACTCAGTGCATTTAATGGTCAAATAACATAGCTTTGCCCTTTATTCATCACTCTACTGGGCATGAAACACGGTTTTATAATCCATTCCACCTACAACCCTTCAAAAGATGTGAAGATGCCGGCATTGGACTGGGGTAAACACAGTAAGAAGTCTCATAACACCAGGTTAAAGTTCAACAGGTTACCTGGTGTTGTGAGACTTCTTACTGTCCAGAAATCAAGCATAGCCTCTCAAAATTACAACTTAGACAATTTTCCATCAATTTCCCAAATGTGAGGGTTCTGCATTTCACCATTTCACTACTTCCACTATTCAATATGCCCCATGCTCACCTCTTACATTATCCAACAAATGCCTGCCCTCTCTTTATATCGGGAAGCACTGCAGCAACATTTAGAGAGTACATGATGGGTATTAAAGGTTAAATCTCCTTCTTTCCGTTCCCTCAAACATCCCCACATTCTGCACAGCATGGGTTAGAAACTGAATAACGCTCCTGCCACATTGTTTCATCAAACACTTCCATGGTGAGACAGCAGAGTTAGACAGTGTAACACTTTCTTTGCTATGTTTCATCAAATAGTCAACTCAGCTACAGCATGTGTTTGGTGCAACTTACAGCTCCCTTGAAACTACACAATAAAGCACAGCAGGTCAAGAACAGCGTGGAATGAACAGACAGTAGAACAAACACTCTGGTGTAATCCCTGTCTCTGCCCTTTTTTTCCCCCCAATTCAAATGGGTTCGTAAACAGATGTAAGCCAGATGGCATAGACCGTAACGATGCTAACACTTTTGTTGAATATTCTTAGATTAAAAAAGTCATTTAAAACTAAGAATTTGCAATGTAAACACATTCTAATAAATTATGTTCAGGACAAGTTTAAAACCTGTGAAAAAACAAAGCACTAATCTGCTGGGATAGACAATCAATTAAATAATCAAAGACAGAATAGACGCTCAAGAATAATATTAGGATATCAGAAAAGATCAGATAGCAACTGTGAAAATAACCATAGGCAAATCTTACATAATATTATGCAGATATATAGAAGCAAATTGTATAATTTACAAGATGATATAATGTATTAATTTGTTATCATTAATTTAAGAAAAAACATGCATGTATTATTATCACATTAATAAGGTGTTACTAAGACTATGAAAGGTACAACACATAAAGAATATTCCAATGCAATATTCTTCCTTCATAGCTTTGTAAAATGAATCCCTTCTAATTACATGTCCAGTTCTTCTTTAAAAGTTATCGTTGAATCTGCTTCTATTTCAGACAGTGCTTATTAGATAATCATAACCCATTGAATTTAAAACAAAATAAATGATCTACCATTTAGTCTTTCCTATTACCTTAAATTCACGTCCTCTGGTTATTATTGACCTGTCAATATGGTTTGTTTCTGTTTTTCCCTCTCCAGATCTCATTGAAGGAACTATTCCCTACATGTCAAATTTTGGATAGTTCAGTAATGAAAATTGGATCTGTTAATATCAGCTGTACTTTTACCTGTGTGAGAAACCATGGATATGCAAACTACAATCCATCTCCATTCCCCATCCCAGCAAAAATACTGGGTGTCTGATTTGGGATTAGAACTTGAGGAATTCGGACTTTGGTACTACTTTGTTTGAAGTGTCATGGTGAAATATCAGGCCCTTGTTTCTTTTTATTAATAATGCTGTATTGACCATGATAACCCATGTGTTTTAAGTTTGATAACAAATCATCTGATACTTTATTGAAGACCTGCTAGAAGTCCAGATGCATGACCTTAGCGGTATAACCTTCTTCATCCCTTTCCATTGCTTCACCAAAGAACTCAGGTTTTTAGACATAACTTTCCCTTAACAAATCCAACCTGGCTGTCATTTATCAATTCACAAGTCTTTCCAAATGCCCACTAATTTTGTCATAGACAAAAAAGTCTTGTTCTCAAACAATTTCCCCACCATCAACAATTGGCTGACTGGTCTGTAGTTAACTGTTTAGCTGTCTCCTTTTAATTTACCTTAGGTGTAACATTTGCAACTCTGGAGCTCTTTGGAACCTCTCCTTTTCCAGTGATTACTCAATAACTGGTATGGCTGTCCATCTAAGTAACTCCGAGTTATTGGTCATAGGTTCTGTATGTCCGTGTGCGGCTAATAAACCTGCCTCTAGACTGCACCTTTGACTGCACGCTTCGTAGGTGTTTCCAGGGGTGGTTCAGTTCTGGGATTCTAGATTATTGGTATTCCTTTCTCAGGCTCCTTTTCTTTTCAATTCTTACCATTGGGTATCCTCAATGAACAGTGCCTTTTCAACCAGGAGGCTCATCCAAATAGACCTCTTCTGAGCACATGTCACCCAGGCACTGACTTCTATGTTGCATTTCATGAGGCAAGCCTTTGGCGTATCTTTGAAGTGCTTCTTTTGCCCTCCTCTTGTATAGGAGCCTCCTTTGAGCTGGACAAAGATTTGTTTTGGTAATCAGGACTCTGACATCAAAAGCACAAGACCAACCCAACAGAGTTGGTTTTGAATGATCATGGCTTCAGTGTTGTTGTTCTTGGCTCCTTCAAAGACACTGATGTTAGCATGCTATCCTCCCAGCTGATGAGGAGAATCCATCTCAGATAGTGTTGATGGTCTCTCTCCGTAACCCTCAGGCGGCATCAGTGTGTAATCCAAGTTTCTGGGCCATAGAGAAGAGGTGGGAACTTGCTTGCCTTCTACACAAAGATCTTGCTATCAGCACAAATATCGTGGTCATCAAGCACCCTTGCCCTTAAGTGTCTGCATCCAGCATTTGCGGATTCAATGTAACATTGGAACTTCATATTGATGTTAGTCTTAGATGAGAGGTGGCTTCAATAAGGGGAATGTTCCACATTTGAGAGGACTTCTCTGTTGATCTTGATGCAGCAAGAATCTGGATCTTGTGGGTTGGGGGAAAACTTCATTCTTTTTTGAAGTTGAATCTGAGACTGATTCTTTGGTATGCTTCCATGAAATATGATTGGAGATGCTTTTCTGAGAGAGTGGAGCTGGCAATGTTGTCCTCATACTGAAGTCCACAAGCAATGTTGGTTTTGTTTTCTTCTTGGATTTCAACTGGTTGCTGTAGAAAGATTTTCCATCCATCTTGTAGACAATGTCTACTCAACTGGAGGGCTTGTTCTTGACAAGGTGAAGGATGGTGGTGATGAAAACAAAGAAAAGGATATATGTGACTACAATGATCTCCTGCTAAGTACCAACAGAGTGCAAAGACCTTTGATAGGAGGTTGATGAGTCAGGCACAGACAGGTTTGTGAATTGTACAACTGGCCTGCCTGAGGTTTGACTGTGTTTGATTTTTAATATGTCCAATTCTTTAATTTAGGATATCCAATTTTATCAGTCATAAATCTAGGTCCTGTTTATGTGACAGTGGGATTGTTGTCAGTGCAGACTCAAAGAGCTGAATGGCCTCCTTCTGCATTGTAAGAAAGTTCTCCTTTATGTTTCAGGAATTACTACCATTCATTTCCCTTTACTTTGATTTAATCTTAGTCTATATGAGGAAATTGAAATCCCTCATTATTATAATTTTACTGTTTTCATTATTTTTTGTTCTTCAAGCTACCTGCAGATTTTCCTCCAATGATTTGGTAGCCAATAGGATAGACCCACTCAACAGCCTGCCTATCCTCACCAAATTCCCATTTACAAATCTTGGCTCCATAGAATTCCTACAATGCAGAAGGAGACCCATTGAGCCTGCACTGACAACAATTCCACCTCTTTACACTACTAATGCCCTGGGGGCAATTTAGCTCGGCCAATCAACTTAACTCGCACATCTTCGGACTGTGGGATGAAACCGGAGAACCCAGAAGAAACCTATGCAGCCATGGGGAGAATGTGCAAACTTCACACAGACAGTGACCCAAAGCCAGAATTGAACTCAGGTCTTTGGCGCTGTGAGGCAGCAATGCTAACTGTTATGCCGCCATACCACCTTTGTTTGAAATTTGCCTCATTTAGAAATTAATTTTCTTTGCACTGTGCTCTCTATTCTTGTGGATATACTCTTGAACTTTAGCTCGGGGTTAGCTATGATAGTGAAATTGTGAACAGACTTGTTCAGCTGCAAATTTTTAAATGCTATTTAAAATACAATGAAAGGTAACAAAATTAGATCACGAGTTTCTCATCTTTATATGAGGAGATGCTATCAAAGCATTGGTGAAAAGATCTTGTTTCTCTGATCTTTTGTTTTAAACAAATTCAGAAGTGAATTTCAACTCAACTTTGTTTTCACCAATGCCCCCCAACTCCCCATTCTCCCCTCGCACCCACAATCCCAAGATCTGAAGGCCAAAATCCATTCCTTGCATATATTTTCGCTATCCCCAACCTTCACGCATATTCTGTCTTCCCCCACCCCTTGTATTAAATTCCCTCTTCCCCGAACCTTATAACACACACTTCCTCCACCCTTTGCACACAGTCTCTCTCCTCCCCACCCCTCACATATATTCTCTCTTCCCCACCCCTCACACATTCTTTTCCCCACTTCTTTTCCTCCCCACTCCTTGCACACACACTCTGCTCCCCCATGTCGCTACACAATTTATTTTTCCACCATTCCCCATACACAATCTCTCTGCCTTAAGCTCTTCTGCTCTGTCCCCACCTCCATTATTATCAGTGGTGTAGTAGGAAATTTTAAAGTACAACAGTTTTAGGTGAATATATTGGCCATATTATCCCTCCAATATTCTATTACATTGTTTTCTTATGTATTAATCATGAGACCCCTAACATTAGTAATTAAGCTTTTTAAGTGAAAAACATTAGTGCCGGTAGGAATTTTATTTTGAACGATGAATCATTGAATCATTAGTCTTTAGTAGAGCTAGAAACTTATTATGCAGCAGCTTAATTATACAATTTAAGCCAATTAAAACATGAATTACAGAAAACATTACTGACAAGATATGGAACATAATTGTGTAGAGTTAAGATACAGATCAGCCTTAACGGCAGAAAAAGCTCAAGGGACTCAATGGGTTGGAATAGCTTACTCTTGTTCCTGTGTTCCTATACAGATATGAATGAATGGGATGAGTTACATGTGTTCAAGCTTTCATTCTCTCTCTTCAGTCAATTCAAGCTAGTCCAAATATCTGAGAACTATTAGGCAGTAAAATGAATGGTTTGAATATTACCTTTCCAATTTTATCCAGCACTTGAAATTAAATATTACCAGGTCCAGCAACCTGGGCAATGTTCAATGCCTCAAACCAATGTTAGGCCATGTATATATTTCCATTCAAGGAGTTAAGATCTGAAGCATTTGTATTTATGATGTGAAGGTGCCAGCATTGGACGGTGGTGGACACAGTAAGAAGTCTCACAAATCCGATGAAAATCCAACAGGTTCACTTGGAATCATGAGTTTTCAGAGCACTGATCCTTCCTCCAGTGCCACTCACCCGAGAAAGGAGCAGCGCTCTGCAAGCTCTTGATTCCAAATAAATCTGATGGACTTTCATCTCATGTTGTGAGGTTTGCACCTACTGCTATTTAATCTTTAAGAGTGAAAATAAATCCAAAAACAAAATTTTTACATTGAAATTTATATTTGAAATTGCAGCTTTACTTAACTTCAGCTATGTCTGATACCTACACATGCAATCTTGTTCATGTTTTGTACTTTGTGAAATATTTATTTTTCTGTCTAATTTCTGACTATTTGTAGAAATAACTTTATTTTTTTCTTATTACTAACTTATTTCAAGCAAACTCCAGTATCCATTTTTAAAAACTTTCTTTATAACTAGGAATTGAACCCATTTTTATAGCAGCCATTAAGTTACTTGTAGCAATAATTTTCTCAACCAAATGAAATATGTAATACAATTGCCAGAATTCTCCGATTTGCCATGTCGGTGAGAACTTGTAGTCCAACAGGGCACATCCCCATTATGGGTTACCCTATGATATAGGGTGAAGCAAATAGAAAACTCCACCAGAAGGTTTGATTTTGATGATTGTCATATGCATTAGCGTACACTGAAAAGTATTATTTGTTGCGTACTGTACAGACAAAGCATACTGTTTATAGAGAAGGAAATGAGACAGAGCAGAATATAGTTTTATAGTCGTAGCTAGAATGTAGAAAAAGATCAACTTAATGTGAGGTAGATTCATTCAAAAGTCTGATGACAGCAGAAAAGAAGGAAATTCTTGCCTACCCACTTAACTATCTATTTCCTGCAATGCTACCTATTGAATAAGGTAACATGACCTAATTTCTGAGCAGTTTTGTAAAGTGCATAGCTAATTTTAGGATTGCAATTATGCTTCAAATAGGACAAATGCAGTGGTTGACAAAACATGTGGGGTGAAAAGAAACTTGTATATTCTTAGAGAATGACCCTTGTCTTCATCCTTATAAAATATTCATCAGGTTCAGAAAGCCTAAAGAGGTCATAGCCATGGTATTGAAATTCTAAAAATGAAGCCATTTCCTTAATTCGCACCTGCTTGCAATAACACAAAGGAAGAGAGGGCATTAATCAAAAGGCAGAATAAATTATTACTTCTCAGGGCATGCAATCTAAGTTAGCTTTGTCTCAGTGCTGGGGTGAGGGATTAACTGCAGAATGTGAATCTTTCTCCTGTTAAACTGGCAGTTCACACTTGTAGTGGAGACTACCCTTTGAACAAAAGCCTCACAATGCTGGAGGCACCTCTCAGGATGGCTCTTACTGGTGTGAAAGGGGATAGGAAGAGTGCTGAAGAAGGGGCGGGGTACGATGGAGAATGATTGGTGTGAAGAAAGGGGATGGGATGAGGAAGAGGGCTGTGAGAATGGGTGGGGTGAAAGATTAAGAAATGGAGGTGAAGGATGGGGATTATGGGTGAAGAGAGGGCTGGGGAGTAGCGGGAGAATGCAGATGAAGGGGGATGGATTTGAAAGGAGTGGATTGAGGGTTACAAAGGTGGATGGAGAAAGAATGGAGATTGGGGATGAAGGGGGATGGATGGTGAGGGAAGAATGATGGGGCATGAAGGGGTAGGGGTAGAAGGAGGGTATAGGGAAGGACAGAGGATGAACCATGAAGGAAAGGGTGTGGTGGTAGGAGGGGGATGGGGGTTGAAAAATGAGTGATGGGGAGAAGGAGAGAGGATGGGATTGAACAAGGCAGAATGGGACTGAAGGAGGGGGGACAGGGTTGAAGGAAGGGGACTGTGGGTTGAAGGAGGGATAATAAATTTAAAATACCTTTTTGCAAAAGCTCTGCATTTATACCTAGACTTGAGCCCACTGATGACCAGTAATACAGACCTCAATTTAAACTGTAGTGATGAGGAGATTAGTCTAAGGGGCCACAGTTGAACAGACCAAGATCCGAGCACAAACTGGAAACTGCCATATTGCTACAATGAATTATACGAACGGAGGAACAAAGTTGGGTTTACTTCCTTATAATGGAGCAGGGCATGGTTATTTATTACCTCTGATAGTAAGTTGACCAAACAAGTCAGATGTCAACTTGCAGATCCTTACAACACATGCCAACAGTAGACTTGTAAGAGCAAGTAAGATTGTTGGTCAGCCATGTGGTGGAAAGTGCATCTTCAGACTGCACTTATAAAAATGCATGTTACCCCAGCTACTCAGTGTAATACAAATACATTGGCGGCAAAATGGTCTCCACCCCAACAGAAAGTAGATCTCAAACTTGCTTACTGACATTCAATCCATATAATGAATCTACAACATATTCTAGAAATCCACCATTCTCTTGGGAAAGAAACATTTGCTGACGTCTAAACTCGATCTGCCTTGATTAACCTAATTGCTCACCAATTTTAATAAACATAGTCCACTCCCTTCAGTAACTTACAAACATGAAGTGGATTATCCTTCTAAATATGGCACAAATACATCATACACTTGTCCATTATTTCCAGAATTTTATTCTCCGCCAGTACAGGTGGTAAGTCTTTGCCTACTTAGTAACTGCTGCAAGATTTGTATTTAAAGTAAAGTGAACTGAGTTCACAGCACATAGCCATCCATAAATTAACACTGATTTGGCAGTTTCATCCATAGTTACCACAGGGAGAGGCTGTGAAGGAAATAGAAGATGGTAGTATTAAATTGATGAGCAAAACACTTTCCTGTCCCAAAATGGAGAAATCTGTCCTGGGTGTATTATTTAGTGATACATTAGCCCAGGAAGTACATGGAGCAAAGAGAAAATGAAACACTGCTAAAATCTGAGAGAAAACCAGAAATTGCTGAAATTCCTGAGTAGTTCTAAGTTTCTTTATTAGGGTCAAAAGTAAGCTTACATTAACACTGCAATGAAGTTACTGTGAAAATCCCCCACAGTACGGCACCTGTTCAGGTAAACTGAGGGAGAATTTAAGGATGGCTAATGCACCTAACCAGCATGTCTTTCAGACTATAGAAAGGAACCTGGAGCTCTCAGAAGAAACCCATGCAGAAACAGGGGAACGTGCAGATACTACACACTGACTTAAGCCAAAAATCTAGGTGCTTGGCCTGCAAGGCAATATAGCTAACCACTGTGCCATAATAAGTTCTGGTAGGATAGCATTTGTGAAGGGAGCAAAATAAATTATATAAACTGGATAATTGTATTGTGTTAGGACCCAGTGTCACAAATTAATTGTATCATTATAATTTTTTAAAACCTTATGTATATGCAAAAGTCTTTATTTTTCTACTGTCCAGCTGTGCTTCAGTTCATAGCAAATATGTGAAGGGAGACTTGATGATGCAGATTGTTAGGGAATCGACTAAGCACTTGAGAGATCAATTCAGACTGCTGACAGGCAACTCTCCTCTGTCTGACTGCAATGAGAGTCGATACAACGGGCATAAGTCAGCAATGCCGAATTGCCAATAGTTCAACATTAATTTGTATTCGATTGACAGGATTGTTCAAGAAGACCACTAGAATGACATGGACTGTTGGAAACAAGGGAGAGCTGAGTGCAAAAGCAGAGCTAAGAAGTTAAAATGTGCAGATTTTTCTTTCCTGGGCAAGCAGCACTTTAAAAGTGCTGATATTTCAACCGTAATGTATTTCTGTTTGTATTGAATGATTATCGGCTGACCCTGAATTTATGCTTCCAAAGTAAAACATTCATATAAAGATATGAAAAACTGCTAAAAGTAATTTGCTTAAGTGACATTTACAGACACCAGTTTAACATTTGTATTTTCTCATAATAGTCAGACTGCACATTCCTAAGAAAAAGATGAAAGGAGCTTAATGCATTATTAATAAGTCAATACTCATTTTATCAATACTAAAAACATTGCAGGTGTTTAACTTTATTGTCTAAAGTTTAAATAAAACATTTAATAAGTTGCTATATGGCAATCATTTCATTCTATGTCAGAAAACCTCCATTTTTTGCAGTTTTTCCATCATAAAATAACATTTAAAAGAAATGAGTTAAAGAAAAATCAAAATACCATAGCAAGTCAGTCAGCCTTTGCAGGAAGTATCAGAGTGGGATTCTGCACCCATTCTCCCAACCACCTGTCATATATTTTGTAAGGATTGAAGCAACTTTCCATTGGCAGAATTTTGTGACCCCTTTCTAATGTCTGTAGCATTTTGCAGAATTCATTTGTTGTGTGAGGTCACCTTCGACAGGACAGGAATATCCCACCTGCAGGAGGGTTGGAAGATACTGCCCAATATTTTGGACCTGTCTGAAATGCTTATTTTTCGATACGGGTTTTAAGTTTTATTGCACAAAGATAAACAGCTGACAGCAAGTTGATTGCCCATTATACAGCCTGTATATAAATGTAACGTAGCTGAAAGGACAGTATATAACTGGGGCTTAGTTTAGCTCAGTTGGCTGGTTAGTAATGCAAAGCGGCACTATTCAATTCAGGTTTAATTCCTTTAGCGGCTAATATTATTCATAAAGGCCCACTTTCTTAACCTTGCCCCTCACTGATGTGTGGTGACCCTCAAGTTAAATTACTGCCAGACAGCCCTCCTCTTTGAAGCGGGGAGTGACTGATGGTCATCTGGGTCTATGGTGAACTTATATAACTGGCAGTAGACCAACGGCAAAGCTAAAATTCACTACTATGGTTTAACAGGGAGCACTCTTGTTTCTCAATGCAAAGCCTGTGTGCCCAATCCTCACTTCAGAAACTTGTGACATAAAACTCTCCAGTGCAGCATTGAGTATTGCTGCTGGAGGCGTTGGTTTTAAACCAAAGCCCTGGCTGTTCTCTCAGGTAGATGCAAAAGTTCTCAGGACAGTATTTTGCAGAAAATCAGATCAGTGCAGTTACCCATGGCGTATTTGGTGATTGCCTTCATGCCTTCTGAGCCAATGCGTTTGGTGAAATTCCCCAGCAGCATGAGGCAGACATGCTCTAGATGTCCTGGGCCGAGATGGTGTGGTGTTTGTTGTCATAAATGAGATGAGAGGCCTCGGAGGCAATGCACTTAAAATTGTCAACCATGAAGAAATTCTTGTGACTCAGGACCATGAACAAAATCCAGGTAGAAGGACACGGATTAGCACTAAGTACACATCAGTGGATTGGCCTATGGATTTTCGTCTAAGCCTTGAGTAGCTTCTTGGTGACCTTAGTCAGTGACACCTTGGATGCCTTGTCCTTAGCTAAAGCTGCAAACAACCTGTGTTTTGCTTATTAATTATCCTTTAATCATCATTACAAAATGCAAAGTATTTGGCCAACATCACATCGCAGTTTCAGATAACCTGTTGTGCAGAAAATGCCTGCCATATTTCCTACATTACAACAGTGAACACACTTCAAATAGACCACTTCATGAACTGCAAAGCATTTTGGGAGGCCCATAGGTTGTGGAAAGTGCACAGAAATGGACTAACTTAGCATGTTTTTCTAGCCTTTATAATGACTCTTTCACAACCTCAGGATATCTCAAAACGTATCACAACCATAATGTACATTCAAAGTGCAGCTGCTATTGTGATGTGGGGAAATGTAGAAAACAATCTAAACACAGCAAGGTCGGAAGAAGATTAGTTCACAAATGACCCAATCATCTCTTTTTGCAATGTTAGAGAGAAAAATTATTGGTCGGGTCATAAGGAGAACCTCTATCCCACTTTGAACTTCATTTTGGGATACTCAGTGTCTATCTGAAAGGAGGGATGGGGTTTGAAGGTTCATCTGAATAATGTCACCTCCATAAGTGCAGCACTCTATGAACAGGATCCTTGCCTGCCCCTGTTGACAGGGTCAATGGGTGATAAAATTTGCTTTCATGCTAGGGTGAAGTGACAGCAGGATCATGGTGGATCTAGTATCCTGCTGGAGACTGGTATGAAACGATTCTGCCATTGAGATGCAGATGATGGCCCAACTGGAATCTTCCATGGATCTCACTGCACCCCCTCCACCACCCATACACCTTTCCTCCCACTATCCTATCCTCCATGGCACTAGTGGGAAAGCAATCTGGACCAGAACAAGTCTGGACTAGTGCAGTATGCAGGATTCAGGACTTACTTGAAGAAGGCCTGAGGTTGCTTTCAGAGTTCAGCATAGAGGCTGCCGGTGATCCTGCACCCTCGACCCTGCAGCAGTGGATGGGGGGAATTAACTATTAGGTGGATCTCTCCAGCTTCCATCATCAGAGTGTTCCTGGATATTCATTTTCTTCCTTCAACGGTACGTCAGTGGATTTGTTCACCTTTTAAATATGGCATCCGGTATGACACTGCGACATATGGCATCAAGCCTGCCTGTGACAGGAGACAGCGCTAAAACCCCAGGGATGTATAAGTAATTACATTGGGGATGCAAGAAATGGCCGGGTTTCCTGTCTGTCTCCATGCCCCTCCCTTTCTCACCCTAATTCTGCCATTCCGTGGAATTTGCTCCCAGATGGGAGATTGCTGCCACTTTTTTCTATTTAATATGATGGATGAAGTCAGCCTTGCAATAGAAAAGGAAGAATACAGAAATTGGATAGGATAAAAATAGATACAACTGAGTTGCAAAAGAAGCAAATACGATGTGAGAATTTTTTTCATACATTGAGTGGCTCGAGGTTGGAATATATTATCTGGAAGTATTGTGGAGGCAGATTCAACTGAGGCATTCAAGAGGGCATTAGATGATTATTTGAATAGAAACAATGTACAGGGGTTCGGGGAAAAGGCAATTGAATGATACTGAGTCACAATGTTCTTTTGAAGAACTGGTGTAGACACAATGGGCTTACCAGCCTCCTTCTGTACTGTAACACTATGATGATTCTGCAAAATACTTTCACATCACTCAAATTTAACAAGTTACCCATTTCAAATGTGCTGCTTCCTGGGTGACTGGGGAAAGTTAGTACAGAGGTAGAGGGAATTCTAACCACGAACTTTGAATCCTTCTAGGTGATTGGAGTGATACAAAAGATTAAAGGATTTAAAATGTCATAACACTGTTCAAAAAAGAGGAAATAAACTAGATTACGACAGGCGAACTTGTCCAATGTCACTAGTGGAAAAGCTAAACAAATCATTCTTAATTATTATAACCAATGCTTCCCTTGTCACCTGTTGAATCATGACATCATCAGAGAGATGGAGATTTTCTTGGGAGATTTTCCCTCGCTTCCATGCTGGTCTGCTTGCGGCTATCTAATAAAGCTCCAATAACTGGTAACCCACCATGTTATACAGATGCCGGCGTTGACAACCTTTTCATTCTTTTATCTTTGCTGTATAAATGAGCTGACCATTTTAATATACAACAATTGTCAAGGGAAAATTGAATCTCACTCAGAAAAGTGTGGATCAATAACAAGTAGCCAGCGTAGATTTATTAAAGGCAAAATGTGTCTAATGTCATTAAGCCCTTTAATCATGTAGCTGGATAGTTGGTGAAGGTCATGCAGTGATGTGTCTATAGACTTTCAAATTGCATTTGAAAAGGTACCTTATGATATTCATTTGAAAAGTAGAAGTGTACGGTGTTAAATGAAAAATGGAAACTTAGGTACAAAATTGTCTAAAAGCTGTAGCAAAAAGAATTTTCTTTCATTTCTGGAGTCTAGGTACTGCTGGATAGGTCATCATGTTTTATCTATCATTAATTCCTCTTCAGAACGTGGTGCCTTCTTGAATTGCTGGAATCCATGTGGTGTAGGTATGAGTACTGTTGTTAGAAAAGAAAATTCAAGATTTTGACCAAGAGACAGTAAAGGAGCAGAGATATATTTCTATTCTGATGACAAATGGCTTGGAGGACAACTTACAGGTTCCCATGTATTGACTGCCCTTTCCCTCCTAGATAGTAGCGTTCATGGGTTTGGAAGGTGCTGTCTAAGAAGCTTTGGTAAGTTCCTGCAGTGCATCTTGTAGATGGTACACACTACTGCATCAGTGAGGGAGTGATGACTTGTGGAAGAGCAGCTATGGGCTGCTCTGTTGTAGAAGGTGTCAGGCTTCTTAAGCGTTTTTGGAGCTGCACTCATCCATGCAAGAATTACATTATGCAAGTACAGAGTATTCCATCACATTTCTGACTTGTGCCTTGTAGATGATGGATAAACTTTTAGGAGTAAGGAAGTGAGTTACTCATCGCAGGATTCCTATCTTCTCACCTGCTTTTGTAGTCAAAACATTTATATGGCTAGTCCAATTCAGTTTCCAGTAAATACTAACCCCCTGGATGTTAATAATGGAGGGTTTAGCACTTTTGCAGATTGTGTATCACAAATATTACTTGAAACCTGTCAGCCCAAGTCTGGATATTGTTCAGGTCTTGCTGCACATGGACATGAAGTGCTTCAGTGCCTGAAGAGTTGTGAATAGTGCTGAACACTGTACAACTTTCAACATACGTCTCCACTTCTGACCTTAGGTGAAGCAGCTGAAGATGGTTTTTCTGAGGACCACTACCCTGAGGAACTCCTGCAATGATGTCCTATATGAGATGATTGCCCTCCAACCACTACAACCATCTTCCTTTGTCCTAGATATGATTCCAATCAGCAGAGGGTTGCACCAATCTCAAATTAACATTAATGGCCTCTCCCCATAGACATTGAATCCACTGGTGGTAAATAGGAGGACTCCAAACCCTTGACCACAATGGGGCAACCTTCCCCAACATCTACAGTTCACCTCCTCCACCATGCCTTGCAGGCATCAGGATGACCCAACCCTACTGCTATCATCACTGGCATTAAACGATCAGACCATGCCCCTCAACACCATAATACAGGCATACTAGTAACCCCCTATCCTCACTGCAATGCAGGCAGAACAATTCCCCCCAACATTGGTGCACCCCAGACATAATGGTACCTCCAGTGGGGTGCTCTAGAAGTCCCATTCCTTATGACACTTCCGGGCCCCACCTCTAGGCCACAACACTTGACACAGCCAAAGGAAAGGGGCAAGGAGGAATGCCTTGCATCCCTGAATGCCCCTACCCCACACATTCCCCCTGATGGGCCACTAATCTTTTGTCTTGCTACTTTTCTTGCACCAACTGCTCCTTCTTGAAGTTCTCCAAGTAGCAATAACTGTCTGGAACCTCGCTCAAAAATGTATTCTTTGTGTTGGAGAGCTGAATAACAAGAGGGAGATGTTATCCAATTACATAAACTAAGGCACCACGAACACAATATTAGCATTGCTTAATGTAGTCAACACAGACCAAAGGTGAGGCAAGACAACTTTGAGGGATAGGTGGGTTTCCATTACGTGGGATACGTTTTGCTCAGATCCCTTCTTGACATTATGCAAGGGGTTACTTTTCACCTAGAAGTGCAGCCAATAATCTACCCACTAACTTCAAAGCTTCACGGGAATGACAGCACCATTAATGTTTATGGAAATTCTTCCAATTGCCCCTCATTATTTTGGTGCAAACCCCAGGGCTGTTTTACGCCATTTTCACCAGGAAATCTGCTGGCATTGCATCAAGAGGCTGCAGCACCTCTCCATGGAAAGCTATCTTGATAAGCATGCAGCCACAAGGGATCATATAAAAATGTGAACTTTATCAGATGAAGTCATTGAAAGAAAAGTCTTTAAGTGATAGGTGGAGAAATAGCAGCCTTGACCACCACAATTTTGAAAAAAGATTTTCACTCACAGAATGAATGCTATAACCATTGCTCAAATTTTGTATCTTTAATGGTTTGGCAAAATGTGAAGATTGATACCTCAGTACAAAAAGATAGGTAACATTGCTCTATAGAATGTTTTATAATACTGTCATTTGGCTATAACTATACAGAAGCATTTGAATGTATTGCATATGTAAAATTGAATTTAGCCTTATCATATTAGTTAGAAGTCAACTTTTGATCCAGTTCAACATATCATTGGAATGTAACTTAATGATGCCAGAGGATGCACAAAATGTCTGTTCTAATTGAGATAAGTTTGATAAAAAGGGAAAAAAAAACATGAACAAATATAGGAAAAGCCTCTTCTTTTCAGTCCAAGACAAGATTTTCCTGCCACTCTGTGGCATGTTTCACGGCAGTGGGACACAGCATGCTGGTCGCTGGTGGTGGGATCTCATTGTCAATAGCGTTTCCCTCAATGCTAGGAAACCCACGGCAGAGGTACACTGTCGGTAGGACAGTAACATCGTCCCAATGTGAATGGCAACAAGGTTTCACCGTATGTCTAATTACTTGCCTTCACTTGCCTAAAGTGGCATTGTAGTCAACAAGAAACTTCACACACTGAGAAGATGAAAGATTGGAACGATTTCATCAATGTATGAAAAACATGTTATGTTCCGATGTGTTTTGAATACATGGCAAAACAATAATGAACAGACTCACAAAAGGTACAGTTAGGTACTTATCAAAACACAACACCCAGAATGTATCTTTATTTTAACCTCAGTTATTTGCTTCAAGAGCTGTCACACTTCATAAAGTTGTGGAGTTTACAACAAGTGTGTTAGCAATCTGGAATATTATGAGCAGTTACCAAGGTAACAACATTCCAATGCTGGGAAAGCAGTTCCTCTGTGGATTATATGTAACAAAATTTAAACCTCTTTACGAAAAATGTCTTCATTGTTTTCATTATGTATAGTGAGAAATGGTAATATCTTTTCCCTCCACCCCCTCCCCCCACCCACCTTAATTATTAACTGTGTGATGCACAGTACTGCATACTAGGAATGAATAACTTGGATATTTGAGTACTCCATTCAATTCGCCATATTCCCTGTTGGTATACAATTTGGAATATCCAGGTAGTCAGAGGAAGCCAAAGAACAGGTTGTTTTTTTGGCATTTTCCCAGCCCTTCTGTCTGTTCCATGGCAATGAGAGCATTAAATCAGAGAATCAGTAGTGTTATTAAGGTCATTGAAGCATTATTTAAAAAGACACAAGTGAGGCAACTTCTCATGAGCTGTTCCCATCATACCCTCTAATTCTACCTTTTACTCTTGCTTCATGTTCTTAAAACTTAAATTCTAATCTCTTAAACTACACCCTAGCTTTGACTCTAATAAAACCATAGACACCACACAGTGCAGAAAGAAGCCATTTGGCTCATTGAGTCTGCACCAACCATAATACTTTCCAAGCCCTACCTCCATATCTGTATATATTTAGCCACTAATCCCTCCAACCTATGCATCTCAGGACATTAAAGGACAATTTAGCATGGCCAATCAACCTAACCTGCACATCTTTGGACTGTGTGAGAAAACCTGAACAGCCTGAGGAAACCCACACAGACACAAGAAGAATGTGCAAACTCCACACAGACAGTACCTAATCTGGGAATCGAACTCAGGTCCCTGGAGGTGTGAAGCAGTAGTGCTAACCACTGTGTTATCGTGCTACCCAACGTTATATTCTGCATCCTCTTCTTTCCTTCTCTATGAATAATGTACTTTGTCTTTATAGCATGCAAGAAATAATATTTTTCACTGCATATGAACACATAACAATAATAAATCAAATCAAATCAAAAATGTATTACTATACAGTGAAAAGTATTGTTTCTTGCATGCTATACAGACAAAGCATACCATTCATAGGGAAGGAAAGGAGGAGATGCAGCATCTAGTGCTACAGTCATTGCTAGGATGTAGAGAAAGTTCAACTTAATGAAAGATAGGTTTATTCACAAGTTTGATGGCATCAGGGAAGAAGCTGTTCCTGAGTCGACTGGTACATGGCCTCAAACTTTTGTATCCTTTCCCGACAGAAGACAGCACGTGTGAGGTGTGTGAAGTCCTTGATTATGATAGCTGTGTTTCTGAGACAGCGGGAACTAAAGATAGAGTCAATGGATTTGAGACTAGTTTGCATGATGGACTGGGTTTCACTCACAATCTTTTATATCTACAAAAGTTGGTGAAAGTCATAATGGACATGCCAATTTTCCTTGGTCCTCTGAGAAAGTAGAGGCAGCAAGAATCTACTCTGCTGGCAGTGGCAAGAAATTACAGAGTTTGTTTTCAAAATGATTTTGTGAACACTTGTGGAGCCTCCTTCTCTGGTTTGTTCTATTTTTTTGCTTGCCACCATTCACAACTGGATATAACAGGACTGCAGAGCTTTGATCCAAACAGTTAGTCATGGGATCACTTTTTTCTGTCAACCATCCGCTGCTTCTGCTGTTTTGCACTCTAGTAAATAATTTTTAGGTATGCCTGGTGTTGCTGCTGGCATGCTGTCCTGCAGCCTTCATTGAACAAGGGTTGGTACCCCGGCTTGATAGCAATGTGAATATCAGGAGGATTGTACTTAGATCAATGTCAGCATGAAAGGAAGATGGAAAATTAAATTGATAAAGTCGTGCTTCTGGAAGGGTCATCAATCTGCATTTGGTCTTTGTAATCTAGAGGAGACCACAGCAAATTCTACAGTAGGTAAGTAAGTATAATAAGTTTCTTAAACATTTAAAGTTTATTTATTCATATAACAAATAAGCATAAACACCGTAACAAAGTCACTTTGGAAACCCTTTAGTCGCTACACTTTGGTGCCCGTTCAAGTACACTGATGAAGAACTTAACATGGCCAATCCTCCTAACCAGCACATCTTTCAGACTGAGAGAAACTGGACCACCCGGTGGAAACCCATGTAGACACGGGGAGAACATGCAGACTCTGCACAGACAATAACCTAAGCCAAGAATGGAACCCGGGTCCTTGGTGCTGTGACTTGATCATAACTTGCTCGCTTGATCGGACTTTACAACCAGATAGATACAAAGTGAACTTTTGCAGCCCAAGACAGGGTCTAAGCTGTTAACTCGAATGGTTCTGATCTGTTTTTACTATCATAATACAAAACCATGTAATAGTGTCAAAGAGATGCATGTGTTTTGTTTAGTGGGAAATTCCTAACAGCCATGCACACATAAGAAGCAGAAAGGATGCACATTAACTTTAAGTTGAATTTTATTCCCTAAAATAGCTGTAGCAATTTGATGTATGGCAGTTGCACACTTTTGCAGCAATGTAGGATGATACAGTAATGTACAGGATGAGGGATAATCAGCTCATTATACCAGTACTGACAAAAGATCACAATTTTATTCTCTGCAACAGTTTGAAAGCAGGATTTTCATGTTATGCAAGGGGACGGCACAGTGACACAGTGGTTAACACAGTCGCCTCACAGTACCAGGGACCCAGGTTCAATTCCAGCCTTAGGCCACTGTCTGTGTGGAGTTTGCAGATTCTCCCCATGTCTGCATGTGTTTCTTTAGGGTGCTCTCGTTTCCTCCCGCAGTCCAAAGGTGTGCAGGTTAGGTGGATTGGCTTTGCTAAATTGTCCCTTAGTGTCCGGAATGTGTAGGTAAAGCAAATTAGTAGGGTAAATAAATGCATGGGATTACAGGAATCAGGTGTGGGGTGGGCTTGGGTAACATGCTGCATTGGAGACTTATTGTAGACTCGACAGGCTGAATGGCCTCCTTCTACACTGTAGGGATTCTTTGATGGTATAGCTATTCTGGTCATTATTCCATTAGGGGCAAAACAGTAGAAGAAGGCCGCCTGACTTGAGGCACCAATTGGGACTGGAGAGAGGATAATCACTCCAGAGGGTAGAACCCTATCTTGGGCAGAAGACATTCTGAAGACATTTCAAAGACATATGGAAGCTTCTTTATTAGGTTTTCTTTATTAATAAACACCTTTTGTTTTCTGGAGAAACTCTCTGAGCTTGTATCATTACACTGGCGACAAGGATGGGATGGATTATGAGAACACTGCATGTGCCTGACACTGCGAGTATCCTTTTCCAATCAAAGTGTGTAGTACAATGTTATTCATTAAATATCTGTCTCTTGGTACATAGATCCATTTGATTTTGATGATTTGATTTGATTTATTATTGTCACATATATTAGCATACAGTGAAAAGTATTCCTGTGTGCTATATAGACAAAGCATACCGTATACAGAGAAGGAAACAAGACAGTACAGAATGTGGTGTTACAGTCATAGCTAGGATGTGTAGAAAGAAGATAAGTCCATTCAAAAGTCTGATGGCAGCAGGGAAGAAGCTGTTTTTGAATTGATTGGTACGTGACCTCAGACTTTTGTATCTATTTCCCGATGAAAGAAAATGGAAGAGAGAATGTCCAGGGTGTGTGGAATCCTTAATTATGCTGGCTGCTTTGTCAAGTCAGTGGGAAGTGTAGACACAGTCAATGGATGGGAGGCAGATTTGCGTGATAGATTGGGCTACTTTCATAAGTTTTTTTAAGTTTCTTGCATTCTTAGGCAGAGCAGGAGCTATACCAAGTTATGATACAACCAGAAAGAATGCTTTCTTTGGTGCATCTGTAAAAGTTGATGAGTGTTGTAGCCAAAGTTCCTTAGTCTTCTGAGAAAGTAGAGGCATTGTTGGGCTTTCTTAACTATAGTCTTGGCATGGGGGATCAGGGCAGGTTGTTGGTGATCTCGACACCTAAAAATTTGAAGTTCTTGACCATTTCTATGTAGACAGGGGCATGCTCTGCACTACCTGAAGTTGATGACAATCTCCTTTGTTTTGTTGATAGTGCGATGTTGAAGCATTGCCAGATATTGAGGGGCAGACGTGGACCGAGTCTAGACTGGATGGCACAATCAAGAGTTGAGAAATATATTTTTAAAAAATGAGTAGAAAATAACCTTCAGAAGCAATTGCTGTGATTTTGTGTTTAAGGAAAAAATGAACTTAAGAAAGGAAAGGCAACTGCTGCAGAGATTTTTGGAGAGAAAGCAGAGGGATCACAGAGCAGTGGATTTGCGTGAAAAGGGAAAACTGAGGCTGCAGGACCTGTCCAAGAAGTGCAGGAAAATGCAGATTGTTGGACTCCCAATCACAGCAGAGCATACAGGGGATCTGGATAGTGATCTTTGCACTGAGGGACTGCAGGCAGGGAAGTTCTGAAGTTTGAGGAGAAGGGAATTCACCAACATGATTTCAAAAAAAAAGTCAAATGGTTTTTTTAAAAAATGGCACTGAATGGGACTTGCTGGATCTTCTATTGAAATCGACAAGGGAAACCAATATATCAGGGAGAGAAGGGAGAATGGATTCTCCAGGCAGACAAAAGAAAATAAAAAGCTGCAGAGGTTATTAGGAAGGATTTCTACTAATACAGGAAAAATCTTTAAAGTTTCAATAAGGTTCAAGGAGGGCCAGCCACGATTCCCACCAAAATTTCAAAAGCACACAGAGGAATCGGGTCGCTGCTGACAGTTAAAAGCAAAGTTAAAATTCTTAAAAAGATGATGTATTTAAAAAGGCAGTGCATTTAAAGTAATAATGCATTAAATGCAGCAACCACAAGAAGATTCAAATGGCAATAGACAGGAAAATTTAAGAAGATCCCAGATACTGGGCAATCTCAAAAAGGTCAATAAAAAGGTCAAAAAGGTGAATAACAACTTCAAGGGAGGAGCAATGAAGAACATTGAATGACCTTAGAAAGAAAGCACTGCAAAACCTTGGAAGGAGGACATTGAAAAGCACCAGAAATAGGGCACTTCATGACCCTGGAAAGAGAGCAATGAAATACCATAAAAAGAGGTCAGTTAAAGATTCCAGAAGAAAACAATGAAAGAACCCAGGAGGGAGATGAATGACCATAAAAGAAGGGCAACAGTGAAAGACACAAAATGACCAAAAGAAGGAAAACGAGACAATTGCAAAATGGAAACAAATCCAGTGAAGAATTGAATCAGAAGAATAAGACCTTGAAGAAGGAAGCTTGACAGTGAGAAATTAACTGAAGGTATAAAAACCTTGAAATTGAAGCAGAATTGGTAATTTAGACAGAGAAAAGAACTTAGATTTCTCATATGGTCACACAAATAGAAAAGCAACAAGACTGCCTGGAGGAGTTCCATGCAAGACTATATTATGAACTGTACATAGTTAAAGCCTATAAATAGAAATATTTAAGTTTGGACACAAAGCTTCAAGATTTCATTAATGAGCCATCATCACTGCAA
Source organism: Sphyrna mokarran (assembly GCA_024679065.1). Lineage (NCBI taxonomy): Eukaryota > Metazoa > Chordata > Chondrichthyes > Carcharhiniformes > Carcharhinidae > Sphyrna > Sphyrna mokarran. Next base: position 17,989,597 of record JAGIQG010000010.1, on the reverse strand, counting down.
TAATGATTAGTGATATTGCTTTCAATTTTAGTTTTTTTAAACCTTTGTCAAAAATCTTAGAATAGGAAAAGTATCTCTGCAAATAAAGATGGCAGGCAATAGCTGTAAAATCTCAACAGATCTATGAAGCTGCAATAATTATCGTTTAAAATATACCTTGATTGTTCTAATCTCCTCACAGATTCAGCTATCTATTTGATCCTTTCTATATAAGTAAATAGATAATGTTAGATCTCAAGCTCATGCTGCATAGTATGTTACATAAATGGTGCAAAATGATAACCATTTTGGAGTGAAAGCCAAATAGAAAGTGATATTCCAGACTTAAAGTTTATTTATTAGTAACAAGTAGGCTTGCATTAACATTACAATTAAGTTACTGTGAAAATCATTGAGTTGCCACATTCCAGCACCTGTTCAGGTACACTGAGGGAGAGTTGAGCATGGCAATGCATCTAACCAGCACATTTTTTAGACTATGGGAGGAAACTGGAGCATGCAGAGGAAATCCTCAGGCACAGGGAAAATGTGCAGATTCCACACGACAGTGACTCAAGCCAGGGATCGAACCCAGGTCCCTGATGCTGTGATGCAGCAGTGCTAACACTACACCACTGCAGACTTTCAGTATGTTAAAAGCAAGTCCATTTAATTTGAAGTACAAAGCTGAAAAGGAAAGAGGATTGAGCTCAGATAATTGGCTTTAAGCAAGCTTTACTCTGTATCATCCCTTACATTGGCCATAGGCATGTCTGTTCTGTTAATCTGTGATAGTCTTTGCAACTGTATTTTTGAACTCATTATTAATACAGGAGCAGTAATGCCTATTTACCAAGACAAGAATATGTTTTCAGCACGTGATTGGTGAAACTCATGAGGAAATGACAGAAATGGCTGGAATAAAAGACAGAAAAAAACAGCTTTTCATGCTATTCTTTGTAGGATTTCCTCTGAAATGATATCAGTAGAATATGGAGCCCTGTAGAATCACATTTTCATTACATTTTGCTTTGTGCATTGGAGAAGACTTTATTATGAGGTCACTTTCCTCAATGCTTTGATCCCCAAAGGTCTGAGAATTAAAGTGGTGTGATTTTTATTAAAAATACTTGAACATCAGATTACACTTGGTGAACAATGTTTTATTAGATTTAAGTTCAGTGCAGGAGATATTTCACATTCCAATGATTTAAAGATTTGGTCGACCGATTTCCATGCATATCATTTGTTTTTTTAATGTCGCTTGTTAACTTTGTTTTTGCTCTTCCTTCTCTCAAATATTACAAAATTCTGGAAATATACTCTGATCTTTTAAAGCTTGTACTAGTAATAACAGTGCCCCATTTATATTATAGTTCATTTGTTTTCTCCAAAGCTGGGGTGAAATCTAGTGGAAATTATTTGTTTTATGTTGAATTTGCCTTGAGTGCTTTCATAATAGAATATTTCAGGTGAGTGATTCATTTTGAATTTCATTAGTTAACGTTGGTAGGCAATGGTGTTGTGTGGGAAGAAACTAGAGCATGCAGAGGAAACCCACAGACACAGGGAAAACATGAAGATTCCACACAGATCAAGCCAGGGATCGAACCCAGATCCTTGATGCTGTAATGCAGCAGTGCTAACCACTGTACTGCTCCAGATTTTCCGTGGATGTTAAAAGCAAGTCCATTGTAATTTGAAGTACAAAGCTGAAAAGGAAAGAGGATTGAGTTCAGATAATTGGTGTTGTCATTTAATATAAATGCACAACAAAATCTTTTGCAGTTCCATTGACTCATCAGTTATGCTTCCAGGCAACAACATTGATCTAAGAATGATTGCAAAGCAGTCATTTCATTAATAGGTTCAGAAGATGACATAGACCTTTGCTTTAAGATATGTGTACACATTTAAAATTCCCAAATGAAATTGTTATGAATCATAGAACCCTACAATGCAGAAGGAGGCTATTCAGCCCATCAAGCTTTAACCAACAACAATCTATCCCCATAACCTTTTACATTTACTCTTCAAATCTTCTTGATACAAATGGTCAATTTAGCATGGCCAATCAACCTAACCCACATATCTTTGGAGTGTGGGAGGCAACCAGAGCACCCGGAGGAAACCCACACAAACACAGGGAGAAAATGCAAACGTCACACAGACAGTCAACCGAAGCCCGAGTTAAACCCTGGTTCCAGGCTCTGTGAGGCAGCAGTGCTAACCACTGTGGCACCACACCATCCGGTGATTTTAGAACTGATTTGACCTGCTTTTGTCCTTCTTTTGTCCATATAGGGTGCCATATAGATATTGATGGCTGAGAATGTTTTGTAGCTAATGCACGATGCCCTACTTATATGCAATATAAAGGATTGAATATTGTCAGTGGTCATTGAAAGACTATGAGGCCTCAATTAACGATTGGATGTCTGAGATTAGTACTGTTATTATATTATGTGTCCTTTCATTTAAAATCAGGTGTAGACACTTTCTTATTTCTGTATGATTATAATGACATAAGACCAAAAACAGAATCAGTAGACTCCAGATTTTTCTTCAGAAAAACTATCTTTCAAATGTTGGGATAAAGTAACAATACACAGAAGATACAGCCCTTTCATCAATTAGCATTTCAAAAGCAAAAGTCTGTTTGAATTCATCCAGGGAAAATGTGTAAGTTTGCTTGCTTGGTCACATTGTGTTTTCCATCTATTGAGTAAAATTGAGAAATATAGCAAATCCAAATGTGGTACTAATGTGAATGGAGATTGTGGTATACATATATAGTCACACAACGCGTTGAACATGCAAAAGAAAAGATTCTGATGTTGTAAATTCTTTTTAAACATTGTATCTCATATTTTGTTATTAGATATGAGCAAATTACTGCGGATCTGGAATCCGAAACCAAAAGAGAAAATATTGGAAAATCTCAGTAAGTTAGGCAGCATCTGTAAGGAGAGAAAAGAGTTAACATTTCAAGTCCAGATGACCTTTTGTCAAAACTTTGTCAACTTTGGCAAAGAATCATCTGGACTTGAAACATCAACTCTTTTCTCTCCTTACAGAAGCTGGCAGATATGCTGAGATTTTCTTGCATTTTCTCTTTTGGACCTTGATATTAAATTAGCATATTTTAAAATCTCTTAACTTCTGAACTTTACAGCAATCTTGTCATTGTTTAGGATGATTTAAATCAAAGACAACTGATGAAAGTATAACCAGAGATTCAAGCATTTTTAATTAAATGTGCCAAAGCCAAAACTATTAACTCCTTATGTTAATGTTCATCTTTCTCTGGTAGTGTGATTCTGGGGCAGATGGAATTTTTTAATATATATTTCTGTTTCGTCCTACTGATAAATTTGAATTTCTGTTGTATGATTTCTATGCGATAATGTCACGGAATATTTATTTTGAAACGTATTGTGGAGGTGTTTGTTTGATAACAAAGTCATTGAATCATAGAATATTACAATACAGTAGGAAGCACTAAATCATATCACTGCAATTTTCAGAACTTTGTGAATCAAGGCACTGAGGTAAGTGTCCTAGCAATAAAGTCTCACCCAATGCATAAAGCTAAAATATCTTGTTGTAGTAATTCTATAGGGGTCAACATTCTTAAGAGTCTTAGAATCCCAACAGTGCAAGGAATGGTTGCCCAGAACAGAAGAATATAATCTGAGTTATGTTCATGAAGAATGGTTGAAAACAAGTATAAATGGTCAGGTTTTGATAACTTACTGATGTTCTATGAATCTGAACTGTAAAACCAATGAAGAAATAAAGCAGACATGATTCTATAGCCTTATTGAAAAGGAAGTTTTCAAATTTATTTATTAGTGTTCTACTGTAGTAATTTCTTAGTTACTGGGGTAACTGAAAGGAAATTAGTACCAACAGTGTCATATATTCTCGAAGAGTAAAAACAGTTATCTTTTCCCCTGACTTTGATGTTCCAGGTATAACAATGTTAAAAAAAACAAGATTATTCAATAAAAATATTGAAGAAATTTCAATGCCAGTTAACTGTTGAACTACTCAAGCATAAGAAATAAATTAAACCTATGTGGTCTTTTCTATCTGCAGACAGCAGACAGCATGAATGCACAATCATGGAAGGAGCATGTGTGCATTTAATGTTGTTAAAGTCCAAATAGTTAGCACTATTTATGTAAACAGCAAAATATTCTACTCGGCAAAGCCTGGTGGAGAATAATTGCATTGAAGTCTCATGAATGATTTGCTGCACCTTATGAAGACAAAGCAACAAACCTTTGAAGGCCTAGGTGATAAACTGGAATCAATCAAACACATTTTGTTGCACAGCCATAATGAAAAAATCAGTCAATTCGAAACATATGCAAATTCTATTTAGCCAACATCAATTGTGGTTCATAAATTAAGAATATCATGCAAGAAAAGACAGCTTCTGTTGACTTATGGTTGGCTAAATACTAACACTCATATTCCAAATCATTGAATCACTACAATGCAGAAAGAGGTCATTTGACCCAAAAAGCCTGCACCAACAACAATCCCACCCAATCCCTATCTCCACGTATTGACCTTTCTATCCCCCCCGACACTTTTTTGGAGTGGGAGAAAACTGGAGCACTCTGGAGTAAACCCACACAGACACAGGAAGAATGTGCAAACTTCACAGAGACAGAATTGAAACCAGGTACCGGTGCTGTAATGGAGCAGTGCTGGCAACTGTGCCAGCATCTGTACATCATGACTGTGCCATCATGCCAGCACAAATCTTGCTGGCGCATATTGTTCTATTGCAGGATGCAATAGAATCCAAAACTTCATTATTCAAGTATTCTGCACCAAGTATGCTGGTCCCATTTTTTAATAAATAAAATGCTGTCTGCTTCTTTAAAATCCCTTTACTTTTCTTATTAAGATTAAAGTTACAATAGTTCTGATATCAGTGCTTTCTGTGTTGCCCCAGTGAAGTGCCAGACGTGCGTCAGTGCAAAAGGCATAAACTGTCACAAAGGAGTACATAGGAGAATAGTCTTGGTGTATGATAAGAATAAATAGAGCAGCACCGTGTTTCAGTCAAGTACTAACAGCATGGTTGAATAAACATCCATTACAATTATGTTCAAATTTACAATAGCCTTGAGCTAATACCCTAAATTGTATATTTAACCTTCCTACGGTTATTTGGTGGGCAAACTATTTCAATTCAGGTCACTACCTCCTGCTTCTTAAGACCAATTTGAGATCTGACCTGCAGCGATTAAGAAAGCCCAAATCTAATTGACAGCTCTGAAAGAGCGCAAGCAAACATTCGCTGGTGCGTGATTCTCTTCTAAGTCATGCTTTAAATGCATGAAATTGATGTCAAATCCATCAGTGCCCCAAACCAGGCTATTAAATCGCTGTAAGTAAGCTGGTGTAACTATTCACAACTCTCGTTTCATCTTACAGCTTCACTTACACTTGAGACTGAACTTTTACAGCAACCTTTTCAATGAACGAGTGTTACAAGCAGCCTTCAACATCCAGATGTTAGAAATGTGAATACATTTAAGGTCTGCTGACTGCACTACGCTTCATTTATTGTCTTCCTGAATGTTTGCCTCATCGTTTTCTATCCACTTAGCAAGGTTTCTCACTAACGTGTGCCAAATGCCTAAACTCTTTGGGAATTCCTTATGTTAATATTCCTTTTTCTCTGACTGATAGGAATAAATCTAGGGCAGATGGAATGGTATTTTTTTAATTTCTGTTTTGTCCTACTGACAAATTTAAATTTCAGTTAAATTTAATTGTTAATTTCTCTATGATAACGCCACTGGTGTATTTATTTTAGAACATGCAATCAAGGAGTTTGTTTGACAACTTAGAATCATGGAATCACAGAGCCACAGAGATTTACAGCATGGAAACAGGCCCTTCAGCCCAACCTGTCCATGCCACTCTTTTTTCTTGACTACTAAGCTAGTCCCAATAGTCTGTATTTGGCCCATATCTCTCTATACCCTTCTTACCCATGTAACTGCCTAAACACTTGTTAAAAGACAAAATTGTACCTGCCTTTATTATTACCTCTGGCAGCTTGTTCCAGACACTCACCACCCTCTGTATAAAACAGTTGCCTGTCTGGACACTTCTGTATTACTCCCCTCTCATCTTAAACCTATGATTCTAGTTTTAGACTCCCCTACCTTTAGAAAAAGATATTGACTATCTAGCTGATTCATATCATCATTATTTTATAGACTTCTATAAGGTCACCTCTAAGCCTCTTACGCTCCAGAGAAAATAGCCCCACTCTATTCAGCTTTTCCTTACAACTCAATCTATCAAGTCCAAGTAACATCTTTTCTTTTCTGCCCTCTTTCTAGTTTAATAATACCCTTTCTATAATATGGTGAACAGAACTGTAACAGCATTCTAAAGTGGCTTTACCAATGTCTTACACAACTTCGACAACTCCAGGATTCAATGCTCTGACCAATGAAACTAAGTATGTCAAATGCCTTCTTCACCACTTTGTTCACCTCTGACTCCACTTTCAAGGAGCTATGAAGCTGTAACCCTAGATCTCTTTGTTCTATAACTTTCCCAACACCCTATCTTTAATTGAGTAAGTTCTGCCCTGATTCGATCTACCAAAATGCATCATCTCACATTTATCTAAATTAAACTTCACTTACCATTCATCAGCCCACTGGCCCAATTGATCAAGGCCCTGTTGCAGTTCTAGATTACGTTCTTCACTCCATTATGCCACCAATCTTGATGTCATCAGCAAACTTACTCACCATGCCTTCTAAATTCTCATCCAAATCATTAATATAAACGACAAATAACAGTGGACCCAGCACCAATCCCTGAAGTACACCATTGGTCACAGGCCGCCAGTTTGAAAAACAACCCTCTACAACCACCTTCTCTCTCCTGTCATCAAGCCAATTTTGTATCCATTTGCCTATCTCACTCTGGATCCCGTGAGATTTAATCCTATGCAACAACCTACATGTGGTACCTTGTCGAAGGTTTTGCTAAAGTCTATGTAGACAACATCAGCTGCACTGCCCTCATCTATCTTCTTAGTTACCACTTCATCAAACTCAATCAAATTTGTGTGACATGATTTTCCACTCACGAAACCATGCTTACTTTCCCTTGCCTCTCTAAAACCCTGTAGATCCTGTCTCTCAGAGTACCTTCTAACAACTTATCTATTACAGATGTGAGGCTCACTGGCATGTAGTTCCCAGTTTTTCCCTTCACTCACCCATTATAGAATCCTACAGTGCAGAAGGAGGTCATTTGACCCATCAAGTCTGCACCAACCACAGTCCCACCCAAGCCCTATCCCCATAACATCATATATTTGCCCTCGCTAATCCTCCTGACACTAAGGGCAATTCAGCATTGCCAATCCACCTAACCGGCACATTGACTCTGTCTATACTTGGAAAAACAGCCAGCATAATTAAGGACTCCACACACCCTGGACATCCTCTCTTCCATATTCTTCTGTTGGAAAAGATATAAAGTCTGAGGTTGCATACTAACTGAATCAAGAACAGCTTCTTCCTGCTGCTATCCGACATTTGATTGGACCTATCTTGCATTAAATTGATCTTTCTCTACACCCTAGCTATAACTGTAACATCATATTCTGCACTCTCTTGGTTCTTTCTCTACGAATGGTATATTTTTTCTGTATAGTGCACAAGATACAATACATCTCATTGCATACTAATACGTGACAACAATAAATCAAATCTTTGCACTGTGAAAGAAAACTAGAGCATCTGAGCAAATCTACACAGACCCAGAGAGAATGAAAACACAGACAGTGACACAAGCTGAGAATCAAACCTACATCCCTGGAGCTGTGAGGCAGCAGCGCTCACCATTGTGCTACCCTTAACTTGAGTACAATGTATGAGCAACTGTTCCTCTATCCTCAAGACAGTGACAAAGGTGCCACAGTTTGGCTCTAGGTTCAAGGTAATTGTGTCAACCCTATTTTGTGTCAACATCAGTAACCTCTTTGAAATACAACAACCAAATCAAAGACATTCATTTATATAGCACCTTTTGTATTAAAAAGCATTCAAAATCTTTTCATAAAGGACAAATCAGACAAAACAAAACGCAGAGTCAAGGAGGGAGATTTCTGCAAGTGTCACTCAGATCAATCATATTTTCTTCTCTTTATTTTTACCAGTGTTTCCCGAATAAGTCTATGCACTCTTTCACACCGTGTGCTTCCACTGGCTTTGATCTTCACTTTATTCCAAATCCCACAGATATCAATATTTCTGACACACAGTTTTTAGACTTTGCTATTCTCTGACAATACATTCACTGCTCTACGATCATCCTCATGCAATGATCACCCCCAAACTTTCTCCTATCCAACAAAATGCTTAAGTTTTATTTTATTATTTTCAATGGGAGGAGCGTGGCTACTTCTTTTACTCATAAATTCATTTAACATTAGGTGTGATACTAGAGAGATGGATTCTCATATCAGACACACACACACACACCCACACACCACACACACACACACACACACACACCACACACACACACACACACACACACACACACACCACACACACACACACACACACAACACCTCCTTCCCTCACACACACTCTCACACACACACCGCTCTCCCTCACACAAGCTCACCCCTCTCTTCCTTGCGTACACTTCCACACACACTCACCTCTCTCTCATACACGCTCACCCAATCTCTCTCACACACGTGCACACATTCTCACCCCTCCCTCTCACACACACTTACCTTTGTCTCACTCAAACTTACAAAAACACTTCTCTATCAGTTATGCACACTCACTTCTCACTCTATTGCACAATTATCTTTTCTCTCATATCACACATTTATTCTTCTCTCGCAAAAAGTTGTATCCTTCTCTACACACACACACACACACACACACACACCACACACACACACACACACACACACACACACACACACACACACACACACACACACACACACACACACACACACACACACATTTACAAGCACATACATAGTCATTTCTCTCTTTTTCTCTCTCATAGATACACACATTCACATTCTCAATTCCCCTTCACTCATTCACACACTCAAATTCTCACCTCTCTCTTTATCCCATAGGCACACATACATAATCACATACCCTCTATTCTCTCACTTATCCTATTCTCTCACATCAACACACACACTTTCCTGCTAGTTACCCCACTCTCATTGCTATCTCCTCTTGTGCCTTGGCTACTTCCCCTCCTGTCTCTTGGCCTTTTCCCCTTCCACAGCATGGCCCCTATCCCTCCGGCCCCAGGGTCTGTTCTCCTCCCACACCATAGCCCCTTCCCTCCTGTTTCCAAAGGCTGGCTTCACAGTGCAAAGGTGATCCTACCAGCAGCCAATGCAGAAAGAATCCAGCCTTTGATTGAATGAGCAGATTTGTAGCATTTATAATGTGTGTGTTCTATACAAAACCCCTGGATGAATCCAACACAATCCCAGGGTTCCATGGAACTCAGTTTGGGAAACTCTGGTCAATGACAGAACTTATCCAAAGCATTATCCTTTGCGTATTAACCTGTTCATTTTTCACCTCTGCACCCGTCAACCTAAATTAGCTTTTTGTTCACTTAATCTTCTATTCAAAATGGCCATACTCAAATTCAAATCAATTCATGGCTTCATCACTCCCTATCTCCAACTTTCTCCAACACTGCAACTCTTTGAGGACCAAATCTATCCTTTGATTCCTGAATTGTGTTGTTCATCTACCTTTGGTGAGCCATCCCTTTAACTAACAAGGCTTGAAGCTGGCTTAAAGAGATAAGCTTTACGGGAGTGTTTGAGAAAAGGCAGTTTGGCTTCAGGGATATATCTTAAATATCAACATCGACCAGGATCTAACATGGAGGCAGGGGTAGCATTACTCACTGACTGGAAAGCCTGGGACAAGCATGTCTCTGCTGTTCCTGGAAGCAACTATGCTGCTTGGCATGACTCAGGCAATGAATTGCCCGAGGTTGCGGTTTCTACCCCCTGTCTATAGAACATCCAGCCTCCAAGACCTCATGTCAATCAGAGAGCTGGCAGCTTTTTAGACACTATGACAACAAATGAACGAATACTGCTCAACAATCATCAGGGAAGAGCGTTCTCTTCTGTTGGGGAACATTTCAGCAGTCAGGGGCAATCAGCCTCTGATCTTCAGGTAAACGTTCTCCAAGGTGGCCTTCACGATACCTGACAGTGTGGAATCGCTGAGGAGAAACTGATAGCCAAATTCTGCATACATGCGGATGGTCTCAACCAGGACCTTGGGTTCATGTCAGACTATCCATAATCCCCACAACTTGCTTGGGCTTGCAAAATCTGTCCTCGGTGGAGACATACACATCTCTTTAACCTGTACTTAACTCTCTCTCCATTCACATTGTCTGTACCTTTAAGGCTTGATTATCTGTAAAGACTCGCATTCCAATCATTATTTTGGAAAGTGAGTTTGTGTTTTTATGTGCCCTGTCTGTGAGCAGAGCTCCACTCACCTGATGAAGGGATAGTGCTCTGAGAGCAAGTGGCTTGTGCTACTAAATAAACCTGTTGGACTTTAGCCTTGTATTGTGAGACTTCATACTGTGTTTACCCCAGTCCAACGCAGGCGTCTCCACATCATAGCTTTTCAATCCCAGCAATGCCCCTAGGTGGCCACTGTTGCAACAATCCCTGGATCAAGCTAGCAATAGAGAATAGAGAAACAAACTAACGTGGAGATGGGGGTGGGGGGTGCTCACAAGGACAGCCAAGGGAAAGAATGGGGAATTTAAGTTTTAAGTTTATTTACTGCTACCACAAATAGGCTTATACTAACACTGGAATGAAGTTATTGCGAAAATCCCATAATCACTCCAGTGTTTGTTTGGATACACTGAGGGAGAACCTAGCATGGCCAATACACCTAACCATCTCATCTTCCGGAGCACCGGAGGAAACCCCATGCAGACATGGGGAGAAAATGCAGACTCTGATCCAAGCCAGGAAAGTTCAAACAGTCTGTTTTAACTTGAGAGGGTGGCTGGGAAGGGAGGGGCAGAATCAGTGGAAAGGTAGAAGTATTTATACACGGTAGTGGCCAAACAAAATGTCCTTAGCCTTTCCGATGCTCAACAGGAGGAAATTATGGTTCAATCTGTCTTTAATTTAATCACCATACCAAAGGAATCTAGTCACACCAATATAAAGAAAACATTGATACACAGAAAAGTTCAGCTATCTCTTGTACATTGCATAATCTACATGTCACTTATGAAAGAAATGTGGCCTAAATAAATTGAAAGGCTTGTATTCTTAAATGCTACTCTCAACATATTCAATGGTTGTCAGTTTAAAAGGTATTTCAGTAGCTAAGCACAACACACACTTTATTTTCTTAGGGTTCTATTCATAATATATGTCAATGAGAGAGATAAAAAGGTGAAAAAATCTATTAATGTAAATAAAATCTATAAAATGTCACCAAAACAAAGTAGATTGCTATATCTGAACAGTCTTTTGAAGCTGCGAGCATAAGAGTGATACACATGAATTAAGATAATTAAAAGTAAGTGTACTCTTACAGAGAAAGACTCAGTTGTGTGTGAAAGATATTTAATTATTACAACGAGGAATGATGTTCCTTTCACCAGGACTGCACTTGAGCTTTACATCATTCTGTTGCAAAATATGTCTATGACAGCAATTAAAAATGAGTAGAATTGAAACAATCTCGCAAAGAAAAATGTTTCTAGACCCGCCAATTAGTCACTGAAGCCATTTGGGTTAAATGACCTGGATAAAAGTTGAATAGCTTCCTTTTTCAATGCCGGCTCTGCCTTCAAACTGGATTCACATTTGGATATAATTGGTCTTAACCCATCAGGCTACTTGCAATTGGAACATCGTGAAAAATATTTCAAGCGATTCTTGCAAGTCTGGCTGCAGAGCAGATAGCAACTTACTCTATGTGAACCATGACTAGGTCTTTTTTCTCTTCCTGAGGAAAGCCCAGCACAATTGTTAGAAAGAGCAGAGTTATATCATAGTGATTGGACTCCAACAATGATTTAGTCCAATTCTGAAATGTACCAACATTTATTAAAATGTTTTAATCAGTCATTTAATACCCAAATACATTTATTTAAAAACGATTAACCATATGCTAGCTGAACCATTCAAGTGTCAAATGCATTTGATTTACACGAATGTGAATGTTTTTATTGCTTTCCATATGTAGCACTGACTGTTGGTGTCAGATATGAAAGATAGGCTCCTGTTTGCTAGTTTGATCCTATTAATGTCCTCTATCTACAACAATGAAGATTTAAGCTCTATCCCTTTCTTTCTCCTTAATTTCATCTCACATCCTTTTCCTCAATAATCACACCATCCTGCGGTCTACCAATAGGTCTAACCTATTCATATCAACAAGTCCATGTGTTTATACTTCTTTATGAATGGGTAGTTTAGTCATCCTGTTTTGAAGAATGATCTTTTTAGGTGGCTACGAACACACACATTAGGAGTCGGCCTCTCGAGCCTGCTCTGTCGTGCAATAGATTTGAAACTTCAACAGCACGCACGTGCCTAATCTTAATAACCTTTCACCTCCTTGCTAACCAAGAACTTATTTAGTTCTGCTCTTAAAATATTCAAAGATTCTGCTTCCACTACCTTTGCAGAAAGAGAATTTCAGCAACACACAATCCTCTGAGTGAAAAAAAAGTTCTTCTCATTTCCATTTGAGATGATAGACTCCTTATTTTTAAATAGTGCACCCTAATTCTAGATTCTCTTACAAGAGGTGACACCCATTCTGTCAATATCTTCAAAGAACTTAAAGATTTCTATCAAGCCATCTTTTACACCCCTGAACTCCAGGTGATGCAAACCTAATCTTGCCAACCTTTCCTTGTAAGACAGCTAGCCCATTCTTTGTATTAGTCTATTAAACATCCTCTAATTGCTTCTAATGCATTTACATTTTTCCTTAAATAAGGACACCAATACTGTACTCAGGATTCCAAATGTAGGGCAGAAATTTTCTGTCTCACTCATCACGAATTGTAGCAGGCAGGGCTGGACTATGCAAAGGTCCATGACCTCAGGAGGGATTTTTCATTCTTGGGACAAAATTCCACCCATAGTCTCACTAATGCTCTGCACATCAGAAGCATAACCTTCCCACTTTCAGAATCAATTCCTCTCACAACAGAAGCTAACATTCCATTAGCATTTCTAATTACTTATTGTGTCTGTACACCAGCGCTGGTGCTTCATGTATTAGGATGCACAGGTCACTGCACCTCAGAGCTATGCAATCTCTAAGCATCTAGGTAATAAGCTTCCTTTTCATCCTTCCTGCCAAAATGGACAATTTCTTGTCAGCCCACATTAAACTCCATTAACTAGAGTTTTCCCCACTCACTTAACTTATCCATGTCCCTTTGCAGCTTCCTTATATCTCTTCACAATTTACTTTCCAACACACCTTTGTGTTGTCAGCAAATTTAGCCGTTTCATCCGTTCATCTAAGTTAAATGAACTGTAAATAATTAAGGCTGAAGTATTCATTCCTGTGGCACATGAGAAGTCACAGCTTGCCAACCAGAAAAAGAACCATTTATGCTAAGTCTCTCTTTCCTATTATCTAGCCAATTTAAAACCACGCCAATACATTATCCCTACGACATTAGCTTCCATTTTCTACTATAACATTAGGTTGCCACCTTATTGAATGCCTTCTGGAAATCTACATATAGTACATCCATCAGTTCCCCTTATCAACAATCTATGTGACTCATTCAGGGAACAGCAATAAATTTGTCAATCATGGTTCCCTTTTCACAAAGCCATCTTGACTCTGTCAGATTGCCTTTAATTTTTTCCAAGTGCCTGCTATAACATATGTAAAAATGTCTTCTAACATTTTGCCTGTGACAGATGTTAAGCTAACTGGTCTGTAGTTTCCTGCTTTCTGCCTTCCTCCCAGTTTGAAAGAAGGAGGGAATAACAGAAGAAGCAAATCACTCCATTACAAACTGTCTCAAAGAGTCATTCTCTGAAGGATTAAGCTCATTGATTATTCTTGACAATTTAGTAAACCTGTAGGCACTTTGTGTCCATAAAATAAAGTAAACCTAAAGCAATCAGGCAGCATCATGTGGCAGGGTATTTACTTTCATTTGTTCTATTGGATCTTATCTTGTTCTTTCATTGCTCATTGAATTTATTTTTTAATGGGACTGATTGTATACTTTCCTTTTTGACCCTCCACTTAGTAAGTGCTGTTTTCTTTGTCAATCAAACTGTTGGCATAAATACAGAGATGTTAAGTCCCCAAAAAACTTTATCCCTGGGTCAGACATTTCATCCTTGATCTTAGGACAGGGATACATTCATCTATAGAGTGAGCCATGGTATCTATAAGGCGGTATCAACAACAGTGTGTCTACAATGCCAAGTTATAGCCATGTAAGTCCAAATGGGCCAATCATTTCTTCTTTTCTGTTCGTCCTGAAGCTCCTCCAACTAAAGAAGATATCCCATGGAATATCATAGAAACCCTACAGTGTAACAGCATGCCATTCGGCCCATCATGTCAATACCAGCTTTCTGAAAGAACATCCAGTATGCCATGATGCGATTCCCTCTGGGACTAATCAATTCAATTAGTTTGCTTCAGGATGCTAGAAGGCCTCCAAGTGACTCATATCAGGTGCTAAACTGATGAGTATTTCTCTCAAAATACCTTCTTGATAATGTAGAAGTGTGTAAATGCAGGGAGTTGTCCCAAGCTCTCGGAACAGGAATTGAAAGCTCAGTTCCCAGTAGTGAGGAAACCCACGAAAGAGTCATTTAATATTCTAGGTCTCCTACGCACGAATGGGTCCTATTCAACCTCTTCCAGGAATACATGAAACTGATATGTAAAGGAAAACTAATGTGAAGAATAGAAGGAAACTATTTACTGCAGCAATTCCTTGTGGTAGAAGGATAAAGTTTGCACACATATAATATTCTCTACTACATTCCCTCAACAGGTTACTGTTGATTTAAAAGTGAGCAGTTTATGAGTTATAGTTTGGACTGTATGGATTTGTATCTTCATTACGACGTGAGTGATATAGAAAGAACTTCTGAGAAAAAAAAACACAATTGGAGTGTGGATGGTTTTATCTGTCTGGCACAGTATAGTTGAGAGTGTTCTTCCTAGCTTGAGATCAAACTATATTGTTGTGAAAGAAACAAGGATGATTTAACTTCCATGCGAGTGGTTTGGACATGCTTATGGCTGATAACAGAATGGAGGAATGGCTCATTCTGAGTGTTCACATGTCTTTAAAAATAACATCCATGAACAGCGGTGTGTGTTTTACAATCAGTAGTGAAGAAGCAGCACGGGTAACACAGTGGTGCTTCACAGCTCCAGGAACCTGGATTCAATTCCTGGCTCAGGTCACTGTCTGTGTGGAGTTTGCACATTCTCCTCATGTCTGTGTGGGTTTCCTCCAAGTGCCCCAGTTTCCTTCCACAGATCAAAGATGTGCAGAAAAGATTGATTGGCCTTGCTAAAATTGCCTCTTAGTGTCCTGGGATGTGTAAGTTAGAGGGATTAGTGGGTAAATGTGTAGGGATAGGGGCTGGGTGGGATTGTGGTCAGTGCAGACTCAATGGGCTGAAGGGCCTATTCCTGCACGATAGGGTTCTATGTCTATGTCTAACAATTCTTAGTGCTGGCCTCACAGAGATTTAGTGATCTTTGTAGGGCAGACTTCCCAGGTAGAATCATTCAGATGGTGGTATTTCCTTCGCTACAATAGGTGAATAGATAATGCACACTTTCTCCTGATGGCTGGTCCACAGCTATTTAATAATCCTTAGAATATTAATTAATTGTAGGTGACCCTTGCACCCTCTCTGGAGAGAGGAGTTTATGCTTGCTGGCCACTCTGTGGATCCAGCAGCTCCACATGAGCAATGGTTTCAGAAGCTGGGTTAAAATGAAGATAAAAGGAAATTGACAAGGATTCAGCTGCACTGAGGGCTTTTGATATGTGCATGTGCCTATTAGCAGGGTGAATAGATATTTACGCAGGTAAAGTGGAGAACAATAGGGTACGGAATTGCAGGATTTAATGATCAAGAAGACAGTAGAAATAAGAATAGCTATTGAATTTATATGCTAAAAAAAAGGATATTTGAGATAAGTTATTTAACTGAGATGAGACCAACAAGATTTAAACTGAATATCAGTGGCAGGGTTAGTCCTTTGCTGGAGGGGAGGAGCTGCTTGGCAATTAGGATCACATACCATGTTGAGCTAGAAACTGAGCTTTCCCAAAACAAGCTACTGCTTGAACACTCTGCATTAAATCCTAAGTAGGTCATTCTAATCCAGAAGACAATTTTCCAGAATAAATATACAGAACATGTCTGATAAGTATTGCTGGATTTCGCTCATGATGTTAAAAACTATGGGATATTGTTTTGGGCTGGTATATTCTTGGAATTAAAGAAAGTAATTAAATTTGATATGGAATTAAATTAATTATATTGTGAATAATGCCATTATTGTAGTTGAGTGTGATTTTTGTTCTATATTATTGTTGTTCAGTTATGTGTTTCACCGTTTAATAAATGTTTCTTATTGGAACGTTTACAAGAATACTGGAAGTTTCCTCATATTTTGTTTTCCTCACATTATACAAATTGCAAAATAAACAGTTAAGAACTAGCTTTCAAGGCTTTCCTTCTGAGATTTGGGATACCCTCACATTCAACACCAGAGGGGTTCTTAACAGTAGTCATTGCTGAGACCACACTGAGTCCCACAGAACAAAATACTGAGAGCCCAGGATGCAGTTCAGAGGAATCTTAGCAGGGCTAGGAGAGAAGGCTTTTGAAAAGGGAGGTAATTGATATAAAAACTAGGTTGCTAAGGATAGCAGAACAGAAACACTGAAAGGATGTGGGGGGAACTATAATCAAGAAAGGGGGAGAAAGAGCCCCTCTTTCCACTCGAGACCTGAGCTGGCTAACAGCTTGGGCATGAGCTCAACATTTGAGAACATCGAAAATGGTGAGGGTTGCATGCTGCCCTAGGCCATGACTGCTCCCAGTAAAACTACTGCCAAGTCAGGTGCTGGTGAATGGGTGGTGAGTACAACAACTGTAATGCTTTACCAGTCTCCCAGTCCTCAAATCTGCTGTGGGGGGTGGGGCAGGAGACATAAAATGCTGCACACTATTTCCATGTCTTTTTGGATCTGGCACCCTGTCAAGAGAACATCCAGATGTCCAAAAGCAATGGTGTCAGCAAGGCTGAACAGCAAATCAGACTAAAGTACCATCATAGACAGCAAACCAGGAGGGCAAAAACACTGAATTCCTTCACTCAATTTATTTTTCTTTTCTGATAGTTAAGGAAATAATTATGATTACTTTTGGATAAAAAAAACTAAAATAATACAAACATTAAAGAAGTAAAAGCAATGGACAAATTTGAGATTACACACAGAGAACATAAACTTTCAGAGTCAGTGAGGATTAGCAGCAATAATTATGAACTAAGTATGATTTTAACAATCCAATTACAATTCATTCAAAGGTTTAACTTTTCAAGACATTTCATGCTTAGAGAAAAATGGAAGTTTCTGCTATTTTCCAGTTTGATTAGGGATTGCACCATGGTAAGGACTTTAACAGCATACTCTCTGGAGAATCACAATTTCTAAATTTCTACATTGAACTGAGATTTCAGAAGTTGCTGTCAGATTCAGTGAAACAATGCTAACAGTTTCACTGTGATCACAGCAGCCAAATTTGGACTAATATTCATAGAATTAATCAGATGATAAGTACTTGTGAAGATGATTTGGCATTATAGACCGGTAATGATTTTATAAATAATTTGTATGAGTTTGTATCCCATAAGAAATAAATTAGACAGTTCTATTGCAGTACTTCTGTGCATCAAGGTTTAGTCTGCTGGCTGTCCTTGTTAAATCAAGTCATAATAAATAATATTCTGATGACACAATAGTTAACATTGCTGCCTCAAAGTGTGAGGGACCCGGGTTCAATTCTGGCTTTGGGTGCATGTCAGTGGGGAGTTTTCATTTTCTTACCTGTCTGCATGGGTTTCTTCTGGCTGCTCTGGTTTCCTCTCTCAGTCCAAAGATGTGCAGGTTGGGCTGATTGGCCATCTAAATTGTCTCTCTGTGTCAGGGAGATAGCAGGACAAATATATGTGGTTACAGGGGTACGGCCCGTGTAGGTTATTGTTGATACAGACTTGATGGGCCAAATGGCCTCCTTCTACACTGTAGGGATCCTATGATGCTAAGGACAGGTGTTTTGATCCACTGTGCACTCTAAGGACAGTGAGCCAATCCTCCAATTCGATTCAGTGGACAGGAAATTCTCAGCAGAAAATCCAGGCCATCATATCTAAAACCAGTTCCAGTTAAGCAAGGAAGAAGTCCCATCTGAATTTAATACAAGTGGTGAGAATGTTCAATTGCAAGCTGGAGAAGTGCAGGAAACTATTTTCAACAATCATTGACTTTGCACTTTGTTCGCTTATGTGTATGACAGACAATTATTTTTGAAGCCCAATGTCAGTAATAAAGAAATCCAAACACGTCACAATAAGTGGTGAGAGGGTGTATAATTGGCTGATTCTATTTATTGAGTCAAGTTGGCTGAATGAAGTTGAGAGAATTGCTTTGGTATTCTTTAGAAAATATGACAAACTGCTCTATCAGTGCGAAAATTATACTTTTAAATAGCAACACTGCACATATGAAGAGCTTGCTGATAGTATTAGGAAGGCTATTACAGGTGCAAATAGGGGTGAAGTAAATATGGTACAGCCTGAGCAAGCCACACAGTGGAAATGACTTGATGTACGGCAAATGTCCTTCACTGTGGATAGGTGGATGTCTTGCATTTAGGTTTTCATAATTCTAGGCATGTAGATGCCATCTAAGCTGAAGATTGCAGAAGAGGAAAGGGACCTGGGGTTAGAATAGGCAAAACAGTGGAAAGAGAATGAGCAAGCTTAATAGACAGATGTTATGTACATTCACACAGTGAAAGACAACAAGGATGACAATGAAATGTTCAATTTCAATGCCATACTATTTAGATATGCCATGATGTGGAGTTGCTGGCATTGGACTGGGGTGGGCACAGTCAGAAGTCTCACAACACCAGGTTAAAGTCCAATAGGTTTATTTGATAGTGCGAGTGTTCAGAGTGCTTCTCCTTTATCAGGTCAGCAGCTCCTTCATCATCACTCATGAAGGAGCAGTGCTCTGAAAGCTAGTGCTGCCAAATAAACCTGTTAGACTTTAACCTGGATTTGAATATGTATCAGAGGAAGCTGTAATTAAATTCTACAGCTCCCAGTTGGTCACGTTTTGAAGGTTGCTTTTTGTTTTAGTTGCTGTGACAGAAGGGAAGTATTGAAATACAGAATTTAATGCAGACCCTAATGTCAGGGGATCTGAGTCATGAAGAAAGATTGGAGGTACTTGGGGCTGAATTATTGCTCTGAGTCAGCCTGTGTAGGATCAGGAAACAATGTTACAAGCATGACTCAGGCGAAAATTCTTCAAGCGGTCAGATTTGTATTCCTGTAGTTTGGAGGTCATGGATGTGAAAGGTGGGAAGAGCCGGGGGGGGGGGGGGGGGGGGGGGGGGGGGGGGGGGGGGGGGGGGGGTGGTCGGTGCTCGCTGAAGTAGGGTCTGCAGCCCATGGAAACAGCATGGGGGCAGCCACAGAGTCTGCCAAGTGCTGAGGTGGGCAATGCAAAAAGACGATATTTGGTGTTCTGTAACTTTGTCCCCTACATACCAATTCATCCAGTACATACCATGGGCAGGCCTCTGGAGCCATGGTGATATAAAATGAAATATACTTCTAAGTATCTATCACAGATTTTGCTATATTAAAACAAACACGCATGAACAAAATCCCATTCAATAAAATTAAAATTAACGCAATTAATCCATTATAAAAAATTAACATTTTCTTCAAGTACTTTTATCATTAATAAAACAAGCATGTGTATTCATAGCCCCATATTAAATACAATTAATCACTTTATGACCACTTGGGCCTGTCAATCAATCTGTGAATTTGCGAGTCTGCCACTGTGATAATGATCGGTTATGAAAGCAATGGAACATCAATAATTCTATTATGAAAATACTCAGTTTTATACTAAGAACCATCCACTGAAATTACAAGTACAGATTTCTTTCAATTTTATTTATTGTTTCAAAATATAAAGAGCAGTCAATTTAAATTACTTTTTCCGTCGTCAATTCTATAGAGATTCTCAACTATTTATGCAAATTCATGTCTAGCTCTACCAGTCCCTCTCCAAAAAGATAAGCAACTTCACCAAAAGAATTTCTTACCTCTCCAAATAAGTCTGGAACATTTGGGCCTTTTCCTCAAATGTCTGAAGCCCACAAAGTCATATTTTGTAAATCAATTACATGTGCTTCACATTAGCTCTAATTTGAATGTGCTGCAGATATATGAAATGTGTGAGGACACAATAACCTGGTGGTATTATTGCTAAATTATTAATCAAAATATTCATTCAATGTTCTGGAGACCCAGGTTCAAATCCCGCCATGACGGCTGGTGGAATTTGATTTCAATAAAAAATACCTGGAATTAAGAATCTACCGATGACCATGAAACCATCGTTGATTGTGGGAAATACCCTCTGGTACACTAATGTTCTTACTGGACATTAAGTCCTTAATGGACTTCGCGTGACTCCTAAACAACAGCAATGTGATTAATTGTCAACAGCCTTGGCCTTCCTTATCCTCCCTCCCTCTGCCTCTCCCCCACCAGAGAATGATCTAGCCCATCTATCCTCCCCCACAACACCATTAACCAATCTCCACCCCCCAACAGATCCGAGTTACAGAGCCACCGGAAGCTCCAAACTTACCTCTTCAGAAGCTGGAGGGCCCAAAACAGACCTTTACTAAGCGTGTCTGTTTTGCGCTGAATCTAGACAGGCAAATGCAGTGGTAAAAGAGGAAATGTAAGAAAATCTGGGCAGTCTTATATATCGAAACATATAAGATGATTAGAGGTTTAGATAGGGTGGACAGTGATAGCCTTTTTCCTAGGATGGAGAAAGCTAGCACGAGGGGACACAGCTTTAAATTAAGGGGTGATAGTTATAGGACGGATATCAGAGGTAGGTTCTTTACCCAAAGGGTGGTTCGGGAGTGGAATGCCCTGCCTGCAGCAGTTGTAGATGCGCCAAGTTTGGTGGCGTTTAAGAGGTTAGTTGATAAGTATATGGAAGAGAAGGGAATGGTTTAGTTTGGAGGGGCATTGCTTTTTATATTGGTCGGCGCAACATCGAAGGCCGAAGGGCCTGTTCTGTGCTGTAATGTTCTATGTTCTATGTCAATGTTTTAAGTCAATTTAAATGTTTGCAAATGCATTTAAATTGACATTGTGCCAGTTTTGGGTGCGATCTTGATCACATCCAATTTTAAGCCTTGATAAAAAAGAAATCGGTGCAGATGCGGGCACGGATTGTGCCAGTCGCCTTCCGCGAAGTTTACACATCTGAAAACGGCCGCAAAGCAATGGTAAAATTGGGCCCTAAGCGTCAATTTAGCATGGACAATCAACCTAACCCATGCAGTTTTGGAGTGTGGGAGGAAACCGAAGCACCCAGAAGAAACCCACATGGACACAGGGAGAAGGTGCAAACACCACACAGACAGTCACGCAAGCCGGAAATCGAACATAGGTCCCTGGCACAGTGAGGCAGCTGCGCTAACCACTCTGCCACCATGCCACCCTAAAAATATCAAATCAGTAAAAGATAACTTCAGGATAAAAGCAAGGCACTATGGATGCTGGATTCTGAAACAGAAACAGAAAATGCTGGAAAATTGCAGCAGGTCTGACAGCATCTGTGGAGAGAGAGTAGAGTTCACCCTTGGGTCTGGATGATACTTTGTTACCTGACAAAGGGTCATCCAGACTCAAAACAATAGCTCTATTCTCTCTGTCAAGGTAGCTGTAGGATTGATAATTAGAAATTTGTCTTCATACAAGGAAGGATTAGTTGGAATAACCTTCCTGTAGGGCAGTGGAGATATAAACGCAGAATCAATTCAGGCAGCAATTAACAGCTGCAATTGGACACAGCAGAGGTGCTTCCCGATGCATGAAATAATATGGAAGGAATGGGCTTTTCATTCAACATATTTAAAGTTGTAATCTTAAGAAAGAACTCAAGGACATTATGAAAAGTAAACATAGCATTTGGCTCAGCATCCAATAAATGAGACTATTCACACGAGTGATAAACGTGGATTGTGTGAAAAGGAAGATGGGCAGGTTCCTGAAAATTGAGGAAATCTCTGTCAGAGAAGGCAGATGAAAGGGGAGCTATAATTCTTAGGTGTCACTGACACCTTTTGGAGTTTGGTTGGTTTGCTGTAGGGCAATGGGTATCAACTGCATGATGGGGATCAGTGGGCAAGGGGGGCATGATGTTGGTGGACTGTTGATGTGGAATTTCCTGGAGTATTTCTCAAAGATGACAAAATATTGCCCTCCCCGCCTTTTTCTGGTGATTTATCATAGAATCCCTATAGTGCAGAAGGAGGCTATGCGACCCATCCAGTCTGCACCGACCACAGTCCCATCCTGGCCCTATCCAAATAACCCCATGCATTTACCCTAGCTCGTTCCCTGAAGCTAAGAGGCAATTTAGTACGGCCAATCCACATAACCCACACATCTTTGGACTGTGGAAGGAAACCAGAGCACTTGAAAGATATCCGTGCAGACACTGGGAGAATGTGCAAACTCAATAGAGATAGTGACCCAAGCTGGGAATCGAATTCCGGTCCCTGGTGCTGTGATGCAGCAGTGTTAATCACTGTGCCACAGTGCCGCACAAAGAATGCACTGACTGAGAAACCTTACAACCTTTAAAAGGTATGTGGATGAGCATTTGAAACATCATAACATTCAAGAATATGGGATAAGTGCTGGAATCCGGGATCATTCTGACTTTAGTGGTAGTTAATATTGGTGCAGACTCGATGGGCCAAACGGCCTTTTCTGCACTGTATGATTCTAAGGGTGGAATGGCTGCGAGGTGAGGGGTTGGTTAATGTTGGATGCAAATTGCACTGCAACTGAACGAAAAAGTTTGATTGGAGTGGTTAGTCTTTTCCTATGGAGAAGCAATATGGGAGCAGCAGCTAAATGTACTTAACAGAATGATTATTCCATACATTATCCTTGCTGCAGATGGTGAAAACAAATTAACTGGATTGAGTTAGGACTCTGTTATAATTGTCACCTCTGTTGTAATACAACATAATCCAATGTGTAAAGTTTGAAGGACTAAATAGAATAGGAAAGGTTAAAAAAAAGGCTCAAGAACTCATAACTCAAAAACAAAAGCTCAACCCCAGCCCACTCACCAACACATATATTATATCATCACAAATCATTAATTGAGGCATTCAAGAGGACATCAGATGATTATATGAAAGAGGCAATGTGCAAATGTATGGGGAAAAGCAAGGGAGTGATGCTAAACCATGATGCTTATTTGAACAGCTAGCATAGAGTCAATGGGCCAAACGGCTTCCTTCCGCACTGTAACAATTCCATGATTCTGGCAGAATTCAATATCAATTGATATTAATTTGCGAATTTCCTCAAGATAGCCTAAACATGGTCAATGTGGCAAAAAGGAAGTTTCAAATTTGTGAAGACATAGAACAGGATTTTCTGGCTGCACTCGCTCCAAAGCTGAGAATTTCCTCTGGGATCAACGGACCTTTGCATGATTTGCCTGCGCCCACTATGATCCTCATGATGGGAGGGACATTCCAACTTTCGAATCATATGCCAGAACTCCACAGTCTCGCCTGCCATGGAGGCAAAGAGAAGTGAAGGTCCTACAATGGAAATCTTCATTAAAATCAGGCAGGAATTTCTGGTCTTGCTCAAGAAAAGCCACTGAATCCCGTCCATGCAACACAGAGTAGCCCGTTCAGCGCACCGACCCTGTGCTGACAATAACTACCAGTAAAGTCACAATAATCCCAGGTTCCAGCACTTACCCCACATCCTTGAATGTTTCAAAGCTTCGGGTGTTCATCTACATATCTTTTATAGGTTGTAAGGTTTCCAGTCTCCACTACCCTCCCAGGCAGTGCATTCCAGATTCCCACCAGTGCATGCCTTTTTTTCTCAAATACTTTCAGAATCTCTTTCTCCTTACCTTAAAATGGTGCCCCCTTGTGATTAACTTCTCAACCAAAGAGAACAGCTACTTCCTATCCACCCTGTCCCTACCCGTCATAATCTTAAACACACACATCAATCAGGTATCGTTCAGCCCTCTCCAAGCTCTAGTGAAAACAATCCAAGCCTATCCAGTCTGTCCTTACAGCTAAAATACTCCATTCCAGGCAACATCCTCTGTGCTCCTCTGGTTCAATCACATTCTTCAAGTACACGGTGACTGGAACTGCTCACAGTACTTCAGTTGTGGCAATGACCAATGTTCCAACATTGTGCAACACAGTGGCACAATGGTTAGCACTACTGCCTCACAGCACCAGGAATCCAGATTCAATTCCGACCTCAGGTCGCTGTGTGGAGGTTGTACATTCTCCCCGTGTCTGCGTGGATTTCATTTGGGTGCTCTGGTTTCCTCCCACATTGCAAAGGTGTGCCGGTTGGTTTGAATTGGCCATGGTAAATTGACAATAGTGTCAGGGGGATTAGCAGGGTAAATGTTTAGGGTTGTGAGAAAAAGGCCTACGTGGGATGATTGTGGGTGGTACAAACCTCACGGGCCAAAAAGCCTTCTTCTATACTGTAGGGATTCCATGATTACCTCCCTGCTCTTTAATGTATGTTATGGCTGACAAAAGCAAGTTTCCCATATGCCTTCTCAGTTATCTTATTTGCCTGCAGTGCAGCTTGAAGTAATGGATGCAACTGCAAAATCTGGGTGTTGTTGGGAAAGGACATGTGAGCATGTTAGATTTTGATTTCAGAATGCATTTTAAAAATTATTTTTTCATGGAAAGTGGGGGCTGCTGTAATGAGAGCAGCATGTGTTGCTCAGTTCTAATTGCCCACAAACTGAGTAAATTGTCGTACTATTTCAGAGTTGTATCACAGAATGTGGCCCAATCCATCACATAAACCAGCCTCCCATCCATTGACTCTGTCTACATTTCTTGCTGCCTTGGCAAAGCAGCCAGCATAATTAAGGACCCCACGCACCCAGGCATTCTTTCTTCCAGCTTCTTCCGTCGGGGAAAAGATACAAAAGTCTGTGATCATGTACCAACCATATCAAGAACAACTTCTTCCCTGCTGTCATCAGACTTTTGAATGAACCTACCTCACATTAATTTGATCTGTCACTATGCCCTAGCTATGACTGTAACATTACATGTCTCTTTTCCTTCTCTATGAACAGCATGCTTTGTCTGTATAGCGTACAAGAAGCAATACTTTTCACTATGTGCTGATACACGTGACATTAATAAATCAAATCAAATCAAAAGGTTAGTTAAAGGTCAACAACATTACTGTGGATCATGTAGTTCAGATGAAGTAAGAATGGCAAATTTCCATTCCAAGAGCAAATTGGTGAGCCAGATGGGTTTTTACAATAATCAATGACAATTTAATGGCCACAATTACAGAGGCTAGCATTCAATACCTGATTTTATTTAATTGAATTTAAATTTCACCAGTTGCCTGCAGTGGGATTCAATCTGTGTCCCCAGAGCACTAGCCTAGACTTCTGGATTACAAGTTCAATGGTCTTATCACCAGGACATCATTTCCCCCTTTAAGAGTACTTGATGTCGACATTCAGGGACCATAGTAGAATGATGCTTTATTTTCTAACAATGGCATCCTTCAAGTTAATTAAAACAAACGTATAATCAAAAGATATCGTGGGAGTCATTGCTTTCAGTCAGTGGAAGGTTTTCATGGTGCATTACACTGAATACTGATCATTTAATAATAAAGCCAGCAGCAACTGAGTAAATGCAGAAAACAATGATCATTGGTGAGATCACAGATAAGGAAGCCTGCAAACTGTTGACTGTTTGAGTCTCCCAAATTGCTGAGACATTGAATACATAATGGGGCAATGATGCCAATAGGACATTTGCAACCTTGTAAGCATCAGAATCAATTCTCCTCAACCAATGACATTTCAGAATGGAGAAAAGCATAGGGTCAATTGGAATCAAATTATATACAGGAAAAAGAAAAAAAGAGAAGGAAAAAAAATACAATTAAGAGAGGGACGGAAAAAGATACAAAAATGAAAGTAAGACGAAAAAATAAGTATTAAAATGTAAAAAAACAACTCTCAAAATAATTTACTACCTGTACGAATGAGGCCCCACAGTTTCAATTATAAATGTACAGAAACAAGACATTCCACCCCAAGTGGTTCATATCCATTGTGTTTATGCTCACTTGTACCCAATTTTATTTAAACCCATCAATAAACTGTTTCATTCCTTCCTCACTCATGCACTGATTGGGTGGGATTTTATGACCTTTCTGTTCCCAAAACCTGAGTTCATTGAACCTTCCCATGTTCCGCCCTTCATCCACTCTGATTCCCACAGCAGGCAAACATTAAGTTTCGCCTTGAATATGTCAGTTACTTTATGTGAGAATAAGTCCCATAATCTGACCATTTCCTGAGCAAAGAATTTCCTTCAGAATTATTTAATGGATTTATTAATAACTATCATATCTGTATAGTTATTACAGATAATAACTATCTGTAATAGTTAGTTATTACAGATTTTGAATTACCCAACAATTGTGGAACCACCTATCAACCTATTAAACTCCTTCATAATTTTATTTATGACTCCATTGAGTCATGTCTCTTGGTCAGAAAAAAGAGTTCCAGCCTGTTTAGTATTTTCTGATAATTCAAACCTTTGGGTTCAACAATCATTCTTGTAAAATCTATTTTGAAGTTCCCGCCAGTAGGAAGGGACGGAAAATTTATTCCATTGTTTTAGTCATACGGAGATCAGAAATATGTCTGGCATCAGTGTGCTCCGTCTCTAAGCAAATTTCCAGGCATGTTGAACATAAATTATCTGCTTTCTAATTCTGTCTTCAAACAATAAATCCCTGTGCTTTCTTCACATGTTCATGTCTTGTGAGGAATAGAGGATAAGAGTAAACTATCCAGTGCCTCAAGAGTCTCCCACAATTCAACAACATCATGGCTGATCTGCAACCTATCTTCATCTGGAAATATTAAAAAATTGGAAAGTTACACAGCAGAGAAGGAGACCAATCGGCCTATTCTGTGTGTGCAGGGTGATAAAGAAGTAATATGGGCACTCTTACCAGAAATTGTCAAAGAGTCAATTCTGGTGAGGAAATTGGCTCTCCAGCTCCATTGACCAGTTTTCTTTCCACATTTAAGCCTGTTAGTCTGACAAGAAGGAGAGGATTTGGTTTAAGCTATCACTTTGGCAAGGTGGAGTACTCTCAGAATTGGCAACAGGCTCCACTGAAATCGGGGGAACCCTTTACAAGCACAAAGTTTATTTCTCACCCTCTGCATTATCATTACCAACATCCCCATCAGCCCCCACCATGCCCTGCCCCCACACCTCCCTCACCCCCCCCCAACTAAAGGTCAACTGGAATCTTCATTTCACCCTACCCCCATGCCCATCACCACCTGCATTTGCACACCACCCGCACCCTCCATCGCTAGTACCCCATCCCCCACCATCATCGTTAGCATTCACATTCTACCCCACCCCCATCCCGTAGTATCAGCAGCAGCATTCATATACCTCTTCAGTACCCGCTCCTGCCCACCCTGCCGATCACTAATAGATGATTGCCCTGCAATTAGACTCCACTGAAGGTCTGTCCCTGCCCTGCCCTTGGCGCAAATTCCTTTGCTGGGCCAGTGCCACGGGGCATTGGTAGGGTACTACCTGGCCATATCCCTCTCCCACTTCTCCTTTGCCTCCCTCCCAGGGCTTGTACTAATCTTTGCATCCCCCCAGAGGGAGCCCTGTAACCAGTTGACCTTTAGATAAAGCTGTCAAGGACCTCACCAATATGACAGCATGTCAGGGAGATGTGAAAATTTAGTGGCGGGGGGATAATTTGGTGAGGGAGGTGAATCAGAGGGAACATGCCATTATTCGTGGGCATAATTGTATGTGATTTATTAAAATCTATTAAAATCAGGTTCCAATCATGGGCATGAATCTGGTTACAAGGGGCAGACAAAATCAGAAATTGCGATCCTATTACGAGATTTCTGATTTCCATTTTCGCTGGATTTTGAGCCTTTTCCAGCACAAGGCCTCGAGATGCCCCCAATCTGTCTGATCCCATCTCCCAGCTCTTGACCTGCAGTTCGATATATTCTGCAACTGAAATGCACGTCAAAGTGTTTTCAGCATTTCGACATTCAGCATCCTTTCAGGCTGTGTATTCCAGATCCCCACCATCCTCATCTTCCCTAATCCTCCCAGCACGTCTAACTTTACCCCACATCCCTTTATACTTCTGATTAACAATAATCTGTTAATCTGAGATTTTTCAATTTTCCAGAATTGTATCTAAAAAATGGCAGAGTGTTGGTTCTGACGTAAAAAAATGGAGTGCACTCCGTCAATGCAGGTGCATTTTTGGCCAAATCTTACCCTTCATTTAAGATCATTTTTATGCCTACGAGTAATGGAGTGTTCCCTCTGATTCACCTACCCCACAACAAGTTAACTGCTGCAATTACTGGGAAGTTCCATATAAAAGGTTCCCCAGTATTTGTTCCATAGTGACTGCAGAGATATAAGCCAAGGAGGCAGCACTGCATTTCTATCACATGGAGCAGGACAGGGGTTCCCCAAAACCCAAAGGGAAGAGGATCGATAGGAGTACAGCCCGAGGCCCTCCAGCCAAGTGTTCTGGAGCATCTCCAGTCCACCTGACACCTCTGCCCTTGGGAGCGACATACCTCCAGCCTCTGACACTGAGGAGACCAACAGTCAACCATCCCTGCTGCCTGAAAGCAGGCCTCGAACCTCCAGCTCCCAGCTCCCCAGGGGACGTCTGCCAAAGTAATATCAGGCAGAAAGATGTGGAAGTCAGCAGGCTTTCCCATCCTCAACTGTGGATCCTATGGAGATACTTTGGGAGGGTCAGGGACATTAAGAAACTGTAGGCATTTTAGTGGGCACTGATGAATATAAGCACAAGTGTCGATAGGTCATTATTGTATTGAAATTTGTCATTAAATTTTACTTTGTTCGCCCATAAAGAGCCCACCCTGTCTGCTCATGCTACCAAGCTTGGGAAACCATCACACATACCTGGCACCTCAGAACATAAGAACATGTAAGAACGTAAGAACATAAGAAATAGTAGCAGGAGTAGGCCATCTAGCCCATCAAGCCTGCCCTACCATTCAATAAGATCATGGCTAATCTCAAGTGAATCAGTTCCACTTTCCTGCTTTCTCCCCATAACCCTTAATTCCCTTGTCTATCAGAAATATATTAAATATATTCAACGAGGTAGCCTCCACCAGTTCAATGGGCAGAGAATTTCAGAGATTCACCACCCTTTGAGTGAAGAAGTTCCTCCTGCTGTGGAATGTGAGAATGGCAGTGCTGTGACTCTCCCACACAGGCGACGCAGTAAGCAAGCGCTGATAGTGGCAACCCCATGCCAGAGCCCACCTCCCAACCACCAGCCATGGAAGGGTGAATCCCCTTTTCCTTCTTCCCTCAAAGCGCACCCCTCCAACGTCTAACAGTGTTCTCTTGTGATCATAGTCAAGATGCTGCCAGGCTCATCTTAGCTGTAAGATGGATGTGAACACCAGGATCCCTGATGTGGGTGAAAATATAGTAGTTGACTATAGGACAATGCTGAGTCCTCAATGGCAAGACATGTTAAGCTTCTGTTGGGCAGGAATCAGACGTATCACTGAGGATGAGACAAGCATTGTACTGTCCTCAGTGGTTGTTCTGTCAACAGCTTCAGTGCCCTGTCCACAGAATCATGGAATTCCTACAGGGCAAAGCAGCATTCAATCCATTGTGTTTCCACTGACGCTTGACAGAGTATTCCACAGAGGCCCTATCCCCGTGTCCCACACATTTACCTCACAAATTCCTCTACCCTATACATTTTGGGACATAAGGGGGCAATTTAGCATGGCCAATCAGCCTAACCAGCACATTTTTGGACGGAGGGAGGAAACAGGGACATCTGGAGGAAATCAACACAGCATGGGGAGAATATACAAACTCCACACCGACTGTGGTAGACACCTAGGCTGTCTCTTCAGCAGGCTAATCTCCTCAATTAGTTTGCACTTTGAAGCATGTGTAATGATTTTCCACTGGTGTTTGTGTTCTCAGCACTGGCATCATTAGCCATCTCCTGAGAGGGTATCCCCAAGAAGCCATCCCTCCAACTGCTCACAAGCACCCAAGACGTAACTGTCATAAACAGTCTCCAAGATGCGGGCGCACAGCTGCATTAAGTGCATTGTGTGGTCGTAGACAAGCTGCACCTTGTGGAAGTGGAGCCCTTTGTTATTAATGGATCATATTGCAAGGAGCCTTGGAGCACCCTTCATTCAGACAAATAGTCACACCTCCACAGTGGTCCCTGTCAACTCAACAGGATGTAACATGTGGCTGCACCGGAGTTTTAGTGCCACCAAGTGCCTGCCTCCCCTTGTTTTCAATCTCTCCCATGCTCTTGCCAGCCTCCATGAATGAAGGGCACTCCTTCAGCTGTGATATGGGCAGGAACCCAGGATGGAAAAGACAGGAAGTGGTGCCTGCATACCAGCTTTCACAACCCCTTAACGCAAGGGCCATTCTGACATGATGACAAGATGAGGCCTACAAGTGATCTCTCCCCGAAATGGTGATTCTAGGACCCTCATCCCTGGTTCTAAGTCTCACATATCCAAAATCTCTTTAGGAGGTGAAGGTGCCAGGTTCACGGCTTTTGTAGAGCTTTTGTAAGTGACGTCCACTGAATATTGGGTGAAGAGAGTTAGGATTAGGGTTAGGGTTCGGGACAGAATGCTTGTTAATGACATGCGAGTGTATTAAAATGAGCTTCTGTGACTCCGTGACATGTTTCACACCACACCACCAGCAAGGGGCTAGGAAGATCAGAACTTGCCAGCGTGAATTGTGCTTTCCAGATTTTGAACATGCATTGCCATTCCCGCAGACGCAGAGTGCTGTTTCAAAATCATCCCCAGCACTTCCGAATTTCACTCCCAAAAGGTCTGGCACTAATATTTGTCCTCTATGCTTCCTAGCACTCCCCAGCTAAAATAGTTACTCTTTATCTAACTTATTAGTTTAATCCTTGAAAACTTCAATGAAATCACCTCCAAACTTCTAAATTGCAAGGAATACAAACCAAGTGTACATAATCTCTCCTCATAATTTAATGCTTAAAAGTCCAACGGCTAGAGTTTCTAATATCTGTGGAAACAGGAGATATTGTGGTTGGAATTTAAAGATCTGGCCCCTTGGATCATTCAAATAATCCTATGCTGCGCCTGCTCCAAGGTTAATATATTCCTCTTAAAGCATAGGCGCAATCTGAATAGCCTTTCATGCCCTGCTGCTCCTGCAAGCGAGGATGGAGAATTTAGCATCCAGTCAAACCTCTGTTCCGTGCAGTGGGACTAGTATATCCTGCTATTGTGAAAGCCCAGAAGGTTCCTCCCACTGTATCTAGAACTGCGCACAGTACTCCTGGGTTGGTATAAACTGGGCTTTGCACAGATGTAGCAGATTCTACCCTCTTGTATACTGATCTTTAGACATAAAAGTTTTATTACCTATTTCAGCTCATGACATTTTAATGATCAATGTATATGGAAGCTCAGTCTCTTCACTTTCAGTTACGAGCTGTTCACCATTTAGAAATTAAGGACTCTGTTCAATTCTTTTTAGGCCAAAAGTGGATGACCTCGCATTTACTTGTACTGAAATTCATTTGCCACAGCTTTGCACATTCACTTAACCTATCAATATCACTTATTAACCTCTGATGCTGCTTGCAATAACTTTTTTCCTTTCTGTTCTCAAAGGTTGTGTGGCAGATCAGAGCCATAAATCACATAATTAGTAGGATTCTAACCAGCAGACTTTAATGTCTGTATGAAGATTAATCGATATTTATAGTACAAGTCCGGTTATTTCTTAGTGTTTGTGGACAGATTACAATGGTGTTCTGCCTTTTTGCTAGGCTAATGGTGCAGCAGCTAAAACTACCCAGCAATTTGAATTGGGGTGGCATAGTGGTTAGCACTACAGCCTCATTGCGCCATGAGCACAGGTCTAATTCACATCTAGGTGACTGTCTGCGTAGTGTTTGCATGTTCTCCCAGTGTCTGCGTGGGTTTCCTCCAGTTTCCTCCCACAATCAAAAGATGTGCAGATCAGGTGGATTGACCATGCTAACTTGCCGCTTTGTAGCAGGGGGATTAGTAGGGGGTAAATGTGTGAGGTGATGGGGATAAGACCAGGATTGTTGTCGGCGCAGGCTCGAAGGGCCAAGTGGCCTCCTTCTGCATTGCAGGGATTCTATGATTCACAGCACACGCTACCTGTCCTTGTCATCACAAATTTCTGTGTATTTCCACGCTAATATAGTGAACAAGTTCAGCTCGCTGTTATTTTTTTCTGGTAACTTCTGGATAAATCTTGCTAATTTTTTTTTTTGTAAATGCACCAAACGTATGACCGAATGATGCATTCATTTTATAAATCAAAGTGGATTTTTGATATTCGTATGAATAAATCCTGTGTAAAAGTGTTATATTAAATAATTACTGCACCATTTTTGGAGAACGATAAGTTTTCATGAAAGTAAGTAATATTTCATAAACCAAAATATGTGTTTTGGATTGTTTCTTAATTCCAGTTTAAAATGATGCTGGAACCTTCATGAAATACTCTTTTGAAGTACATAGCACAGCACCATCTGGTGCATGAATAGGGAAGTAGATTAGCATAAAAACAGAAAACTGTAATTCAAAATAGTGACAGAGAAACCAAAGAATTATCGATCAATTCGCCTTTTTGTCAGGAAATTTTAAAAGTGTATAATTAAGGATGAGAGTGAAGGAACACTTTGATTTTTTTTCCCAGCTGATCAGAGAGAGCTACCATGGATTTATGAAGGGAAGGTCAAACCTGATGAATTTCATTGAATCTTATGGAGACGTGACTAATGTACTGAGCAGGCAAATACTGATGGATGTTATTTATACGGGCTTTAAAAGGTATTTGATAAAGTTCTTCACAATTGACTGTTTGCTGAGGTTGATGCGCATGGCACTGAAGGCAAATTTTGGTCTGGTTAGGGATTTGGCCAGATGGAAAGTGACAAAAGTTAAGGATAATGCTCAGAGATAATAATACTCTAATTGCTTCACTATAATGAGACACATCCTGAAAGGATCCGTGTTGCAACTTGAACTAGCCACTGTTTTTATTAATGACTTAGGTCCATGATAAAAAGCCATACACCCAAATCTGTCAATGACATAGCTGTTGGGTGATATAGTAAGCAGCGTAGATGGAAACATAAAATCACGAAGCAATATTGATTGATAGAGGGAATGTGCATAACTGAGACAAATGGATTTCAATGCAGGCAAGTGTGAGGTCAGCCACTTTGGACTCAGAAATGATCGATGTGGTGAAAAGTTCAAAACAATGGAAGTGCAAAGAGACTTAGGGTCCACAGATCATTAAAATGCAGTGAACAAGTACAGAAAATAATTAAGAAGACTCATGAAATACTGGTCTTCATCTGTAGAGGACTAGAAGATAAGAGGATAGAAATCATCTGGAAAACTTATGTTGAGACTACACTTGGAGAAGCATGAACAGTTCTAGGCACTACACTTTAAGAAAGATATGTTGGCCTCTGAGGGGCTATATCATTAATTTACTTGAATGATAGTTGAACTCAAAGGCTTAAGCTTTTAGTTATTAAATATAGCTCGATGTGCATCCCTTTGGGGAGTAGTGGGCAGGTGATAGAAAGGAATCCAAGGCTGATTATCAGACCATTGAATGACATTATGAACACCATCATGGCCAACAAGCCCTGGTGTGGACTTTCAATCCAGAGGTGGGGACATTAGCACTGGATTACAATATTCCTCAATCATGCTATGAGAAGAAATAAGAGAAATCAGGATATATTCCCTGGAATTTAGAAGGTTAGGCAGTTTATGATTATGACTGAAGATTTTAAGATATTAAGGGAACACACAGGATAAATATTTCTATTATTTGGGAAGACTAAAACTGGGAGTATATTTTAAAAAATTAGATCCAAAACTTTCAAAACATAAAACTAGAAAATATTTTTCCTAATAGACGATCAGAACTCTCTTCCACAAATGGCAATCAATGCAAAGCAAATTATTAATTTTAAAACAGAGATTGATAGATTTCATTCTTCTTCATTTCTGTCTCAAGGCAGGTCTGACCCACAGTACCACAAACTCCACTGCAGATGAGACAGGGAGGAAGGTTCCAAATCCACTCCATTTTGAACAGGGATTAAACTTTCTGCTATTGACAGCAAGATGGCCATCCAGCAAATGAGCCACATCCCCCCACCCAATCTCACTCCAATTAGAAGAGTTGCTATGGCAACATAAACTTCTGCCTCAAGCTACTTTTGGATAGTTTTGATGGAGGCTTCAATTTCTTAGATTTTTACGAACCAAAAGTATTAAGGGCTACAAAAGGTGAAAACATCATAGAATTCTGACAGTGCAAAAGGCAGCCATTCAGCCTATTGACTCTGCACCGACTCTCCAACAGAGAATCTTACCCAGGCTCTATTCACCTAGCACCACATATTTACCTTAATTCCCTTAGCTTACACATCTTGGGCATGAAGGAGCTGTCCACCTAAGCTGCACATTTTTGTATTGTGCAAGGAAACTGGAGCAGCTGAAGAAAAACCATGCAGACACAGGGAGAATGTTCAAACTCCATACAGTCAGTCACCCAAGGCTGGAATTGAGCCCTGCTCCCTGGCACTGTGAGGCAACAGTGCCAACCACTGTGCCACCCAATATTGAATTAAGTTGTAGATCAGTAATGATTTCACTGAATGGCAAACAAGCTTGAAGGGGAAAACTTTTTTCTTCCTATGCCTATGTTACTGTGAAAATTCTGGAAATTCTCCATAGGACTAGTAGCATTTGTGGAGAGAGCAGCATTCTTAACGTTTGAGATTGAAGACTTTTCATCAAGATGTTTTAGATTATAACTTATATTGCAACAGATTAAAGGAAAGGCTTACAATTATTGTTTCATGGAATTGAAAGCTCTGGCGTCAAATACTTGAATTTGCAATTAAAATGCTGTAAAGTGTCAGAATTGAGAGCTGGAAAGTGGGATGTGATGGGCTGAATGGACTTCCTTAGCTGAACATTTTTATGATTCGTTGATTTCTATGGCAACTAGGGTAAGTGACAATGTGAGGAGTTGAACATGCACTAGACACATCCTTAGAATGCTTTATGAAAATTGGGACTTTTTTTCTTTATTTATTGGACTTTTAGGGAGTGACTCTATCAATTTGGGGGAGTTTTCCCAGCCCGCCGCCATGAGTGTATGGACAACACAAAGGTCCAGTCAATTAAGTTTATTTTAAGTTTAAAATTTATTAATTAGTGTCACAAGTAGGTTAACATTAACACTGCAATGAAGTTATTGTCAAAATCCCCTTGTCACCACACTCTGGCTCCTATTCGGGTACACCGAGGGAGAATTTAGCATGGCCAATGCATTTAACCTGCACATCTTTTGGACTGTGGGTGGAGCTGGAACATCCAGAGGAAACCCACGCAGACACAAGGAGAATGTGCAGGGAGTGACCCAAATCAGGAATCAAACCCAAGTACCTGGGTTGTGAGACAACAGTGCTAACCACAGTGCCACCATACTATCTCCATTGACCTCGGTTAGGATTTTCCAGTTTGCAGCAAGCATGGCTGGAAAATCCTGTCCCAGGAACCTTCAGAAAAAAAAATGTCACTTTGAGAGGAGCGAGTGAAAAACAGAAAACAATTTGGAAAACATTATTGTTTCATTTAATCCCTAGTTTCTAATTATTTCACCATTCATTTCCTTTAAGCAGGAAGATAAAAATACCCCAGGCAATCATGGATCAAACTGTATTTGAAGCATATTTTTCTAAAGTCCACAAAATTCAATATTTTCAATTTAACCTGAATAAAATGAAATAGATCTTGTAGCTTATGAAAAAATTTGGTATGTTGATGTAAAGAAGATGCTTCATTTTCCAGGGAGATCAAAGATGAGGGCATATATATAAATTAGACATCAATACTCCAAAGAGAAATTTAAGGTGAAACTCCTATTCCCAGAGTAATTAAAATGTCAAGTTCACAACTACAAATAGTAGTTGAGGCATGTAACAGGTTCATTTTAAGCAGAATCTCAATAAATGCAGAAAGAGAATGCCCCAGAAGAAAATGTTAATTAATTTAGTTACAGCTTTGATTTCCTTATATAAGAAAGCATACACTTGCCATCAAAAGGGTACAGTGAAGGACTGATTGCTGGGATGCAGAATTGGTGTATGGGATGACTAGGTCATTCATTGGACCTTGGAACAATGAGAGAGGATCTCCTTGAGAAATATTAAAATTCTGACAGAATGGACAAACTGGATGCAAGGACACTGTTATTCTTGGCCTCGGAATGAGGAGAAGGAAGAACTTGGATTGCGGTCTAGAATAGGGGAAGGTGTCACAGTCTCAGGATATGAGGTCAGCCATTTAGGAGTAACATGAGGAGAACTTTCTTCACAGGTGAACCTGTGGAATTATCTACCACGGAAGATTGTAGATGTCAAGTCAATGAATGTGTTTAAGAAGAAAATGAATATTTTTCCGGACATTAAAGGTATCAAGGGAGATGGGGAAAGAGTGGGACAACAGCACTGACATAAACACATGGAATGGCAGGATTGATGGACCTAATGGGCCACTCCTGCTCTTATTTTCTTTGTTTCTATAAAGTAGAGAGTGAGGAAACTTGTGTGAAGCACAAATGTCAACATGGGCTTTCTGGGCTGAATGGATTGTTACTGTGCAATGCATTTATGTAATCCTCATGCAGAAATTCAGAAAAGTCTTTCCGGAGGTAACCACCCTGGTTAAAAGAAATTGCTTGATAAAACAATGCAAAACACACGGAGATTAGAAAAGTAAACATAGGAAGAAATAAATAGCCGAGCTTCCATCTGGTTCATTGAGGGATGAAAAAAATGAATCCTCAATCTCAGTAGAAAAACATTTCTCAACAGAATTATTAGAACACAAAGTGGAAAAGGAAGCTGTGGAAAAGGAACTTCAATGTGACCCAAAAATCAAAATACGCTAGAATTCATTTTGGGAGCAGTGAATGATTTTTAATTCTCACCACTGTCACCTACAAAAATTGGTTCAGAGGTAAAATTGGTGCCAACAGCTTGAACAAATCCTTAAAATTATAGAATCCCTATAGTGCAGAAAGAAGCCATCCACTCATTGAGAATGCATTAACTCTCCAAAAGAGCATCTCACCCAGTAGCCTCCCCTTCACCCTATCCCCGTAACTCCTCTCATTTACCATGGCCAATGAATCTAACGTGCACACATATGGACTGTGGGAGGAATAATAAGAGTTCCATGCCAAACTTTAGTTGCAAATCGGCTCAGAATTACTCAATATACTTCCAATCAAATTGATTCAAATATTTTCCAAAATACTTTGACTTCATTCTGCACAAATATATGATTATGTGACAGTGAATGAGTGTGATATACAGAGCAAAATAGTTCATTTTTTCATTCGTAGAATTTATTGTTTTGTTGGTTACTAAGTTTGTCCTGTAGAATTATGGAATAGAATTATAGAATCCTTACCGTTATGAAGTTGCAGATGTAAGATTAAAATGTGTTGTTTGACAAATGTAAATATTGAAAAGAAATGCTAAGAAAACCAAAATAAATCATACAGCCTTGTCTCTTTAGAAAGCACATGTCTTTATACTTGGGATTTTAAACTGCAGAAAGCAGATGCAGAAACCAACTTTGCACAATCTGAATCCGAGGCAGCAGCCAGAGTTCCAGCAGGGGATGGGGTGCATTACTGACCCTAATAATCACATTTTAAGTTGATGTTTTCAAATTTCCTTTGTACTTTGATTTTGTTCAGGCTATTCCCCTTCCTTTTGGGTAGCTGCCCTTTTTATTTTGTCCTGATTTAACTTGAGTTTGTTTGTTTGGTTTGACCTTAAAAGAGGCCAGAGTTCCAGCAGAGCAAAACAGGATTAAATTGGACCAATGATTTTAAAGCAAGCACTCAAGAAAAATCACAACCAATTGAATTCAAATTTGAGTGTTGTCAAGCCACTGAATTACAGGAATACCGAGGTAATTTTAGGTACTTAAACCCAGACAAGGGAAAAATAACCATTAAGGTGTGCTTGCCACTGCTTGAGGGAAAGAGGATAGGCTAGGATCTCACATGAAATATTGCAGTTTTAATGTGTGTCTTCATCAATCATCATCTAAATAGACGGAGAAACAAAGTCAGAAAGTATCCCAGACCGAAGCATAAGTTCATACTTCCAACAGATGCATGGTATTATGTTATTTGAAAGTGACTACATTCTGTGATAATTTATTTCCTTCTTCCTGAATGCATCTTATAATTGGAGCAGCATATTATTGATGAGTTTATTCAGTTCATTAACTGTTTTAATAAGGTTGTCACCAGTTCAAAGAGTAAAAACCTATTAATTGATCATGGTAGAGAACGGTAGATGCAGCTTTAATTTACCAAAACCAATAGCTTCCTACTATCTCACGCACATTTACTTACAAGGTGAGGTATATTCCTTTGGGGCAGTCCAAATCATACAGAGGGAAACATTACCTTTGTATTATAACAGAACAATGCAGAAGAGGCCATCCTGCCCATCGAGTCTGTACCACTCTCTGACAGAGCATCTTACACAGGTCCATCACCCTGTCCTATCCCTTTAACCCCACACATTTACCATGGCTAATCCATCTAACCTTGAGACACCAAGGGACAATTCAACATGATCAATCCACCTAACATCTTTGGATTGTGGGAGGAAACCAGAGCACCCGGTAGAAACCCACGCAGACAGTGACCAGAGGCCTGATATGAACGCAGCTTCCTGGAGCTGTGAGGTATCAGTGCTAACCACTGAGTCACCAAGTCATGCTTAGATAGAGATTCCACTTGCCCATTCAAGTTGTTCATTATTACTGCAAATCGTTACTCAAGCAATCAATTAATTCTAAATGGTAAGGAAATAACAAATGATGCAAGTCCTTCCATTTGTTTCTTCGCATTAAGTCCATTCAAGTCAGCATTTCTCCTTGATTTCTAAGGTAGAGACTATTTATATTAAAATTGTCAGAAATGTAATTGAATGAAACAATGATCCAATGTGAAGCATTAAGATAGTAAGTACTTACCATTAAATACATCTCAGTCATTCATTGTTTCTCAACATTCACAGTCTCTTGGTTCCTTCTGAATTGTCTCTAATCAAAACATTAAGGGTTTAAATTTGACTGTTGAATTGAAGGGGATTCTTTATGATTGCAGTTCATTGTGATGCAACATTATTGGAGCAGCTGTCTGCTTTTCAGTAAAATGTTAAACCAATCACAGAATCATAGAATTCCTACAGAGCAGAAGCAGGACATTTTGCCCATTGAGTCTGCATCAATTCTCCAAAAGAGCAGCTCACCCAGACCTGATCCCTGTAACTCCACATATTTATCCTGCTAATGCCCCTAAGCTACACATCTTGGGATGCTAATGGGCAATTTAGAATGGCTATCCTTCACATCCTTGTACTGTGGAAGGAAACACACGTACGCACGGGGAAACACGCAAACCTCACACAGATAGTCACCCAAGGCTAGAATTGAACGTGGATCCCTGGCGCTATGAGGCAGAAATGCTAATCCCTTGACCTTGTAGGGAAAGAAATGTTACAAATGCCAGTTAAGTTCATGGGTATCTCCTATCCTTCTTACTCTAGATTATTTCAGCTTTCATACCTTAATTTATTATCAGGGACAAACCCTAACTTCTCTAACGTTAAACCCCCTAGACACCTTAAGATCACTACAATCTTATGGAAACCGGCCATGATAGAGAAATGCAAATCCTCAAATGTTAATTACTTTCACTGACTCTGACCTTCGTGGGTTCCTACATTCATAAGGTGTGAATGGAGCATCTACCCATCAGAAATTTCTTTTTGATTTGAAATTATTAAGTACATTTTTTCAACAAAAAGATATATAAGAAAATGAGAAACTATTGTGGGTACAATAAACACACTTGTAGCTAACTCTGAGCCAACAAAATACTGAAAATAGTTAACTTTTCAAAAAGCTTTTACATAAAAGTGAATTAAATTCCTTATCATCTAATTATTCTAATCAGAACAAAAAATACCATTTTTGCCTCTTTTCAGTGTTTTCAAAATTGATGCTGTCAAAGAATCTCTATTTTGATTTGATTTTAAACAAAATCCTCTTTTATTTTCCAGTAAATGGTTACCAAGGTTTCAGGGATTTTGAATATAGAGCTATTCAAATTAAAAAAAAACACGTCTTATTGCACAATATTATTGAATTATACCTGACATCATTGAGAATTACAACAGGGGTACCACGTTTGTTTATATAACAACAATGGTTAGACTCCAAAAGCAATTTGTGCGAACCATCTTGAGATATTTCTTAGAGATGTGCTATGATTGTTGTATCAATACAGGTCTTCATTCTTCCTCATTTCTGTGGTTCAGTGGAGCAGAGAAGTTGCGAATAGTTCCAATCAAATGGGAATTTCATCAACACATTCGCTTTCCTGTGATTGTGTCAACAGGATTGATACATCTTATGTTGATTGTTTTCCATATTTTGTTAGTCTTGGTTGAGAGTTCTCTAGGTTTAATGGAAATGTTCTGAGAGGAAGACTTCTTCTGGTAAGCTACATGCTAGTGGCATCGGAGACATAGGAGAAGACTCTCCTGCATCCAGTGAAATTGGAAATCATTCTACAAGAATAGGTTTTTGACTCTGCAGGAAAAGGTAATCAAATAAATCACACCTATTCCACTTGAAATATCAAGAATGCAAAGACTCAAACATTAAGTAATAATATCAAATGACTAAAATTAAGAGGACAGATGTGATATTTCTCTGGAGACATTCAACCCATATGAAATATTGCATAAGTTTCAAATATCATTTGAGCCCACATCTTCCAATCAGGGTTCTGACAATGATCTACCCTCTGATTTTTCAAGCCATTTGACTTGATTTGATTTATTGTTGTCATATGTATTGGTACAAGGTGAAAATTATTGTTTCTTGCATGCTACAGAGACAAAGGATACCATTCGTAGAGTGCATACAGACTGAGAAGGAAAGGAGGGAGCATAGAATGTAATGTTACAGTCATTATTATTAACTTAATGTGAGGTATGTCCATGGATGGCAGCAGGGAAGAAGCTGCCTTGGAGGATCTTG
Source organism: Sphyrna mokarran (assembly GCA_024679065.1). Taxonomy (NCBI): domain Eukaryota; kingdom Metazoa; phylum Chordata; class Chondrichthyes; order Carcharhiniformes; family Carcharhinidae; genus Sphyrna; species Sphyrna mokarran. The sequence continues at coordinate 17,947,804 of JAGIQG010000010.1, read as the reverse complement.
CAGAGCTCTGAGTGCAGGAAACCTCAGAGGGAGCAGCATAGACAATCTGCACAGAAACTACCTTTTTATGGCACTAGCCACTGCATTTTGTGATCTTAATATTTAAATTAGCTCTGTACTGATGATACTGGAAATCCTGCCCCTGGAGACACAGTAAGGCCATGGTTCCCAGCAGGGAGTCTGCAAAACAACATCTGCTGATGTCTCTGGGCCTGTATTGCATATAGAGCAGCGCAGCAGACTGAGAAAAACACACCCTGCCTCATATATTTTATCAGCAATAACCAAGATTTATGCACATTTAATTGTACATTGGGTGCAATCTTACAACCACATCCAGCCCATCGCTTGGCAAGGTGAGGTGGAAAGATCGGGCGAGAGGCAAAAATTCAGATTCACACCTGGTTTCTCGCCTACCCCAATCTTAGAGACCCTGTTCTGTTGGTGAAATCAGCTTTGCAACCAGAAAGGGCGCGAAGCTGATTTAAATATTAATGACACGATTAACATGTTATTAGTGAATCGCGGACATTATCGTCAGGATTCACTTGCATTAACCACCTCAGGGGGTAAGGTGATGTTTTCAAATTCAAACTGGAATATCAAGTTTCTAGAAAGTTCCACATAGCCTTCCCTAAACTCCTTTGTGGAATTCCCACCTGCTGTTGTTGGAAGTTTACACTAAAACAGAGTCAATGGACACAAAGTGGATGGGGGTGAGGGGTGATCTAAATGCAAACCTCATTTGCATGAAAAGAAAAGCGTGAAAATGGAAAAGAATCACACCCATATTTTGGGGAGGTTGTAGATGCAATTGTGTAGTAGTTAGAAATAAAAAGATCTCAAATGTGATTTTCGCCAGTAGGGGGAGTGGGTGGAGCATATTCACATTGGGATGTCAGTTGCTGAGCTTTAGGGGTGCTGTTGCACATGTACTCAATGTATCAATGTGCTGTATATAAGTGTACACAGTACACTGAGAGATGGTTCCCCTGATCACCATACCCTCGATCACTGCCACTCTCAATTGCTGGCCACAATCCTCCACACACCCCATCGCTGATTCCCATACCACTGACCCAACCATTTGTTGGCCCCAAAACCTCCTTCCCCAGGCAATCGCTGGCACTGATATTCCTTCACTCTGTCTGGGCCAATCACTGGTCCTGATGCCCAACCAATCACTGCCTTGAGCAATCCATGATGCAGAGGATCTCCCCTGCCTCCCCATCATACTATCCCCTATCATGGGTCTTCCCCTTTAAGTTTCCACCCCCTTTAGATCCCACCTCAACCCCTTAGGCCCTAATTTTTCCCCATAGGCCTTGCTCCCTTAGCATTGCCTGGTGCCCGGTGGGGCATGCAAGCTATCAGCCTGACAGTTCCAGGTTGGCACAGCCTAAGGGAACTGCCCGCTGCTACCTTGAAGGCTTCATTGGCCTCCAGTCCCACTGGCAAGGCCATTAAATTAGGTCTCCATTGATAAGGGCCATATGTAACCCTTGCTGGTGAGGACTCCACCAGCAAGGTCGTTAAGGCAAGTGCATCCGGGTGAGTCCACACAGGACTTGCTAATAATATTAAAACGAGGTTATAAATATTTAAGTCAGCCTCTCACCCTCCCCGGGCATAAGGTGGATTACTTTGGCAAAATGGGGCCAGCAAAATCGGATGGCATGACAGCGCAGTGGTTAGCACTGCCGCTCCACAGCACCAGGCTCTTAGGTTCAATTCCTGGCTTGGGTCACTGTCTGTCTGGAACTTGCACATTCCCTCTGTGTCTGTATGGGTGCTCCAATTTCCTCCTACATTCTGAACGACATGCTGTTTAGGTGCATTGACCCGAACAGGTCCTGGACTCTGGCAACTAAGGGAATTTACAATAACTTCATTGCAATGTTAATGTCAGCCTGACTTGTGACTAATAAATAAACTTCACATCATGAGAGATGAGAAATCAGGCACAAACCTGAATTTTCAACTATCATCCAACCTACAGGCTCAATTGAGCCAGTAAGAATGCTCAACAGGGCTCCATTTCGAGGACTGCAATGTAACAAAAGGAAGCTGTCAAGACCAGTTAATTAGAATCTTAGCGCAGATGGAGGCCTTTTGGCCCATTGAGTCTTCACCAATCACAATCTCACCCAATATCCCCATAACCCCATGCATTTACGCTAGATTGTCCCTCTGATTAAGGGACATGGCCAATCAATCTAACCTGCACATCTTTGAACTTGTGGATAGCTGCCATCAACATCTACATTCTATTGTATATCAACAGATATTGACCGTGTGACTAAAACTGGTTCCCTGATGTTGAAGTACTTTCATCCTAAAGTCAATCTGCAGAATAACAGCAACATGGCAACAGCTGTAGAAAAATGTTGTGCCTTCTTTTCTTTTTAAGAACCAAGATGCGTAAAAGTATTTTTAATAAGCCTTCCAGCCCAATTCAAAAGCATTGAGTTCATCTGTGATGAACTTGGATCCCCTGACACAAGAACCAGGAGTGCTTGATTTCATGTTCTGCTAAGCATTCTTAACTCTGAAGTAATCCTATTATCTGATCCTCAGCCATCTCAACTTACTTGAACAATAATTTGGGAGTGGGAGAAACTTCCTTCTTCACTGGATTGGCAAAGGAACATAGGCCTGAATTTTGTGCATATTACAGTCATGATTAGTGGGCCTGGAAGTGGCCATGGCTTCTGCTTTCGACCGCAATCACAGCTGACACACAGGCTGATATTTTACAATCCTGCTCGGATGAGGCTTATAAGATCCCACTAAAGACCAATGGAGAATTCCTTTTTGTGAGCCGAGGCAGGCTTGGAGGTAAAATCAAGGGCCAGCCAGTTTAAAATGCAGCCAGACATTGAGTCAATGCCACTGGCTGGGGCGAGAGTTTGTGGGGCACTGGGGACTTTGGTCCAATGGGAAACTTGATGGGGCTTTAAATAGGGCAAAGGCAGCTTCCTGAAGATTGACAGGAGCCTCAGGGAGGTGGCTAAGAGAGAATCGAAAATTTGGTGGCAGCTATGGTCCAACGCTACCCAATGGGAGAGCAATGTTAGTGGGCCCTCTGTCCCCTGTTTCTCAGATAAATGTCTGCACACCCTAATTTTATGAAATATTAGCATACGGACTACACAGAAATTTTAAAAAAAACATGATTCCTTTATTCCCTCTCCATCAGAGTTGTATAAAGTCACAAAGCAAAGTTTAATTTCAAGCTATAATGAATATTGATGGCTGATGCTCTGAGTTCCTGTCTTATTCATGGTCTTTGCTCTTCAAACACAATGCAACACAATCTTGAATGGCTGCACAAGCTATTGGCTGCTGCCCTGCTCTTCTCTCTCTCAGTAAGAATTTAGCAACACCAATTATTAATCCAACCGATTTATTTGATAGTTACTATCAAATAAATCGGTTGGATTAATAATTGGTGTTGCTAAATTCTTACTGAGTTCTTACCACTCCAATCCAACGCCGGCATCTTTACATCATGACTTCTCTCTCTCCACAAGGTTTCTGCGTCTCAGCAGTGATGCCACTTAGCCCGGTTAGATTCTACAATTCCTCTCCTGACTCTTTGGCTATTCTCAGAGGCTTCAAACTGTCCTATTTATGGTTTTAACTGTTGCCACAAAGCCACTGACATGCCTTGCTCTTGTTCTAGCTGACTTTCCCCTCGCCACATTGCATCTAGCTCAATCCTGAATTTGCAAAAGGCACTTTTCACAGCAGGGCGGGGCTCAAAGAGCTCCTACTCAGTTTTCTCCTCCCACCATCACTACCTACTGCCAGAAAACCTGCCAGACTAACAAAATTACATTTTATTTTGAAAAGTTAACAAAGTTGATGACAGTACAATGGATAAGGGGGAACATTGGTTGAACTGCCATTGGAATTGCAAAACATATTCAATAAGACGCCACCCATGATGATATTTCACAAATTAGGACTCATGGGTTTGAGGATCATATAAAAACATGGATTGAGGATTGCTTAAAGGACAGAAAGCAGAGTGAGAATAAATGGGTCATTTGGAATTGCCAACCTCTAACTAGTGGGATACCACAAGGATCAGGTCTTGGGTCTCACCTATTAGCAATCAAGAGGAGGCGGTGGACTAGTTCCCTCTGGATTAGTAATCTAGAGACCATGGGCAATACCTGGTATCCTGGATTCATACCCCACCCCCATCATGGCAGATGATGATGCTTGAATTCAATAAAAATCTGGAATTAAAAGTGTGCTAATGACCATGAAACCATTGTCGATTGTCATAACCACCCACCTAGTTCGTTGATGTACTTTAGGGAAGGAAATCTGCCATCCTTCCTTGGCCAGGCCTACATGTGATTCCAGGTCCACAATGGTGGGGTTGACTCTCAAATGCCCTCTGAACTGGGAGGGAGTTTAGAATGAGCAATAAATACTCGTCCTGCCAGTGATGCCCGCATCCTGTAAATAAATAAAAAAAAACTCTCTATTCATGGCTTAAGATGAGAGAATTAAGTGTAACGTATTCAAATTGGCTGATGATACAAGATTGGACAGGATAGTAGACCATGAGGAGGATGCAAACAGGCTGCAGAGAGATTAATTAAATGACTAAGAACAAGGCAGATGGAATAGACTGTGGCCAAGAGTGAAGTTGTCCACTAGGAAAAGAAATATATATTTCTGACGGACTAGGAAATGTTTGCATTCAGAGGAGCCTAACTGACCTTGGAAATGAATCATAGCAAGTTAACATGCCAGTGCAGCAAGCAATTAGGAAGATAAATGGTATGTTAACATATGTTACAAAGGGATTAGAGCATAAGAATAAATAAGTCCTACTTCAATTATGCAGGACATTGGATCACTGGAGTATCCCATGAGGAGAGATTAAATAACCTAATCCAACTTTCCTCAATTCAAAAAAATGAGAGATGATCTCATTGAAACATATATGTCTAAAGGGATTTGACAGGGTAATTGAGAATGAGTGGTGGCTGCCGGATAAGGTATAAGGAATCAAGAGACAACGTGTGTGCTTAATAACCAGAATTCAGTGTCTACCATAGAAAAAACAATAGCCTTCAATGCAGACATAGGCAACCGATTGACCCTGTCCATGTGGATGGACAGCCATTGAAATAGCCTGTCAGAACCCCCCATGATGTAAATATTAAGGAAGGAAATATTAAAGAAGGAGCCACAAGTGATTTTAAAGGGGCAAGAGCATTGACCAGGGTTGGTTAAGCGATAAAGTTGAAAGGGCACCATCCAGTATGACTGGATGGGTGAAGAGAAAATGTTTTTCCCTGGCTGGGGATTTTAAAATATAGGGTGGGATTTTTTTGACTGGTGATCGTGCCCCATCTCTGATGAATCAGTGAGGAACGTTAATTGTGTGGAAGTATGACTTCCATCCTTGACTGAGGTTCATGTCCCACTTCAGAGAGCTAACAATCTCATTGGCTGGCACCTCTGTAGTCCCAGCAGCACTAGTAGTAGCCAGAACTGGAATTATAAGCAGTCACCAGATTCTGTCTGTATAAGTGTCCTCATGGTGGAGAGGGGAGATGAGGCTTGAGAGAGGTGATGGGACCACATTCTTAATGGAGATATCAGAGAGGAAGGAGCACTTCAAGGGTTTTGGGTGGGTGTGTGGGTTGAGGGATAGCCAACATGAAAAAGCCCTTGACAGAGGCTCCCTCCTTCTAATCTGAGGCCTTAGCTTTGAGAATGTGGGCAGCTGATACTGTTAAGGTTTAACTCATGGCAGCAAAATAGTTTGGTGACTCTCAGGAATGTTAGAGGGCCCCATTCCTTACCAATGACTCAATGGTAATACTCTTGCCTTGGACATGGCACAAAGTTGTGGGTTCATGTCCCAATTATGATGATGCTGTGTTTTTAAGAAATATAATTATATCCTGTTTCTCATAAGAGGTATGTTTAAAATTTAGTTGGGTTTTGCAAGGTGCCAATTTGTCCAAGGCATTTTTTTAAATTAATAACTGGAAGGACAAGATAAATACATGAAGTGTTTGTTTAAGCTGAACTAATGCATTTTTGTTTACTTAGGTTTTCCCTGAAGTTTCAGAAGATTAGGTTGATTGACAGGGATCGACTCATGTGCCAATGGGAGGAGCTAAGTTTTCAGGGAAAAGCACAGTTTCTCTTTAATTTTAATACACACAGTTACTGCCTAGTTCTGAAAGAAGCAAGACATGTCTCTCTGTCCCTGAAGTTTGTCTTGTAGATTCAAGGCTGGCAATCTAAGCGCATGAAGTAAACCTGTGTTTTGATTACTGATTTTGAAGAAGGGTTTAAGTTTGTGAGAGGATTTTTTCTTGAATTGGAAGGTTATTGAGATAGGTTAGTGGTTAATAATTGTATTTTACCTTGTTTATGTATTGTTCAATTATTAAAGATTAATCTAATTCATTTGTTATAGTTAAACTATGTTGTTAGATAAAGTTTACTTTGACAAAAGCATCCCAGTAGGTCAGTAGAATTATGCCTGGAGTAAAAGATCATATCCTCACCTTAGTGCCAAAGTAGCAGATAGTTGTGTTCTGTCTAACGTCATAATAAACTTGGATTTTCTGGTATTCTTTCATCTGGGAATGTTGAAAGGCACAATTACTCTCTGAAGCTGAGATAGATAATGCTAATAGGTACCATTCATAATCAAGTTGTGTCATCTCGAGAACTCATTGCTGTCATGACTTTGCATATAAGATTCCTGGGCAACCATGGCATAATCTCTAAATGCTTTCCCACTGCACATTCTACCTATCTCTCCCCCAACCAGGCTGGCCTCCTTTGGTTTCATCACACCCTTCCCCCACCTCATAGTCCGTGCACATTCTGATGGCCCTTACCTCTATGCCACTAACAGCTGAATGACTCAGGGTTCATTTTCATTTTCTTACAACATAGACTGCAGACCGACACAGGGCTCTGAAAACTCTTTCAAACTCACAGCCTGCATGCTCCAGGACAACACAAACTAGCTGTGGCCCCCAAACCCCACCCACCATTTCTGACTCCTCCATCAATGTCAGTCCACAGTCTTGAACCACCCTCACCCCGCACGTTGAGCTGGGCAGCAGGAAGTGTCCCATTGCACAACCTGTGTGCAATGTGGGGAAGGGATCTCACCTTCTTCTGCCGTCTTGAAGTCATGACGCCTAGTTCCTGTTTTGCAAAAGCAGCTATGATCTGTGTTTGCATGATATCGTACTGGTGGGCAGAAAAATTTAATGACATTGAAATACATTGAAATTCATTCAAACTAAGTTCTCACACTTTCTGGGGTGTGAATGTGACTGTTATCAGGGAAGGCCTGGGAATATCACGATCTGAACTCTCAGTATGCAAATCATTTTTGACCTCTCACAAGATTTTGCAGCCATGATGGCATTTGCGTCCATGGCTAATAGACCCACAAAATTGAGACCGTGCATTGTTCCTTTATAGTCTAGGTAGAATGGCCTCTACATTTTGTTCCCCGATTTCTTTCCTTCAAATGGCAGATGCAATGTCATAAACCATTGACAAACTCGGTAACAGATTCCATCTACTTGCCAAGAAGTCATAGAATCTTACAGTGTAGAAGGACACCATTCCGCTCATTGAGTCTGCACTGGCCTATCTCAATTACCCCATGCATTTACCCTAGATTGTCCCCCTGAACTAAGGGACAATTTAGCATGGCCAATCCACCCAACCCATACATCTTGGGAATGTGGGAGGAAATCAGAGCACCCAGAGAAAATCCGAGGAGAATGTGCAGATTTCATACAGACAGTCGCCCAAGGCTGGGAATTGAACTTAGGTCCCTGGCACTGCGCTAACCATTGTGCTACCATGCTGACCCTCAAGTGTAAAGGTGCTGTATTTCAATATACTCCTGATTATTTTCATTAAACTAAATTTCACTAGTTCCTTGAATAGGGAAAACATTCAAATGCACTTTATTAAAATACATTGCCTTTGCTTCTCAATAAACGAGTTCTGATGATCAGATCTGTCAGCTTTGCCAAGATGAATTGTTTTCATCATGCCTTATCATAACGCAGTAGCTACAAAACAACAGCAAGTGTGATTCTTAAAATTAAAGTTAATATCAGAGAACTATAAAGGAATCAAGTCCAGATGAGATTTCTATGACAATGTTGTCATATTTTGTGATATTATGATAAAAAAACAGAATAGAAAAAAAGAGTTAAAATTATGCAGGTGCACAGCTGATTTCACAAAAATAACTTCACGGTTGCTTGAAATTTAACAATGGGCCATTTTGATTCTAAGTGCTGGGCAGATTTGATTCAAGGAGTGTTTCAGATCAGACTTTTAGACCCTTCCTTAGGAGCCCCTACACTCACTCTGCTTGAAAAAATATCAGCGATTCTGAATCACGCTCCTCAAGACTGTGAGTGAGGTTTAATGTGTCCAAAACCCTATAGGTCTGCTTGAAGCCTCCAACTGTGCAAGCGCAAAAGCAAATGATAGAATAACGCTTTCCTGCTATATCCCTCCCAGGCCTGATAATGCCTCCCTTGACTCACAGGCTCATTGCTCCACCCCCACAAAATTACCCACCCCCTTATCTCCCCCACCCCTGACACCCAGACTGGTTGCAGCTCCCGCGCCACTCTTCCCAACAATCTCAAGCAAAGTAGGAGCGAACCCCCCCCCCCTTCTCCCCATCAATCTCAAGCAGAGTAGACAGACCCCACTTTAACCCCCACGATCTCATTCTCCCCCTTCTGCCCAACTGATATCAGGCAGAGTGATACCCTTACCCCCAGCCTGAACCCTCCCGCACAAGGCCCCCTTCTGCTCCAGGCGCTAATGCCTGTGTGATACCTCTCTCCCTCTCTCCCCTCTACCCAATCATTGAGACACTCATCTACTATCACCCCTTCTCTGTCAGCACTCCTGCAAATGCTCACTTGCCTTCCTCTCAATACTAACAAGCAAACTGCATGTAACTTGCTGGAATGTTCTGTCAAACTGCCTGCAGTTGATCTAATGAGGGGCAGCTCCATTAAAAATGGATTAATGGCAGCTCCATTAAGGGTGGACAGACAGGCACATAAGGTGTGCATGACTGAACCCCCCCAATTTTCACCTCTCTATAGAGTCAGATTGTGAAGGCACAACACACAACCAGAAGCAAAAGTAGATCATTGGTCCAGGCACTAGAATTGCATTTTGAGGAGCCCAATGCATCCCTCCAAGATGGGCCTCATTATAGCAGGTCACCGCCTCAGACACAGGCCTCCGCACAGGTGTCATCAGCCATGTCTGAAGCGGGTAACCCATATCACTCACAAGCCACCTCTGTGGTCTGGGCTCCTCCTCAAATGTCTCCAGAATGTCTAAGCTCCTGACAATGAAACTGTCATACACGCTCCTTGGGTATCTTGCGCAGACATGCATAATGTTCATGTTATAGTCACTCACGTGTTGAACATTCAGGGAGTGGAACCCCTTTCCTGTTGCTGAATCTTTACAGACTCTGTAGGGGTGCCTTGAAGGCGACGTGTGTGCAGTTGATTGCCCCCTGCAGGTTAGGCATCCCCATAATGGCTGCAAACCCTGCAGCCCAGACTTCCTGCTGCAATTGATTGAGGTTGAAGTTGATGAACCGGCTGCTCGGGCATACAGGGCTTCAGAGACCTGCCTCACACAGGTGTGCACGGAGGTGCCACGTGAATCTCTGCTTAGGGTCTGGAAGGACCAATTGCATAAAAGTTCAGAGCGGCCATCATTTCGACAGCCACTGAGAGTGGGTGCCCCCCTGCCCCCATCCCCGCCTCTATGTGCCAGGTCCTCAAACAGCTGGCATTGTCTCCTTTCAGATGTGGAGACATTGGCAAATGACACTCATGCACCCAACTGCCAGAGTCTCTGCTCCCTCCTTGTCCTACACTGACACCACCCCCTCACCCCGCCCCCACTGAGTAAATAACAGCCACCTCCTGCCTTGGTGTTGTCTCTCTTTGGAAGTGGCAAGGCCCACAAGTCCCTCCTGTGCCCACAATTCTTCCTCCAGCTCCTCCTCCTCAGCTCCAGCAGCAACCAAAAGAACTGCAAGACCAATCAGTTGCATTGCAAAAGCTATCTCATCACTCTGAAAGAGGTTGGGAGGGGGTGGGATGGAGATGGAGAGGAATATATGTAGAGGAACACTGCTTACCCATAGCACATCAATAGTCACTGCCCATATCCCCCAATTCCCCCAGCCACATGCTCCCCACAATCACAGCCCCCAATTCCCCCAGCCACGAACTCTCCACAATCACAGACACCCCTATTCCCCCAGCCACATGCTCCTCACAATCACAGACCCCCCCTATTCCCCCAGCCACAGGCTGTCCACAATCACAACTCCTCTCATTCCCCCAGCCACATGCTCTCCACAATCACAGCTCCCTCCAATTCTCCCAGCCACATGCTGTCCACAATCACAGCCCAGGATTCCCCCAGCCACATGCTTCCACAATCACATCCCCCCAATGCCCCCAGCTACACGCTCCCCACAATCACATCCTCCTAATTCCCCCAGCCACATGCTCCCCACAATCACAGGCCCCCCTATTCCCCCAGCCACACTGCTGTCCACAATCACAGACCCTCCCTATTCCCCAGCCACATGCTCTCCAGAATCACAGACTCCCCCATTCCCCAGCCACATGCTCCCCACAATCACAACCCACCAATTCCCGAGTCACATGCTCTCCACAATCACAGCTCCTTGCAAAATTGAGAGGCTGCAGCAGTGCTATCTGTAAGGATTTTGTGCTCATCCTTCAACTGGAAGTGAGCTGAGTGCACCATGACCCAGCAGCACCACAAGACCCAAGGTCAGTGCTGAGACCTGGGTCCATGCTGCAAGTCGAACATTGGAGACTCTGCAGCACAACAGCCCCTCAGCAGCTGCCCCCCCCCCCCCCCCCCCCCCCCCCCCCCCCCCCCCCCCGCCTCCACACACACTCGCAGAACGCCACCGACCCAAAAGTGAAATGGCCACAATGAGAGGACACTTGTGAGCAGCAGAGAGCCATCAAATGCTGCGCACTTACTTGCTCACTAACATTCACTGATGGGGGATCTTGAATCTGACTTGTATGAAGCATGTCTCTTTTGCACCGATTCCCAATTGGCAAGTGCATTGGTAAAAAGGGAACTGCCAGTAAAGTTGGGCATGCAGCCCATTAATTTAATTTAAACGCATTCAAATGACCGTCACATCTGTTTCAGTCACACATGGTCCCGATCACGTCCATTTTCAGGCCTTTGTAAAGGGGGAACCAGCACGGAGGCAGACACAGGTGACACAACACAACTCATGCCCAACTTTATCAAGATTTTGTGTCCAAAAATGGGCGCAACACAATGATAAAATTAGGCCCAGTGACTTCACATTGAAATGATATCGATTAACAACAGGCAAAATGAAATAAGCTGAATATAAAGAATTTCAAAGATCAAAGAACAAAACAGCACGGGAAACAGGCCCTTCGGCCCAACGAGCACCCACCGCCACCTCGATGTTCCCATTTCTACTCGTGATCCCTGTCTATGTTTATAGATCAATGCATTGAAATCAAATTTGAGACAATTTAGGGAGAATTTGTTCTGCCAATCAGCCTAAGAGCACATCTTTGGGATGTAGGAGGAAACTGGAGCACCCAAAGAAAACCCACGCAAGCACGGGGAGAATGCGTAAACTCCCACAGACACTGGCCCAAATCCATGTATCTGCACAGCACAGCGATAGTCACTGAACTGTCATGTTGCCCATCAAATGGTCCAGGTCAAGCGTACACTAATGACGTGAAGCACTAGGATACTCTTGAAAAAAAATCCAAGAGCAGATCTCTCACGACCCATTGCGTGTATGCCCCTTGTTAGACAACAAGGCAGACCAAAGTACCTGTAGGATAAAAACAAATACATCAATATCATTGACTATTTACAAGTTTCCCAGGGACTCCCAAGGCTCATGATCCCTATTTTAAATCAGTTTTCTATATCCCTCCATTTCCATTCTGTTCATGTGCCCATCTAAGTATCTCTTACATATGAGGATTTTCATGAGGATTTTAAACATTGTTAATAAAATTTTCAAATTGTTATAGAATTGCTGAACATTTTGTGTCGGAGAATGCATTTGATTAGCAAGATTTCATTTCAATGCCAGTAATTTTACTTAAATATCAAGTTAAAAGCAAAACAGTTGATGTCTAAAGGAAAAAGTGATGGTCATTGTGTATATTTTTGTCATATCTCAGTAAAGCATGAAATTTAATTGTTTTGGGTAATATGAGGGTTAACTATGATAACCCTCATGGGGTTCATGGAAAATCACTAATCGATCTCCCTGTGGGGCTGTTGAATATGAGTTCCCCTGGTAACAGGCAGTGGCCCAATCAGCTTGAATTCATTACCTGAGCCTTTTATCAGGCAGGCCCGAAATTGGACGAAGCAGGCCCAATTTTGTGTTTGTGCATCACGATAGTGGTTTTACTTTGCATTCTGTAATAAAATATGTTCCTTTCCAGTCGGGCTTCTTGAGCCATTACACTGGTGGCAAGAAACAAGAAAAGCTTCAGACAGCTGTGCCTTTCAACGAACCTGGTAAGACAGTGATGGAGAAATATTAATTATAGCATTATATGATTATAATTATATCAGTTAATTATAATATAATGCAACTAAATTATTGCATTTCATAATAAACTATGCTTCTTTTCAGCCAGACTTCCAGGCAGCATTTTGGCACAATGTTAGTACTACTGCCTCACAGCACCAAAAATCTGGGTTCGATTACTGGTTTAAGTCAATGTCTGTGTGGAATCTGCACATTCTCCTCATGTCAGCATGGGTTTCCTCCAGGTGCTCCGGTTTTCTCCCACAGAGAGATGTGCTAGTTAGTGCATTGACCTAAACAGGCACTGGGATGTGGCAACTGGGGGAGTTCCACAGTAACTTCATTGCAGTGTTAATATAAGCCTTATTTGTGACTAACAAATAAACTTTACTTTTAATTACATTAACTGATCTGAGCATGACTTTTGATTTAATTTATTATTGTGTATTAACAGACAGCGAAAAGTATTGTTTCTTGTTCGTTATATAGACAAAGCATACTGTTCGTAGAGAAGGAAAGGAGAGGGTGCTGAATGCAGTATTACAGCCATAGCAAGGGTGTAGAGAAAGACTAACTTTATGCAAGCTAAGTCCACTCAAGTATGACAGCAGCAGAGAAGAAGCTGTTCTTGAGTTGTTTGGTACATGACCTCAGACTTTTGTACCTTTTTTCCTGACAGAAGAATGTGGAAAAGAGAATGTCTGGGATGTTTGGGTCATTAATTATGCTGGTTGCTTTATGAAAGCAGCAAGAAGTGTAGACAGAGTCAATGGATGGGAAACTGGTTTGCATGATGGACTGGGCTACATTCACAACATTTTGTAATTCCTTGCTGTCTTGGGCAGAATTAGAGCCATGCCAAGCTATGATACAACCAAAAAGAATGCTTTCTATGGTGCATCGGTAAAAGTTGGTGACAGTCATAGCTAAGTGCCAAATTTCTTTTGGCTTCTGACAAAGTAGAGGCATTGGTGGGCTTTCTTAACTATAGTGTTGGCATGGGGGGAGCAGGACAGTTGTTGGTGATCTGGATACCTAAACATTTGGAGCTCTCAGCCCTTTCTTCTTTGTCCCCATCGATGTAGACAATGGCATGTTCTTCTTTACATACACAATTGCAATATAAAATAAACTTTGATTCAAACTGATAAAAAGATGCTTCACCTCAGATTTGAAGTGAGCCAGGTGTGAATAAAACCATTGCCACAGTTTTAAGAGATATTTCACTTTCATCACCTGGGATGTAAGTAATGTGATTGAGTGGCCTCTCTTTTGCAGTATCCAATTGATTTTCAGTGGAATGAAAATTAAGCAGATTCCATAATCGTAAGCAATCCAATCTGTCAGGATAACCTCCATACAGCAAAGTTGAAAATTACAAGAGTGTGTTAGCAGGATAGAGGTGAAACCATAATTGATTTGCTGCCCACATAATAGTTCTGGACTTAAAATATTAACTGTGTTTCCCTTTGCAGAGATGCTGCCAGACCTGCTAGTTTATCCAGTATTTTCTGTTTTTATTTATTTACTGCTGCTCAGTCTCATGCTCCCCACTTTAGGCTATCTGCTGCAGAGGGGAGAGGAAAGCTCAATGGATCTTTTCATAAACCGAGGGCTAACTAAGGTGGCCTCTAAGGCAAAGCACGATCAGAGTTCACTTCTGCCTGTCTTCTGCAACGGTTTCCACATCCAGCTGCCTTTTGAGGGAGCATAGGGTGTCTGCTGGTTGAGCTTTTCACAACCAATGGGTACCAGAGAGAATAGGATGCATGGTAGATAAAAGGAACAGACTTACGATTTCATGAATTTTATTATAGATTAGAATTCTTTATTTTATTTTACAAATAAGCACAACAATATTACTGCAATGAAGACTTTGGAAAAATGTGCAGTGGCAAGAAAGGACAAGGGTTGCCTTGCTCCAAACAGTCAGGTGATGCCTATTCTTCTTTAACACAGAAAGTGAAAAGAAAGATCTTGGAGGCAATTCTCCCAAAAATAGTTTAGGTGATGAATTTGCATAAAAATTGGAGTAAACCATTTTTCAGCAGGATTTTAAAAATGAATCTCCCAGACTCTGTGCACTGCAGAGTGCACCAGTGTGAATCATGATGAAAATCAGATAGCGAGGCTGCCAGCATAGCATCAGTCAGCACTGGGATCAGTGTATTCATCATGACACTGCACTGCTGATTTCTGATTGCTGATCGGCGATTCAGTTGGCCAGCCCCAAGACCCAGTAACACTGTCCCTCCGAGGAGCCCACATCTGCTTGCTGGCCTCATGAACATATCTGGGCCAGCATCGATCCTGCCCCAGCCCTCTTCAATCTCCCTCAGCCCTTCAGCAGCACCAATCTTCTGATCCTCTCTACCTTCCCAATGTCCGATGGCAGCCCCTATGCTACCCCGAGCTCCTCTGCTGACCAGCTGTCCTGACCCTTCCCCCTATAAAATATTTTTGATATTCCATAGAAGTAAGGACTGTGAGATAAATAAGTGTTTTGTTCCTTCTTACGCTTTAATCTGGACAGTCAACATGTTTATGATATTAACACTGTGATGAGCAGCAACTTGACTGATCTCTCCACTCCGGCAGCCAATGATAGGCCTGTCCACTGGTGAAAATAAATCCAGGGAATCCCTGATAACATTATTGGCTGATTTGAGGCCACACGTCAGGTGATTGGGTCAAGGTAAGGCAGTTATCAGGCAGGCAGTTCATTTCTGCAAGATGTATTCTCCACGACTTTGCTGTTCAAAGAATCTTAATCCATCAAAGAGTAGGAAAAGAATCCCAAAGGTAAGCTCCCACATGGAGGAGACAAAGAGGAAAAAAGATGATAGATCCTAAACCATTTGAGTATAATAGATGTTGGGTGTGGGAGATGCTTTTCACTAAATTTTTGAGCTGCTCATGTAAGAAGCTTCAAAATCACTACAGCAACATTATCTTCATTGCATATAGTTTGTTATTATGATGAATTATTTCGTACAATAACAAAGACAATGTAGAAAATAAGTACATGTGGTATATTTAATAAAATAAGTGATTTTTTTCTTGAATGAAACCTGTGAGCTATGGTGGCAATGCTTCCCCATTGTGTTGATGGATTGTGTACGGTGTTTAAAACCTGGTCTACAACACTGTAAGATTGATATTTTAATGTAAGAAGTGTGTATACTCGTGCTTTCAGTGGCAGCCTGTTGTGATTCAGATGGTGCAAGGCAGAGCTGCTTGGACTGTGCTATGGAAAGGCTCAGCACGTGAGCCCGACACATGTGGTGACTGACAAATGTTGCCTTTCAGCAGCTGCCTCTGAAACCTGGTGACCAGTTTCCGGAATAAACACTAAATGCTGTTGTCAGCAGGAAAACCGGAGTATTTCCGACTGACGCTGGCATCCTTGCCAGGTCGGATTTAGCCACTTTTCCTTGGGTAAAAAAAATCTCCAACAGGGAACACTATGAAAAATGCATAGTGTTCACCACTGGGGACTTTTTTTCCCAAGGAAAAGTGGCTAAATGTGGCTTCACAGAAATCAGTGTGCCATCTTGACAAATCTTTATGTGCAGTGGTATAACTCCTCCGTTCAATCCCTTCCCCGCCCAGGGAATTGGAATATTCCACAGACCAAGGAAGGTCTCCTAAATACAAATACAGTAATAGGAATATTAAAATAGGATAATGATTTGGTATTACGGTGGCGCGGGCTCGTTGGGCCGAAGGGCCTGTTTCCCGTGCTGTGTTGCTTAATGCTAAAAAAAAAAATCCATGCTTGTCAGGAGCTGTACTGTTTGGCTCCGTGGAACATCCATATTGCGAGGGAGGTGCACGGACGACATGATGGGAGCATTATAGAAGAGGGGTTGAAATGTGTTTCCAGCCTGATAATGACATGTAAATTTATTTAAGACAGTTGCCATCAGGTTCTCACCTGCCCTAACCAAGGACCTGAATTTTGCAGATGCAGTAGGCTGGGAAACTGGAAACAGGATTGGAAATCTCGATTTGGCCCTGTCGCTATGACTCAGTTATGGCTCAGGGAGCCTGTAAAGTAAAACCCTGTTGGGTTTTCTGGGGGACGGGGAGTCCAGTGGGGAGGACAGTGAGGGTAAGGTGTGTCAATTATTCAAATAAACACAGCGTCCGATTGAGAGCTAGCATCAGGAATGAGGATAGAAGGGCTACTGAGAAGCACTCCCTTGCTGGTTCTTCCAATCCCTTCCTCTGCATGCCCAGTCAATCATGTCCCTTCGGTATGACTTATGTCTCTCCCTCATTGACCTCAGTTTTAAGTTTAATGTTTATTTATCAGTTTCATAAATAGGCTTATATTAACACAGTAATTAAATTATTGAGAAAATCCCCTCATTGTTGCATTCTGGCATCTGTTCATGTACACTGAGGGAGAATTTAACGTGGCCAATCCACCCAACCAGCACTTCTTTCGGACTGTAGGAGGAAACTGGAGCACCAGGGGAGAACGTACAAACCCCACACAGACAGTGGCCCAAGCCAGGAATCAAGTGTCTCTTCCACAGACCCAACATTTGAATTGCCCCCTGTAGCCCCTGAAAGAGCACCACTGTTTTCATCGTCTATCTAGCTTGTTTCAGGTGAGGTTCCTCAAATGTGTCAACCCGGGTGAGGAGGGATGAACTGTCTCCCTTTCTGTAGAAACCAGAGAGGGTTGAATAAAGAAGATTAATCTAAGGAGGATCCCTCCCTTTATGGGCCCCTGTTCTCAGTCCAAATATTTATCTTTTAAAAGAAGTGCTACAGGGAGCTCAATCAGTGATTCCCCAAGCAAGACCGGGTAGTTGTCACAATGTTAAAATGTTCCCTGATTGCACAGTTTCATGGCAGGATTAGCACTTGGCAGTGTGCAAGTAGATTTCAGTGAAAACAAGGCCGAGTCACCACTAAAGGTGGAACTGCTCACAGCGGAAATGTGACTTCTCAGACCTATATTTCTGGCCACTCTGCTGTCTGTGAACTGAAAAAAACAGATTCAGAAAATCGTCAGTTTATAAATTGTCAGTGTGCTGAAACTCTTTGGTGAAGATTGACAAGGATAAATGACTTTGTTAGCTGCTGTGCATCTTCGGTAGAAAAATAAAGTCATGTTTTCTGTAATGGGGGCAAGCTTGCCACTGGCTATGAACACTGAGAACACTGCTTCACAACATTTATCATCAGAAGTCCTTTGAGTTAATTTACTTCCTCTTGTAGCAGCCAACACTCTTTGACCTCCATAGACAGGTGAAAGCAATCTTGACATTATCCCCAACCACAGATCAGTTACACCAGTAGACTATTATTATGCAATTATTATTTTGACATCATAGCATAATTATAGAGTGAGATTCAATTGCTTTTGTATTACAGATTTCTAATCTGCATATATTATTTTAATTTCTCCTTTAAGGTTAATTCATGTCTATTCCTTGGAGGAATTAATTAACATCTTGCCTTGCCAAGAGTATAGATGCTGCCAGCCACTGGAATGGAATCCAGATGCTCCCCTCCAGGTCCCATCTAGTGGAAAATATTGAGTGTTTTGTGTGTATGGAATACAAACCAATAACATTGGAGGAAATAAATTAACATAAATAAGTAATGTTTATTTGGATAAGATAAGTTGTTGGCTGAAAGAAGATGCTACTGTTTAATATTTTAATCTGCTCATTTTCAACAACATTTTCACCTCCTATTTGCCTAATGCACTTTATAAAATTGCATGTTGTGATTCCTGAATAACTGAATGGGAAGATCTCAGAATGGAAACCTGACTCAAAAGATAAAACTAACTTTTCTTTAGAAAACATGGGGGAACAGAGTCAGAGGACTGCTCAATAATTTTAACAACAAGAAAAAATATATTAAACATGAAAAGTGTTGGATTTTGCTCCTTTAGAACCCCTTGACAAGTACACAGAGATTTTAAAGTTAGCACAAAATATGTCTTAAGCTACAATTGTTCTGAATACACAGTGTGTTTGTTGAAACACACAGAGTAGCTCTCTTTAAACACACACACAATGCTCTGAATTCAAGTTAATATCTATGGATTTTTCTTCACAATTTCCCCCCCTCCCATATGAGTGTTACCTGAGAGTTTCCAAATTCTCATTCTGGAAAATATGTTTTAAAATATTCTTTCACAATACCGATTTCCATCAGTGGTTTGCATTACAAAATCCAATCCATGTATTCAAAATAACTCTTTTAAACAAACCTTCAGCTGTACTTTTAATAAAGAATTCAACATTCAGGATTTTCAACTCCTCCTTCAGGATTTCATTGTCTTTGACAATTGTGAAAACTGTCATATTTACTTCAACTGTTAACTCCCAGACTCTATGGAAATCAAAATTTTGATTTACCTCTGGGGTCTGTTTTTCCACTTCAGCTCTGGTTATTACAGCTATCTCTTTCACTCAGAATACATTGCCTTTTTCTCCCTTGACTACCCCTGATGAATATCTTGGCATCTGTTCTCTTAACTTCAGACTTCTTAAGATATCATTTCTGTGCCAATTCCTTAGTTATCTGGATTACATCTCATATTTTAAAAAGTCTGCCTTTATGAAGCTCCCTATCTGTCTTTCTTCTCCTGGCAGAGTTGAGAGATGTTCACTCTCTAGTGTACTATCTTCAACTGCAAACAAATTCAGATGAAAACCAAACTGAAAAGTATTTCCACCTTAAAAAATCCCAAGTTGCTATGAAGCCACTGTTAATTCTGGCAGCACCTATTTAGTCTTCACAACATAACCCTCTCTAAGCACAATGTTGGAATTGAACCAACCCCGACACATACAAATACCATTACCCAACATGAATCCAAATTGTTTCTCATCCTTTTGGTTAAGATCAAGCATTGGATCGAGCTCAAGATAGGGTGCAATACCTTAACTTATTAGTCTTTCTTGTGGGGACCAGGAACTGGATTCAATTTGAATTTGGTTTTTGGAGCAAGCAAGAAGATGGGTTCAGGCCTGCCTGGTCTACCCTGAGCATTGGCTTTGTAACTTTAAAAATTGAGTGTTTAAAAAAAAAATTCAATAGGTTTTACCCTTCCTTCTATAGAAGCAGTAGATTAAATCCCCTTAAAATTATACCTTATTTGTCATGTTTATCAGTACAAATATAAATTCCTTAAAACTGCTGTTGATTTCCTAACATGTATCGTGGTGAAGGAATATGTTCTGCCTACAATGTTGGTGAACATCTGATGCATTAAAATGTACAGTCAACATACGTGAACAGATGAAACAGAAGAGTGTTCATAGGCAGCAACCCTTACCTCACTAACATGCTATTTTTCAGCATGAATGAATAAGAGAAAGACGTACTGTTCACTTGCCATTCATTGAATTGTTAGAGTTGGCCTCAAGAACTTCTTCAGTATATTTAAACCAGGGTCCTAAAATCCAAGATGGCACCGTGGCACAGTGTCTAACACTGCTGACTCACAGCACCAAGGACCAGGGTTCAATTCTGGCCAAGGGTGACTGTCTGCAATGGAGATTGCACATTCTCTCCATGTCTGCTTGGATTTCTTTTGGGTGCTCTGCTTTCCTCTCACAATCCAAAGGCGTGCAGCTTAAGTAGATTGGTTTGGTAAATTGCCCCTTAGTGTCCCAAGGCATGTAGGTTAGGTGGATTAGTCATGGGAAATGTGTGGACTTATGGGAATAGATCAGGGAGACTACTTGAGTAAAATACTCTGTTACAGAATCGGTAAAGACTGGGTGGACTTAGTAGCCTCTTATGCATTGTAGGGATTCAATTCTATGATTCTACAAAGACCTGAAACATTAACTCGGCTTCACGACTTACAGATGCTGCCTGAGTTATTGGTGTTTCAAGCGCGTTATGCTGTCATAAAATTAGAAACTCTGGTGTTCAGTTCTTTCAACTGCCACATGACTTTGAGCTTTGAAAATACAGAGATCAGCATTGATCAAAACAATCATACTGTCTGAGATAGAGTGGCTAATCTCAACTGGATCATTTTGAAACCGGAGCACTAATTGTGAAGCTCAATTACCCCATGTTCATTCACCAAAATGTAAGCAAAGAGCTCTGAATGACTTTGGTGCCTATCCGAGGCTGGCTGTGCTTTGATTGGCTGCAGTCATCAGTAGGGGACCAATATCATGAACGGCCTGGCCACTTAAATGTCGTAAGAAGTGTCACAACACCAGGTTAAAGTCCAACAGGTTTATTTGGTAGTAAACACCACTAGCTTTTGGAACATTGTTCCTTCGTCAGGTGAGTGGAGAGTGAGTGAGTGGTGAATAGCAGATTAGCTGTAAAGATTCACATTCTAATTAGTATTCTGTAGACTGTGTGCACTTTTATATGCCCTGTTTGTGATCAGAATTCTCCAGTCACCTAATGAAAGAACAGCATTCCGAAAGCTAGTGATATTTCCCACCAAATAAACCTGTTGGAGTTTAACCTGGTGTTATGAGACTTCTTACTGTGTTTACCCCAGTCCAACACTGGCATCTCCACATTATGGCACTTAAATCTCGGCAGCAATATTCAAATAGAAAATGCACTGGGACTAAAACACATGCTTTCTATCACGCAAGACTTCTCCATGACCTGGACTTCAGTGAAGAATAGAGAAGCGCAGGATCCAAGGATCTCTGAATGCTGCACTAGAGGCTTTGCCAGATGAAGTGATAAGTAACAGAGATGTGCTGGATTCACAGCTAGAGTAATTTCCATGCACGCAAACCAAGGCAATGGGAGCAGGTAACTCCAGATTCTATGGAGTCAAGCCCCATTATAAGTACTACAAGAAATTTAATGACCTCTTCTTTGGCAGCCACTCAGGGCCGAGGATGACATTTTCTTACTCTGGTGAGATGGGTTCTGTGACT
The DNA here is from genome assembly GCA_024679065.1 of Sphyrna mokarran. Classification (NCBI taxonomy): domain Eukaryota; kingdom Metazoa; phylum Chordata; class Chondrichthyes; order Carcharhiniformes; family Carcharhinidae; genus Sphyrna; species Sphyrna mokarran. The sequence continues at coordinate 17,926,228 of JAGIQG010000010.1, read as the reverse complement.
AAATAGTGAATACCAGGAGCCACAGGCTCTGCTGCGGGTTTAGCAGGTAATGTTTGATGAGATTGGTGGGTGGGCTGCTCTGCATACTACACTCCCTTTCTGCTGTTTACACTTGTCATAGCAGTTTAATACTTTGATTTGGAATGGATGACTGTGATTTTTGAGGTCCGCACTCCCATCCTTCCTGGAGGTGGAACAAGTGCTGCAAGAAGCATGAGCCTGTTGTCCTCTCTCAGGAAGCTAGTGTTTGTCCTTCACTGCCCCGCCCACCATCAATGTCCTTGCTGATGTTTGCCAGCCCACCAATCCAGCCTGTTGTCACCCACGTCTAGATGGTGCAATCTGCAATTCGTCTGTCTTGGCTGAGAGCTGTTCGAGGTCACTGTTGAAGGCATCTCCAGCCTCCTCCAGTAATAGTCAGCAACCTCCCACCAGTACTACTGCAACCACTTGGGACACATTCTGTTTCTGCATGAGAATGAGCAAAGGTATTGTCTCAAATTTGGTTTTTAATCCATAGATCTATAAACATTGACAGGGATCACGGGTAGAGGTGGGAACATTGGGGTGGCACGGGCTCGTTGGGCCGAAGGGCCTGTTTCCCATGCTGTTTTGTTCTTTGTTCTTTGTTTTGTTCTTTGTATATGGAAGACAGGCATTAAAACAAGGATAATTATTTGACATTGATGTGCAGTACTGTATGATTTTATTTATAGATTTACTTTGGAATATTTATTTTGTGGTGGGCTCTTGTTCTTATATTGTTGCAAAGCAGACACGCTGATTGTCAGTGACAAGTAAAGTACGAGTCCGTGAATGGGAACCATTGTTGCAGGTACACTCTTCACAGATAGGAAGGAGGCAGACAGCTGCCTGCTCCCTCCCTCTATCTCCTCTTCCTCCTTCTCTTCCTCTTCATCTTCATGTTCTTGCTTCTCCTTCCCACATTTCTGCCCCTCATCTGCTTGTGGTATTGGTTATCTCTGTACAGCTCTCTGTATAATTCTGGCATGAGCTGTTTCTTCATGATGCTGAAGTTGTGCAGTATAATTCATGATCACCACCAGGTGGTGGAAGTGTTGTTCAGCACCCCAATTGCCTGTTCTATCACAGTTGATGTCACAGTGTTGCTTTCATTGCATGAATGATCGATGCTTTTTCCTCAGTTGTACATTGAGCCATGGACCATATCATCATTAGATTGTCACCGAAACAACATCCTTTGGTTTCCATGGTGACTTAAAGGCAGCTAGGGCAACAGACTGTTTTAGAATGAAGAGATCATGACAGCTGCCAAGATACTGGGCATTGACCTGCAAGATTCACTGCTGATCATCGTGTACCAGCTGGACTTTTGAAGGATTAGTAATTTTTTTGCTTTTGTTACATGGCAGAGTTGAAATGTGGAACCTGTTAACATATGCGCAGGCAGTCATTGGCATCCTACACCATTTGGAAAGCTCGCACACCTAAAGGTTCCTCATGCTCCTCTTACTAGTTGGCATCTGATAAAAGAGAATGAAATGTAGTCCGCTGTCATTGAGTCAAGGATGTCAATGATAACCGTTATGTAAAAGTGGACAACAAACTGCAGGTTGTTGCAAATATCACCCACCCCAGCCTGAAAGGAGTCAAACTTTTACCATCTTCAATATCACTGTCACTTTCACAATCAAGAAACGTGGTCATTTCCCTTTGGAAGTTGCAGTTGTGGCTGCTATAGGGGCAGATATCAATGGCATCTCACAGATGGTTCTACACTGAGATTCAGATAGAAAAACTGCTCCTTAAACACACTGGATGGATATGGCTTCTTACTGAAAGCATTGATCCCTCTCCTCTTTTCTTGCCCTGCTCTGCATGTCTAGCCATGCTGTACATCAGGGGGAATGCCTACAAGGTCACCCATGTATGGGAACAATTGTCCCACACGCTTTTTGAAGAAATGTTGAAGTCAGTGAAAGTTTCATCAGCACCACTCACACCCACTCCATACAGGCTTCGGCAACTTTGAAGAACTTTAATTCGATACAAACGTGGTCGGCCAAGTGGCCTCTTTTTGTGGTGTCAAATCTCTATAATTCAATGACAGAAAGTATCAAAAGCTTACTGAGTCCTCGCAACAGACAGAAAAAATGATCAATGACCAACTAAACTCTAAATATTTATTGATCCCTCTCGCTATCACTTGTAGGGGGGAGGGTTCCCTTTCTGCTATTGAATGTGCGGACAAATGTATAAGGATAAGCAGATGTGATAGCTGAAGCCTTAAACACCAAAATGGCACCAGTGGCATCAAATCAGCATTTCACAATGATTAACAATGATTTGTCTGCTCTGTATAATTCTGGCAACCATTCCCTGGGCTAATACCCCATCAAGGTAGCATCTGTGCAATTTGCCACAAGTCTGTGACACTTCCAGCATTTTGGAGCACTAAGAGATCATATAACACCTGAAAAATAGTTGTTGAAGGCTCAATTTGTACTCAATGTGCTCCTGCATTTGACGAAGGACAATATCTATTGAGGAGAGTTGATCATGTCTAAATAAAAAATATTTGTAGGTAAATAAACTGAAGATTTTATGACCACTTTTGGAGATTGTGGATTGTTGAGGCAAAACATTGCTTCAGAAGATCACAAAGGAAGATTAGCATTCGCAATGAAGTGTGCAAAAGGCAAGTTCAATGGATTAAGTGGCTGTTCTCATTCCATTTTCTGAATTAATAAGCATTATAAGTTTGAATGGTGCTGAAGTAGAGGATGACAAACCAGATGTACCTTTTGTATTATGTATTAATGTCCAATGATTTCCTAATAAAACAGCCGAATTGTTCACTATGTCAATGACAATCACTGTTTACCAACTTGCGCATCATTTCTGGGAATTTACTTAGGTATTCCAACTGATCATTGTAACCTTGACAGGAATCCTATAAACAGGGTGTTCTCCAAACTTAACCAAAATTACAATAGCCAATCATGAGAACCCTTGAGGAAGCTTTCAGTGAATATATGTTGGCTATTGATTATTTTTGACACAAGAGGAACTTGTGAAACATCCTTTCTTAATGTAGACCAAGTGGTCACGTGAGAATGTAATGGGGTAATATAGTGGTGCAGTGATGCCTCACCAACAGCGATCTGGGTTCAATTCTGGCCTTGGCTGACTGTCTGTGAGAAATTTGCATGTTCTCCCCTTGTCTGTGTTGATTTCCTCCTGGTACTCTGATTTCCTACCAGAGTTCAAGAAGTGCAAATTATGTAGATTAGGAATGCTAAACTGCCCCTTAATGTCCCAAGATGTGTAGGTGAGATGAGTTAGATGTGGCAAATGTGTAAGGGTTATATGGATAGAGTGGGGGAGAAGGCCTGGTTAAGATACTCGGTGCAGACTCGATGGGCTGAATGACCTCCTGCACTGTAGCAATTTTATGATGATGCAGGTACATAAAAGGTCACATGGCAGAAATGGGGGAATAGTCATCCCCTGAATCTTGGGCAGAATACAAATAGTCTTTGAACTTAGGAATGAACTACCTTTGTTGGAAGTTCTTGATGACAGTGATTTGAAGAACCCCCAACATTCAACAGCTGACAAGATCTTTGTTGTTTGCTGTGGAGCTGGTGAATCCAGTTCTAGAATGAGTCTCCAGTATGAAGCATATTGAAAAATTATGAAAATAATCAAAACAGGAGTGATAAATTGTGGTGTTTATTCGATCATAGAGTCATAGAATCACGACAGTGCAGAAGGAGGCCATTCAGCCCATCAAGTCTGCATCGACTTTCTGACAGACCATCTTAGTCAGGCCCTTTCCCATAACCATGTGTTTTTACCCTAATAACCCATGCAGCTTGGGATACTAAGGGGAAATTTAGCATGGCCAATCCACCTAACCTGCATATCATTGGACAGTGGGAAGAAACTGGAGCCCCCAAAGGAAACCCAAGCACACATCGGGAGAATGTGCAAACTCTATGCAGACAATTCCCCAAAACCAGAATTGAATCTGTGTACCTAGTGCTGTGAGGCAGCAGTGATAACCATTGTGTCACCATGCCACCATATCATTATCAGCCATTTCTCAAATGTTTCAAAATGTCTGTCCTCATTTGTTTAATCTCAATTCAGATATTTCAAGAACAGAAGTCTAATTTTACTTGTTAAAATAGTTAAAATAGGGAATCAAATGTGCAATAATGGAAAATGCTTATTTCACAGCCACAACTTGGGGGAAATAAGTGTTTTGTGTTGCAATTCAGTCATGTTTTCAATTCATCCCATCTCTTAGCAAGTTTGAACCATTTATTCCACTTCACCTATAACGCTGCAACACAGTTGCCAGAGATCCAGGTTCAATTCCAGCCTCGGGTGACTATGTGTGGAGTTTGCACATTCTGCCTCTGTATGTGTGGGCTTCCCTTGTGTGCTTGGGTTTCCTCCCACATTCCAAAGATATGTGGGTTAAGTGGAATGCTAAATTGACCAATTTGTGTCAGGAGGATTTGCAAAGTAAATACATGGGATTACAGGGATAAGGTCAGGAATGCTGCCAATGCAAGCTTGATGGACCAAATGGCCTCCTTCTGCACTGTAGGGATTATATAAATGCATAGCTAATTTAAATAATATTCAAATTACCATTCAATCATTCTGGCTACAAAATGAGGCTTTATGAATGTTGCTAAAATTGATAACAAGAGCATTTGATTTACAAGATATATTTGCTTCTGGCAGAATGGTGCATCTAAGCCTCCTAGGAAAAAGGACTTCAGCGAAAATCTTCAGTTATAAGTATTTTTTTCTGAAAATCTTCCTTGAATTTAACCTTGAGTGTCTCCCTATGGAGATTTATCTTAGAAATGATGAGGGACCAAAGAAGCAAGTAACTGTTAATGAGGATGAATCAAACCACTCATCGCTTCTCTCAGCAAATATGTGGGAACAGCGCATAAGATAAATAAGGTTCACCAGAAAGGGCATTGACAAACTCTTGTCAGCTTCTGCAACACCATCAACCAAGTCATCAGTTCAAATACTCTGTCAGTGACTGTCAAAGACAACACAGCTATCAATTTGTTCCACAATAGGCACCTTTCAAGCTGCAACAATGTGACATAAGGGTGCATTTTGGGCCTGTATTTGATCAGGTCACAACTATAATCTTCAGAATAGCTGTGAGTTCATTTATTCTGTTGCAGGGCCATGCAGCGTTATTCTGTCATGGATTCCCAATAGTCTGGCTGCCATCATATTTTTAGCATTTGTATGGGCCCATAAGGTTCAATTGTTACACCTCTACAATTTCTCTATAGAAAAAAAAATGCCAATCTTAAGATGCAAATTGCTTCTAAGAAGCTGCCAAGAGTTCTTATTATAAGTGCTATTTCTTCATCCAGTAGTTACCATCATGATGTGAAGATGCTGGTATTGGACTTGGGTGGGCATGGTAAGAAATCTCATGACAAAAGGTTAAAGTCCAACAGGTTTATTTGGAATCAACCTGCAGAGCGCTGCAGCACTCTGAAAAATCATGATTCCAAATAAACCTGTTGGACTTTAACCTAGTGTTGTAAGTTTTTTTTACTATGTTACTATCTTGGTTGACTCTTGAGACATTTTTGCCCATAATCAATTTGAAGTTCATAATGGGTAATTGCATATTGTTGCCCAGGGCTAGGAATTTTATGGTTTCTTATTCTTTGCAATTCAGATAAAAAAATATTGTAAGGAAGATATGACTGTTGTAGAGGGCGTGCAGAGGAGATTTGCCAGCATGCTGTCTGGGGTGGAACGTTTAAGTTATGAAGAGAGGTTGCATAGCCTTGACTTGTTTCCACTGAAACTAAAAAGACTGAGGGGCAACCTGATCTAGCTGCACAAAATTATGCAGGGCATGGGCAGAGTGGATAAGGAGCAGCAGCTCCCCATATTTGAAGGGTCAGTCATGAGGAAACATAGATTCAAGGTGAGGGGCAGGTGGTTTGGAGGGATGTAAAGAAAAACCTTTTTGCCCAAAGGATAGTGATGGTCTGAAATGCGCTGCCTGGAAGAGCAGTAGAGGCAAGTGTTGTCACGTACTTTAGAAAATATCTGGATTAGCATTTGGCATATCATGACATTCAAGGTTATGGACCAAGTGCTGGTAAATGGAATTAGGTGGGAGGTCACATGTTTTGCCTGTATCAGTGCAGGCTAAATGGGCTGATTGGCTTCTTCTGCACTGTTTGATTCTATGAAAGTCAACCTCTGAAAGCTTAACTTATTCTGACCTAATTGTCATAAACTGCTCCCTTTCTTGAACATTCATAGAACATAGAAAAAAGAACATAACAACGCAGTTCAGGCCCTTCGGCCCTCGATGTTGCGTTGATCTGTGAAACCAATCTAAAGCGCATCTAACCTACACTATTCCAATATAATCCATATGTTTATCCAATGACCATTTAAATGCCGTTAATGTTGGAGATCCAGTACTGTTGCAGGCAGAGCAATCCACATCTTACTATTCCCTGATATATCTGTCCTATATCTATCAGCCCTCAATTTAAAGCTATGTCCCCTTGTGTTAGTTATCTCCATTCAAGAAAAAGGATCTCACTGCCGACTCTATCTAATCCTCTGATCATCATATATGCCTCTATTAAGTCACCTTTTAACTTTCTTCTCTCTAATGAAAACAGCCTCAAGTCCCTCAGCCTTTCCCACCATATCGGGCAACATTCTGGTAAATCTCCTCTGCACTCTTTCCAATGTTTCTGCATCCTTTCTATAATGCGGCGACCAGAACTGTACGCAATACTCCAAGAGCGGTCACATTGAAGTTTTGTAAGTTTTGTACAGCTACAACATAAAGTCTGTGTGCTATCACCTTCAAAATCTGCAGACATGAATTAGGATATCCATTGTGCACTTTCTGTATCAAAGACTATTTGTAAAGAATACATCTACAATAATGCCACAAGCAACACAAAGGGAAAATCTTCTCAAAATCAAAGTGGTACTGTCTGTTTATAAATGCTAAAAATATGATGGGATTAAAGTCGATTAGACAGATAAATTACAACTTGCTGAAAAGCATTCTCTTCCTTTTCTTCTTTTTTTCATATGGATCCAAAATAATTATTCCTTTTAAAAGCTAAACTTCTTTAGAAAACCTGTGTTAGGCTGACAGCTTCCTCTTAGATGCCAAGTGCATGTCCTATTTATAGAATGGAGCGACATTGTATTGTTGAAACAATCTTTGTTTTTTTTTCACCTTTTGAAACAAGAGATAAATAACATTCAGCAGGCTCCAATCTAAGCACTTTGGGGGATTATCAAAATTAGAAATGTGTGACAGTTCAAATTTTCATGCACAAATTTCCCAGGAAGATAATTTCCAAGCCATTCAACAAACTCAAAACCCAACAATAGTGACATGATAGTTTGTGTCTCGGTCCCACAGCAGTAACCGTTTTTACTAGTCTCTGAATGCCACATCTATCATTTGATGTTTCCTATGGCACTTAACTGTCTTATGGTATGCCCACTAGTGATTGTTTCACTGCAGGGATTGTTTGAAAATTCAGATATAATTCACATATGCAAAAGCAACAGATCAACTTGATAAATTTGCAAAGCTGATTTCCCTCTACCCGTTGTGACCAAGCAATCTGCACGCAAGGCTAATCAGTCAGGACACAGTGATTAGCACTGCTGCCTCACAATGCCAGGGACCTAGTTCGATTCCTGGCTTGGGTTACTGTTTGCATGGGTTTTGCATGTTATCCCTGTGTCTGCATGGCTTTCCTTCTGATGCTTCGCTTTCCTCTCACAGATCGAAAAACATGCTGGTTAGGTGGATTGGCCATGCTAAATTTTCCCTCACTGTACCCAAACAGGCACCTGAGTTTGGCGACTAGGGGATTTTCACAGCAACTTTGTTGCAGTGTTAATGTAAGCTTTCTTGTTTAATGAATAAATTTTAAAACCATTTTCCCGAATTATAACGGGACCCTCTTTCCCACCCCTTCTTTTCAAATGTTTCTGCATGTAATTGGTGTGCTGCTTCCTGTTGTTGGGCACAGTTCTGCCATAGATAGATGGCACTATTTCTATTGCCAGCCTATGTTTTCAGCAAGTCCTGATATGCCAGGTACTGAAGAGGGCTCCAATAATCCATGTTTTGCAATGAGAAGCAAATTTTGGAGAGAAATTCCAATTGTGTGTAGATACAATTCTGATTGTATCTATGGGTGGATGTGGGAGAATTTTCTGTGACGTGGATTTCACTTGCCTTGATATTAATTTATTGTGGCACCAATGATACAGCAGTTCCAGTATCCAGAAACAACAATGCCACCAAGCAAAGAAATCAGTCAATCATATTGAAGTATTCTCACAGGCAGCACACTGGAAAGTAAGAACACTAATTATTTATTCATGTTTATTCAGTGTATAGAGAGCAAAATAAAAAGTGGGATGCATACATAAGATGAAAGTAAAAATTGAGATATTGTAAACTTTTAGCCAACAGCTGAGTTTATTTTAAGATTGATATTGTTCTCAAATTATTTTAGATATTGTGCTCATGTTATTTTAAGAAACTATGAATGGAGATATTGTACATTCTATAAATATAACATTATCTTTTCAGGTCCAGAGGTGTTGTTTAACGGTAGTTATGATTTAAGTATAGATGTTCATTTCAGGCTGCATATTTGTATGCATAAGCAGCAATCTGGAAGTGACTGGGCACATTTTATTCCTTTTTAAGATATTGAGCATACATAGCCTTAAAAAAATTCAAAGGTATCACACATTTAGCTGAGTTAGCTATAGAATTCCTACAGTGCAGAAGGAGGCCACTTATCCCATCGAGTCTGCACCAACTCTCCAAAAATGTATCCCAACCAGCCACCACGCCCTTCCCTGTCATCCCCTCGCCCCCATCCTACATTGATAATGGCAATCCATCTACCTGACACATCTTTGGACATGAAGGGGCAAATTAACATGTCCAATCCACCAAATCCATCCCCTTATTAATAGTTATGTTATAGGGCAATATCGTGATTGTGTCTTTTATATTTTAATTTATATATGTGTTCATATTTTATTTAATTTCAGTATAATACTTGCAGGGCTACATAGAGTAAGCCCAGAGAGCCAGACCACAACAGAGGGAAGGAAAGAGTTAATGCAGGCAGCTAAAGGCCTGTTCTGCCAACAGATAGTGATTAACGCATGCTATCAACTGCTGATGTGCAGGAGATCGTTCAAATTATCTCGACAATGGAAGAAGCAGTATTAAGACAGCCAAGTTCCAGATAGTCTAGGATAAATATAGTCTTCTGCAAAACATGATCATCTAAAGATGGGGATAATAATTAACATATTAAATTGGTTGGGCAAATACAACACTTTGACATTACAATTGAGTAAATGAAACTGCCCAAAAAACTGATTAACAAAGTTGTACTGAATAATGCAGTCTGCATAATGAGATTAGAAGAACCGTTTTGTATAAAATTCAAAGAATGAATATGCTAATGTAACTTTGTGGCTCAAAACAGTACATTAACCTGTACCAATCTCTCAGGGCAGAGAGGACTCACAGGCAAGCTGCAATTTCAAGCCCAAGTTCAGCTCTCCCTATGCATATGGAAAAAGCTTTTCTTGAAATTCAACACAGTCTCCAAGACTCAACTCATTTCATTCCTCTCCTACAGTTGGCGCTGCGAGCAGGATACCATGGCGGATGACAGAGGCTATGTGACTCCAAGTTGGATGAGTATGTTTATTTTACCATTCAAATTTATAGGAGCGATTCCACACTTGTCGTTGGCTGGCTGTAAGTTACGGTACTAAAAGAACGATATGGAGGAAGGGTCTAATTGTGTGAGCTTAAAGAAAATCAAAGGCAATACGATGAGCCAGTGCTTAGAATTGACAAGAAAACTTAAGTAAGAATTTTCAGTGAAGTTTGCATATAAAACCCATGCCGGGGAAAATCGTGGAGAAAGGATTGAAGAGTTTCATTTACAACGAAGAGGAATAGCCATGAGGGAGAATTCCGTGAGAAGGTAGCGCCATGAAGCAGGATTCCGCTAGAACAGAGAGAAGCGGTGAAGAAAAACTTGGGTAGAAAATAATTGAAGGGTTTTGTTTACAATGAGGAGGACTAGTCGTGATGAACGGTTCCACAAGAGGGTTGAGCTGATGGGGTTTAAAAAAAAGCCTGCGAGAGGAGAGAGAGTGCAAAAGTGGCCAAGATAGCCAGGTGTAATAAAGCAGGCATCGATACAGGGGATTTTCAATGGGGACCCGAGGGATCTATCATACAAACTACATTGATCATAATAAAACATTGATAAAGAAAATGATGGGAAAAATATTTAATTCAGGTGCATCTGTGGCCAAGCAGAAGGCCTGGTGGAGGGAGCAAACTCATAACAAATATGGGAAAGGGGTAGTATCGCGATAGATATTTTAGAAAAATCAAGGAGTAAAAGAACAACACAACATGAGAGTTGCAGTTGTAAGACATGCATCGGAGGCAGAGAGGAATAGGAGCAGATGATTTGTAGGGGAAGTGATCACAAATAAAACCGTGACGGGAAATCAAACTGGACTGAAATGAGCCCCATTTGCTTGGAGGGAGCACTGCATTCCGAATATTTGCTGGAAGCTGAAAGAGACTCCCCTTTATTATTTTATGATGTGGAGTTGCTGGCGTTGGACTGGGATGGGCATAGTAAGTAGTCTCACAACACCAGGCTAAAGTCCAATAGGTTTATTTGGTAGTACAAGGTTTCGGAATGCTGCTCTTTCAACAACTCAATGAAGAGTTCAGATCACAAACAAGGCATATAAAGACACAAGTTCAATTACAAGATAATGGATGGAATTTGAATCTTAACAGGTGATCAAGTCTTAAAAGTACAGACAATGTGAGTGGAGAGAGGGTTAAGCACAGGTTAAAGAGATGTGTATTGTCCCCAGACAGGATGGTTAGTGAGATTTTGCAAGTCATTGGGGGTTACAGATAGTGTGACATGAACGCAAGATCCTGTCCTCCTATATGTGGAACTTGGCTATCAGTTTCTGCTCAGCAATTCTGCCTTGTCATGTATCGTGAAGGCTGCCTTGGAAATGCTTACTCGAAGATCGGAACGCTTGTGACCACTGAAGTATTCCCTGACAGGAAGGGAACACTCCTGCCTGGTGATTGTCGAGTGGTATAAATTCATTTACTGTTACAGCGTCTGCATGGTCTCACCAATGACTTGGTCAACATTATCTACCTGGTACGCTGCAGGAAAGGATGTCCCGAGGCATGCTATATTGTACACATGGTACACTGAACTGCCCAAGAAACTGATTAATAAACTTGTGCACAACAATGCAGTTTGCATAACGAGGTTAAAAGAACCATTTTGTATCAAATTCGAGGAATTAATATGCTGATGTAAACCTTTGTGACTCGAAACAATATACCAACCTGTACTGGGGGAGAGAGGACTTTCAGGCACCCTGAGATTTTAGGCCCGAGTTCAGCTCTTCCTCATGCATTTGGAATAAAAGCTTTTCTTGATGTTTGACACAGTCTCCAAGGTTTGACTCATTTCATTTCCCTCCTGTAGTTAATAGTGCAAATGTTCTGCACAATTAAAACATCACTATTTTCATTGTCTGTTGTCATAAGACCATGAGGCCATGCACAACAAAAATGTAAGGAGGACATTGATTAGTATGCCATTCAAAATCAAGTTACACTTAATTTAGCAATACACTATTTTTTCAAAAGTTTTTTACAGCAAGATTAATATTGTGAAAAGTGGAAGTTCAAATTGAATCAAGCAATTTTGAACATTTACATATCATAGAATCACAGAATGCTACAGTGCAAAAGAGGTTGATTGACCCATTGAGTCTACACCAATGCATGAAAAGCCTGCCCAATCCCATGTGCCAGTACTTGGTCCATAGTCTTAAATGTTATAGCATGCCAAGTACTCAGCCAAATAATTTTTAAAGGATGTGAAGCATTCTGCCTTCATTACCTTCCCAGGCAGTACATTCCAGGCTGTCATCACCTTCTGGATGTTTGTTTTTCCTTAAATTCCCTCTAAATCTCCCACTCCTCACTTTTAAAATGCGTGCCCTTGTAATTGACCCTTCAACTAAGGAGAAACAGCTGCTCCCTATTCTGCCCTGCCATATCCCTCATAATTTTGAACATCTTAATCTGGTCATCCCTAGTCTTCTCTGCTCCAGAGAAAACAACGCTAGACTATCCAATCTCGCTTTATAACTTAAATGTTCTATCCCAAGCAACATCCTGGTGCATCTCCTCTGTACCCTTCCCCATGTGATCACATCCTTCCTATAAAGTGGCAAACAGAACTGCTCCCTAACTGTAGTACTCCAGCTGTAGCCTCGCCAACATTTAATATAACCTCTTTCAGGAATTCAACAGAGCATCCCACGGAGGATTTTTTTTCTTTCTATATTGAAGCAGCTAAAAAGAAACATCAGGCAGAATATGTCACAGGTAGCTGATCTGTTCATATCGATTTTCTGTGCCTACTCTAATAAAACGTTCCATCCAGGCACTTACAATTTATTTATCTCTATTCCTTTTTTGATAAACAACAAATTAAGCTGCTTAATTACTGCTGATTCTAACAATAGGAGTCTTATAGCCATGGACCGTACATAAACAAGCTCACAGCAAAAATTGCCTTCAATGTATTTTACAAACAGCTGTATATATTAGTGTAACATTACAACAAGTACAAAGGAAAAGGTTATGGCTATCACTGATGGCTTCGCTGAACAGTCAGCTCTTGAGTTTGTTCTAATAATCAAATGGCTTTATGTATTTCAAATATATAATTTGTTTGCACAAGTTTAGCAATCGTACCTAAACAAGAAGGAAAAATATACCTAACATATTTGTCATGTTAAGTATAGTTAACAACCTTCTATTGCTCAGCAAGCCCCCCAGGACATCATCATTACCTATCCTCTGTTCAGTGCAGCTAGGTTCAAACAGTGAAAGACATTTACTATCAAAACTCTTGACATTTCTGAAGATAAATCTTATTTAAAATTATATATCCAGGGCATGACATAGATATATTTTTGGTAGTTTAAAAGTACTGTGCGGGTGGCACAGTGGTTAGCATTGCTGCCTCACGGCACCAGGGATCCAGGTTTGATTCCCAGTTTGGGTTACTGTCTGTGTGGAGTTTGCTCATTCTCCCCATGTTCCCATTTCCTCCCATAGTCTAAAAGATGTGCTGGTTTGGTGTATTGACCCAACAGGTCTGTAGTATGGCAACTTAGGGGAATTTCACAGTAACTTCATTGCAGTAAGTAAGTCGTACTTGTAACTAATAAACTTTACTTTTACTTTAGCATATTCTGCCATTAGTTCATTTGACCAAGGCAATTATAGAATTCCTAAAATGCCAAACGGGGCCATTCAACCCATCGAACCTGAACCACAATCCCATCCAGGCCCACTTCCCATAACCCCATGTATTTACCTGACTAATTTTTCCTTGATACAAAGTGTCAACTTATTATGAATAATCAACCTAATCCGGACATCTTTGGAGTGTGGAAGGAAACTGGAGCACCCGGGGGAAACGCACGCAGATATAGGAAGAACATGCAAATTCCACACAGATAGTCATTTATGGCTAGATTTGAACCTGGGTCCCTGGCACTGTGAGGCAGCAGTGCTAACCAATGTGGCACAATGCTACAATTCTAAAAAAGGATGAACATCAGGCTTATTAACTTGTTACAGCCATCTACTAATGTTCTATTCAAAGCACAACGATATAAGTATCTTGGCTAATTCAATGGGACATCACCACCAATAATTACTCTCCATTCATTGCAAAGCTGAGTCAGAATGGCAAGAGAATAAAGACAGGAAACAAGAGAGTACTTAGTTTTACATTTTTGCACTTCAGATCACAGATAAATGACAGTAAACAATGAAAATGATAATGCTTTAATTGCGCAGAACATCCTCACTATTAACTATCGCGGAGGAGTTAGGTGTCCATAATCTGTCTTATCCATTTCATGAGCTACCATCAGTCCCTGCTCTATTGATGTTATTATCATTTAAATAAGTTTGAGGCTGCTCCTTTTTGTATTAGTTCTTGGTGTGTGGTGAAGCCCAGCATTTCTTGTCCATCCACAAGAACACAAGAAATAGAAGCAGGAGTAGGTCACCAGGCCCCCCAGGTTCACTCCGCCATTCAATATGATCATGGCTGATCTATGCCAGTCTCATTCCCTTTTCCCAATAACCATCTATTCCTCGATTTATCACATATTTATCCACCTCTGCTGTAAATGTTCCTAATGATTCAGCCTCTATCAGCTTTTGCAGCAGAGAATTGCAGATTCACCACCTTCTGCGAGACGAAATTTTTCTGTGCCTCAGTATAAAATGACTGACTCTTTATCATGTAGTTATATCCCTTATTTGAGACTCTCCCACAAGTGAATACATTTTCTCTATCCATTCTGTCAAGCCCATTCAGGATTTTATATGTTTGAATAGATTCATAGAATCTACAGCACGGGGAAGGCCCAAACTGGTCAATGCCAACCAAAAAGCCCATCTAAGCTAACCTTATTTGTCTGTATTTGGTCCATATTCCTCTAAACCTTTCCTATTCATGTATCTATAAAAATACCTTTTAAATGTCATCAATGTCCCTGCCTTGACCACACCCTCCTGCAGCTCTCTGTAAAAAAAATTGCCCCTCAGGTTCACATTAATTCTTTCCCCTCTTAACTTAAACCTATGCTCTCTAGTCCTCAGTTCCCCAACCCTGGGAATAAGACTGAGTGCATTCACCCCATCCATGCCTATCATGATCTTATACACCCTTATAAGATCACCCCTCAGTCTCCTACGCTCCAAAGAAAAAGGTCTTAGCATGTCCAATCACTCCCTATAAATCAGTCTCTTGAGTTCTTCTAAATTTCAAGGATTGCAGACACAGACTATTTTGTCTCTCCTGTTAGAATGGTCCTTTCATTCCAGGAATTAGCCTGATGAATCACCTTTGGACTGTCTCCTATGTTGCTGTAGAAGGGAATAAACAAATGGAGTCTTCCGAGATCGTGTAGAACTTTAACAAAAATGGCTTTTTTTCAACATGCATGAGGGAAAGCAGAACTCATGGCAATAACTACAGCTTTCTTCCGAGCTACTCTGATAATCACAGGTTTTTATATATTCTTATAATTTTTCACATTACCAAGTGTTATATTTATATTAGGTCTTCATATTGCTGCTTTGAATGGTTACAGTTCTGTTTTTGATCACATATGGATCCATTGTTCTGGGTGCCTTAGCTCTAATCATTTTCTGGACACTTCCTGTCTACCTCTTTACAATATCAAAGTGTTGTGTTTGTCAAACTGATTTCGATGGTATGTTAATTGTCCCATCTCTCTGACAATTGATTAGTTTTCCAGAGACACAATGGCCTCTCAAGACTCTGGAGCTTTGGTGAGTGATATCAATTCTTTTACTGTTGCTGTGTGTTAGTGCTATCTGAGATATATATATTTGTAATCTGTCATGTGTCTGCAGTGAGAGTGGATATCACAGTGCTGTTTGTTAACCTTTTCTATTTATTCCTTTCCTGATTCAGCCACACTCCCTGGGTTTGCCCTATTATAGTTACTATACGCTTTTTATACATAAGGTGACCACAACTGTACACAGAATTTTAGCTGGGGCCTCATCAACATCCTATGTTTATGCTGCCTCTGCCCTCTTATTTCATGGGCTTCAACCTTGCAGGTAAGTCTATTAGGTAGTACTTCATCTGACATTTTTTGGAGGTCGATGTTTGCCACAGTAATCACATTGTTTTCATCAACCTTTGTTACACCATTAATTACACTAATTAATTACACCATTACACTAATTAAAACATATCAATTTTCCAGTCTTGTATGCTGTGCTACCGCTACCAGAGAGAATGGAGAATTTGGCGCTCAGCCAAATCTCTGTTTAAAGAAGCGGGACTGGATAATCACAACTACAGGTGAGGTCATAGAACGGGAGCGATCCTACAGAGTTCCTAAAGCTTGATTTGTTATTTAAGAAATTCTACAATCGTGGATTAGGTTGATTGGTTATGCTAAATTTACCCCTAAGTGGGGTTACGGGGAAAGGGCGTGGGTAGGATTGTTGGTGGTGCAGACTTGATGGGCTGAATAGCCTCTTTCTGCACTGCAGGAATTCAGTTTTTAGGCTGAATTTTACTTGTCTGCAGATGGCACAGGTCTAGTCTTGTGATCAGATTAGCCATGACCAAACATCAGGGAATTTTAGATGGGTAGCCATAATCAGGCTCATATTCCTTATAGCATCGGCAGCTTGTTGATGGCAGACAGATCCTCCCCCAATTCATGTGAGAAATCCATCAACTAAAGGAGGCATCTTACAAGATGGTCAGAAGTAGGAAAGAAATTCTCTGCAGGCCAAATGCTTTCTGTGGAATTGTTTCCCCTCTCTGTACTTTTCTGAAGGTTTTTTGTCCCTACTTGGTGAGGGCAGAAAGTCTGTAGACTTTGGTAGCCATGGCTACCAACTCTGCTTGTGCTGCTGAGTCACCAGGTCTCTGATTGACCTGGCAGCTGTTGGGGGGATGGTGATTGCTATCCATAGTATAACAACATGGACATCATCGCTAAACTGAATACGATGACAGGGAATTGTAACTGAGTGGGATCTACCTACAACTTCACCTGACGACCAAAGATACATTGAGCTGTTTAAAGAAATCTTATTTTCCAAAAAAAAACACAAGAAAAGATACCACTCAAAAATGGCTGCCATGACTCACCTGATGTCTCATTTTGTAAATTAGCCACATCCCTGGAATGTTTCTACATGAGTTGCAATTGTTGAATGGCAATTTTGCCATGGGAGCGACAAAGTCCACTTCAAATAGGAACTCTTTTGAAAAAAGGTATTAAAAACTCAAAGTGATTGACTATGATCATCTATAATTCTATGAAGACAATAGGAACTGCCAAACAGCCTGACACCCATGGGGTATTCAAAAGCCCATGTTTTAAATAATTGCCATCTCTTGTTGATTTCTATGTTGAAATGTGTCAAAAGGTTTTGATGACGAAAAGATCAAAAAATTGGGTTACTTGACCTGCACAATGATTGAAAAAGGCATTTATTTGGAAAATAAATTTTAAAAAATCTTAGTTGTGATTAACTGAAGGGGTGAGTAGAAGCGGAACCAACTTGTTCCTCTTCACTTAGTTGTAACAATTCAGGGGAAGTGGGTGCCAAAGACACTCGTTGGGCAGACTTTTCAGGCTGCCCCAAAACTGTAAAATCCCAAGATCAACAGACATTTGCATGGTCCATGTCCTGCCTGCTATGATTCCTGTGGTGGGCAGGACAAGAAAACTCCGACCACTGCCTCCCAATATGAGCCCATTCACACAAGCGGTAAAATTCAAATGTCGGAATTGAATTAAAGAAATATTTCAGTTTGATTGTGTCCGTGGATTGGATTCTCCAATCTTACCTCAGAGCTGGGATTTTCCAGTATTGCTGCAATGAATGAAGTTTTGACCGACTATCAAACTCTCCGTTCACACTGGCAGTGGTGGCAGGGTGAATGAGATTGCAGAATTTTTAAATCAATATTTTTTACTGTAGATGACCATGGCAACGAATGTTGCTTTAACAAATCATGGCTATCCTTAACTACTCACTCGAAAGAACAGAATCGTGTTGGTATTAAGCGATTGCTAATTAAGACACTTCAGAGGCTCAATGGAAAATTAATGCAGGAATATCCTGATTGTCTATGTTACTGCCTGTAATGCGAACATAATCTTATTAGATGGATGCTTAAAGCGGTAGCCTGATCTGATTAGCAGGTCTATTTGCTGTCTTTAATGTAAAATAAAGACGAGATCTGCAGCTCACTCTTTAAAAGGACAAGTTTCTCCCGAATGTTACATTTCCTGTTGTAAATCTTTTGATGCCAATATTTTTCTACGAAACTGATATACCTCCCACAGCACCGCACAGTGCTTCTTGTCATATGAATCACTGAAGAGAAATGCAATTTAGGAAGGGTAGGGAAAATACTGCAAGATAATACCCAGGAGTTGAGTAAAAAAAAGTGAAAGGTAACTGCTAACATCTACCCTACATGATGAATGCCTGGGGAATGGTGAATAACAGCAGGAAAGTTGCATTGACAGTAAATTGAAAAGGCAAAATGGGCATAAGGAAAGGACTTGGTCACTCAAGAAAGTAAGTAGGGACTTATTTATTTCTTTTGTCCGTGCACTGGAACGTGGTACAGTCATGACGATTGAAAGGGAACAAAACCTTTTTTGTCTTCCTTTACAGCTGGTTGGTTTCCCATTTCACCTGTGATAAGCAACAAATTAGAAATGGAAGATGAGCATTTTTTTCCTATTGTTATGATCCTGAAACAGACTCCAAGCTGTTGGTACAATTGGATGAAGGAGCAATAATATTTTGTCATAGTGGACCATGTTTGAAATTCAAGACATTTGCTCAGAGAATTGTTGAAAAAATAAAATACACAATTATACAAGATTAGAAAGAATGAGCCATCTATAATATCTACTTGTAGTCTAATATACAGGGGTAATATGAGGGATATGTGAAGAACAGGCAAACTAAGGCTGAATACATGATTTGCACAGTAAATCACTCATGCAACCAAGACAGATCCCATGGATTCTCCAGCAGCCCACCCAGATGTCAGTAAATACTGTGAGTCAACCAATTTCAACCTGAAACTCTGTCTATCTCACAAGGAATTATAATCTTTGCCTTTAATAATCTAACCTTAGAATGTTAAGGATTGTGAGCTTTACACAAAAAGTAAAGGTTGTGGTTTGCACACGTAAATTCAAAATAACAACAAGAGGTTTATTGAAAGAACTGTTGCTTGTACAGAGTAGAAATTGAAACTAAGAAGGTGCCTGTGAAACACCCAAATAAGATCACCATCCATCATATGACCAACTCTTAAAACAATCATGCAACCACTTAAATATATAACAAGATATATAGATAACATCACGTCTCCTGAAGGCCCACATATGCGCAAAATGTTTAGAACTGCAACGTTTACGAGCAAAGTTGAGACAGCTGGAGCTGCGCTTGGAGGACGTGTGTCTAGTGAGGGAAAATGAGGATACAATGAATAGGGAAGGCAGACCTGCGGGGACCCCAGGATCTAGTAGTAGGGATGGGCTGGGTACAGTTACAAGGAACAAGAATAAAAATCAAGGCACAAAGGCCATCTCTAAGGAGGATTCCCAGAAAACCAAGGGGGGGGTAAAGGCTGTGATGGAGAGGGCAGGTGAGGGGGAACAAAATGCCACAGAGACCGGCGGGAAAGCAGGAAGTGAGATAGTGGTGGGGGATGGGATGGTTAAAGGGATCGATAGGAGATTCTGTGGGCAAAAGAGAGACTCCAGGATGGTAGTCTGCCTCCCTGGAGCAGGGGTCCAGGATGTATCAGAGAGGGTAGAGGGAATTTTGAAGGGAGAAGGGTCTAAGGCAAATGTAATAGTTCACGTAGGACAGAAAGATGTAGGAAGAAAGAGCAGGGGGGACTTACGTAGGCAGTTTAGGGAGTTGGGGGCTCAACTGAAAGGTAGGGCCTCCAGGGTGGCGTTCTCTGGCCTGCTGCCTGTGCCTGGGACCGATTGGGTAAAAACAAATGAGACACTCCAACTAAATGCATGGACGAGGGATTGGTGTAGGGCAGAAGGCTTCATATTCATTGATCATTGGGAGGTCTTCAGGAGGGAGGGTCACCTATTCAAGAGGGATAGGGAGCAGTTGACTGGGAGGGGAACACATATTTTAGCTGGGAGGTTAGCTGGAGTGTTTCAGAAGGGTTTAAACTAATAGGGAGGGAGGGTGGGGAGAGAGAGGGAACTGGGAGTGGGAGAGAGAGGGATGATAGGGTAACACCAGAAGGTAGAAAGGAATATCCGAGAGCTGAGGGTCTTCAGTGCATGTGTTTTAATGCGAGGAGTGTGACTGGCAAAACAGATGAACTGAAGGCAATAATGTTCACGAGGAGTTTAGAAGTGGTGGCGGTGACCGAGACGTGGTTGAAGGAGGGGCAAGACTGGCAATTGAATATTCCAGGGTATAAGTGTTTTAGGCGTGACAGAGTTGGTGTGAGGAGAGGCGGGGGAGTGGCTTTATTAGTTAAGGACAACATCATAGCAGTGCAGAGGGAGGGAGGTATGGATGATTTAGGAATTGAGTCTCTATGGGTGGAGTTGAGGAATAGGAAGGGAGTGGTTACTCTGTTGGGTGTTTACTACAGACCGCCCAACAGCCCGCGGGCCGTGGAAGAAGGGATATGCAGGGACATTTTAGATAAGTGTAGGAAAAATAGAGTAGTAGTAGTGGGAGATTTCAATTTTCCTGGAATAGATTGGAGAGGGCCCAGAGCTGTAGGAGTGGATGGGGAGGAATTTGTACAGTGTGTTTTGGAAGGGTCCTTGGAGCAGTATGTGGATGGCCCGACTAGAGATGGGGCTATACTGGATTTGGTTCTGGGGAATGAGCCAGGCCAGGTGGTTGACGTCGAGGTAGGAGAGCAGGTGTCAAATAGTGATCACAACTCTGTCTGCTTTAGGATATTAATGGAAAAGGACGAGATCGGCCCAAAAGGGAAGGTATTTAACTGGGGGAGGGCTAGATACGGCCAGATTAGGCAAGATCTTAAAGATACTGACTGGGATAAGCTTTTCAAGGGCAGGTCGACGTGGTACAATTGGGAGTCTTTCAAGGGAAAACTGAACTCTCTGCAGGAAAGATATGTGCCGGCATGGAGGAAGGATGGGAAAGGTAGGATTAGAGAACCATGGCTTACCAGGGAGATTGAGGACTTGATCAGGAAGAAGCGAGAGGCTTACATTAGATCTAGGCAACTGGGGACTGAGACAGCGCTGGAAGCTTATAGAGAGTGTAGACAGGATCTTAAAAGGGGTATTAGAAAGGCAAAAAGGGGCCACGAGGTGGCTCTGGCAGGTAGGATTAAGGAGAGTCCAAAGGCATTTTACACCTATGTAAGGAGCAAAACGATGGTTAGAGGCAAGATTGGACCTCTTAGGGACAGAGGAGGGGATCTATGCTTAGAGCCTGAGGGAATGGGGGAGATCCTGAATGAATACTTTGCGTCGGTATTCACGCAGGAGACTGGACAGATGTCTGTGCCTGATGTTGACAAAGTTGAGGATCGGTTGAGGGAAATAAGGATTACGAGGAAAGAGGTGTTGGGGCTGTTAGGCAGCTTAAAGACATATAAAGCTCCGGGGCCTGATGGCATTTACCCCAGGCTGCTAAGGGAGTTGAGGGAAGACTTGGCTGGGCCTCTGACGCAAATCTTTGTCTCTTCCTTGGACACAGGTGAGGTCCCAGAGGACTGGAGGATAGCAAACGTAGTACCGTTGTTTAAAAAAGGTCAGAGGGATCACCCAGGGAACTATAGGCCGGTGAGCTTGACTTCAGTTATAGGTAAGCTAATGGAGAGGATCCTTAGGGACAGGATGTATGAGCATCTGGAGCGCTGCGATCTGATCAGGGATACGCAGCATGGCTTCGTCAAGGGGAAGTCTTGTCTTACAAATCTAGTGGAATTTTTTGAAGAAGTGACAAAAACAGTTGATGAAGGACAGGCTGTTGATGTCGTCTACATGGATTTCAGTAAGGCGTTTGACAAGGTTCCTCATGGTAGACTGATAGAGAAGGTGAAGGCGCATGGGATACAGGGTCGGGTATGTAGATGGGTCGAGAACTGGCTCGGGAGGAGGAGACAGAGGGTAGTAGTGGAAGGCTCTTTTTCCGGCTGGAAGCCTGTCACTAGTGGAGTGCCACAAGGCTCAGTACTAGGTCCTCTTCTATTTGTGGTCTACATAAACGACTTGGAAGTTGGGGTAGGTGGTGAGATCAGCAAATTTGCTGATGACACCAAGATGCTTGGATTGGCGGGTACAGAGGAGCAGTGTCAGGCAATACAACAGGACATAGATAGGTTGGTAGACTGGGCAGATAGATGGCAAATGGAATTTAATCCGGATAAATGCGAGGTGATGCATTTTGGCCGGAAAAATGTAGAAGAGAGTTATAGGATAAAAGGTAAAACTATACGGAGCATAGAGACGCAGAGAGACTTGGGGGTGCAGGTTCACAAGTCTCTGAAGGTGTCCTCACAGGTGGAGAAGGTGATAAAGAAGGCGTATAGTATGTTAGCTTTCATAGAAAAGGGTATAGAATACAAGAGTAGGAGTTTGATGTTGCGGCGGCACGGGCTCGTTGGGCCGAAGGGCCTGTTTCCCGTGCTGTGTTGCTCTTAAATGCTCTCTTAAATGCTCTAAAAGAATTCTCTCTAAATCTTGTTCCAAAATGTACTGCCTAAATGAATGCTCATCTCCCAGGGTTTCAATCTTACCTCCCAAGAGTCTGTTCTCCTGGATTCCCAAGATTATAATTTACCAATAATTCATGAGCATATCTTCATCGATGCTCCAAAGGATTAGCTTTATCCCGACAACCTAAAGGACTGAGTCGCAAACATTGTGCTGTCTTCTCAGATCTTCTGGACTTCTTTCAAGCTATTACTGATTAAAGGCTGCCAATCCTATTTGGAAACATTTTCTTTTCTCTCCTCTCTTTCCCTGTCCTTCTCCTTGTATCTTACGTGGGACTCTTCTCTGATTCCAATGCCATTCCACCCCCACCCCCCCATCCTCACTCCACTATTTTTTGGGTCACATGATCATGGTTTTTGTCATGTTTTCTTTTTATGCAGGCAAACAAGGCTTGTCTCTTCGTCCCAAAGAACTTTGATGACTGGGATGTGCATGTGTTGTCGGGTCTTGATCCACTCATGTACAGAAATTTTCAGGGTCTTGTAGTTTGCAGCCCACTACTTGAAAACAAGGCAAGACCCTACAAACTGCTTTATTTAACCCTGGAGAAATATCATTTGGACATTAAAATAGATTTTAAAAATCATTTTCTTAAAAACATTTCTTTTTACAAGATATAAAAATATTGAAAAAGGCTCTTACGCTGACAGTCAAGCATAATCAAATTGGATGAATCTATTTGATTTCCAATAGGCACAGGAAGGCAACAGCTCACAAGGATGGATGTGCTGATCATGAATGGCTGGAGAATGGGGATAAGTCAGGTGATGGAATCTCCGGGAATGCATTTAATCACAGTTGGTAATGGTTATAGATCAAGGCTGGATTAATTTAAACAGCCCAGATTTATCCTTTTATCACTTGTCCTAATGACAAAGTGTTTGGATTTGCTTCCCCTTCTAAAAGCAGTGTCATGATTCCCACCCATTAGTTTTGGTGAGGTTTCAAATTTCTATATTAATAACTCCATAGCAAAACCAAGATAGGATAAACTCATGGGTTAGTTTATTAGCAATCATTCAAAACATGGCAGAGAGTCACTATATGGTCCCCAGTGCATTCATACAGAAAAGAAAGAAATAGAAATAGAAAGAAACATCATGATTAATTATTTTTCAGAATAGAACTGCTTAAGCAATTGGAATTTTTTGATGTGAAGTGTAGAATCATCTAATATATTTGAATGTAGAAAGTGGACTCTAGAGGTTAGAGGTTTTATCAGGAAGCAAAGACTGCACACTCTGTGGGCAGGATGCTCATCTGAGGTCAACGTTCATTTGCATGGTCTGACCCTTCGCCCAATATGATTCTCATGGAAGTGGGAAAGGAACTTTCCCCCTATGTTTTATATAAAATATACTTTGATTTTGTCACAGCTGTTTTCTAAATGGTAAAATACTGGATAAAAAACCTGATTAAAATGGCTGAAGCTATTTCTGTCTCGGAGTCCTTGAGCAATAATTATGGAGACAACAGTTTTGCAGAATTTAATGCCTTGTTGTCTCTGAAAAGACACTAATAACCTTGAGCCTTGCAAAGACCTTATTCAAAGGGAACTATACAAAAGTCATCTGCAATCCATGAGCTAAGACTGACTAACCTGAGTTGACTCATCTGTTAAGACAACATCCCTTTAAGAATTAATGGTTGGAACGTTAACAGTCTCAGGGACTCAGACGAAGGGACACATACCTTGTCTCAAAGCTAAAGTGTCAAAGTGGAAGTCATGTGACATTAACTCTTAAATGGAGGACTCAGTAGTATTAACTTGCAGAGCTACAAACCTCAATCTGCCATTTTTCCATCTACCTCGCAACAGCACAGAAAAGGCTAAATACCTGGCTCTAACTATACTGTTTTTCCAAGACCTTCTGGATCATCACCGATAAGATTGATTCATTTCTGCACACCCATCTCATTGTGGGAGTCATTTCTACTGGAAAAATGAATTATTCAACAGCAGTTCAACTTGTCAAGCTCAGCGAGGCAATACACAATGGAATTTTCATTCTGGACTCTGAAATCAGGTGAAACAATAATTAATTTCTCTGTGGCCTTTACTATTTAATCTTTCTTTCCCTATTTCCTTCTTTTCTGTATGAATGCACTGGAGACCATATAGCGACTCTTTACCATGTTTTGAATGATTGCTAATAAACTAACCCATGAGTTTATCCCATCTCAGTTTTGCTACGGGGTTATTAATATAAAAATTTGAAATCTCACCAAAACCAATGGGTGGGAATCATGACACTGCTTTTGGAAGGGGATGCAAATCCAAACACTTTGTCATTATAGACAAGTGATAAGAGGATAAATCTAGGCTGTTTAAATTAATCCAACCTCGATCTATAACTATTACCAACTATGATTAAATGCATTCCTAGAGATTCCATCACCTGACTTATCCCCATTCTCCAGCCATTCATGATCAGCACATCCATCCTTGTGAGCTGTTGCCTTCCTGTGCCAATTGGAAATCAAATAGACTCATCCAATTTGATTATACTTGACTGTCAGCGTAAAAGCCTTTTTCAATATTTTTATATCTTGTAAAAAGAAATGTTTTTAAGAAAATGATTTTTAAAAACTATTTTAAGGTCCAAATGATATTTCTCCAGGGTTAAATAAAATAGTTTGTAGGATCTTCAGTTCCCGGAGAGGCCATCCCTGTGTGTGATACTAAATCTACATGGAGATTTCACCATAGAAACTGACTCTTCAATGCAACCGGCCTGTGCCTATGTTTTACCGAACCCAAACTAGTCTATTTCATCTAACACTATTGCATATCCTTCAATTCCTTTCTTCTTTATCTGCTTCTTAAGCCTCCTTTTAAATGTTTCAATCATTACTAAGTAAGTAATCAACTATTTGCCAGTTACTTTGCATTGTCTAGTTGTACTATCACACATGCACAATCACACATTTAAGTGTACAGTTTTCCAGCTTCACACTGTGAGGCACCACACAACACACACACACCACACACACACACACACACACACACACACACACACACACACACACACACCACACACACACACACACCACACACACACACACACACACAGCAGAATCTCCAGGCAATGGACTCACAGTCTTCCAATCTGCATTCACCGAGTGCAAGGTAGTAAACGGTATGAAAGATCTCTGAAAATTTACTCAAGATCTATCATATGGATAAATTTCCTCAGCAGATCAATAAAACAACTATATGCACACTGCCCTTCCAGTCAAAGAACTTGGTACGCAGACTGGCTGGTCTCTCAGATTTTACCTAGCAGTGTATTTGCATTCTTTTGTTAGCTCCTGTTGTGTAAATGTTTCCTTACATTTCACATTGCATTAATCTTGAATAGTGTGCTGTGTTGCATACCGTGAAATATGAAATATTAAAAGCATAGTGCCAAAAGCAATACTGAATGAATATTATATGAAACTAAATAATTCACTAAATTTAATTTCCAGATGCAGTGGCTAATATCTAAACATTGCCTACAGAATCAACTGTTAGGTTGTGATCATAGGCAACATTACAGAATGAGAGTTTAGGTCTTCACTTTAATGACTCTTTGGATGTGTTAAAAAGGTAATGGTGACAATGAAATAAAACTTTACTGTGACTCTCCCTTTCAATCACCTTTATTTGCTAAATTTTCCATTAGACATATATATTTCACATTATGATTGCTAAACATTTTATATCGCTGCAGGAAAGCAATGTAATATGGCAGATCATATGATGCAGCATTCGTTAGAACAAACATACGGGTCGCAATGTAAACATTTAATCTAAAAAGTTATTTTGCTAAAATTAACCCTTTTGTCAGTCAGAATGCAGTTACAATGACATCACTTGTCTCTTAAGCACAAATTATGTGCTTTCCTATAAATATATTCCCCTTAATTGATTTATAAAAGCATCGCCTGTAACTACAGTAATTATGACTAATAGCCGTATGTCGTGGAACGTGCAATATTTTCTTCAGGGAAAAAGATTATTTAATTGCCAAATTGTTGAGTGAGTCATGAATGAGCCAGCGCTAAATTTAGAATTTGTAATTTCAAAGCTAAAAGGGGATAAAACACTTTCTGTTAAATTTCTGTTTTTAACAATGTTTCTTAATAAGTTCTAAAATGTCTTCCTAGATGCATTTAAGGCAAACTAGATTAAAAACAAAACATGAGAGAGAAAGGAAAAGGAGAATATGTTGATGGCGTTAGATGAGAAAATGTGAGTGGAGCATCTTGTGGAGCATAAATACTGGCATGGAGCTGCTGGGCCAAGTGTTAAGTAGTTTGATGTAATAGAGTTACTGGAGGAGAAAATTTGAATTGATTTATTATTGTCACATGCTGAGAAAAGTATTATTTCTTATGCACTATATTGAAAAAGCATACTGTTCATAGAAAAAGAAAGGATAGGATGGAGAATGTAGTGTTATAGCCACAGCTGTGATGCAGAGAAAGATCAACTTAATATTAGGCAGGTTCATTCATAAGTCTGATAGCAGCAGGGAAGAAGCTGTTTTTTGAGTCAGTTACAGAGTCATAGAGTCATAGAGGTTTATAGCATGGAATCAGGCCCTTCGGCCCAACTTGTCCATGCCACCCTTTTTTTTAAACCCCTACACTAATCCCAATTGCCCACATTTGGCCCATATCCCTCTATAGCCACCATACCCATGTAACTATCTAAATGCTTTTTAAAAGATAAAATTTTAACTGCCTCTACTACTATCTCTGGCAGTTTGTTCCGGACACTCGCTACACTCTGTGTGTAAAAATGCCCCTCTGGATGATTGTATCTCTCCTCTCTCACTTTAAACCTATACCCTTTAGTTTTAGATTCCCCTATCTTTGGGAAAAGATATAGACTTCCATATCTATGCCCCTCATTATTTTGTGGGCTTCTGTAAGGCCACCCATCAGCCTCTTATGCTCCAGAGAAAGAAATCCCAATCTAGAACATAGAACATAGAACATTACAGCGCAGTACAGGCCCTTCGGCCCTCGATGTTGCGCCGTCCAGCGGACCCTCTAACCTAAACTATTCCAATATCATCCATATGCCTATCCACCGACCATTTGAATGCCCCCAAAGTAGGTGAGTCCACAACTGCTGCAGGCAGGGCATTCCACACCCTCACCACCATCTGTGTAAAGAACCTGCCTCTGACATCCATCCTATAACTACCACCTCTTAATTTAAAGTTATGTCCCCTCGTGCTGGTCATCACCATCCGAGGAAAAAGGCTCTTTTCAATCTTTTCAATCTATTCAGCTTCTCCTTATAACTCAATCCACCAAGTCCTGGTAGCATCCTAATAAATCTTTTCTGCCTTATTTCTAGTTTATATAATAGTTCTTTCTAGTTCTATAATAGGATGACCAGAATTACACACAGTATTCTAAGTGTGGCCTGGTCAATGTCTTGTATAAGTTTAACAAGACATCCCAACTCCTGTATTCAATGTTTTAACTGATGAAACCAAGCATGCCAAATGTCTCCTTCACCATTCTATCTAACTGTGATTCTACTTTCAAAGAGCTATGAGCACGTACCCCTAGATCTCTTTGTTCTGTAGCTCTCCTCAATGCCCTACCATTAACTGAGTAAGTCCTGCCCTGTTTCAATCTACCAAAATGCATTATCTCATATTTGCCTAAATTAAACTCCATCTGCCATTCACCTGCCCACTGGCCTAATTGATCGAGATCCCTTTGCAATCGGAGATAACCCGCCTCACTGTTCATCATGCCACCAATCTTGGTGTCATCTGCAAATGTACGCGACCTCAGATTTTGGTACCTTTTTCTTCATGGAAGAAGCTGGAAGAGAAAATGTCCAAACTGCGTGGGGACTTTGATTATGCTTTTCTGAGGCAGCATGAAGTGTAGACAGAGTCAACGGATGAAAGGCTGGTTTGCATGATGCGCTGAGCTTTGTTTACAACTCTCTGTAGATTTTTGAAAGAGCAAAACTAAACCAAGCTATGATATAACCAAAAATAAATCTTTCTATGGTGCATCTGTAAAGATTGGTGAGAGTTGTCGCGGACATGCCAGATTTCCTTAGCCTCCTGAAAAAGTAGAGACGCTGTTTAATGTAAATCAAGATGTAAGAACACACAAAAAAAGAATAGGCCCTACAGCCCCTTGAGCTTGCTCCACTATTCAGCAAAATCGTCAGCATCAATTTCACTTTCACAATATTCTTTGATCCTTTTTGTGGCCAACAATCTATCAATTCTTGCTCTGAATACACTGAACAGCTGAGAACACACAGCCCTCTGGAGCAGAGATTTCCAATGATTCACAATGCTTTCAGCCTTTAACTTCTTTCAAAGTACAGTTAATTTATGTAAAATACATTGCAAATTTAATAAAAAAATGACTACACTAATGGACTTCCCACCACATTACTCACAGAACATCAGAGGCTGTGCTATGCCTCTGAGCTGTCTCTGTTTCTGTCGTGCTCTTTTTGGTCTCCTGCCTCTGTTCTTATAACGTTCTGTTCTAGTGACTGAAGATTTCATGCTTCTCGCTTGGATCACTACGGACTTACTATTCTCTTCTTGCTTTCAGCTGTGAGTTTGAGGATTGCATGGCAGGAAATCAAGAAGGCTTGCAGACTGGGATGTATGTTGGTAGAACTGATTTACAGGTTTTAGCAGCTTATTCCATGTTGCTTGTGCTGTGCCTATTTCTTCCAATGTGTCTGTTTAGTACCAAAGTCTTCTGGTCTCCATCCACTTTTAGAATCTGGTTTATTTGCCAGCATGTTGGCAAGTTGTTAGCACTGTTGCCTCACAGCAGCAGGAACCTGTGTTCAATTCCTCTGGGTGCTCTGGTTCCCTTTCACAGTCCAAAAAATGTACTATTTAGATGCATTGGTCATGCTACATTCTCCCTCAGTGCACTCAAATACACCCCCGAAAGTGGCAACTAGGGTTTTTTTCACAGTAACTTCATTGCAGTGTTAAGTTAAACCTACTTGTGACACAAATCATTTTTTTATAAACTATAACCTCCTTCAGCATCACCCCCCCTCCCCCCCAAATTGGCCTCTCATGACTTTGTATCTTCTCCCGAAGTGTATTTTCCTCTGCTACTTTCTTATTAGTTCACTTTCTGTGTTCAGACTGCCATTTAGCTACATCCTGATATCTAATTACCATTATCTACAGTCTGCAAGTCAATATTTGCTACACCTGTGCCTGATACTGGAAGCTGTATGCCTAGGGCGGCACATTGCGCAGAGCTGCTTCATATTGTTAGGGACCGGGTTCAATTCCAGTCTTGGATAACTGTCAGTTGGAGTTTGCACATTCTCGTCATGTCTGTGTAGGTTTCCTTTGGGTGCTCCAGTTTCCTCCCACAGTCCGAAGATGTGCAGTTTATGTTGATTGACCAAGTTAAATTACCTCTTAGTGTCAGAGGGACTGGGAGGGTAAATCTGTGGAGTTACAGGGATAAGGTCTTGGTGGGAATGCGGTCAATGCAGACTCAATAGGCCAAATGGCTCCTTCCACATGGTAGGAATTCTTTGATTTAATATTCTTTCTCGTCTCTGGTCAATCTGATGAAGGAACTGAGAAGGGTGAGTGAGTGGTAAGTAGCTTTGCACATGTACATGGGGGATTGATACTGGCAGAATTCATGAGTGTAGGACTTAGATAGATGTAGGCTCTTCATGTGAGGAAGTAATAGAATCTAATTTAAAAATTACTGAGCTGATAAAATTTCAATAGTTTGAAGTTACATCAAGGCATAAATAAGCTTCAAAGAGATAGAATCAGCAAGATAGCGGCATGAAGGAGTGTGGGCACGTATGAGACTGATCCTAAGGTGGGGCGTGGTGATGGAAAGGTGGAATCTAAAGTGGAGCACAGATGTAATAGGCTGGGTGATTTTAAATGCCTTTCAGCCTTAAAACTATTGGGATGGTAACCTGTATATGTATTGCCTGTCTTTGGGTGTAAAACGAGAGAAAGATATATCAATTTAGCAAGTGCCTGAACCCAGTCTACACCAGCATTGTGCTCATTTGAAATTTGTCAAGACTAATTTTAGCACCCACTGTGATATATGTCTGCATGCATCGTAACGCCAATGTGTTCAGCAGAGCAAGAGTTAACATGGGATTGGAGAGTGGCACCAGCCACGGTGTGAAATATGTAGTCATGTGGTCAGAGAACAGGTTAGAAATAAACTAGGTAAGCAGCATGTCTTCATGGAATAGTTCCAAGAAGACCATACTTGGACTGTACAAAGTTAATGCCTACAAGTGAAGTGTTTATGTTTCAACAGACAAGCCTCAAGATCTCATTGATGAACCATCACCACAGCAATGTAAAGAACCAATATTATATTCATAATATGACACACAGCACCCTTCACCATCTGCCCATTGTAGGTATTAGACTCTTTATACAAAAATTGGTGGGTCAATTGGCTATAGAAAGGCCTTTAGCTAAAATTACTTTAAAGGGGAATAGATGTCAGGACTATCCTGATCAGAATTCATTATCCAACCCTGAAGCTTCTAAAAAAAAATTTACTTTTGCTTTGCTGGGTAAAAAATAAATTGTTATAGGGAAGTGGTGGTTTAATGGTATTATCATTGGACTAGTAAACCAGGCACCTGAGTTTGAATCCCACCATAGCAGATAGTCAAATTTGAATCCAATAAAATCTGGAATTAAAAGCCTCATGAAACCATTGTCGTAAATGCCTCATGTGTGACTCTAGATCCACCACAGCAATGTGGTTGACTCTTATATGCAAATGCTGTCCTAAAAGTGGCAGGGTGACACAATAGTTAACACTGCTGCCTCACAGTACCAGGGATTTGGGTTCAATTCCAGCCTTGGAGTCTGTGGGGGGTCTGCACTTCCTCCCTATGTCTGCGTGGGTTTGCTCTGGGTTCTCTGGTTTCCTCCCACAGTCCGAATGACGTTCTGGTTAAGTTGATTGGCCATAGTAAATTGACCCACATGTCAGGGGATGAATAGATTACAGGATAAGGCCTAGGTGGGATTATGGTCGGTATAGACTCAATGGACCAATGGTCTCCTTCTCTATTCTATGAAATGGCCTAACAAAGCAACTAGGGATGAACAGCAAATGCTAACCCAACCAGAAATGTCCACACCCTATGAATTAACTTTTAGAAGTGGAAGGAGGGGGATGCTCCCCCCAGCTCCAGCATGCTGCTGGGACTTACCCAAGGGCCACTGCAAGCAAGACAGGTGCTGGTGGCTGTCCTTCAACATCCCAGCAAAGAGGTGATGGGTGTGGGTTCAATTTACATTCATTTGGATTAACCTTTGTTTCTGGGGATATAGGTTCAAATATCATAATGGCAGCTGGTGGAATTTATAGGAATGAAATTTGAAATATAAGTCTAGTCTCAGTAATTTCAGTATTGTTGAAAAATGCAGTCACTGAAGGTTGACTCTTAACTACCCTCTGAAACCGCTTCTCAATCTAAGAGCAATTAGCAAGGAGCAACAAATGCTGACCTTACAGCAATATCAATGTCCATAGTTACACAGGAATTTGTACCACTTTTAATTCTTCTCGCTTTTCTGCTAAATAAGCTAGAACCACTCCAAAGTCTCCACCTTGAAAACAAAATTTCAGAAGGTTCCAGACAAGTGGGCATTAGTATTATCGTCCTTTCATGCCACATTCCATCTTCAGCAAAATTGGAGAATTTGGTGCCCAGCTGGATCATCGTTCACTGCAGTGAGATGGAAAATCCTACTGGCGTGAATGGTCATAATATTCTGGCCAGGATAACTCCAGACAGAACTTGTAATTTTCCAGGCAATTCCTGTGCAGTCCTTGTATGGGGACTTCCGCGGGATCTCCTGGGTACTGCCGAGGAACACAAGACCTAGGTCCCTAGTACTGTGATATCTGCAATTAGAGTGTGCAAGACAAATATTGACATCTGGTTAGCTCATTTCAAGAATTGGGATATTGTTTACGCCAGGTTTACTGATAAATCATCATACAGGCAATAAGGGCGGCAAGTGTAGGAACTGTGGAACAAAGGAAATGTTCTAATATATTATAGACACACACACTCTTTATAATTCCTAAACATTAACAAAGCAGCAGAGCTTGGCAAGTTTTATTGCAGAATGACATTTTGGTTCTTCAGTTTTTCTGTTGCTTTTATTATTGCCAATGGGATTAATGCCTGATGCTTATATGATTTTATGAAAGGTAGGCATACATTGTGTTATTGTTACTCTGTAATAATATGATCAAGGGATTGGCACGCAGGCATAATCAAGTTGTTTCCTGTAACGTGCTTTGAGGGAACATAACATCCTGTATCTTTATTGTTGAACATTCATCAGTCTGTTTGAACTTATGAATGCGTTTTAATTTTAATATGATTTGGATACCACATGCAATGTATATCTTTTTAATTCAGAATGAGGGCAAAGAGGAACATTCCCTTTTATTGAAAACTGTCCAATCCTTCTGAAGGAAATCGCTGAGACAGTCAAACTCAGTCCCTCTGAGCACCAGGCTCACATGCAAAATTATTTAAATGATCTAATGATAGCAGCAAGGATGTGGGCAACCCTTATTCCTTCAACACCTTCAATAACAAAAAAAACATGACAAACCTTCTCCCCTTCCCAGAATGATTCCCTTGTTTGGATTACATTCTTCACCATCCATTTCAAGGTGTGATGATAGCAGTTGCTAAAGATATAAGTATATATTTTTTGTGTTTAAGGGGAATGTTTAAGGTTCAGATTACTACAGATAATTAGTATGTAAGGAGGCAATACAGATCTGATGCTGGGAGAGCAGGTTAGTTAGTCATTTGATGCAAGTACTGTTTACTTAGGAGAGAGTTAATGGACATTTGTTTACAAAAGGAAAGATCCCTGTGGTTTCTGATTAAAGGAATGGAAGTTAGGTTTCGGATGTTGGATCATGTGATAATGAGGAACTAGGTATTTAGCAGAGAGAAAAATAAACAGCTTTTAATGTTAGCTGGGGTTTGTTTAAAGACAGATAACTGCAAGCTGCTCTCTCCACCAAAATTTATCTGAAAGCTTCAAGGCTGTTTATTTTCATAATAACAAGTATACACATGGCTGCTAACTGCATTTAAAGTGTTTTTTGTGTCTGTAAGAAGAAAGTTTTTCATTTGGAACTGAAACGGTGATAAGTTAGGAATGAGGGTTGTTTATTTCCTTGTTTTAGTATTGTTCAATGGGCAATAGTTAACTTGCTAAATTAGTTAGAATTATAGTTAAACTATGTTATTAAATATTTTTTTTTACTTATAAAAGATCTTTGTCAGCAGAATTACTCCTGGAGTAAAAAAATCCTGTCTTCACATTTATGCCAAAATAGAGGATTGTTGGAATCTTATCTGATTCCCTAATGTAATTAGAATTATGCTCATGGGCTCGAACAATGGGTATACTATATTACATGTCATTTTCAATCTAAACGTATAATCAAAATATTGTAGATGCTGGAAATCTTCAATAAAAACAAAAAAATATTGGAAATACTCATCAGGATGTATGGCATCAGGAAAGCTGGGGCTTTCATTCTTGAGATGGATAGGTGGAGTCTGGAAAAATTCTGGCTCAGCCTGAAATCCTCAGATGAAAGTATCTGCAAAGATGAGATCTTCATTGCTAAAGGGCAGGTGGGCACTGAATTTGTGTCAGCCAACTCAGAAGAAGACAGCCTAGGGCTGTCTGGTGCCAAAGCAGGCTGTTTAAAAGGTGTATCTTCATACCATAGGAATTTGTCTCAGTGAAATAAAAACACAAAGCCCTTCCATCCCTCACCTCTCATACCCTTTCACTTTTAAACAACCCCCATCCCTCATCCATGAGATCTCAGGTCCACCATTCACACCTCCAAGCCCTCATTCCAAGTATTGCCCTACCATCCACACCTCCTATCCCCTCATGTTTCCCCATGCCAAGATATGATACTTTCATGGACATTGACCCACTGAATACTTTCTAGAACCAATGAATACTAGAGTATGTAGTTTATGTATTAAAAAGGTTAGAAACACAGCAATTCATTCAGAATGTTCTCCTATGTTTGACAGAAAAGTCAGTCATCCAGGCACTTTAAAGTTTCAAACAGCATAAACCCTTGAAACCACTTAACTTATGCAAACAATCATCGTGAAGTTGACTGCTGAGATCTGAGAGCCTCAGCTTGCAATCATGCCATGTCCCTTCTGGGGAGTAGTGTTCACATATTCTGATATCTGTCTGAGTTCTACATCAAGACTACATGATGGGGCTTTAAAAAAAACCTTTCAGCTATAGTCCAATAAAAGTGTCAGTCAACCAGGACTTTTAAAGTATCAATAACAGAAACTTGCACAGAGGTATGAAGGACCATAGGGAGGAGGTGGGAGCATACTTTGGCATGGACACGTGAGTGGGCATAGACAATGGGTGGTGATATAACTTGGCACAGGACAATGGTAGGGGCACAGATGATGATCACCAATATTGTGCACTTGAGTATTATGTGGCATAAATAGCATGGGGCCACTTTTTTTTCTCCCATAGCACCAAGACTACCTTTTAAACAGCCATTATACTCAGCAACACCTCTGACTGGATTGATTTTTTTTTAGTTGATTGGCCCAATTGCAACATAGAGTCATTACCAGCCCTCCCCATCACTCAATCCCCAACGTCAGATGGGTCAAGCGGGACTCTCCCCAGCTTCCATCACCCATTTTGGGATGAAAATCCAGTCCTAAGATACAAAAGGTTTATAACAACAACACAATTTGCTTTGAACCTGTCTGCTTTCAAGTTTCTCCCTTCTTGTTCAATTAAACCTCAAAATTTTGAATATCTCTACTACCTCTCCCCTTAACCTGTTCTGTTCTTAAAAAAACACAATCCCAGCTTGTCCAATCTTTCCCATGTAGCTATTTTCTTTATCCATGATACAATCCCAATAAATCTCCTCTGTGTTCCCTCCAGGATCATGAGTATCCTTCCTTAATTGCAATGGCAAAATTATGTTCTGGTTGAGATCTAAGCCACAATTTATAAATGACTTGTTTTTAACTTCCTGCACAAGAATTTGCACAGCTAGTGAGAAAGGCCTCATTATCCCACCTTGTTAAAATGTACATCTTAAGACTCAGGATGGATTTGATTTTATTATTGTCACATGTATTAGCATACAATGAAAAGAGAGTACATCCGCGGTGCATGAGGTTCTTAATTATGTTAGCTATTTTGCTGAGACAGCAGGAAGTGTAGACAGAGTCAATGGGTAAAAAGCTGGTTTGCAAGTTGGATTGGGCTATTTTCATGTCCTTTTAAAGTTCCGTGTGGTCTTGGGCAGAGTAAGAGCCATACCAAGCTGTGATACAACCAGAAAGAATGCTTTCTGTGGTGCATCTGTAAAAGTTGGTGAGAGTCATAGCTGACATGCCAAGTTTCCTTAGTTTTCTCAGAAAGTAGGTGCGTTGGTGGGTTTTCTTAACTATAGTGTTGGCATGAAGGGACAAGCTGTTGATGATCTGTGCATCTAAAAAATTGAAACTCTCAACCCTTTCTACTTCGTCCCTGTTAATGTAGAAAGGGGCATTTTCTCCTTTAAGCTTTCTGAAGTCAATGATAATCCCCTTCATTTCGTTGACATTGAGGGAGACATTATTGTTGCCGCACCATTTCACCAGATTCTCTATCTCATTCTTGCACTCTGTCTCGTCATTGTCTCATCATCTAAGGAACCCATCTGTTTCTTGCAGACACCTCAGTCAAATAAATGAACTGAGAAGTTAAAATGGTAGCTAGAATGGTTAATCAAATTGATTGATTTAAATGATACTCATTCCTGTGGTGCTGGAATAAACTCAGCCCCATTGCTGCTGTTATTTATCATTCTGATTAACAACACAAGTAGAACATTTATTCCCTCAAGCAGTTTTATATGCCATATTTTTCTGGATATTCACCTGTTGTGGAGAAGCAATTTTTAATCACAGGAGATCAATGTTCAAAGAATGAAAGCATGTCTGTGGGGAGAGTATTAATTTTCATTTAATTCCAAAAAGAGACAAAGCACTTTTCTGTAAATGTCTATGAAGGATATGTTTTCTCCTGGAGGTTGATTTGGTGAGGTTGTTCTTTATGTTGGGGCACAGCCGCTTTAAGGGAACAGAGTATAAAGCATCATCAGGAGGATTTGAGGGCATACTTTGCAAGGACATAAGAGGAGGAATAGACAATAGGTCATGTGATCTTGGGTGCGGGATGGACTGTTTTGATCTGCTCAGAATGGACAGCCAACATTTGTTGTGTGGAGTGACTTGGACATAATCATAGAATCATAGATCCTTACAGTGCAGAAAGAGGCCCTTCAGTCCATTGAGTCTGCACCAAACACAAATAAAGAGCTTTGTATCCTGATGCCTGATTTTGGAGCAGTTATGAGAAGCTTCAGTGCAACATAATCTAACAGAGACAGTCTGATCTTGAATAGCTTTGCCAAACCGAAGACCAGATCCTTCTTTGCATTCAAGCCTGATTCTGTCCTCATCCAACATTGGTTCACACCCACTTTCCAACAGATCTCATTGTTTCAATGGCATCGGCTAACAGAGCGTAAAATCAAAAGAAGTGTCTTGTTCTCAATGGCTCAGTATAACACCAAATCATTGCTCACCAAGATAACAAGACTTGTTTTTCCCTCTATATAAAAAGGTGTTCATGTTTCAAGATCAAGAGGATAAAATGCTCCTATTTATTTTTTCATCATCTATTTCAGGAATGAAAACATATCAGTCTCAGAATCATAGAATGTCTAAGGTGCAAAAAGAGACCATTCAGTCAATTGAACCTTCACCAAAACAAACTTGCCCAAGCCCTATCTCATTAACCCCATATACTTGCCCTGCTAATCTCTCTGACAGGAATGGGCAATTTACCATGACTAATTCATCTAAGGTCCACATCTTTAGACTTTGGGAGGAAAACCTCGCAGACATGAGAGAATGTGCTAACTCTACACAGATACCCAAGGTTGGAATTGAACCTCTGTCCCTGGCTTTCTGAGGCAGCTGTGCTCACCACTTTGCCACCATGTATGTGGAGGGGATTGGGTTCAATCATAATGTTCCTCTTTGGTCAAACTGCCTATCAGCTTTTGCCACCAGTGCTTATACATAAATAATGATCATTGGAACGTGGGGTTGCCATCACTTTTGGAACTGTAGCCTATTAAGATCTAATGCTTTCAGAAGGGGAGATAGAGACTGGCAGGGTGAAAAATAAAAGCAATCGATAGATGAGCCATTCATTAGCTGTAATAAATTGCTTGTTACTGTCAGGAGTATAAGAAGGGCAAATATGTGGTGTTAATGGGATAGGGCCTGTTGAGTTTGTTGTTGGTGCAGTCTCAATGGGCTGAATGGTCTCTTTCTGCATTGTAGACATTCTATGATTGTAAAAACCTTCACTCTGTTCTGTACACTCATCAGTCACCATTAACAAAGTAGCGTTGCAGAAAGTGCCACAAGTCAATGGTTTATGGACTGTTAACTGATTAGATATTCATGCTGGAGAGTGTGTTCACATAGACTGAGATAAGGATGATGGTGAGTTGAGCTCTGGTGCTCCAAGAGATCATTGCCTCAACTTGTACATGAGCAATGGAAGCTGGCCAAGGCATTTAAGGGCTGCCTGCACTTGAAACCATGACCCAGCATGCGGCACGATCGCCATGAGAGAAGGGGAGTAAACAAAATCTGCCAAAATTATTTTCAATTAGTATCCCCAGAGCTGCCAGCAAGAGCAAACTTCAAACCAATCTGTCTGTGCTGGATTCAATCCAGCTCTTGGAGCTGGAAGGAGTTTGAGGCAATACTTCATCTGTTTGCTTTTTGTGGAAAATGCATAATTGTGAATTACATGAATGTATAATTCGGTTACCGAAGTAAACAGATAAAATATTTCCTGCGCTCTTCTAACCCATTGTGAAACTTCACTGCGTGAATAGTTACAGCAAGAATAATCAATTTATTCCTAAATTTCAAAAGAGAGTAACAACTTCCTGTTGTTCAATTTGTATATTCAGTTTTGAGAAACCAAATGTTGTTCAAACATTTTCCTTAACGTGTGGGTGCGGGCACAGAACTGTTGAGAAAAGTAAAAGGCAAAAAAAAGAAAAACATCATTTGTAGAAAGCAGGTGCAAAAAAAAACTGAATAACTTATGAAATGAACCTGCAATTGTAGAAAGAGATTAGATTGTGCAAATATAGATGCAAATTATTGTGAGGTTATAGGTGAGTGAATTATTCATGTGAGTAGGATGGCATGTGGCATAGTGGTTAGCACTGCTGCCACACTGAGTCAAGGATCTAGGTTTGATTCCTGGCTTGGGTCACTGTTAGTGTGGAGTTTGCACCTTCTCCCTTTGTCTGCATGAGGTTTTCTCCCAGGACTCTGGTTTCTTCCCATCAACTGAAAGATATGCTGGTTAGGTGCATTGGCCACATTAATTCTCCCTCAGTGTACTTGAACTGGTGCCAAAGTGTGGCAACTTGGAGATCTTCACAATAATTTCATTGCAGTGTTAATGTAAACCTATTTGTGACACTAATAAATAAACTTAAAAACATTCCTCTGATGCAACTTGAATGTTGAACTCAACTGATTTAAGCTAAGAAGCTTGACATATAATTAATTGTCCCTGTTGAAATAGCAGACTGAGGAATGCTATTCAAATAGATAAGGAGTATCACTTCTAATCAATAATTGTGACAAGATTAGCAGCAATTTTTTCTTTCTTTGGTGTATTGCAGTTTGTCTGAACACCCATACTGCGCTGTCAGCCTGACCCATTTTCCTTGACGGGGCCATATTATGAATTACATTGAGTTCTTCACCACATACTTGTCAAAGCCAATGAGGAATGTTTGGTGGCAATATAGCAGAAGACTAGCTGCTGAAGCTGTTAAAGGGGACAAGACTTTGATTAAGTTTTGATAGAACTCAGTGCTATAGCTTCTGGGATTCTTGGCTGAAACATACAAGCAGAACAGAGAGTGAGATCCTGAAGTTCAGATCTGGTTTCACAAGTACTGACTGCCCTCCAGAAATTGACCTATTTTATTGTTTATGCATAAGCTTAGCCAATGAGTCCTGGAGATGTCAGAGCCCAGCCGATTCTTGTCCGTGCTCCACATTTCTCACCAGGAGTCACCAAGAGGCAAGAAGCTTGAATGCAATCTTTCCAGGCGATGGGAGACACATTTGTATGCTTCAGAATTCTCTGAAATTGATATTGAGTCCAGGTTTCAATGTCAATCAGGCTTTCTCGGTCTTTCCTATACTGGGTTCTGAGGTCAGCGGGGAACATCTTTTGATCTGATGGGAAATCAATAAAGGCATTTATAAAGGCAACTGAGGGCCCCTTTAATCCTGTAACTGATTCTCCTAGATCATACAAGCTATCCATGCAGTTTCTACAGCTTGCCAAGTGGAAGAAAATGAGTGCACAGCAGAAAGTCATTATTGAGCAACACTGACCTGCCAGCAATGGAGAAAGGCTGAAATTGGAAAGCTTGTGATGAGTTGAACAGCCAGATTTAGTGATGTACTGCTATGTCAGAGCTATCACAGAAGTGTGCCACGTTCCCACCAATCCCACCTCCATAATATTTCAATGTGTTTTCAAGCAGTAACAATAGGTATGCAACCCAGGTCAAACTTACAGTCATTGCAATTTCAGACCTGAGAAATAATTGCGTAGAGAATTCAAGATGGTGAAGAAGAATGTTAGATGTTGGAGAATGTTCTCTATATAGCTTGAAACAAGTGCCTAGGAATAAGTGTTCAAGCAGAGGAAAGCCTGTCTTGTAGACTGAGTGGCTGGCACCAGAGACCTGGGTTCAACTGCAGCCTCAGATCATTCTCTATGTGGAGTTTGATGTTGGTATAGGGATTAATGTTGATGGGCTGAATGGCCTCCTTTTGCTCTGTCAGGAGTCTATGATTCTGTGAATCAGTGGTGTACTGACACAGAAGTCGAAGATTTCAAGGCATCACCCAGCAGAACTTGATGATAGATGTACTTCAGTGGTCTACAATCAAATATCAACAAAAGAATGAATAGAATTTGGCCTGTATTGGAAACATGGATGAATCTCCAATGAATTTTGACATGCCATCCAGTCAAACAGTGAACAAAATTGGAGAAAAACAGTGCTGATGAAGGCAACTAGTCATGGAAAGAGTAGATTCACCAGTGTGCTGTTGTATATGTCTAACAGGACAATGCTTAATTTATTGGCAATATTTAAGATAAAAGAACTTCCCTGAAACGTCCGTTCGCAAAAGAAGTAACCATGCACTTTTGTAGTAAAGGATGATCGAATAAAGCTGGCTTGAAAATATGCTGAAGGAAGTTTGGAGTTTCTGAGCAAGGGGACATCATAAAGGACAGCAAGTGCTCATCTTGAACATTTACAGGTCATATCTTGTTGATGATGTTGCGCTGAGGGTAGATCTTAAAGCAGTGAGATTGTAGCAGTTCCTACTAGTCTAACAAACCATATACAACCATGGAATGTCTCTCTAAGCAAATTCTCTGAGGAAAGCATGAGCCAATACATGGAATGAGTGGATGATCAGAGGAAAGATGACATTCAGAAGATAGGCAGCTTCTGGAGTTTGACATTATCAATCCTGTGTAGATGGGTTGATGGGGATGGGAATGAAATCTGAATAGAGATGCTCCTTAAATCATTCAGGGAAAGTGAGATAGCCAATGTCTTGATGGTACAGTAAATGATTATTTGTGGAATGTGTTATGGTTCAGATCAGATATTCCAAAATGTTTTATGAAGCCTGCCTGTATTGTAAGTTTTGCAGAAAGGACAATATCTATCTCCATGAAGGTTATTATTCATTTACAATAAAAATGTAACAGCAATGGCTCCTTTTATATTACTTTTTTGGGTGTGTTGGTGGAAGCAGTCTCCAACCTGTTACTTCAGTGACACAAAACAATCAGAGATGGCAAATTTCAATAACTTGGAAATTTTGGCTAAAATTTAGTCTTGACATATTTGACATATTGAACTTGACATATTTATTCATACACAAAGCTCCCCATTTTCCCTATGAGATTTCTGAATTGCTCCTGGTTTTGCCTGCTAAACTACTGAATTAGTGCTAAGTGAGCCAAAACCAGAAAGCAGTCTTGTAATGTATGATGCGTTTTTGAACTGAGGACTAAATCGACAGTAATCAGGTTTAACCAAATCCTTGGGTAGAATTTGACAGTCCCCAATATGACAATAGTAATGTGTAAATTGTTATTCTGAAGTCCATTGACTTCAATAGGATTGGAAGATCCCACGAGCAAGAGAGACCATAAATTCCACTCCATATTTGAAAGGAACATCTCAGATCATTAGAGGAAGATTTTACCTCTTGATCTCTGCTGGATATCAGTTTAGATCTTCATAGTGACGGTGGGAAAATTCCAGTAGTTTATTGTCCTTTCACTATGCTGGTATCAAGAATTACTTGGGAAGATTACAATCAAGGAATTTCCATCATGTTAGACTGTCCCATGTTAATATCAAAACAATAAGCAGGATATATGAGCTGCCTAGCCACATTTCAGAGGGTCATTTTGTGGAGTATTTCAATACTCAATTAGTGGGATTCTCCAGCCACAGACCAGAAATTCCCACTGGAGCTGAACGGACCTTTGAATGATCCACCAAATTTTTTATCTCATCCGCTACGATTCCCACAGCTGGCAAGAAGAGAGAAGTTCAGCCAATATTACTGAACTTTGATCATTTTGTCTTCTGAAATTTTTAAGTAAAACTTTAGTTAAGAAATTGAAGCGGGCACATCATTTAAGAACAATTTTCAAATTAAATAATACATAATTTTTAAACTGTCGCATTGAGATGGTGTTAGAGAGGAGGTGGGGTTGGTCTCCCAGTTCTGCAGACTAATCGCTTCCTGTGATCCAACTGGTGAAGTAAAGTCAGAAAGACATTCATTCAATTTCACTGCAGCAGGTAAATTTGTAATTCATATCAAATAACAATTGTAGCTATTGAAAAGGCAGCCGTCCTTCATACAAAACTATTTTCACATATTTCAGGACAATTTTTTGAGAACATTCCATTTATGCAAGGTATATGAAGAACAGAATGCTTCTCCCAACATGTGTCAACTTGTAATCACTTGATTTACAAAGTGGGAATCTTAAATTGCCTTGTCAGAATTTTTAAACATCAGAAAGGTTCAGTTAGCACTTTTTGTTTGTCGACTCACTCAGAATTTTATGTAAGCTTTTTCCCTTGCATTGGCAAAGTAAACAAACTAATTTCAAACAGAACGCACTTCATGACTGACTGTTAAAAGTGGGCTGGATATCCAGGGTTCACAGTCATTACTTTGAATATCCCAACCAAATCCCCACTAAACCTTCCCTTCTCCAAGGAAAACAGTCGCCAAAATCTTGCTGCCATTTACACCAGTGGGATCTTATGGTCCTGCCAATGGTACACCCCTGTTGTGGGTTTCGTTACAGCAAGGGTTGTGTTCAGTGAGTGGCGCCACTGTCTCCCACCAAGACAAAGTACACCTCGGAGAGGGAGCAAAATCCCATCCAGTACCAACTTCTCCAATCAATCTTCACCATTGAAATTCCTCATCCGTGGAACTATTCAGCCTTGGGTGATCGTCTGCATGGAATTTGCACTTTCTCTCCATGAGTGCGTAGGTTTCCTCTGGGTGTTCTGGTTTCCTCCCACAGTCCAAAGATATATTGGTGAGGTGAATTGGCCATACCGAATTTTCTCTCAGTGTACCCGAACAGGTGCCACAGTGTGGCAACTAGGCATTTTTTAGGATAACTCATGGCAGTGTTAATGTAAGTTTACTTCTGATGTTAATAAATAAATTGAAATTTACACTTTAAAAAATTAGTGAGATAAACGTATGGGGTTACGGGAATAGGGTAGAGGTTGATCGTGAGTGAGATGCTCTGTTGGAGAGTTGGTACAGAGTAAATGGGCTGAATGGCCTCCTTTTGTATTGCAGGGATTCTAGGATTCTATAAATCTTGTAAATCTTTTCATCCTCTGTTTTGAATCGAGTGGCCTTGTATTTATCACGTATCATGATCCTCACGCCCATTATTGGGTCTTATCCAATTTTGGATTTAATACAATCCATTCCGAAAAATTGTTAAATGAAATAGAAAAAACGAAAAGTGCTCAGCCAGTCAGACAGCATCTGTGGAGGGAGAAACAGGATCAATTTTTCACCTGGATGATCTTTCATTTATTTTGAATTCTTATTTTAAACATCCATAATATTTTACTCGTATAAAAATTACAATTACTAACAAATTGCAGATGCCAGTACAACTTTGTAAATCCTAAAGTTCTGCATTCAATACGCAACAAAGATACATTTGTGATTAATCATTTCAGGAGCAGAA
This sequence comes from Sphyrna mokarran, assembly GCA_024679065.1. NCBI lineage: Eukaryota > Metazoa > Chordata > Chondrichthyes > Carcharhiniformes > Carcharhinidae > Sphyrna > Sphyrna mokarran. Next base: position 17,882,183 of record JAGIQG010000010.1, on the reverse strand, counting down.
CAGTAAGTATTAAACACTACCTCAGATTTGTCTTACACTGCAAATGTTCAGCACAGAACAAAAGAGAAGTGAAGTGGTAGATTAGTTTATTTTAAACAGATCTGCCACTTAATTAGTGGTTTCATTGGCAATTTAATCACTGCTCACACAATTCATAATTACCATTTAATTTAATATGAGTTTGTAGCAATTAATGTAGAAATATGATTCTCACCGATATATCTCTTCTAAAATAGGAGTGCTGCATCAGGATGATCTAAGAACATTCATTGTCAATAAGATTACAGTCAATGTAAATAATTGTATTCTTAAAGGCAGGTTTTAATTTGAAAGCCAATTTGTAATTCATATAAGAAATTTAAACAAAACTAAAATAAAGGTGTGCGTTTAAATAGCATCCTTCATTTCAAATCCCTCTATGGCCTCACTCCATCCTACTTGTGTAATCTCCTCCATCTCCACAATCCTCCATTGTATCTGAACTCCTCTATTCTGGCCTTCCATCCATTTCTAAGTATCAATGCTCCACTGTTGGTGACCATGACCTCAGCACATGGCCCTGGAATTCTGTCCCTACACGTTTCCATCTCTCAATCTCACTTACCCCCTTTAAGACACTCATCAAAACCTATCCTTTGGACTAAATCATCTTACCAAACATCACCTTATGTGGCTTTGTGCCTACTTTTTTAATAATGTCCCTGTGAAGCAATTTGGGATGTCCTATTACGTAAGAGATGATATATCAATGCAACATGCAGCTATTGTAAGATCTCATGGCATCATTTTGAGGAGTTGCAGGGGGATTCTGGCGACCGAGCTTATGCCTGACCCTTGACTCCAGTGAGGATGTTCAGCAAAAGTTCCATTCTCACCTTGATGAAATCCTCACTGCACTATCCCAAAAGAAGTAAAGATCATCCTTCTGGGGGATTTGAAATCATGAGTTGGCCTTGACTCTGATTTCTGGAGAGGGACTATTCTGAAAGAAGGAGTGGGAATCACCAATTATAATCATACCCCTAGCTGCCAAAGTGTGTTCAGCTTGACCACATTACAGCAAATACCCTCTTCTGGTAGAAGGCCAACAAAGCAAAACCTTAAAGAGATATCTTGGATCAAAGCACTGCTGCCTTTTGGATTCTGTCATTGTTTGGATCTAAGATTGAGGTGATATTTGCATTGCTCAATCCATGAAGGGAAGCATTGCTTGCTGGACAGATCATCAACTTGTATAATTGGAATTCCATAAACAATTGAGAAAATTTTCACAGACCCATCCCAATCTCATAGAAATTTATAAAATTCTAATTAGATTAGACAGAATTGATTCAGAAACATTGTTCCCAATGGTGGGAGAATCCAGAACTAGGGGTCATAGTTTGAGGATAAGGGGTAAACTTTTTAGAACTGAGGTGAGGAGAAATTTCTTCACCCAGAGAGTGGTTAATGTATGGAATTCACTACCACAGAATGTAGTTGAGGCCAAAACATTGCCTGATCTCAAGAAGAAATTAGGTATATCACTAAGAGCTAAAGGGATGAAGGGATATAGGAGGAAGGGAGAATTAAGATATTGAATTTGATGATCAGCCATGATCAAGATGAATGGTGGAGCAAGCTCGAAGGGCTGATTGGCCTACTCCTGCTTCTAATTTTTATGTTTCTATGTAATTCCAGGAGAGTGGGATTAAATAAAGTCAGCCGCAAAACAGTTGATTTCCAGCATCTTTGTCACCAGGACTAGTTGCATGAAAACAATGCAGGATTACATAATCTTTTAGAACAAACAAAATCAGGCTTCATTGTCTGGCAGAACCCAGTGTTGAAATCTAAAAATGTTGCATTCCAACAGCTCAAGGCTGCTGTCCAAAGAAAAATCCAGAAGATAAACAACATGTGGTAGGAACAGAAAATCTGATGTTGATTATCATCACATGCAAAGCTTTTTGAAACCACCAGGGGCATCGATAGGCCAAAGGCAAAGAGACAAAACCCTCTTCATTCACTGCAGCATGGTTGTCTTTGAAAGACTGACATCCTTCAACAGCATTTTGAATAATTCCTCAACTGTGAACCTACAGTGGCAGCTGGTACTCTCCAGATTATCTCTTGGTGAATGCATTGTTAAGGGGAGAGCTTGAACAAGCAATCAGATGGATGAAAGTAATCCTCCCTGCAACTCAAATGATGTCTCAGTGAGGTCTTCAAAGCGGGTGGAGCCTTGCTCACACTAAGACTCTATGAATTAATCAGATGCATCCTCCTGACCCTCGACACAAGCTCTCTCTCCTTTCAAGAATGCAACACTTGAACTTATCTTGAAGAAGGGAAATTATTTATACTGTGGGAACTATTGAAATACTTCTTTATCATTCAGGGAAAACCTTGAATGGTCCACTTACTGTGATTCAGGAAGTTCTCCAAAAGGCACAGCAGAGATTTGTAGAGGAACCTCATATCGCCTTCGATGCCAGAAAAATCCAAGGACACTGTTAAGAGCAATCACAGGAACTTTCTGTTGCATTTATTAACCTGTCCAAAGCATTTGCTTCAGTAAGTAGGTGCTGCAAAGATCAAATCTTGGACCTCAGCTATTCACAATCTATATCGATAATTTGGGATGTGTGAATGAAATGTTACTGTGACAAATTGAGGCAATTCAACATGGCGGGTATAAAACAAAAGATTTATTCAATAAGAATAAACTATTTACAACTGAAGGATTTGCAACGCAACACAGCCGTACTCCCAACTCCCTAACTTCCAGCCCTGGGGATGAACACCTTACTCCCAATTGGCCATGACTCACATGCTTGCACTCCATCAGTTCCAGCCTGGTCACATGATCATGTAGCCCATGAAGGATCACCGCTTAAAGGGGCCACACTACTACAGACATATTTACAAGTTTGTTGATGACACAAAATTAGTTGGGAATGTAAGTTGTAAGGAAGATGCAAAGAGGCTTCAATGGAATTGTGACAAGCTAACTGAGTGAACTAGAACATGCCAGATGAAATGCAATATTGAAAAATGTGAAGTTATTGATAGGGAAAACAGGAATGCAGAGTGTTTCTTAAATGGTGAGAGGTTGGGAAATGTCGATGTCCAAAGTGATCTGGGTTGCCCGAAAGACCGCCCACCCCAAAGTGATCTGAGTGTCCTTGTTCATAAGTGACTGAATGCTAATGTTCAGGACAGCAAAATATCAGGAAGGCAAATAGGTATGTTGATCTTTGCTGCAAGAAGATTTGAGTAAGAAGTCTGACAACACCAGGTTTAAGTCCAACCAATTTATTTGGTTGCATTTATTAAACAGATGTGTATTACATCTCTTTAACCTATGCATAATGCTCTTTCCACTCACATTGTCGCATCTTTAAGACTTGAATAGCAGGTCAGTTGTAAGGACTCACATTCTAATCAGTAATCTGTAAACTGTTTGTGCAGTTATATGCTCTGTCTGAGGCCAGAACTCTCCATGACGAAGAGCAAACTCCAAAAGCTTGTGAGTTTACTTTCAAATAAATTGGTTGGACTTAAACCTGGTTTTGTCAGACTTCTTACTGTGTTTACCCCAGTCTAACGCTGGCATCTCCACATCAGAAGATTTGAGTGCCAGAGTAAGGAAATCTTTCTGTAATTGTGTCAAAACTTCAATGAAACTTTACTTCAGACTTTGTACACAGTTTTGAACTCCTCAGCTAAAGAAGGATACATTTATTATAAATGGGGTGCAACAAAGGCTCGTGATGTTGATTCTTGGAAGGCTGGATTGGCTTCTGAAAAGAGATTGAGGAGATCAGACTTATATTCTCTGGAATTTAGATGAATGAGAGGAGATCACCTTAAAACATACAAAATTCCTGCATGGATTGACAAGGTTGGTGCAGGAAGGATGTTTCCTCTGTCTGGGGGATGGTGGTTGGGCAGGGGCAGTGGGGGGAGGGGAGGGAGGGTTGCGGGTGGGGCAGTCTACAGACTCAGAATAAGAATACACCATTTAAGACCAAGACTAGGAGAAATTTATTCATTCAGCGAACAATAAATCTTTGGAGTTCTCTATTCCAGAGGCTGTGGAGACTCAGTCATTCAGCATTTCAACACAGAGATTGATAGATTTCGTGATATTAAAAAAAAATCAAGGGATATATCGTTGAGGTGGAAGATCAGTAATGATCTAATTGCTGCTCCTTTTTCCTACATCTACAAACTGACGTCTTTATGAAAATGATATCTTCTGTACAGTGTAGAACTTTTATCAGATTAGTTAAACACCATTAATGCTCATTCTGGAAATGAAGGCAGCGATTCTCCCAAAAATGCTGAATTAGTGGGAAAATTGTTTTAGATCCTGACTGTTTTGTCAGTTCAACTTCTCATTCAAATCTCTTCATTGCAGAGGTCCCAATAGTGAATCTCATTAAAAACCTGGGGAAGGTGGGTGGGGCCTATTTGAATTGGAGCCAGACAGTTCTGGAATTCTACGCATGAACTGTGGTCCTGATCTATCAGTCTCCCCGTTTGCTGGCCAGCTCAATTGTTGACCAACCTGACACCAACTCTGTGCTACCCCTCTTACCTCCCCTCCCCTCCACAGCCCGATTGTGGCCCCCAAAATAATTTCCAGGCCAGCTCTGACCCCTCCCGCACCCCAATGTCCAGCACCGCCTCCCTCCCAACCCAGCAGTGGCAATCCCCCCCATTCCCTTCACGCCTGAAGGCTGCTCCCTCACTGACTCTTCTCCAAAATCAGATCATTTTCCCAGGAGGCAGGCAGAGCCCCCTCCTCCCAAGCAGACCACCCCAATTGCTGCCCTCTCTCCACCCCAGATTGATCCCGATGCACTGACCTCCCCTTCCCACTGATTGACCCCATGCCCCACCCACAATAGACCCCACCCCTTGGTACTGCCCATGCCCAGCAGACATGCTCTGTTACCCAACTCCCTAGAGGGTCACGATTGCCTTTTCCTTCAGTCCAGCGGGATCTCCTGCTAGTTTTCCAAACTACTCTAGAGCTAGTCTAAACCTTGCCAGAATGAAGTACTCCTGGCGGGGTGGGAGATTCAATAAGGAGCTGTAAGTACTTGATAATTACATTGCATTGAAATGACATTTAAAACATATTGAAAAAAAAGATTCAAAGTACTTACCTGCTTTCCCGTTGGTTTTCAGCCAGGTTTGGCCTGCAACCTTTTGCTTGTTCCTGGCGCAAATCCCAGAACAATGACGATGTGCATCTCCCACCCCGAACTGCCAGAAAAGTTGTGGATTGGGATGGGCGAATTGCAGCTGAAATTTCTAAATGGAATAATTCTAAACAATACCAGAAAACATAGGGTCACTTGGTTCAAGCTGCCATGTTGTCATTGCTTGTCTCACATACTCCTTTACCTTTGCAAATATTTTGAAAAGATCTTCAGCATGATGTCAACTAAAAAGCTGACCTTGAACAGCGGAGGAAGTAATCTCCCTGACATTTTGAGTATATATCTTGTATCTATTGATGAGATGAGTTTGAGTTGGTGATTGACACTGTGTAAGGTAACTATCGTCAGGGAAAGGGTATATTAACATGTGCTCGGAGAAAAAGGGCAGTCCTAGTTATGTTGCATTTTCATCAGGCTTCTTCAGATGGAAGTAGAAGAAGAGGAGGAAGAGGATCGAGAGAAGAGTTCCCTAAAGATTCAACTAGAAAAAAGAATGTTGTTATCAAAGCTGCTGAGATTGACCCAGTCCATGCCAATGGTCCTTTCATTTTTTGTATCAATAACCTGTTCTAAACTTTTTTTTATTGAGTTGAGGGACATGAGTGTTGCTGACTGGCCAGATTTGTTGCTCATCCCGAATTTTACAAGGTCAGTTGAAAGTCAACAACATTTCTGTGGCTCTGGAGTCATATGTAGGTCAGCCTAGTTGAGAATGGTAGATTTCCTTCCTTAAACGATATTAATGAACCAAATAGGTTTTTCCAACAATCGACAAAGATTTCATGGTTGTTGATAGATTCTTAATTCCAGCTCTTGTTATTGAATTCAAATTCCACCGTTTGCAATGGTGGGATTTAAACCTAGGTCCCCAGAACATTAGCTGGGTTCCTCGATTAATAGTCTAATGATAATATCATTGGACCATCACCTCCCCTGAACTGTCAAATACTTTTTCTGTCTAATTAGTTAATGCATCATTTCTATGCTCTTCAACTCAATAAACTTTATAAACTATCTTGAAATACTTCAGAATACTCGACTGCGTATCTTAGGAAGCTAATGTCTCAAGTTCAAAAATCGTATATGATGTTCTTGTATTCCTAAATGGCAATGCAGTGTGAATTGTGCTTCAAAGGTTTAAAAGTCCAAGAAACTTCATTATGGTCCTGCAATTGATTCATGATAATAACTGGCTTGAATGGAAGATCCGAAACAAATTTCATCAAAATTCAGTGTGGGATCAAGTCGTGTGATAATTCCATATTACATAGAATGTCATTGACCCAGGCTATTCACCCTATTAAAGATCAAGTGCACTCCGGTGTCAGTATGAAGCATCTACTTAGGAATATGGGCTTTCCATGAGGATCAGTGTTTTCCATGTAAAAGATTCAGAATGTTGAAGTTGCTCACTAGACAGCGGCTGATCACGTTACCCCACTCCACACAGCCCCCCCCACTCCCCGCCCACCTTCAACCCCAAGAGAAAATGATGGGAGCAGGGTTCTGGGGAGGGGCTTCTGCATTCAGGCCTAACATTCCACTGTTTTTGCGACAGAGATAAAATGCTCCATTTTCGTGAAAATTTAGGGCCAATTTAGGGAACAAATGTCAACACCACACTCCTGTACTCATTCATGGACCGTGTATCAGCAACGCAGAAGAGTAGGAGACAGATTCAATCAGCATTGGCTCTGCCACATCATAGAGATTAAATGGGAGGACCATCAAACAAACACAAGTGCTCTCGTTGAAGCAAAGTCTCCACCAGTATAAAGGAAAACCACTGCAAAATCGACTTGAATAGATAGGATATTACAACCGAATGATTTAAAGTCATCTTCCCTTACGGGTCCTTTACTCTCAACACTCAAATGGTCAACATTCCAGGGCAGAAAAAGATAACGCTGCAAAAGCACTCTGAATCTCTCCTTGAACTGTGACAGCATTGACATTCATGGCTGGGATAAGAATTTTCCACCAGTTGTTCAGAATGCTGACAATTTGTCCCTTAAGCTGCTTCACTCTTTGAGCTTGAAAGCCTTAATGATGAGGCAATAGAGTAGCAGAGAAGGAATGAAATTGAAGCAAATCCTGCTTTCCGGATCCCACTGTCAAATGAAATATCTAGTCCAATGTGCCAAAAGATCAGTGGGTCACAAAGCTGTTCAATCACCTGAAAGCCCATGATAGAAATTCAGACTCCAAGCTCTTCTTGAAGTGATGGACAACTGGTAAAGAAGGGCTTAGGTGACATTGTGAACTATACATGAGGCCGCACACTGAGCATTCATTAGTCAACTAGGTGACTATATTGGAACCAAAAAAAGATTGAGGACCAGTGGGTATTGGTCTGATGTGTAATATAATATCCTTTTAAGTCTTTAAACTGATGTGTTGTGGATCAGTCTCTCCAAACAACAAGATGTAACACTAAAAGGCTGGGATTTTCCAGTCCCTCCCACTGGTGGAATCTTCACGTCCCATCAAAAGTGAATCCAACCCAATGGATTTTTTAGTGGCAGGATAGGTGAGCCATGCAAAAAGGCATAGACATTGGCTAGCCTGGAAAATCCCATCAGCAGTCAACAGGGAGCCACCTGTATCATTGGAAAACATGCCATTGTGGGAGTGGGAAACTCCCATTCTATGATTCCACAAAGCATATTGATGACCTCAGGTTTAGAATGGTGTTATCAGAAGGATCATATGGTGTCTATCAAAATTTCTATCCCATATCTTAGGGGTTAATCTATCCGCCACAAGTGGTTTTGACATGCTGAACAAACTGTTTCATAGCGCGTGTACCTGCAAAAAAAAATACAGTGGGCTGAAATTTCAATCTTGAATCACAGAGAACTTGTTTTATTTAATATATTTTACTTGTTCAGTGTCAACAGCACAGCCTGAGAGTTGAAGTGCAGCTACCTCTTCACTTTTTGGCATCATTCGAGCCAAAGTAATTGTGTTACTGTCACAGAATGCCCTCCTACTTCTGCGTTAAGTTCCAGCAAGTGAATAATTGTTAGAATTTGGCAAATCGAAAGCAAATGTTTACTGAGCAGACAGGTTGAGAACTCCGCTGGTGTTGGAGTGTAAATTTTATTAATGTTCAGATTCTGTCACGACTCGTATCATTTGACAGATCTTGCGGGCAGAGTTTAAAGGGGAAGATCGACATCATGTATTATGTTTCTGAGTATTGGCATTCAATTCTGTTCACCCACACAGAAGAATAGACAAAACCAAGTACAGAGATGCGTAACTGATTTGCATGTATCACCACCCACATAAATAATCATTATTTAATCAAAGCTGTTTTAGAAAAGCCCTATGTCAAGCTCCAATTATGTTGGAAATTCATAGGTCAGTTTTTTTTTAACGCCAAACATGCACCTGTCTTTACAACATGCTTCCAAGTAATTAAAGTCTCTAATGCATTGGTGTTTTTTTTGCTTTGCTTTGTCCATATGACGTCTTTAGCATGCTGATAGTTAGCAGTATCCTGGCAGATATCTATTATAAATATACATAAAACACGGTACGATTGTCACAGCTTGCACTAAATGATGACATGCAAATCAGTGTGTCGCTGTTAATTCCTAATTAAATCACACATGCTGAGCTTTCTGAGAGGTAAGAAGTAAGCAAATTTGTCTGGCTGGCGGCAAGCACAAGAAAGTCTCCACCACATGACATTAACGTGTGGACAGTGACGAGGTTGTCTCATTGTCCTAGCAAGCTTGGCTGAAGAAATGAGGCCACCACAAATCATCAATATAGAAGACTGGATGGAAAGTTCTGATGAGTTAGTTCATGGGGGCGGGTGGTATAGCACAAGTGTCCCTTGATAAAGAGTGGACAAATCATTCACACTCAATGGCTCTTTCTAGAAAGTGAATATGTTTGGCCATCATGGTAAGATACAGCTCTTATACTGAATTCATCGACCTGCTACGATCCTTTTAAAGACAGTTAACATTTATAAAGAAATCTGAAAATCTTCTTTTAACCAATAGATTTTGGCCACAAGATTTCACTTTTTCTAACAAAACAAATCATTGTATATAAACAACTTACATGAAACAAACACTCTACTTAATAATATGGTTTCAAACTATACAGAATATAAACTCAGGTTTACTCCTTAAATGCCACCCAAATTCTAAGTTGTCTTAGAATACAATCAGTCTGAAAGTTGTATATTTCTTTAGGAACCACCATAAAATATGTCACCTTCTTTTGCAGAATTTTTGTCTGCTCCATTTATTTGCTGAGGTGAAAGTTTCTAACTTTCTCTCTTGGCTCTGTAGGCCTCAGTCACTTGCTTTGGTTACTTGTTAATACTTCCAAACTAATCTACTAGTTACTTTATCTTACTATAAGACCTAATGTAGATTATCCTGCAAGCTTTAAACAAGGTAATCTTCCAGCTTCTCTTCCAAAATTCAAACTGTGATTTAGCCTCCATACAGCATTACAAAGTTATTGTTTCATTCTGCTTGCAGCACAGATGTATCTAATTATCATTTATTTTAGCTAACTCAGTGAGCTGCAAACCAGATGAGGTCCAAACTGTAACTCTCCCAAGTAACACCAATATAAGGTTAGACCAGAGAAACTTCCTGAGTTCTCTTATAGGGGAATACCCTAAAGATGCAATGTAAAATCACCACCCCCCCCACCCCACAGGTATTCATAGATAAGATTTGTATAGAATTGCCCAGAACTGCAAACTTTCCATGAACAATTGCCATGCTGTGAACAATCCAAAAATACTATTTAAATCACATATGTTGGATGTTTCCTCCTGAATTGCAAAAGTTTCCCAGAAAAAATGAAAAGGATTAAAACCATGTCTAACTTTTGAATAACTGCTATACAAACCAAGACTAAACTCCACAGGACCATAACAATGACCCAAACCCATAGAAGACTAACCCTACCCCACTGACAATAGTACCTGGGACTTTCACACACTACCCCTAATTCCCAAGTGGACTCACCACCAAAACTACCCACTCCATTGCATCTCCCCCATCACGCCAACTTTCTAGGGATCTACCCTCATCCTCTGATTCCACCCCACTTAGAATCAGTCTACTCCCACAGGCACTCTTCCCACCTCCCTCAAGTACGCCTGACTCCCACACCCATAATCCCCAGGCCCAAGTCAACCTGACCCAAATCTAGGCCTGACACAATCATGGCCCCATTCACTGATTCAGCTCCTCTTTAATATTGAGTCTCAGTGATACGCTGTGCTGCCATCCTGAGTTGGAAGATCAGGAATGACAGATTGGGAGAGAAAGAAATTCTGTAAGTATGGTAGTGTGGCCCTTTTTAAGGGGGCAATCCCTGAGGGTCACGTGATCGGGATGGACCCTCTGGAGAGGCTGCATGGGAAACCGAGACAATTGGTAGCAAGAGTGCGTGTCTTGCATTGGGAAGGAACCTCATCTGGAGCCAGGAGGAGAAGAGATAAACAGTTCTGTAGACTATTGCCCATACAGATATAAATACTGTTGATAATGTTGATAATAAACCCTTCATAACTTGAAGCCACAAAAAGGGGCTTTGAAGTTATTGCAATGAGTAACTGAAAAATGAGAGTCAATCCAACAGTCATTGCTTCTCTGATGAAATTCAGGCTAATTTGCTGAAATTTTACCACCTCGCCAACCTGAAACTCATAAGATACTGTCTGAAAGTGCCATTCTACGCACCTTGCCCACCCTGAATCTGGAGTGGGTGAGGCAGTAAGATTCTGGCCATTAATTCTTTTTTTTCTCTCCACAGATGTTGCAGGACTTGCTGAGTTTCTCCAGCCTGTTCTGTCTTTATTGAAGTTAATTATACCACGTTCACAATTACTTCTTTGACCTGATGAAGCAAATGGGTTTTACAACCTCTCAGTGCTTACTGAATGCTTTTAAAATAATTTAACGTTATTAAGTCCCAAAAACAAAAACATTTCCATGAATTGCCCTTATTGTAGTGATGACAGACTGCACGTCTACAGCTCTTTAGTTAAGTAAGGCCACCTGCTGACTTAAGATATTGCCTTTGCAATTATTAAATTATTTTAAGTCAGTGTGGCCCCAACCTTTTAAGCTCAGAGCTTTCTTTGCTTTCATTTATCTAGTGATCTACAGTTAATTCTTCAAGTTGTGAGTGGGATTTTACTGCTTTGACACCAACAGGCATTGTCCTAGGCAGACTGGGAAAATTTGGGGAGTCAAATGGTTTTCTCAATTAGCTCCCCCCTCCCCAGTCCCACAGATGGCAGAGCTAGAAAATTCCACCATACACGATGTATTCTGAAACTAGAAATTGTATTCTAAAACACTTGAACCATGAACTTAGCATTCACAATGCCTAACACTAGCATGTCAGACTCACACTTGACAGTGAAACAGATATATTGGACAATAATCAGCAAACTTGGAATCACGCCTGAGTCTGCATCAATAACTTCAGGAGAGCAGGATTTGCAAACTGAAAAGAAAGATGGATTGCAGGAAACAAAGATTTTTTTTCAATGAATGATGTGATATTAATTGGTAGCATATGGACACATTCAGATTTTTTGAGCAGCTCAGACGAGTTTTTGATGATGCCTCAATTCAAACAGGGCCTGGTGATCCCAAGAGATATCTGCATTTTGGCAACTCTAGTACATGTAAAGCAGGAGTGTTTTAAAATTGATATCGCTTTTTAGCATCAGCTTTTATGTTGCAATTTTCAGAAGACAGATGAAAGTGACTATTTACTATTCGTCCATTCCAACAAATGCTGCCAACCAGATAATTAATTTTGGTGAATTGTTGATGAGTTATCTTAATTTTCTGGAATTGTCGATAAATCACAACTGATTTGAGCTGTCTTTCTGTTAACCTGGATTTTCTGCACTGGGCTACAACTGGTGAGTGGCAGGTTACGAGGTGAGGGAAGATCTTTGATCTGCATCAGAAATGGATGCCTGGTCCCAAAGTCATTATTAAAATGTAGATGTTATATATTAACCGATTTACTGTAAATGTTAGATGTTTGATTTATCTCTGAGTGATGCACATATGACATTATTTCCAAATCTACAACAGTGCATTAATGGTACTTTAAAATATCTCAGAATGCATGGGGTTTTTAAATATGCAGAGTTTAAAAACATTTGTTTTTGTTGATTGAAGGCTTGAAGATTGGAAAGGCATGTACTTAGACAGGATGATGGCGTGCAGAACCCTAACATATTCCCACCTCTGACAAAATAATATTGGGCTGGAAGGCACATGATTATCTTGCCATGATGCCATCTGAGGTCTGTAAATGGCCAATTATTGACCACTTATGTGTTTTATCTCACAGCTGCTGGTATTAACGCAGTGGTGGGCAGGTTTGTTGACATGTGGCTTGCATGGTAACCAAAACTACACAGTCAGCGTGTCATCTCCTTGGGGAGATTAGCTTGAGGTTCAGAAGGCCTTTCTGAAAAAAAATGCACTTTGGGTCTTTTGCCAGGTCTCCAATAGATAGAAAAGACCTTTGATGCCTCAACAAGATTCCATATATGGTACCAACCAAGAACTTCATCCATAGGTCTTTTCTGGAAATGTCTCTGTTTCATTACCTTGTCCGCTCCACCAGAAGGTCTAACCAATCAAGTATAGTTACATAGATTTTGGAGCTGACTAACACAATCAAACACAGATTAATTGAGCTATTGAATACTATAGCAGACAAACACAGAGCTTTCAGTTGTGAGATTTTCCAGAGTATTAACAATGGAAAACATTCTATTAACAGACTAAGGATAGAAGAAGCTTCCATGCTGCCTGAATTTTGTGAAAAATATGCTGGATTCACTTTTCAGGCTGTTCACACCATTACTTTGAGATCAATTAAAAGAGGGTTATGATCCAAAATAAATATTTACACAATTACATGATATTGGGGTCTAAGGACTGTTATTTCAATTCAACAAAATGTTAACACAGCTAATATGTCAGGCAACATATTAATGGGACAGCATAGTAGAGTGGTTAGCACTACTGTCTCACAGTGCCAAGGACCTGGGTTCAATTCTGGCCTCGAATGACAGCCTGTGTGGATTTTGCACATTTTCCCCATGTCTGCATGGATTATGTCCATGTGCTTCAGTTCCATCCCACAGTCCAAACATGTGTAAGTTGTGCTGATTGACCTTGCCAAAATTGCCCTCTCGTCAGGGGGATTAGCAGGGTAAATGTTAGGATAGGACCTGAGTGGGATTGATTTCAAAGCAAGCTTGATGGACCAAATGGTCTTCTGCACTATAGAGATTCTATGATGCTATGAACAGATTCCCTTAATTTTTAATTTGGCTTTTGCCCATTGTTAGGTTCAGGGATTAGGAAATGATGTGAGATATCCAGTAAGAAAGGGCACGTGTTTCCTCAGAAGATTCTCTATCTCCAGATCCAGAATCTAAATCATAACATGGAAAACACAATAACGTTTGTAATGAGCTGAAAAATCATATTCTGAAATGTATTAATACAAAATAATGTTTTTCTGTCAGTCTGTTTTGGCTCTGAAAAAAAAGGTATCTAGTTTGAAAACAGTTAAATTAAAATACCCAGAGCATGAAGAAGAAATAACAGAGGAGAAGAGAATTGGAATCAGTGAGGGGAGAAGGAGAGGGGAACTGTAAAGAGCTAAACATGTGAGAATTATTCTGACAGAAGGAAAAGATAAGAATGACAAGTCAGGAATTCTGGCAAAGGTGGAATTAAATAAATGCAAAATACTGTGGATGTTAGAATCTGAAAGAAAAACAGAGAAAAGCAGGCAAATCTCAGCAGGTTTGAGAGCATCTGTGGAGAGGTAGTAGGGCCAATGTTTTGAGTGCAGATTACCCTTCATCAGAACTGGATGAAATGAGGATTGCTGTACTCCCGTAATCTATTATACAAATGAAAAGGGGAGTCCAGTTTCCTTTGTTCTGTGTTTGGGGTCTAGATAGGTTTCTTTGGAGCTTGTCTGTATTCCCAAAGTAAGTTATTCAACACTAGTTCTGTAAAAATCTTCCAAGTTACGTACAGTTACTATGTACATATCAGGAACTATGCACGAGGCTCCTCCCTCCAACTCTCTTTTTTTATTCATTCGTAGGACACGGGCAACACTGGCTGGCCAACATTTATTGCCCATTCGTATTCGCTTGAGGACAGTTAAGAGCTGTGGCTCTGGAGTCATATGTAGGTCAGACCAGGTAATGATGACAGATTTCCTTCCCTAAAGGACATTAGTTAACCAGGTGGGTTTTTCTGACAATCGACATTGGTTTCATGGTCATCAGTAGATTTTTAATTCCAGATACTTTTTACTGATTTCAAGTTTCACCACTTGCCATGGTGAATTCAACGTCGGGTCTCCAGAAGATGAGCTGAGTTTCTGGGCAAATAGTCTAGCAATAACCACTGGGCCATCATCACCTTTATTACTCAACAATGTAATGTTACATAGCACCACGCACTCTGATGTTACTCAACACACCTCACTTGAGTCAATATGGTCATTTCAATGTGATAACCTGAGTGCACCCCCTTTATTCTTTGCATAGAAGGATAGAGTATTGAATAGTTGGGATGGTGGGGAGATGGGAGGGGAATACAGAACATAATCATGACAACAGCAGACGATAATGAAATGTTGTTCTGTTACAAAAGAACTTGTGCTTTAAATTCAGCTTTGATAGGTCATTAGAGGCATTTGGACAGAGTTGTCACTATTATAATGATAGTGTCTGATGTTCAAGTATAAGTGATGAACCAGCAGTGGGTGGGGGTGATGGCCTATATTTTGGACAGAAGGAAAATTTCCTGTGTTCCATTTGCAACAAGCATGACAGAGGTGGTTGAATGACTACATGTTATCTCCCAAGTCCATAGGTTGATGGAGCAGATGAGGAAGGGGACTCTGCCCAGCAGCTGCATAGCATCCAATGTGATGGATATTGTGTTATTGGTTATTTCAATGTAGGCACTGCGGTAACACATTTTTTTCATTTTTTTCCCCTTTAATGTTGTACTCTCTCAGGGTGACAAAATCAGAATTATTCACAGAAACATATATCATACAATCTTACAAGTATCAGCTCAGATAGAATAACCTCACGGGAAACACCTGGGGTCATAAGAAATGAGAAATTAGTGAGGCTCACATTGATGAAGAACAGTTGGAAGTGGTTTTGAAGGGGCAGAAGATGAAGGTCAGACCAAACTGACCTCCTGTCAAAGAGCTAGAATTCTTACATCATGGGAACTTCTTACAGAGGAAACTCATCTATTTCAAGAAACACATCATCCACTTCTTCAAAGTGGCTCAGAATATGTTGTACGGTATGTTGTAAAGAATGTACAGATGTATTTTTGTGGTGCTGTAAGAGAAATTAGGGGGCTTGTAATGCATTTTGGAACTTGTGGGGACTCTACAGTACTGTAGTATTTTAAATCATGAAAGGATTATACTGTGTATATGTGGATAGATTATTTAAATTAAATCATTCACATTGAGCATAGCAAGATAAGAAATATGAGCAGATCTAAACTGAATGATCTCTTGATTCTTGTGCACCATTTAGTAACACCATGGTTGAACCTTTGTATCAACTCAACATCCTAACCTGTCCCTGTGGTGACCTGAAACAAAGAATCTCAGTTTAAAGTCCACTCATCAACTAACTATCCAAAGTACCTTACATACAGACTCCCAAAAAGATTCTCAACCCTCTGAGTGAAGACATTTCTCCTCAGCTGGTAATTCAAGGAGGACAGAATTGAAGGGAAGGGCATAGTGTTAAAAATAGGCAGCAGAGTAAAAGTGAGGGCACAAGTGGATAGGGTAGTTGGAAGATGAAGTTAGAAAAGAGAAATGTAAAACTCAAGGAAGAAAAATGATAATGGAAGGATAGGGAGGTATGTTGAGAGCAAAAGAAATGCCTGCACAGAGCGAAAAGGAAGAGGGAGTGAGAGGAATATTGTTGGTAAAATGCAACAAGTAGGACACTAGTGCATGGCAAAATGACGGATGGTCAAGATGTATAGCAAGAGGATAGCTTTGATAGAGGGGGTGTATTGAGTTGAGCAGAGTATGATTGCATTGCAGTAAACAAAAGAGCATGAATGGCCATGAGGAATATCAACATTGAATACATTAAAATGTTCACTTGTTGTTCCTTTCTGCCATAATACAGGAACTAACTTGTACAAAGTGTGCAGGAAGGTTTTTTGACTTTCTGTACAAAGTGTGCAGGAAGGTTTTTTGACTCAGTATGTAGATAGGCCAAGTAGAGGTGAGGCTACATTGGATTTGGTGCTGGGCAATGAGCCAGACCAGGTGTTAGACTTGGAAGTTGGTGAACATTTTGGTGATAGTGACCACAATTCGGTTACGTTCACCTTAGTGATGGATAGGGATAGGCATGAAGCTGGGGACAGTAGTTATAGCTGGGGGAATGGTAATTATGAGGCCATAAGGAGGGAATTAGGATGCATAGGTTGGACTAGGAAACTACAGGGACTGGGAACATCTGAAATGTGGAGCTTATTCAAGGAGCAGCTACTGCGAGTCCTTGATAAGTATGTCCCTGTCAGGCAAGGAGGAAATGGTCGAGTAAGGGAACCATGGTGTACTAAAAAAGTTAATTCGCTGGTTAAAAGGAAAAAGGAGGCTTATGTCAGGATGAGGCTTGAAGGCTCAGTTAGTGCACTGGATAGCTATAGATTAGCCAGGAGGGAGCTAAAGAGTGAGTTGAGGAGAGCTAAAAGGGGACACGAGAAGACTTTGGCTGATAGGATCAAGGAGAATCCTAAAGCTTTCTTTAGATATGTTAAGAATAGAAGATTGGTTAGGGCAAGATTAGGACCAGTCAGAGACAGCAGTGGGAAGTTGTGCGTGGAGCCTGAAGAGATTGGAGAGGCACTGAACAAATATTTCTCTTCAGTATTCATGCAGGGAGATGTAAATGTAGTTGTGGAGAACACTGGGATACAGGGTTGCAAACTGGAAAGTATTGAAGTAGATAAGGAGGATATGCTAGATATTCTTGAGGGTTTGAAGTTAGATAAATCCCCTGGGCCGGACGGGATTTACCCTAGGATTCTCTGGGAGGCGAGAGAGGCAATTGCAGAGCCTCTGGCTCTGATCTTCAGGTCGTCGTTGGTTACAGGTATAGTGCCGGAAGACTGGAGGATAGCGAATGTGGTCCCATTGTTCAAGAAGGGGAATAGAGACCTTCCAGAGAATTATAGGCCAGTGAGTCTTACTTCTGTTGTGGGCAAAGTATTGGAAAGAATTATTAGGGATAGGATTTATAGTTATTTAGAGAGAAATGAATTGATTGGGGATAGTCAGCATGGTTTTGTGAAGGGTAGGTCATGCCTCACTAACCTTATTGAGTTTTTTGAAAAAGTGACCAAAGAGGTGGATGGGGGTAAGGCAGTTGATGTGGTATATATAGACTTTAGTAAGGCGTCGATAAGGTGTCCCATGGAAAGCTTCTGCAGAAAATGCAGATGTATGGGATAGAGGGTAATTTAGCTAATTGGATTAGGAATTGGCTAGCGGATAGAAGACAGAGGTGGTGGTTGATGGAAGATATTCATCGTGGAGTTCAGTTACAAGTGGTGTACCTCAGGGATCTGTTTTGGGGCCCCTGCTGTTTGTAATTTTATAAATGATCTGGATGAGGGTATTGAAGGATGGATTAGTAAATTTGTGGATGACACAAAAGTCGGAGGAGTGGTAGATAGTGAAGAGGGGTGTTATAGTTTGCAGAGAGACTTGGACAAGTTGCAGAGCCGGGCCGAGAGGTGGCAAATGGAGTTTAATGTGGAAAAGTGTGAGGTAATTCACTTTGGCAGGAATAACAAATGTGTAGAGTATAGGGCTAATGGTAGGACTCTTAATAGTGTTGAAGAACAAAGGGATCTTGGTGTATATGTGCATAGATCCCTGAAAGCTGGCAATCAAGTCGATAAGGTTGTTAAGAAGGCATACAAAGTCTTAGCTTTTATTGGTAGGGGGATTGAATTTCGGACCCGCAACATCATGTTGCAACTGTACAAAACTCTAGTGCGGTCGAACTTGGAGTATTGTGTACAGTTCTGGTCCCCACATTATAAGAAAGATGTGGAGGCATTGGAGAGGGAAAGAGGAGGTTTACCAGGATGTTGCCTGGTATGGAAGGCAGGTCTTATGAAGAGAGGCTGAGGGATTTGAAGTTGTTCTTGTTAGAAAGAAGGCGGCTAAGAGGAGACCTTATTGAAACATATAAGATGATTAGAGGTTTAGATAGGGTGGACAGTGATAGCCTTTTTCCTAGGATGGAGAAAGCTAGCACGAGGGGACATAGCTTTAAATTAAGGGGTGGTAGTTATAGGACGGATATCAGAGGTAGGTTCTTTACCCAGAGGGTGGTAAGGTATGGAATGCCCTGCCTGCTGCAGTTGTAGATGCGCCAAGTTTGGTGGCGTTTAAGAGGTTAGTAGATAAGTTTATGGATGAAAAGAGAATGGTTTAGGTTAGAGGGTCATTGCTTTTTCCTAATTGGTCGGTGCAACATCGAAGGCCGAAGGGCCTGTTCTGCACTTTAATGTTCTATGTTCTATGTAACTGTACTACTTTTGCACCTTAATTGAAAGTGCAATGGAATACCATCCTGTACTTGAGAAACTTTTACGTGTTCTGTACTGTGCTGTAGGCTGAGGGAGGTTGTTTGTTATCAGAGAAAACGTAAACAGAGAGGAACATGTTAGAATTGTTGGTGCTGAACAGCCCCAATCCTGATAATATGATGGCAGGAAATTTATCGATGAAGTAGTTAAAAATGGTTGAACTGAGGACATTTTCTTGAGAACCTTCTGCAGTGAGGTTTGAGCAATGATGACTAGCTTTGAATCTATTATTACCTTACTTAACCATGACAGTTACATTTAGGTCAATCTGTTTTTGTTACATTGACTGAGTATTACCATTTATGGATACAATGTATAGGCTATGAGTTGCAATCATGGCAATTAAACCAAAATTGCATGGATCTCTTTCAAGAGTGATACAGTAGTTACCACTACTGCCTCACAGTGCCAGGGACCAGTGTTTGACTCAAGCCTCAGCTGACTGTTTTGTGGGGAGTTTGCACAATTTTCCCATGTTTTGCATGGGTTTTCTCTGGGTGTTCCAATTTCCTCCCACAGTCTAATACTATGAGGATTAAGTTGATTGGCCATGCTAAATTGCCCATTAGTGTCTGTGGATTAGTAGGATAAAGCTAGAGAAGCCTACTTATTGGAAGGGTTTTGATTCTTATCACAATAAAAAGATTAAATCATTTCAACAGGTAGTAATGATAGTACCAAGTAAATCAGACAGCATCTGTGAAGAGAGTTAATCTTAGAGATCAATGAACCTGTTTCAAGACTGTCTCTTCAAAAAAAATCAAAGAACTGTCTCTTGATGTGAGAAGATTTCAAAACAGGAAGTCATTTCTCCAGTTTTATTCCTGAAATAGGGTATTATAGTGCAGGCTTCCTCTGGGCCTACACGATAAAAAAGAATGCAGTGAGCTTTCCTGCAGCAGTTTGTTTGGATGTTAAAATTGAATTCAGAATCCTATAAGTAGCGTAGGACTAATCCATTTTTCATATTGAAGCAGTCTCTAACTTATTTTCAATAGGCAGACTGCTTGCCCATTTGGGCTAACAGAAATTTTCAACATCTAGGTCTAGCCTAAGTTTTGCTTCTTCTGATTGCTAATTGTTGGCCACCAGCTTTCTAAATAAGAAACAGATAGTTGGCAGTTGAGAATTTCCCTTCTTCCTTTCTGTAATTTGCTATGTATCTGCCCAATTAAATGATCAATGTTAAACCTTTTCTTTAAATCCTTTATTTGCATCCTCTGGCTGTGTTGCTTTCCCTAATGAATTAGGGGCTGCAAATATGGGTTGGTTTAATTCAATTGGAAGGACGGCTTGTTCGTGATACAGAGTTATCCTGACAGTGCAGGTTTAATTACTGTACCAGTTGAGGTTATTCATGAAGACCTCAACCTTGCCTGAGGTGTAGTGGTTCTCAGGTTAAATGACCATCTGTTAGTTCTCCCCCTCAAAGGGGAGAGCATCCTATAGTGATCTGGGATTCTGGTGAGTTCAACTTTACTCGCAACATCCAGAGATTGCATGAAGATTTGAAAAAGTTGAATTCCACATATTGAATCTGTGGAACTCTATTCACTATCTCAATCTCTTCATAGTTTGGTGTTACATCACTCAGGAGTCCATTCTCTGTTTTGTTTTAAACAGTTTCCATTTTTATGGCTTTTATACAAGTGGAACTTTTTCCAATGGAGCTTTGCCAAAACTTTCTGAAAGTCAAAATAACAATATCATTGGAAATAGTTTTTCTACATTGTCTCAATTGCGCCATTGACTGAACTTCAAAAACAATTCATTTAAAATTTGTTTTCTTCCATTTTTCCTTTTTCTTTTGTCTGACAGGATTTCTTAATCCTTATTATTTTACTCTTGTTGAAGCTCTCCTTAACTGAGATAGAACCATAAAACCTTTGAATTCCTACAGTGCAAAAGGAGGCTATTTGGCTCATTGGGTCTGCACCAACATTTCAAAAGAGCATCTTACCCAGGCCCAACCCTTCTTTCCTATCCCCATCAGCCTGTGCATTTCTCTTGGCTAACGTACTGCAGAGGGGCAACTCAGTGAGCATGGACTGCAGCAGGAGAGGAAAGAATGGAAAGGGTTAATCAAATAGCACTGCAGTATCCACACTCACTGCAGGCAGACACATGACAAATTGAAAATAACTACATCCCAAATGGCACTAAACAGTCATACCCCAGCTAAGATTTTTCTGAGGTTACAGCAATGATAAGAGAATCAATACTATTTATTGAGATTGCACCATGTCCAGAGGAGCCTTGTGCCTCTGGAAAACCAATCAAGTATCAGGGAAATGGAGACAATTAACACATCATTGAAATCAGTTTGCTTTGATATTGCAAAAAGGTCGACAGGTTAAGTCCAAAAAACCTATTAAAACTAAAGCACATAGGACAATGAATCAGCGTAATTTGATCTAAACAGAACTTTTAACAAATTTAAAGTAACAATATGATGATCTAATTGAAATGTAGCACTTTATAATGCAAAAACATATCAGAAAGTGTAAGCATCTATGATGGATAGAGTAGCTCAGGAGCAAGCTAGAATTACTGCTCAGAGTACTGTTGTCCTGTATGCATGTTGAATAAAGTCATTTTTTTTTACATTCTATATGGTCTCAAAAGACTCAGATTATTCATTCCCTCCGATAGATCTTTATGCACTAAAGGGGAATCTAGCATGGCCAATCCACCTAACCTGCACATCTTTGGACAGTGGGAGGAAACCAAAATACTTGGAGGAAACCTACATAGACATGGGAAGAATGTACAATCTCTACACAGACAGTGACCAAAGCGAGGATCAAATCTGTTTCCCTGGCACTGTGAGGCAGCTGTGCTTACCACTGTGCCACCATACTGTCCCTCTATATTAGAAACTTCTGCATCGGAGGCAACTGCACAATTTTTAATGTTTGCATCTCAAGCTCCCTATGTCTTCCCTTAAGTTAGCAATTGACAAGACTGTTTTAAATTATTCAAATGTGGTATTTGCACAGAAGGCGTAATGTACTGTAATTCAGGGATTTGGCAGACAGATCCTTATATTTTCTCAATTTAACACAAAGATTGATTGTAACATGCTGAGGAACCCTCTTTGCAAAGCAAACTATTATAATTTGACTTTTTAATGCCTCAAACATAATAAATAGTAACATGAATTTCCAATCACTTTGTGGGAGGGTAAGTGAATCGTGTTGCCATTTTAATCACTCTAAGGCTGCATAAATTGAACAAAAAAGCATTACTTTTAATTCCTGCTTGAATCAGGATCATAAATGTCTCTCTGGATTACACTGGAACCATGGGGAGAACATACCTCTACCTAATCATTGTCTAAACCTTACATGAATAAATATAAGTTTAATAGCCTATATTTATCAGTGCAACTAAGTCCAACTGCTGAAAAGTTTGAACTCAATGACAGAAAGAGGTTGCATTCTAGATATAAGGCTGGATTGACAGAATTCGCTTCAGAAACTGGAGCACAGAATTTACCCACAACTTTAAATACACTAGGACATAAATTTTGGACGGTTACACAAAAGGAACAATTGCTCAGAGACAAATAGTTGCAGTTTGGATCAAGCCATTCCCCAATTCTATAATTCAGTGTTGGCTTTGTATGGATGTGTCAGCCTTGCAATGAGTTGCAAAAGAAATGCCTGTTACTTATATTAAAATGGTGGGACTTGCATTGGGGTTGCCAACTCATGCAGAAAATGGGAGGTTTGGTCCATCCAGGGGCAGACGCAGTCTTCTCTGACACTGAGACTTGACATCTGAAGGTCAGAATACCTTCACCAGAAGATTCTCTGAATTTGATCTTGCTCCCACTCTCAAGATAGCTGCAGACCTCTGATTAGGCACACAGGGGCAGCACATCATTGTCTCTGCTGCTGGCTAAGAGCATTTAGTAGAATGACCAATTCCACAGGTTCCATGATTCTCCCGAACCATGTGCTGAAAGAGTGAGCACACCACAGTGAGCGATGAGGAGTCTTACCCCAGTTCTGGCTCTCATCCCTCCATGCCTCTGTGACTTCCACCCAAGTCCCTCCCATTCAGTGATTGTCTCCCTACGCTCCCTGGCAACATCCCCTCTGACACAATAGCAACATTCCCACCTTACTTCCCTTATACACCACCAGACTAAGTAGCATTGAGCCTCCATTTTCTCATAGCACCTGATGCACCCATTTCTCTCCCCTTCCACCCTGTATGGCAAGAGTGACTCCCCAGCCCCAAGCTGTACATATCAGTTTCCCCAGCATTTCTCCCTGGTGCCCCTTGAGTATTGATCAGGCTGAGGAGAAGTGACTGCTTGAGCCCTTGCCTCCGATATTCCCCTTGGAGATGAAGGCATTAAATCCACACTGGATTTATGAGTGCACCACCATTCCACGCACAGAGAGTCTAAGCTCACGCTTCCACCCATTGTGAATTTAGTGCGATAATGAGGGAGTGTGGCATTGTCAGAGATGCCGTCAATCAGATGGGATATTAAACTAATTCCCTGGTAGATTAAAAAAATTCAATATTTTAAAGAAAAGCAAATGGCCAAAATTCTCCAATCTCATCCTTAGCTGTGATTTTCCGATCCTGTTGCAACAAATGGATCTTTATATGGACCTATATTACCCATACTTGCTGGTTGTTGTGGCGTAGCGAATGAGATTGGCAAATTCGAGGCAATACGATTTAATCTTGTCCTATACCCACTAAAATCCCAAATTATCACGCCACTATCACAACAATAATCATGGGATTTTAATATTTATGTATGTGGCTCTATGTTTCCCGCATTGCAGCAATAATTGCATGTTGAGAAATACTTTGTAGGTTGCAAAATGCATTCTGAGATTGTGGCAGAGTGGCATCGTAATTAGCACAGTTGCTTCATAGTGCCAGGGACCTGGGTTCAATTCCCACTTGGGTCACTGTCTGTTTGGTGTTTGTATGTTCTCCCTGTGTTTGTTTGGGTTTCCTCCGGGATTCTGATTTTTCTCTCACAGTCTGAAAGGCCTACTGGGTGGTGCATTGGCCACGTTAAATCCTCCCTCGATGTAGCCAGACAAGTGCTGGGTGTGGCAACCAGTGGTGTTTCACAGTAACTTCATTGCAGCTTTAATGTTAGCCTATTTGTGACATGAATAAATGAACTTTAAACTTTTAAATGTGCAATATTTTTATTATGGCTTTGGTTAATGCTCACAAAATAACTTTTTTTAAGGCAATAACCCTCATGAAGCAATCTGAATATTAGCAAAATCACACAATACTTTAGTTTCAGTATAAATTCAAAATCAACTGCCCAAAGCAAATCCCAAGCTATGAAATTGGTCTTTAAGTAGGAAAGTGTCAACAACGTAAGTTGGATACAGAACTATAAAGGCAATAATTTGAAGAAGTGATGAGGTGGGGTGGCACAATACCAGGGCTGTTAGCATGGCTGTCTCACAGCGTCAGGGACCCGGATTCAGTTCTGGCCTGGAGTCTGTTTGGAGTTTGCACATTTGCCCCTTGTCTATGTGGGTTTCATCTGATGCTCCAAACATGTGCAAGTTAAGTTGATTTGCCGTGCTAAATTGACCCCAATATCCGGGGATTAGCAGGTAAAAATGTGGGATTATGGGATCGAGCTTGGGTGGAGCTGACTCGATAGGCTGAATGGCTTTCTTCTGCACTGTGGGAATTCTATGAAAATATCTTTTTCCTCTATTTGTTTTCTATACTTTTGGAATATTACTAACCTTTGGATGTTTCTAT
This sequence comes from Sphyrna mokarran, assembly GCA_024679065.1. NCBI lineage: Eukaryota > Metazoa > Chordata > Chondrichthyes > Carcharhiniformes > Carcharhinidae > Sphyrna > Sphyrna mokarran. The sequence goes on along the minus strand of JAGIQG010000010.1, from coordinate 17,857,483 downwards.
GCATGAGCATATTTCCCATGACACTGGATAAGAGGAGAGAGTTTGAATATTGGAATCTAAGAATCTTCAAATGGAGCGACTGAATGGTAATGGGAAGGACAGTGATGTTTGCAGGAAATGCATGCTGTATGTCACAAAAGAATTAAACGTACAAAGTATAAGATTCAACCCTTGTTATTTAAAATGCTACATAACAGCGTTGTAACCCCTTATTTGATTGTGATAGAACTGGGAGTTTTTCATAACCAGCTCTGAAATACGGAAGAATATATTTTTGTAATATTATAATCTTGAATCTGAATTGCTTTAACATATGTATTATTGTCACTTCTCTGATCATATATCACTTACATTTAATTTTGAAGCCACATCCTGCTTTCTTATAAATCTGAAGCACTTTAAATTGTGTGATTTCAATGATGTAAAAATGACATAAAGTGACTGCAATTGCATCCAGGATATATTGGAAATTCTTCAGGGTGATAAATCTAATTTCAAAAAAAAGCCCAATACTACACCATTTCACGGTCTGAAATGGTCTATTGAGAATGGTGGTGGGAAGTAATGGCCTAACTTAATGCCTCACACTCTTTGCAATTTTTATGCCCTCCTTTGCAACACAAAAGTATGATTTGCTCCAGTTTAACATATTGTACATCAGATGGGGATGCTATTTTAGCTGGGAAGAAATGTTTCTTTTTTTATTTTTGGCAAGGTTCTGTTGATCCACTAAAAGTAAAATTTAAAATGTGCATATTCTATGCAGGTTGAACAACTTCAGGTGTTCCCTCAGCAATTGAAACCCATCTGTTTGTGTCAAAGGCAACAGTTAAATTTCATTCACACTTGCACAAACAGATTTGGCATTGGTGTACAAAGCTAATACTGCTACAAAATAAATGACATGGCATGACATGAATTTGACTATACCATTTGTTTTCACATGTGGACCCTAGATCTGCTTTGCAGGGAATTAGAGAGGTTACGTGCAGGCTTATATATGCTTGAATATTAAGTTTGATAGAAGTTTCAGCATCCATTGGGGGAGTTTCACCAGCTGCCTTACAGCCATTTGAAAGTATAGGAGGTGCACTGAATAGCAATTTTGATGTTGGCACTCTCTGTTTCCACACATTTTAGTGATCAGCATATAGATGTGGCAAATAGAAATAAACAGAACTGCTTCCAACTATGTGAAATTGACACACAGTGTGCTTTGATAGCAGATAGGAGTACAATCTTTGGCTTGGTTCAGCTGTCTAGTTTCAAGTGACTCCAAAGGGTCAGGGAATTAAGAATGAAGATGGTACAGCCAGTTAATCAAACAGATTTGAACTGACATCTTGTTTTGTCCTTTCACTAGACGTGGGCATCACTGGCTGGGCCAATATTTTTATTGCTCATCCCCTCCTGCTCTCCAGAAAGTAGTGCTGAATGACCTTCTAGAAGCACTGCAGTCATGTAGGTGCACCACAGTGCTGTAAGGAGCAAATTTCAGAATTTTGATTCAGTGAAGGACGATGGTTAAGTTCCAATTCTGATTGGTGTAGTGCTTTTAGTATGTTGTGTATTTGATGCTGTTCCCACATGCCTGCTGCCGTTGTCCTTCTAAATGGTAGAGGTTTGCAGGTTTGGAAGGTGCTGTCAAAGGAGCCTCAGTGAATTGGTTTAGTGCATTTTGTAGATAGTAAACATTGCTGCTACTTGTACCCAACAAGTTCAGATATATACCTAAGATAGCCTGAGAGAACATAAGTGACAGTTTATGATCAACACTGCTGGTATTTATACTTTCAAAATGATGACGCCATATACATTTTTAAAAGAATGCACAACATTTACTAGAAAACAGTAGCAAATAAAGCCCATTATTGATTATATTTGAGGATAAAGCTGCAATGTTTGAGTTTAAAGCCTCATAACAGTCGATGTTTTATTTTATCTGAATATTATAATGATAACGTCTTCCATGGTTACGTTTGCATGGAGAAACAGATAAATACAAGAAATAATTCTCTGGCTTAAAATCTCTACCATTTACCTCTTATCATTAGACTCAGAACTGGTGTAGATTTACTAATTCTAAAGAAATGAACAGTAATTTATTTGTGATTGTTAACGATCCTTTTGTTCCAGTGGAAATGCTGAGATTTAAGAGGAATTTTTTTCAATTAGAGGGATATTGTTAACCAATTGACACCTCTCTTTTAGCCTTGCCTGATCATCAAGTACTGCGTGCAGTTTTGGTCTTCTTATTTAAGGAAGCATGTAAATGCTTTGGAGATGGTTTAGAAAAGGTTTACTAGATTGATGCCTGGAATAAATGAGGAAAGGTTACATAGACTAAACTTATTTTCAGTGGAACTGATGGGTGAATTGATTGAAGTATATAAGATTCTGAATGGTTCTGACAAAGTGGACTTGGAAAGGATATTTTCTCTTGTGGGTAAGTTCAGAACTGGGATGAGAGGTGGGAGGGATTGTTTTAAAATTAAAGATCATCTTTATAGGACAGAGATGAGGAGATTTTCTTTTCTCTCAGAGTGTTGTGCTACTTTGGAACACAGCCTCAGAAGATGGTGGAGGTGAGGATCATTGAATATTTTTAAGGTGGAGGGAGATGCTTCCTTGTTCAGCAAGGCAACAAAAGTTATTGGAGATAGATGGAAATGTGAAACTTAAAACACAAACAAATCACCCATATTCTTGTTGAATGGCATAGCAGACTTGAGAGGTCTACTTCTCCTATTTTGTATGTTTGCGCTTTGCTTCATTAAAATTAAACAAATCTCATCAAAGTTTTTGCCATATAAACTAGATTGTATTCCAATAATGTTAAAGCATATACTACCATCCCCCACATTCTCACTTCTGAATTTTGGCTGTTATTCTGTTTAATCCTACATGACTGAGGCTGGGAACTATATGAATCAGGTGAGTTTGAATATCATTGAATTGTGCAATAAGGTAAATGCTGTTCTTGTAGTTATAAACTAAACATGTCCCTAAAAGTTTAAATGAGGATGTGCAATTGAGATCTGCATAGTTACTATACTTACTGGTTATACAGAATTTGCAGGTATTTTTGGAGACCCTTTACTGAATGTGACGTTAGAGTGAGGACAAATGGTTGAAATATGATTGAAGCAACATGAACTTTGGATATTGTTTAATATATTAGCAATTAAAATTTCTATTTTCACCATAGGCTTCTTAGGGTAACATTGTACTAAAGGTATAGTACGGTGACACAGTGGTGAGCATTGCTACTTCACAGCGCCAGGGCCCCAAGTTCAATTCTGATCTCTGTGTGGAGTTTGCATGTTCACCACATGTCTGTGTATGTTTCCTCTGCATGCTTCAATTTCCTCCCATTGTCCAAAGATGTGCAAGTTAGGTTGATTGGCTGTACTAAATTGCCCCTTAGTATCAGAGGGTTACCAGGATAGGATGGAATTGTTGTTGGCGCAGGCTTAATGGACTGAAAGGTCTCCTTCTGCACATTTGATAATGCTGTTAATATACAATTCATGGACTTCCAAAGGCATTTGATAAGTGCAAGACTTTGTGAACAAAGTTACAGAATAAAAGGGACAGTAATTACATGTGTGCAAAACTAGTTAAATGGCAGGAAACAGTAAGGAATGGTTAATGGATGTTATATGGGCTGGAAGAATGTTTGTAGTGGAGTTTCCCAGGGATCAGTATTGGAATCCTTGCCTTTCCTGATATATATTAAGTTGGACAATATTTTCCAGCCACGCCATCCCCAAAACTGGAAAAGCCCACCCAATATCAATGGAATTTTGCATTATTTACCCCTCATCACTTTCGTCCGTGTGGCAAGCGGAACGGGAAAACTCATAGACTTTTGAGTATGCAGATAATACAAATCTTGGAAACATTTTGAACTGTGAGATGGATAGCATAGAACTTCCAAAGGACGTAGACAACTTGGTGGAATGGGTGGGCAGATGAAGTTCAATGTGTAAAAATGTAAAAATATTCATTTTGGTAGGAAGAATATGGGGAGACAAAGTAAAAAAAAGGTACAGTTCTAAAGGAGCTGCAGATGCAAAGGAACCTGGACGTAGATATACACTAGTAATTGAATGTGGCAGGAGAGGTTAAGAGTGCAGTTAATTAAGCATATAATATCCCAGACTTTAATAATAGGGCAATAAAGTAGAAGAGCATGGAGGTTATGTTGAACTTGTATAAGACACTAGTTGGCCTCTGCTGAAGTATTGCTTCCAGTTCTGGAGAAATTGGAAACTAACACTTTAGGAAAGATATGATATCACTGCAGAGAGTGCAGAAAAGATTCACTAGAATGGTTCAAAGGATGAGGAATATGGCTTATGAATATAGATTGGAAAAATGAGAAGTATTTTCCCTGGAGCAAAGAAGCCTGAGAGGAAATTTGATAGAGGCATTCAAAATTGAAGATATGGATTGAATAGATATAGAGAAACCGTTCTCACATATGGAAAGATTGAGAATGGGAAGGCACAGATTTAAAGTAATTGACAAAAGAACAAAAAAGCAGTATTAGAGAAAAAAAAATTTTCATGCGGCAAGTGGTTAAAGACTGAACTGCAGCAGTGGTGAAAGCAGATTCAACTGAAGTTTTTAAAGGGAATTGAACTGTTACCTGAAGAGAAAGAATGTGGAGGGTTAGATTGTTAGGTTGTTACTACTAGGGCAGATAAAGGGGAATCAGTAGAGGTAGTCAAAAAGCAATTTGGTAAGACAGCACACAAAGTTAGCCCTCATGGGATTGTGTGTAATATGTTAGCAAGGATTGAGAATTGCAAACAGAAAGAAAACAGAGGGTAGAAATAAACATTTTTTTGAGTTGGACTAGATGATACATAGAGGAATCCTGCAAGGATCAATTTTTGGATCTCAACTATTTACAATTGATATCAATGACTTCATTGAGAGTATTGAGTATAATCAATCCAAGTTTACTGGTGAAATAAAGTTGGGTGGGAAAGTAAGTTGTAAGGAGGACACAAAGTGACTGCAAAAGAAATTAGATAGATTAAGTGCGTAGACAAGATAAAGATGGATGGAATGTAATGTAGAGAAATGTGAAGATATCCATTTAAGGTTGGGAAAATAATATATATATGATGGATAGTTGTAAAGTTGTAAATAAATTTGTGAATTGATATAGTCAATGCAACTGTGAGCATGGGTAACACCATGGATTGAATTCTGCTGAGGTCACAATTCCCCTGTCCGAACGTCAAAATTGATGGTGAGCCTGCCTCAAATTGGCCAGTTGATCTCGCAGCTACATTACATCTTTCAGGCCACTATTTGGTTCAAGGCAGTAATCACATCCCAATTAGAGAAAAAAATCTTGCCTCTGATATCTGCTGACTAATCAGAGGGCTGCAAATTCCCTTGTCCTCATAGAACCACCAGGAGTACTGTCGCTGACATAAATTCTGAATAGGAGCATAACTCAAGTGCCTCACCGGGGCCAAACTGGAATGATTCGGTGAGGAGTTAATAGAAGGAATTATCAGGGGAGAAGGGAAGAGGAAACCCAGAGAGTGGGTCCACATGATGGAACAGTTGCTAGCACTGCTGCCTTACAGCACTGGGGACATGGGTTCAATTCCGGCCTCATGTGACTGTCCTTGTGGAGTTTGTACATTCTCCTTGTGTCTGTGTGGGTTTCCTCCGGGTGCTATAGTTTCCTTCCACAGATGTGCAGACTAGGTTGATTTACCATGCTAAATTGCCCCTTGGTGTGAGGGGGATTAGCAGGATAAATATGTGGGGATAGAACCTGTATGAGATTGTTCTCTGTGTAAACTTGATGGGCCAAGTTTTGCACTATAGGTTCTATGAATTTATGAATTGGTATGGGCGCAATGGGCTGAATTGCCTCCTGCACTGTAGTGATTTGATAGACCTATGGACCAGTCTCCCAACCTGGGTTTTTTTTTTGTCTGTAATACACAGCTGTTCACTGAAAGAAAAACCTCACAGTACCAGTCACAGAACGTTGTTATAATGCTAAATGAACCAAACATATCTACATGATAACTTAATAATTTGGTTGAAATTATTTATTTTGATACACATCTGCCCGATAGTATAACAGAGCATAATAGATATTTGGTGCATTTCTTCATATTGAGTAAGAAGCTTCTCATGAATAAAATAAAATGTTTCATCTCATATATTATTCATTAAAATTGCTTTTTTTTCAAAAAAGAGTTAAAAATTTTCTTTATTTGTGTTATATTATCTTTTGCAATAAAATTCACAAGCCACACTGTCATTGTAGTGAAGTTATTGATACATTTAGAGTGTGAGAATGGACAATGAATTGAATGCCAAGATCTGACCTGATGCTCAACTCTACAGTAATATGTAAAGCTTGCAGAATATTCCTAGCTGGCTTTTCACCATCTCTTTGCTGCTTTGGCTGACTTGTGAATTGGGATTTTGTGGTGCCCCAAGGATGGAAATGCAAACAATGATAATCTAAATTGGGGCACCATGCACTATATACCTTCCACAGTGCACCCCCACTGCAATCTTCCAATGGCGGGGGGTGCTCAGTGAGTAATGAACTACTCACCTGTAGACCAGTTGTGGAGGGTCTTAATGGCCATTTAATGTCTTCCCTACCTACAGCAGGTTAAGAGTGCACCAGGTGACAAGGCAATCAGGTGAAATCTGGTGGAGCTATGGCCAGGTAAAGGTAGATGCCCACTTTTTGGGCACTCCATGCCCAATGGAAGCCCCCTCCCCTTCCCAAGTTAATTCATGAAATCATAGTATCATAGAATCCCAGCAGTGCAGAAAGAGGCCCATCAAGTAAGTACCAAATCTCACAAAGAACAATTTGTCCAGGCCCACCCAACCACATTCCCCCTGCAACTGCACCATCCCTATAACTCTGTGCATTTAGCATGGCTTATCCACTAACAATGCATTTTACTCTAGTCTACCCAATCCCCTAAAAGCCTTGCATTTATCTTGCTAATCTATTGAATCTGCAAATCTTTGGACACGAAGGGGCAATTTAGTCTGTCTAATCCACCTAACGTAACCATCTTTGGACATTAAGGGGCAATTTAGCATAGCCAATTCACCTAATCCAACCATCATTGGATATTAAGGGACAATTCAGTGCCTTGATTTGCCAATCAACCTAACCGACACATTTTTAGACACTAAGTGGCAATTTAGCATGGCCAATCCATCTAACCTAACCATCTTTGGACATTCAGGAGCAATTTAGTATGGCCAATCCATCTAACTTAACCACCTTTGGACATTCAGGGGCAATTTAGCATGGCCAATCTATCTAATCTGCGCACCTTTGGGCAGCATTAATTGATCCCCGCTGATGAGATCAATTGATGCTGATAGGACTTCTAAAAAAACAATGGGTGCTTATGCAATACCTTTAAAACATAGGAAAAAGACTCCGCCACTTCAAGGGAACGCAGTACAATTAATCTCAGTGCCCCTCAAATAGCAAAATTGGCAAGGTTTCTTTTCTTTTTGTATCCAGGTGAAAGTTAGCTAAAGTATGCATGCAAAACCATCATGCCCGGAGATGATTAGACTGGTCTACATTGTCTTCTGTAGTCAAACAGCTGGACACTGCTCATAGCTTAGCCTCAGATATGAATTAGGGTGAACAGCTTTTGAACGTGGCTTTGAGTTGGTGCCAATAATTCCAGTGCCTTCAGAAGAAAAAGTCTAGGAAATAAAATGGTGAAACACTCTTAAAAAAAAGCTAAAAAATAGTGCAGGCGCTTTTAACAAAAACAGTTTCTTGTTGATACTTTGTGAACTATTGACATTCATAGCAATAACCTCACAATGGGAATATTGACATAATCCTGTTATTTCAAGATGGGTAAAAAAATCCAAAGCAATTTCAAGATCAGAGATGTTTAGAGCAAAGCAAAAGCCTTGTCTTATCGACTCTGCTTTTTCATCACTTGAACAACTTAGCCTAATATCTCTCTTCTGAAAGTTCCCATACACTTTCCTATTATTGTTTTTTTCACAACTAGCTGCGTAATTTCTTATTAAACATGTTCATTTCTTGCCTCTGCTTCAACGGTGGCAATGATGATGACATTTTATTTATCCTCTTCATAAAGAATTTTTGCTCATGTTCCCTATTTATTTGCTGTTTTTCTGATTTGTCTCATTCACATTTTACTAACGATTTGAAGATAACCTACCATTGCTTACCTTGTCATATTCCTTGATATTTCGAATACCATCATCGGCTGTCTCTTTAGTTATTTAGTTCTGGTAGAGCTTTACCTAATTAATAACTTTTCAAGGCAATGTCTTCTCACCCCTGTAACATCCTTACAAACATCAATTCCATATGGATGGAACTCCATACATCCCGATAAAAGTTTTCTATTTTGGTATGCCCACAATCGCACACGACGGGGAAGACTTTCCCCTGACATAACAATGACTTAAGTTCTCAGGCCATTCACACTGGTGGGGTTCTCTGGCTCTGCTGGCAGCACACCTCTGCCCATTGGTTTCCCAACTGCGTGGCGTTGTTTCAATTGGAAATCCCATTGACAACAGTGGAACCAGAACCCCCCAGCCAGCGAACAGCCTGCCACCGAGAAACACAAAGGTGGAGTAAGTACCCATCAGAAAACTGCACTCTCTGAGCAGATTATTTTTCTTCATTAATTGTAATGGGTAGAAAACCGTGGTGTTAAGGATGCAATCTTCTAACACTAAGTCCTGCTGCCAAAGTGGGAAATCTTCCAATATTCCTGCTACAGATTAAAACGTTGTACAAATTCAACATGACTTTGTTTTCGGGTTCAATGAAGTTGGAGTGTCTGATTAGTGGAGTCACACATGAAAACAGACCAGAAACTTAATCCCCATGAGTCACTTTTGTGTCACATAACTAATCAACTTGTAATAGCACAGGTCATTATCAGTAGAAGGAACAGCAATGCAGCTTTACAAGCCAGATTTCTATTACTATTGATTTAGTTTGATTAATATAACTGTAAAGTAAATAGTTTCTCAGAGGAAGATTATTGTGATGATACTGCAAGACCTATTAGAAAGATTTAAATAAGCTAATTCTCTTGTCGTATTAATATTTAAAATGTGAAAATGTCTATATTTTTGTTTCTATCATGAATTGATAGTTTACCTATGGCATTTAATTTTTAAAAATGCCATTAATTTATTACACTTCATCACAAAAATGGAGCAAAAGATTTATAGTTTGAACTTTATTGAGCTTTTTTTGCAATGGAATGTGAAAATGTTAGAAGACTGACATTCCATGGGGTCTTTTAGCTGGCATCAATGGTCCCCAGTAGATAAGGTTTGAAAACCCCACTGCTCTAATAGTACGAACTAGGGAAGCAGGTGGAACAATTCTCAAATATTGCTAAATCCTGTGGTTCAGGACCCAAAGAAATATTAGTACCTGTGAATAGGGGCAAGATACTTACTACTAGGCATAATCAGGGCAACCTCCTTCATCATTTCTCCTGATTCTCCTCCTCCTGTTCATGGCAGAGGCAGACCAAATGTGATACAATTAGTTATTTTCTCCCACTCTGCCTTGACATACATCAACAATGTTTTGCAAGATTGCAGAATTGTGTACTGTACTAACCACAACAATGCAAGGCAGAATTAGACTATAAAAAGCTCTCTTATGCCTGTACTGAGGCATCAGAAAGACATCTTCAGGACCACTAGTCAGTTCAATTGGAAATCTGGTAGAAACATGAGGATCATTGCACCAATGCTTCATAGAGATCTTTCACTCAGGCAGCATGGTGGCACATTGCTTAGCACAGCTGCCTCATAGCACCAGGAAACCAAGTTCAATTCTGACAGTAATGCAGCTCTAGTGCAGTAGTTGTCAAACTATAGGTAGTGGTCTTGCAACTCACTGATGTATAAAGCATGGCAAAACCCTGTATCCCCTGGCAGCCAGCGAGCTATAGTCTCTCACAGAAATGGCCAAGGAAGGAAGGGACAATACTATGACCTGATGGGAAATGGCTAACTTCAGGCTGTAAGGTTTCAATTCCAGGCTGAGTATGTAGACTGCTCTGTTTACTTACGACAAATTAAAACATTTGGTTTCACAAAGGGTGATGAAATCAACAGGATACTAGACAATGGTAATTTTCATGGAAGAAGCTGCAACAGCACATTCTTGACAATTAATTTATTCCAATTGATCTGATGGACAGGAAGCAGATACAAAGGGAGCCAGAAGGCTGAGCTTAAGTACTAAGATAACTGTGTTCACTGCCCTAAGCTCAGACAACCTGCAATAAACCTATTTGGCTGATGTGCCTATGGTGATTGTCGACGTGCAGTGATTCAGCCAATCTCAAAAGAATAAATAATGAACTTTTGAAGAGTAGAATCAGAGAAAAGAAGAATAGAAGAAGAAGAAGCAATTTCAAGCTGTAAGCTTGAAGAAGTTTGATCCCTCTCCATGCCTGGCCAGTAGGAGTAAATAAACACATCCTGACAGGTCCATTAAATAAGTAGTTAAAATCTATATTTGTTAACTTACTATAATCATTTTATTGGGGAATAGATGTATTTAATTGTGATACAATATAAGAGACTCAGTCTTGTAGTTGTCTTGTAGCAGTAATAAAAGTTTTTTTAAAAAAATTTCCCAATTAAGGTGTGATTTGACTTGAAGGTGAAGTTTTTGTGTCTATCACCCAGCTGGAGCAAGGGTCTCAGATATCCATTTACATGATTTCTTACAACCAGACCAGCTCCATCCTGCTTGCAACATCAGAAGCATAAGTAACAAGCATGGAGCTTTATAAGTAAGAATTACGTTGATGTTCTTTGATAGATATTCATATAGTTTCTCAGGAAAAGATTATTGGGATAATTTTACATTACAGTGTTTGAAATAAACATAAAGGGGGATTTTCTGACCTCACCATGCCTGGTGCAACTCGCACTGGTCCCGTAAAATAGCATGCAGACTTAAAGGTGGGTTCCACATCCAGCACCACAAGGTTTACAAATGGCCCATCCCCTTTCTACTGGCGTGAACCAGATCACACCTAGAAAGGGAAGAGGCTGATTAGCTTGAGATTGTCTGCATTTCAATCTCATTAGTGAGTTCAGCATTCAAACGTTTCCCCCTTCCCAAAATGTTTTCACCCTCCTGGAATGCTCCCCAGCTCTCTAGCAGGATGACACAGGGGCACTGGTTTTCAATAGTTCAATGGCCATGCTTGGGGGTTCAGAGGCCATTGAAGCCCTCTTGTGATTGGTGACATGTTGGGCAGCACCCATCGGTAGAGCCCATCTCACTCATTGACAGCTCCCACAGGATTCCTGGCAGTGTGCACTAGATACCCTAGAAGTGCTCATCTGGTGCATTGTCCGTGTGCGCTGGAGACGCTGCAGTAGCCATCAGTATGACAGGAGCATTAACAAGGAGGTATGGCCGATAGTGGAGTCGGGCCTAAGTAGGGTGGGGTCTGAGTGGACTAAGGCCTGAGGAGGGGTGTAGCCTAAGTACTGGTGGGGCCTGAGTGAGGATTGTGATGGGGCAGCTTTGTAAGGAGGGTGAGGCAGTTGTGATTGTGCAGGGTCAGAGCATGAAGGGATCGTACTGTGAGTGATCATGATGGAGGACCATTTTGGGGGCCTGGTAAGGGAACCTCTCAGGTGGGCCACAATGTCAGTGACTATGTCAGAGAGGGGGTGGGGGAACATGCCACTGATAAGAGGGTCCCGTGTCCATGGGGGAAGGGAGGAGGGTCTCCCAGTGCAGTCTGAGAGAGGGGCATCCTCGCAAAATGGTGCCCAAGTGCTCTACAGCCGGGCTCACCAGCATGTTTAGAACCCCCTACTCCTGCTCCCCAGTTCCTGTGCACAACTCGCCAATCTCCCATCAAAAAAACTTGAGCACAGGGTTCTTGATGGGTCAGCATGGACCACTCTGGTTTTCTTGCCGTTATGACATTTTTGGGGGGAACATTCCACCCATAGTCACTTATAATATTGCCAGTTCTCAGGTAATAATGTTGACAAATTTGTTTCAGGCATGAATCAATTATTTGTGTATGGTACTTGATTTAGCGGTGCAAAAAAGCAACAAAATGTTTATCGTATCCAAGAGTTCCCCCTGATTCTGCTGATTTATATTTTGTGATGGTTTATGGAAATGATTGGGGTTGAACTAATAGGCGATTTCAGGACTTTCACTTGCCAAAGTAGTCCATGGATGGTAAAGGTTGAGAACCACTGCTCCATTGGGACTATCTAGTGAAGCAAATGACACAACTCTTAGGCACTGCTAAGAAGAAGGCTCCACACAGAAAAAGGCATAGTTAACGGAGGGTAACGATCACATATGGCCATGTGCTGGTCAGAAAACCATCCTGTGGAATTTCTGCAATGAAACGCCAAACAAAAATATACCAGAAACAATTCCATCATGAGAATTAGATTGCAGAAAGTGGAAAAGCAAAAAAATGTTTTCTTTTTTTCCCTTTCACTTCAGTGGAAAACTCAAAAGTAATTTCTGACGATGGTCCTTAAGTCCTCTGGGTGCTCTTTTCCTCTGGGTGCTCCAATTTCCTCGCACTGTCCAAAGATGGTGCAAGTTAGGTGGATTGGCCATGCTAAATTGCTCCTCACTGGAGACTACCAGGATAAATATGTAGGATTACAGAGATAGGGCCTGCATGTATTTGTTGTCAGTGTAGGTTTGATGGGCTGAATGGCCTCTTTTTGCAAAGTAGGGATTCTATGATTCTATTCTGTTCTGTGAATACTGTCAATTGAATGTTTACTTAGTCACCAATCAACCTTCCAGACATCTATGTTCCATTTGTGAATTATGATGGGATTACAAACAGCTTGAAATTAAAATAACTTTACCACCTCTTAAAATAGCAAGCATTGACTTGCTTTGTAAGGTGCTTTTGAATGCATGTAAGTTACTCATTCCTTGAATGGAACTTCTTCCAGCAGAGAAAAGTTAAGGGGCTCTTAGAAAGAGACTTGTAGGCGATAGAGGTGCAGCCAACTACACTTACACCTGGAGGGAAATGAAGCTACTCTCTAAAAGGTAATCACTGTCTCACGTCAATCTGCAAGATGCATAGGAAAGGAAATAAACTCGGCTGCTTACAGAGAATGGGACATCATTTACCGGCTTGACGTATCAGCAAACAGTCAATTTCAGAATGCTTGATGCCATCTGAATCGGACCCAACTTACAGGAGAATAGTGCCAGAATAATTTTTGCTGTCAATTACACTGATGCATCTCTAATGCAGTCATTCTCAAACTAAAGGCTATGGGCTGCTCCAAATTGCAACTCACTGATATATAAAGTGTGGTGGAGGCTACCCAGAAAAGTAGGCTACATCCTGTATCCCCTTGTTGCCATCGAAATATAGGTTCAAGCAAAAATGGCTAAACAAGGAATGAATACTACTATGGCCTGATGGGAAATAAGACTAACTTCAGGCCAGAAGATAACAACTCCATGCTGAGTATGTGGACTGTTCTGTTTACTTGTGGCAAATTCCTCTGGTTTTACAGTGGATAATGAAGTCAGCACAATACTAGACACTGGTAGTTTTCAGCGGAGAAGCTGTAACAGCATGTTCTTGATAATAACGATATTCTCATTGATCTAATGGACAGGAATACAAAGATTCAAAGGGAGCCAGAAGGCTGATCTTTAGCACTAAGACAACTTAGTTCACTGCCCTAAGTTGAAGCATCCTGTAATAACCCCATTTGGATAATGTGCCACTGTTAATTGCTGATATGCAGAACTGCATGTGTTTTGGACAATCTCAAAAGTGTAGACATTGAAATTTTGAAGATTAGAATCATAGAAGAAAAGAACAGAAGAAGAAAGGAATTCCAAGCTGTAAGCTTGAAGAAGAATGATCCCTCTCCATGCCTGGCCAGCAGGAGTGAATAGATACACCCCTAGAAGTCCATTAAATAAGTAGTTAAAATCTGTATTTATGAATATGTCACAATCATTTTATCGGGGAATGGAAGCATTTAATTGTGTAACAATATAAGAGGCTCAGTCCTGTATCTATCCTGTAACAGTATTTAAAGTTTTTAAAAACATTTCCCTAATAGACGTGATTTGATTTGAAAGTAAAATTTTGTGTGTCTATCAATTAATTAGAGCAAAGGTTTCACTTAACAGCATCCATTTACATGACAACTTACAACCAGATCAGGTCCTCCATGCTTGCCACAAGTCATCAGAAGCATGAGTAACAGTATGCAGCTTTATAAGCAAGAATTATATTTCCATTGATGTTCTTGGATTAATAGTGACATAATATGAATTGTTTCTCAGGAAATGATAATTGTGATCATTTTTCATCAGAATGTTTGAAATAAACATAGAAGGGGATTTTCCAATCTTGCCACGTCTGGTGCAGCTCGCGTTGATCCTTGAAAATAGCGTGCGGGCCTAAAGGTGGACTCCACACCCAATGTCACATGGTTTACAAATGACACATTCCCTTTCTACTGGCGTGATCCTGATCACACCCAGAAAGGGTACGAGGCTGAATAGCCTGAAATTGACTTCGTTTCAATCTCATTAGCGAACTTGGCACGCAATCATTCCCCCCTCCCAGAATGTTTCCACCCTCTGGGAATGTTTCCATCTCTCTGGCAGGACAACACGTGGACACGAATCACCACTGGTCTCCACTAATGCAATAGCCACACCTGGACGCCATCAAAACCTCAGATGGCTGGCGAAAAGTCAACCAGTACTCATTAGCAGAACCCATCTGGCTCACTGGCAGCTCCCACATGACATCTTGGCAATGCCCACTGGGCATCCTGGAAATGGTCAGCTGGCACCCTGGCAGTGCCCACTGGAGACCTTGCAATGTCCACCGGTGTGACAGGAGCAGTGCCAAGGGGAGTGTGGCTGAAACAGGGTGGGCCTAACTAGGGGTGGGACTTGAGTGGACTGAGATTTGAACGTGGGTGGAAACTAAGGGCAGGTGGGGTCTGGGTGAGGTGGGGCCTGAGTGAGGATTCTGATGGAGTAGCAATGTAAGGAGGGTGAGGCAGTTGTGACTGTGCTGGGATGGAGCATGAAGGGGTGGCATGTTGGGGAGTCATGATGCAGAAGCATATTGGGGTTCTGGTAGGGGGACAAATCAGGTGAGCCCCAATGCCAGTGACCATGTCTGGAACAGGGTAGGAGAAGATGCCACTGATGAGAGGATCTCGATATCCATGGAGAGAGGAAAGAGTTTGCCCAGTGGACTCTAAGATTGGGGCACTCTTGTGAAATGGTGCCCGAGTGCACTGCAGCCGGACTGATTGGCATGTTTAGAACCCCCCCCCACCACACACACACACATACACTCCTGCCCCCAGTACCAGTGCACAACTCATCAATCTCCCATTAAAATAACTTGAGCATGAGGTGCTTGTAGTGCAGAGTTGTCTGATGGACCGGTGTGAATCACTCTAGTTTTCTCATCAGTATAACATATTTTGGAGAAACGTTCCATCCATAAATCCTTGTAATATTACCAATTCTAAGATAATATTATTTTTCACAAACATGAATCTTGCTTATGATACTTGCTTGCTTATGATTCTTGCTTATGATACTTGATTTAGCAATGCAAAAAAAAGCAGCAAAATGCTTATTGTTTTCGAGAGTGCCCTCTGATTCTGCTGAGTTTTGTCTTGTGAATGTTTGCGAAAATGATTGGAGTCGAACTGATAGGCGGTCTCAGGGTTTTGACTTGCCAACGCAGTCTGTGGATGGAAAAGTTTTTGAGAACCACTGCTCCATCTAATGGGACTACTTGATGAAGCAAATGGACAACTCTTAGGCACTGCTAAGAAAGAGGCTCCACACAGAAAGAGGCATAGTTAGCGGAAGGTAGGGTTCAGATATGGCCATTATATCAGTTACTAAATACCCATTGGAATTTCTCCAATGAAAAGTCAACCTAAAAGGTAACAGAAACAATTCTTTCATAAGAATTAGATTGTAAAAAGTGGAAAAGCAGGAAGTTCTCTTTTTTCATAGAAACATAGTGGCAGGAGTAGGCCATTCAGCCCTTCGAGCCTGCCTCGCCATTCATCTTGATCATGGCTGATCATCAAATTCAATATGCCGATTCCCCCTTCCTTCCATATCCCTTGATCCCTTTAGCCCAAGAACTATATCTAACTTCTTCTGAAATCAGACAATGCTTTGGTCTCTAACATATTCTGGAATAGTGAATTCCACACATTGACCACCCTCTGGGTGAAGAAATCTCTCCCCACCTCAGTTCTCAAATGTTTACCCCGACCCTCAAACTATGATTGCTGGTTTTAGATTCCCCCACTATTGGGAACATCCTTTTTGAATCTGCTCTGTTTATCTCTATTAGTTTTATATAAGTCTGAGAACCCCTCTCACTCTTCTAAACTCCAGGGAAAATAATCCTAACTGACTTAATCTCTCTTCATTTGACAGACCAGGAATCAACCTGGTAAACCTTCCATAGCAAGTACTCCGTCTGTAGCAAGAACATCCTTCCTCAGATAAGGACACCAAAATTGCACACAACAGTCCAAGTGTGGCCTCACCAATGCCCTACACAATTGCAGCAAAACATCCCTATCCCTATACTAAAATCCTGTCACTATGAAGGCCAACATACAATTTGCCTTCTTTACAGCTTGCTTTACCTGTGCACTTACTTGCACTTCAATGGAAAACTCAGAAAAAGTTTCTGCCGACGATCCTTAAGTCTTCTGTTACATCACGGACAGACATCAAGCTTCAGCAAAATATGCAAGCTTGCTGTGTCCACAAGGTAGGCCATGGGTGACCAGAGTGAAAAAATACAGCACTGAACATCAGGGGAAAGTCAAATATCATTAGGACGATGATGATGTAAATTCAATGATTTTATTACTGAACAAAAAAGTTCTGTTTATGAGATCTCCTCCCCTGGGGTGATTTCCCCTGGGGGACTTGGTGACCATGATGTAGAGGACTGGGGTAAACTTAGTAAAGTTTTGCAACACCAATTTTAAATCCAACCAATTTATTTGATAGTAAATCCGCGAGCTTTCGACACTATGTTGTGCCTTCGTCAGGCAAATGCAGTGAACACTTGCAAAAGTCCAGTAAAGTTGCAAAACTTTACTGGACTTGGTGACCCCAGACCAGGTGACCATTACTCCGTGTGTTGCCTTAAAGGGATGATCAGAACAAAGACATAGGGTGGGATTCTCCAGCCACGCTCGACTCAAAACCCCAGAATCCTGCCTAATGTCAATGGGCCTCTACGTGGTCCTCCATCTGCCCTGTGACAGGCCAGACAGGGAATTCCCTCATAGTTTATCAAAAGGAAATAGGAAGTGTCTTTAAAAGTGGGGAGCCACTGCTTTTCAACCCTTAAAACTTTTCAATTTGTTCAAATTTGTTCAAACGATGAGCAGAAATTGCAAGTAATCAAGCCCAGGATTTCTATTGAAAACAGGAACCTCCCTTTTCTCTTCTCAGTTGTTATGTGTTTCTAGCATTTTTTTTTGTTTTTCTTTCATGCATCACAAAACTGCTATAACTATTTTTCTCTCAAAAAATAGTTATAGCAGTGATTAGAAAACGGTGTGAAATGATCCAGTGCCTATTTTGATGTCTGTAATGTGTAATGGACTTAGTTATATTTTGATTTGATTTGATTTATTATCATCACATGTATTGGTATACAATGAAAGATATTGTTTCTTGTGTGCTATACCAACAAAGCATACCATACATAAAGAAGAAAAGGAGACAGTCCAGAATGTAGTGTTACAGCCATAGCTATAGGGTGTAGAGAAAGATCAGCTTAACGTGAGGTAGATCCATTCAAAAGTCTGAGGGCAGCAGGGAAGAAGCTGTTCTTAAGTCGAATGATACACGTCCTCAGACTTATCATTTTCCTGATGAAAGAAGGTGGAAGAAAGTATGTTCAGGATAGTTGGGGTCCTTCATTATGCTGGCTGCTTTTCTAAGGCAGTGGGAAGTATAGACAGTGTCAACGGATGGGATGCTGGCTTGAGTGATGAACTCGGCATCGTTCACAACCTTTGAAGTTTCTTGGGCAGAGCAGGAGCCATAGTAAACTGTGATATAACCAGAAAGAATGCTTTCTGTGATGCATCTGTAAAAATTGGTGAGAGTTGTATCAGACATCCCATATTTCCTTAGTTTCCTGAAAAAGTAGAGATGTTAGTGTGCTTTCTTAACTATGGTGTTGGCATGGAGGAACCAGGACAGGATGTTGGTGATCTGGGCACCTAAAAACATGAAACTCTTGACTACTTCTACTTCATCCCCATTGATGTAGACAGGAGCATGTCCTTCACTATTCTTCCTGAAGTCAATGACTCTCCTTCATTTTGTTGACAT
The DNA here is from genome assembly GCA_024679065.1 of Sphyrna mokarran. Classification (NCBI taxonomy): domain Eukaryota; kingdom Metazoa; phylum Chordata; class Chondrichthyes; order Carcharhiniformes; family Carcharhinidae; genus Sphyrna; species Sphyrna mokarran. Next base: position 17,839,017 of record JAGIQG010000010.1, on the reverse strand, counting down.
TGAGGGAGAGATTATTGTTATCTCAGCAGTTCACTAGATTCTCTGTTTCATTCCAGTACTCTGTACTCATCATTGTTTGAAATCCGACCCAACACGGTGGTGTCATCAGCAAACTTGAAAATTGTGTTGGAGGGGAATTTAGTCATCCAGACATAGGTGTGTAAGGAGTCTAATAAAGGGCTAATTACTGAGACTTATTAAATTCTTTTGCAATCAATGTATCCAGCAGTCCCCAAAACAAGGAAGCTTTATATCGAGGTAAAAATGTTATAACCCACTTTGATCGCACATATAAAAATCCCAAGTGACAGTTTGTTCCACTATTAGTAATGCATAGAGAACAGAATCCAAAAATAAAAGCTCTGACACACACATGCCAACCTACAGAATTTAGAAATGCAAAAAGCTGACAACCTTAAAAAAAAAGTCAGATTGAAAAGAAGCTCTAAATAAATGGGTGGTACAGCAGCGCAATGTTAGCTCTACTGCCTCACAGCACCAGGGACTCCAGTTTGATTCCAGTCTTGGGTCACTATCTGTGTGGAATTTGAACATTGTCTCCATGTTTGCGAGGATATCCCTCGGGTGCTCCGGTTTCCTTCCACTGTCCAAAGGTGTGTCGTTTAGGTGTGTTGGCCATGTTAAATTGCCCTTTAGTGTCCCAAAATGTGTAAATTAGGTGAATTACCAAAGTAAATGTGAGATCTTAGGGGAATGGGGGAGGGTGTGGGTAAGATACACTATTGGAGAGCCAGTGCAGACTCGATGGGCCACATAGCCTCTTCCTACATTGTAGGGATTCTATGATTCTATGAAATACCTATTGCAAGACAAATCCTTCAAAATGAAACAAAAAATTATTTTCTTACTACATTGGATTGCAGGATTTTTATTATTATTTTAAGATAAAATTCTGATTGTTCGCATTTCATTGTTAATATTCACTTTAGTCTTAAGTTCTGCTCACTCATACTGGAAGTGAAAACTTAGTTTGTTCAACACTGAGCACTTTGCCAAAGGAAGCTTTTTCACCCCCATTTTTCGAGCAGTACTTACTGTGATAGAACTCAGTGCCTTAGTTATCCATGTCTCGCCTGAAATAATCTAATGTCCAGCAATGTCCTCAGATGCCTGCTGTGATGGGAAAAGTGCCAAGCTGTGCGTTCATTACTCAGCGCTGTCCCATAATAGATCCAAACCTACTGCGGTTCCGCGTACATTGTGCAATACAAGTTTCCAAGGACGTGGTGTCAGAGTGAGTTTGTTTAGGTTCAAAAGATAAAGGAATGAAAGGAAACATAGAAGCAGAGTGTCAAAGGTAATTTAGCATGCATCAGTCGTCACAAAACTTCCTGGTTACAATAGGTTAAAGTGGAAATCAGCTTCTGTCCTTTCCCTGCACTGCCTCTTTTGCCCTATATTCATACAAGGTGTGTTTTTGAAAGAGCTATTGTGCAAAAATAATAAAAATACGTTATTTTAGATAAAATCAATTTTTAAATTAAATTGCATTCCTTAGTTTATCCATACAATTGAGTTAGAACCCACTGAAACTTTATATTTTACACATTACAACCTGCATAGCCTTTATTCATGGTATCAACCATACTTCTGATCATCGTTATTGACAATAGCTCCTAGTAGTATGAGAAAGATAAAAGAATTTGCATTGCACATTAGCCATTAATTTATACAGTTGCATCAGTAACATATACGAAAGGGAATCAATTAATGGACAAGCAGTTCATTGTTTGAGCAGAGATGTGCCTATCACCATTATTGCCAACACACTCATGAAAGTGGGCATCATTGTCTGTGCCAACATTTATTGCCCATTCCGGAGTGCATTTTAAGATTCAATTACATTTCTGTGGGTCTGGAATCACATGTAAGACCAGACCACATAAGGACAACGTATTTCCTTCCCTAAAGGAGATTAGTGAACCAGATAGGTTTTTGGTTTCATTGTCATCAACAGACTTTTAATTCCAGATTTTTGTTAAATTCAAATTTCACCATCAAAGGTGGTGATCAAAAAGGATTTGAACCTGGGTCCCAGAATATTACCCTACCACTCTGGGATTATGAGTCCAGCAGCAATATCACCTCACCACCACTCCCCATGAACTCATAAGAATAGTATGGACATTATACTTTGACTCATCTTCATTTCGAGGCATTATCTGAGTGAAAAAAAATCTCTTCGCAGGAAAAACATCGAGAAAAATAATCCATATACTTAACTCAAAATCACTGTAAGATTTCATAATTCTTGCCACAAGAGAGTAAATGAGTTTAATCGAATAAAACCAGAAACGTCTGGAAACATTCAGCATGTTAATCAGCATCTGCAAAGATGGAAACAGCAAATGGCTGGAAGCTTCTCAACTCAGCAGAAGTGGCTTTGGAAGTGGAATTGGAAACAAAATATGAAGCTTGCATGTTTCATTGTTTTTGTCAATGAGTTTCTGTCACTGGCAGATCCTGCTGGAGGTCAGGGCAGCTGAAGACTGGAAGTGAAGGCTAGCCAATCAGGCCAATTATGGGACCAACTCCTGACAAAATCTTCCTGGAATTAGAATGAATCCTGGCTGAATCAGGAAACTAATGCTCCCAGTGGTAGGGGTAGGGAAGGAGGGAGGACCATTGAGGCCTCCCACCATTGGCTCTATTAATGCACTAAAAAAGTGCAAAAGCTGCAGCCTCAGTCTTAATACATCCTGTGGAGGGCTTTCCGATGGCCCAACAAGTGGGAAACCTTCAGATTTTTTCAAATGTTAATCAGAGTCCTGAGGGGACCTTCATTTTAAGATGTTCTCATGCTCTCCTACCAACCAGCTTTGCAATATCTACCCCTCCTGATGCTGTCTTTCCAGAGCTGTGAGCTCTCCTACTGAGAATCCTATTGGGATTTGTATTGTTGGAACATGCCCGTGTTCCTTAATGTGATGTCGAATATGGATGCAGACTTTTAATTGGGCACCTCCTTTAAGGTTGTGGTCAAGCCCCATGTGCCATCTTAATATCTGAAATTTCACAAAAGACACAGGATTTCATCCAATGGTTCTGGTCCATGGGCAGGATTTTCCAGTTGACCCACTTTATTTTTTAATATGGTGCTGAAGTCAACTTGCCATTGGCCGATGCTACGAACTTCTGGTTGTTGATGAGGTTTCCTGTTGACAACAGAAATTTACCTGCTGCTGCGTGCGGTGTGTTGCGATGATGGTGGAACCAGAAAATCCCACTGGCTTAAACGGCTGGAAAATTCTGGCCCAGGACTTTTCATCGGAATTGGCAAAATGTTAGAGATGTAACAGGTTTTAAGCAACCACAAAGGCAGAGAAAGGGGAGGGATGAGTGGATGAGGGAGTGGAAATGAAGGTGTGTCACACTAGGACAGAGACAGGAGTAAAGCATTGATAAAGAGGATGAGGGTTCAAAGCAAAGATGAGTGATAATGCAACAAGAAACAAAAACTGTACTGATCAATTACTTCAGATCATAGCCACTGCCCCTCTTTGTTTCATAGGATGGTGATGGTTCTGCCATTTACAGCTCCTCTGAAATCAGCTTCTGAGTTTTTCTAAATATTTAAATGAACATTGACTCAGATGTTGTTGTTACAAAGAGCCCTGTGCATGTTTACACCTCTGAAGATTTTGATCTTTTAGGATCAATTTTGAAGAAAAAGCTGTAAAACGAGCAGTTGGAAATTTTAAGATGTGCAATGTCTATTCCATTTTGAAACCCTGCACGCTCTAAAACCAGCCCAAAGAGGAAGTAGCAAGACATTAAGATCTTCACAGGTTGAATATTAAGTGTCATTGAGCATGAAATCCTGAGAGTGGAAGAGGGAGAGCATGCATACTTTTCTCAGAGGATGGAGAAACATTCGTCCTCCAATAAGGAATCAACGGATGTGCCCCAGACTTCAAAGAGCCAAAGAACAACGATTAAGCAAAATTTATCTCAGGTGCAGAGAGAAGTGATGATTTCCAAGAGGAAAAGTTGGAGCTTATGGATGTCCTTGACAATATCAAATAATAAAGACATTCACAAATTCTGGGGTGACAGCTTCAATAGCTACCGTGAAGATTCTCTTCATGATATACATTTGTGTGGTTTCCAAGACTTAGTTGAGAAAATTCATTCTGATCTTACAACAACCAGTGTATTCCGAGTCTATCTCCACCACAATGAGGCTACTTAAAATCCTAGCTTAAACCTTGATTGCATCCTTCATTACCAGTACATGAGAGAGCTTCAGACTTGGGCCTGGCATCAATTGATATAACAAGAGAAAATATGGCAGAGTTGGGAATTTAGGAAGAGCAGCTTCACTGAGCTGAGAGTGACTTCAGTCCTTGAATAAACCAATAAAAATAACCCTGCCACCAAAACCTCAAACTTGTATCAGTCAGAGAACATCCCATATAACTAACAGGTTTAGGGTTTGTTTAGCCATTGTTATTCTTGCCATCATGTTTATTCTGTGTTTGAATGCTAGTTTTTGGAATAATTGTGCTAATTGTTAATGGCCAGGTGAGAAAGTGTAAACTTGTTCTCTTCACACCACCTCCTCCACCAGTCAACATTAAGGTTTAAATTTATTTTTCACAAGCATATACCTTGTCCAAATTAGAGTACATTCAACCATTGAAGCTGTGAGCAATGATGAACCAATCAAGCAAGATTTTCTGCAGTTAAAGAAAGAGTAAACTTTGTAACCATTCAGTACTCGTATTCTGTTGCTGATGTTGACAAAGTTGAGGATCGGTTGAGGGAAATGAAGATTACGAGGAAAGAGGTGTTGGGGCTGTTAAGCAGCTTAAAGACATATAAAGCTCCGGGGCCTGATGGCATTTACCCCAGGCTGCTAAGGGAGTTGAGGGAAGACCTAGCTGGGCCTCTGACGCAAATCTTTATCTCTTCCTTGGACACAGGTGAGGTCCCAGAGGACTGGAGGATAGCAAATGTAGTACCGTTGTTTAAAAAAGGTCAGAGGGATCACCCAGGGAACTATAGGCCGGTGAGCTTGACTTCAGTTATAGGTAAGCTAATGGAGAGCATCCTCAGGGACAGGATGTATGAGCATCTGGAGCGCTGCGATCTGATCAGGGATACGCAGCATGGCTTCGTTAAGGGGAGGTCGTGCCTTAGGAACCTAGTGGAATTTTTTGAAGAAGTGACAAAAACAGTTGATGAAGGACATGCTGTTGATGTCATCTACATGGATTTCAGTAAGGCATTTGACAACGTTCCTCATGGTAGACTGATAGAGAAGGTGAAGGCGCATGGGATACAGGGCTGGGTATGTAGATGGGTCGAGAACTGGCTCGGGAGGAGGAGACAGAGGGTAGTAGTGGAAGTCTCTTTTTCCGACTGGAAGCCTGTCACTAGTGGAGTGCCACAAGGCTCAGTACTAGGTCCTCTTCTATTTGTGCTCTACATAAACGACTTGGAAGTTGGGGTAGGTGGTGAGATCAGCAAATTTGCTGATGACACTAAGATGCTTGGCTTGGCGGGTACAGAGGAGCAGTGCCAGACAATACAACAGGACGTAGATAGGTTGGTAGACTGGGCAGATAGATGGCAAATGGAATTTAATCCGGATAAATGCGAGGTGATGCATTTTGGCCGGAATAATGTAGAGGGGAGTTATAGGATAAAAGGTAAAACTATCCGGAGTATAGAGACGCAGAGAGACGTGGGGGTGCAGGTTCACAAGTCTCTGAAGGTGTCTTTACAGGTGGAGAAGGTGATAAAGAAAGCGTATAGTATGTTAGCTTTCATAGAAAAGGGTATAGAATACAAGAGTAGGAGTTTGATGTTGCAATTGTATAGAATGTTGGTTAGGCCTCACTTGGAATACTGCGTCCAGTTCTGGTCGCCGTACTATCGGAAGGACGTGGAGTCCTTGGAGAGAGGGCAGAGGAGGTTTACCAGGATGCTGCCTGGTATGGAAGGACTGTCTTATGAGGAACGAGTAAATAGACTGGGGTTGTTTTCCCTTGAAAGACGTCGGCTTAGAGGGGATCTAATAGAGGTGTATAAGATTATAAGGGGTATAGATAGAGTAAATGGTGGTAAACTTTTCCCACCTTCAGAAATGGATAGGACGAGGGGTCACGGCCTTCGGATGAGGGGGGCTATGTATAAGACGAATATTAGAGGGCAGTTTTTCACACAAAGGGTAGTGGGGGTGTGGAATGCACTGCCGAGTAAGGTGGTGGGAGCATGCACGCTAGGGCTGTTTAAGGGTCTCTTGGACAGCCACATGAGCGTTATGCAGATAGAGGGATATAGTAGGACTGTTTAACTATGACTTTTTTTTTTCCACAGGTAATTCGGTCCAACTTGACCAACAAGGAGCATGCATTCGGCAGGTGGTGCGAGGACAGCTCTTGGATGTTGATTCATGGTTTGCCTGGTGCTTCATGTCGTAAATGAGTGCTTTATCTGGACCATCTGAAGGGCACCATGACAGCTCAGTGACTATCGCTGTAGCTGTGCAGGCACTTGGAATTGGGCCGGTGTCTGCGGGTGTTTGCGCGTTCTCCCCATGGTTGCGTGGGTTTTCTCCGGGCGCTCCGGTTTCCTCCCACATCCCAAAAATTTGCTCTTAGGCTGATTGGGAAACAAATTGTCCCTACATTGAGACTCTTCCATATTAGGAATAACCTAAAATTAGAATAGGATAATGGAATTGTTACTATATAGTTATGACGGCGGCGCGGGCTAGTTGGGCCGAAGGGCCTGTTTCCCGTGCTGTGTTGCTCTAATCTCTAAAAAAAAAATTATTTGAGAAGATAGAGTCCAATAAGAAAAGTTAAAAGAATATGTGGTTAGGTGTCCTTTCATTGTCCTTGCAGCATGGATTTTTAAACCCTGTGACCAATTTTGTTTATTTGTTTCATTGATTTGGTTCGATATAGAAATTGTCACAATTATTACAAAATCTTCGTTCACTAGTAGCTTTCTTTTCAAACTGGGTCATGCACTTGTTCCCACAGAAAAAGGAAGGAAATAACTTTCAGTCTGTCTTTTCTGCTGAAATCTTTCATACAAACTCTCTGCAGCAACTGAGAGCCTGACCTGTTATACTTCACCCCTTGTGCATTTCGAAGGAGTTTTGGGTGAGTCCATCTGTGGCAGCCATTGTTTCAATATTCAGCACTTTGCATTTTTAATCTTCCTTAGAGACCTATGAATTTCAATTTCTTTCTTGTTCTTCATCCTTATCTTCAGCTTCATGAATTTTTCTATATAACAAATCTGTGCAGCATGCAAAAAAGAACTTCATTTTTGGGAACTCTTGCTGGGTTATATTGTGGGGCATCAACAAGATTTGTCCAGTTTTATGAAACAAGCCTTCATTGTGCTAATGATCTGCTCTGTCACTTGTTTGGTCATCTCATGGGGCTTGTTATATTTGCTATCCCCCTCTACCTGTGGATGCTCTGCTGGGTGTATTAGCCTTGGTTGCAGGGAATATCCTCAATCCTCCGTGGAAAAAGAAATTAATTGTGGTATGGTGGATTATCATCTGACAAGAGCAGAATAGCTACCTGGGTAGTGAGCATTAACAATCAGGATAATGCGAATGGCTTCACACACCAGCTGGATGTTCAAGAGATTCAATCTTTCCCTGTTAATGCAATTACAGAGGGGGCATGTCAATCCTCCAAGGTTGCAATATGTTCTTGTCAATTATTCCCCATGCCACTAGGAATCCTACCTGTCTTTCTCTCTCTCACTCTGTTTTCAAGGTTCCTTTGAGAAGGTTATAAATTTTGAGGATTGTTATGGATGACAACTTGTGAACTTTGCCATACAGTAGCAAGATATTTTCTGATAAAAGTCAGCTGAGACTGAAAAGATTCAGTGGAAGAAGATACATTCAAATCAGCACTCACTTCCATCATTCTGTACTCCTCTTTGATGTGGGCTCTGGGTTTTCATTCAACTAGTTTTGAGCATTCCTACCTCTCCAGCATCCTCTGTGGTGATAGGGCAGAGGAGGTATCACTGTGTCTGAGATACTGACATGCAGAGAATTCTAAACAAGACTTGTTTTGGTGTATAAGCTGGTGGTGGGGAAAATAAATTATTTTCTGGTAATTTAGACTTGCTTGGGGCCAGCTGTATTCAGGAAGATGTGATCCGCAGCCAGACTAACCTCAAAGTATCCGCTCAAAGCCTTCACAAATAGGTATGTTAAAAATCCCTTACTTCCCTCAGTATGGAGCTGGAAAGAGCAGAAATACTCCTCCTGTCTCTTCCACTCAAACGCTAATGGATGGGCCTGTCCAACTCCTCCCATTCTCCTAATTATTGATTCCCTGTCAATCACTTCCCAATTTTCCAATTGTGATGTGGACATGCCGACATTGGACAGGGTGGGCACAATAAGAAGTCTCACAACACCAGGTTACAGATGTTGCCAGAGCTGCCAGAGATGTTGCCAGAGATTTTCCAGCATTTTCTCCCAAGGAATTATTGATAGATCCATGGAACCAATTTGACTCTACAAATACTGCCAGTGTTCTTGGGTAGCTTCACTCCATTAAGGTTCAGTAATCAGTGAGTAGCTGCACAGGATGTTCAAAACTAATTAATGGAAGAAAGCATGAGGAAAAATTAAATAGACTGGCCTTCTTTCTCTGGAGTTTAGAAGAATAAAATGTGTGCTGAAATTCTCATACCTCTTCTGTGGCTGGGATTATCCACTCCTGCTGTTGTGAACAGAGATTTAGCTGAATACTTAGTTCTCCATTTTCACTCGCAATGGTAGTAGGGCATGTGAGACTGGAGAATTCCACCATGATCTGGAGGCAAGGGACAGAGTCTCAGATTAAAGTACAGGCTGTTGAGCACAAAGGTAAGAAGGAACTTCTTTGCATGGGAATGGTGAATCTGCCCCCTTATCCATTCCCCCCCCCACCATTACCCAGACCGATCACACCCCTGCGCCCCCCCCCCATCAGAGATGCATCTGGCCTCCCCCAGAGATCCATCTGCCCTCCATGATACCCACCTCCCTCCTGCCCCCCAGCCCTACATTCACCCCTCCCTCCCCCCAACCCCTGAGATACACCCTTGCTCTTGCTTTTCACTCCCGGGCTGCTTTCTCTGCTTTCTGCAGATCGGGGGTGATCTGATGGGCGCACTTTTTCCCATTTTTTTCTAACTGTGCATGCGCAGCTCAGAGCTCTGATCGTTCCAGCAGCGCTAAGCTTCACCCACAGCGTGAATGGAACTGAAGGTGGCTGAGAGCATATGGGGATGCCTGAAAGCAGATTCCAAAGTCGGATCTGTACTACACTCAGAATCGACACTTAAAATAAAAATGGTAAAATTGGGCCCATAGGCTGGAATTTGCCAACCATTCATGCCAGCGAGATTTTCCCATTCATCCCACTGCAGTGAATAGACAGTAAGATGGCCAAATTCCCTATCTTCACTGCAGGGAGAGTATGGTATGAATGGGCAATAAGATTGCGCCCATATTCTTTTTTTTCCAGACAACATGTGGTTGTGTCTTTTGAAATCAACGGCAAATTTTAAGGATGGTTGCTGGGAGACTGTGCCAATCCTTTATGAGAGTCGCGAGTAAATTCCAATTTGTGTATTTACTAGATTGATAATTGAACAATCTCTTAACCACTTGAAATATTACTTCAGATGCTCAGGTGAGTCAGGAAGAGTTTTGTAGCGCAGTCCAACAAGGTTCCCCAGGATCGCCATAAATTCCAGAACTTTCCCACCCAAATAGTCTTTACCATTAAGAGTTAAGGGAGAATGCCCATTCACAGGCAAGGCTGGATCAAAAGACTCCCAATAAACCAAAGAATGTTATAGCTGAAATGCTTCACAATCCACAAGAGCATTATTCCAGTCTCTCATGGAGCAGATATTTACTTAGTTGCTTCAATTACCCATGTGCAGTACACTGTGATCGAATACACCACCTCAATTCCCATTTTCCCACTGTAAGTGATATGTGTTTGTACTTTTGCTGCTACCTACTCCACAAGGAAACAGCATGCTTTATTAAAACCTATTCCATCACTTCCAACAGTCCCATGTGTTCATCAGGCAGGAATCTCACACTGAATATTATACTTAGCGAAAGCTGAAGATTATTGCACAGTTGGACATGCTAAATTTGGATGGGTGTAACACCTGCATTGTGTAATTCCTATCATCTACACATACAGGGCAAAAACTAATCTCTTAAGACTTATAATTTCCTTACTATTTATCGTGTTCAGATATATTGGAATAGTGGAAAAAAAAATAGACGTATCATTATTTCAACAGTATAGTTTAGAAGCATTTATTAATTTGTTTTTCTTTTAACTTTGATTTTTAATGAATAATCACAAGGGGAACATGGAGATTGATCACATCCTTGCTTTGAACTTGACAAAATGGAAAATAAAAGGAAAAGTGTTAATGAGTTGAAATTGAAGACATTATCCAGCAAATGTTTTAATTCATTTTCTTCGCTAACACTACTGGCAAGATTAGCATTTTATTGCTCATCCAACTGCTTTTGAGAATGTGGTGGTGAGCTGCCTTCTTGAGCTGTTACAGTGGGTACTGTGTAAGTGGGTCCAGAGTGCTGTTAGGAAGGCAATTGCACTATTTTGACCCAGAAATTTTAACTTCTGCTTTAAGATGCCATATAGTTCATATCTTCACTGTTAGGAGAGTTGTTGAAAAGCCACCTGAGTATGGCATGAATATATAACACGTGTCTATGATAACTTGCAGAAGCCTGGCGCTGTGAGGCATTAGTGCCACCCTCTAAAGTAAAAGCAAAATTTTGCAGATGCTGGAAAATCTAAATAAAAATATAAAATGCTGGAACAACAGTCTGGCAGCTTCTGTAGGGAGGGAAACAGAGTTAATGTTCTAAGTCTGTTTGCCTCAATGTCACCCTACCTAATGCTCCTTGTTATGCTGAACAGTGTTCTTGTCAGTCTAAAGTGAAAGCTTTGGTTCCTGCAGGTGTCTCAGTCCAGGGTTGTCTCCTGGTGCTGTGTGCAACTTCCCCAGCACGCTGATGGGGCGTCTTCACAGTCACTGGACACATCAGTTATTCCTGCATCGTGACAGGACTTACCATTGCTACCAAATTATCTTGGGCTGGTGTCACAGAGTTCTTCTGATACGCTGTCAGCCTCTCCGATGTCTGCTCCATCCCCATTCCCCCATCCCCACCTCATCAACATCTGTGCCCAGTCACACTGTGATCCTAAAAAGTTTAGCTAAGGAAGGATGCCATTGGATCAGGAGAGGTGGAATTTTCTTGGCTCCCATCTCTGCTAACGCTGGGATCTGAGACAGGTGGAGAATTTAGAAGTCGTAGACAGTACCCGAGGATTGAGTGCAAACTTGCAGGATCAGGTTTGATCTCAAACCAGTTGAATGAGTGAAAGTCCTTCTGGTTAATAAAGTTTTCTCATTGTTGCCACTAAGTACAGTCAATGGCACTATTCACCAATGGAAAACTAGAGATCTGCACAAATTCCAGCACTCTTACTTCCTGACTTGCTTGATCCAGGTCGAAATGCATAAAGTCATCTACTATCATGAAGGTGGTGTCAGTGAATTCCTGAATGTAATTGTGTGTGGAGACTTGAAAGATCAAACAGCTGTCATCTGTGGAGTTCAGGAAGGATCCACTAGAGTAGAAATTGAGTGTTATGATCACTTTCAGGGATATTGGCTGTGGATGAATGCCTTCCTAGTACCAGTAATACCAAATCCTGTATTAGGCACTGTATATAGATGTCGTATGATTGAGGCAGCACAATGGCACACTGTTTAGCACTGCTGCCTCATAGAACCAAGGATTGATTCCTGCTTGGGTCATTGACTGTGTGAAATTTTGCGTGTTCTCCCTGTGTCCCTCTGGATGTTCTGGTTTCCTTTCACAGTCCAAAGATTTGCGGGTTAGGTGGATTGGCCATGTTAAATTGCCCCTTTGCGATGGGGTACTATCTAAGGTAGTATCTAAGGTAAATCATGGGGTTACGGGAATAGGGCCTGATGGGCTTGTGGTCAGTGCAAACTCGATGGGCTAAATAGCTTCCTTTTGCACTGTAGGCTTCCATGATTCTACGTGACCAATCGGGAACAACCAGTTCCCTGGATATGCACAATGACACAGGTTCTCGGTCATTTGCAGGAATGACAAGTGCCATCTGTAAACCAGAGTCCACTCTCTGGTTTTTAGAGAAAACTCTCTGAGATTCATCGTCACAGTGTGGAGGAGGCCCAGTTGCCCCTTGTCCTTGGGGGTTCTCTCTTTGCCTTTGGAGAATCAAGCATCGCCATGACACTTTTCTCCTTCTGTCCTGCTTATAAACAATGAGGCTGACAGTAAGATCATCAAGCTCTACCTTGCTGACAACTTCCTCACTGCAATATCAAAGGGAGACATGTGACAATCACTCTTTATGTGGGCGCTAAGGACCGCTCTTTTACAAGTAATCACTTGCAGCTGCCTCTCAAGACCCTTTTTGCATGTTGCAAATTCCTGACCACCATGTTTACAGTGTTTATCATGCATGATGGACAACTAATCATGCACCCCTTCTGCCCGCACCCTCCCTCCTTGCCCCCGCCACTCACACCTCCATCAGCACCATCCCAAACCACATATCTGAGTGGTGGTGGCTTTGCTACTCAACTGCGTTCTGAGCTCTCATTTCATCTTTCTCAGGGGATACTCAAGTTTGCCCAGTTAACCAATGGTTCTGCCAACTGTAGCATTGGATTGGCATGTCTGCATGTAAGTAGTTAAATATAGAGGAGCAATTGTTGGCCCATTATTGCTTGAGTGAACACAATTACTTGATAAACCTAACTCCAAGCATGTCAACTGTGTTCGAGCTGAACTATCTCAGCTGTGAAAGAGTGATCATCTTTGACATATTTTTTTATTTGCCTGACCATTGTGTTCACCACCCTCCCTTCTCTATTACCAACTCATTCCCCCCATCCCTGCCATGCGTTTGTGTCCAACTTGCAGTCTAAGCTGCCATGTTGTCCAATCCCTAGAGTTTCTTTGCCTCCCATCTGTTCTGCACTGTTGCCCTTACCACAGTATCACAAAGCAGCAAGATACTCTATGGAGAATTGATTGTGTCTGAGAAGCTGCATCCTTGCATTGGGAGCTCCACAAACACTGCGCTAAGTTCAATGCACCCACCTCAGGTTACTGCTTGAAATTCAGATTGCCAGGTCCATGCCTTTAAAAACAACATGCCAATATGAAGCCACGCTGACATGGGATTTAAATTTGACCTGGGGAATAATTCTGGCACACGGCAACAATAATGGATATAAATTTATTAAAATTGTAATCCTGATGTTTGATGTGGAAATCCTGCCTGCCATTGACAAGGAAAAGGAGACAAAAGAATCCTGCATCTCCGTGACCGGAGAACACACGTAAAGCTTTTGATAGCACTGTGCCACAGCAGCAAGTATTGTATTTTACAGCACCAGGAACTGAGTTCAATTCCGGCCTTGAGTGACTGTCAGTGTGGAGTTTGTATATTCTCCCCTGTCTGCCTGGGGTTTCTCCGATGCTCCAGTTTTCTCTTCCAGTCCAAAGATACACAGGTTAGGTGGATTGGCCATGTTAAATTGTCCCTTAGTGTCCCAAGATATGTGGTTCAATGGATTAGCCATGGGGGAGGTGGTGGCCTGGTGGACTATTAATCCAGAAACTCAGCTAGTTTTTGGGTTTGAATCCTGCCGAGTCAGATGGTGGAATTTGAATTCAAAAAATCCGGAATTAAGAATCTACTAATGACCATGAAGCCATTGTCAATTGTTGGAAAAAACCATTTGGTTCACTAATGTCCTTTAGGGAAGGAAATCTGCCATCCTTACCTGGTCTGGTCTGCCAGACCAATGTGGTTGACTCTTAGTTGTGCCCTTGGGCAACTCAAGATGAACAATAAATATTGGCCGGCCAACGACAAGTGAACGTATAAAACAAATAGCAATATGCTAATTATATTTTTACAAGACTAAATGTGTAGCTTTAAACTGTACTCAGTCCCTTAAAAAGAAATCATTCTGGGCGGAGTCAGAGCAAAGCAATTAACAGATAAACTGAAACTCAAAATGTATTTGTTTTGTGTTACATCAAGGATCATTCAATAGGTGCAGGATATTGCACAATAGAAGAACGAAATAAGGAAGATTTACACTGTCCTCCATGTAAACAATTTGCAACAATTAACTTACCACATGGGGCACATGTTACTGTCACAGTACAATTGCATTCAAGGTGATGTTCATGTAAACAATGCGTACAATGGTTTCCACTGAGATTTCAACACAGATGATTTGATTTCTTTTAAACAAAACATTATTGGTGTCTGAGTTTGGCTGCAAGTCAACTTCACAACTTTTCCCTATAGTTTTGTCATTTTGAACAAGACCCCTGACTGGTGATGAAGGAGCTCTCTGATGTTGCTTCAGGATGCATACAAACTGAAATCTTTGTTTGACAGGTACTGCAGGATTTGCTGATCGAGGCTGAAATTTACTTCCACATTTTCGGTCTTTTCTTGACAGATGCTTCCCGGTGAAGTTGCGTTCACGAAAGTACCTGTCCCTGGATACTTCCAGGTGATTATGCTTGGATCTGTACATGCGTAGCTACACAGAAAATGTTGTTCAATAAGGTGCCTCACAAAACGTTGCTGCAGAAGGTTAGGGTACATGGAGTTGGGGATAAAGTATTAGCGTGGATTGAGGATTGGCTATCTAACCGGAAGCAGAGAGTTGGAATCAATGGTGCTTTTCTGGTTGTCAGTTGGTGACTAGTGGCTTGCCACAAGGATTGGTGCTGGGGCCTCAACTGTTTACCATATATACAGATGATCTGGAGGAGGAAGCTGAATTTAGGGTAACAAAATTTGCTGATGACACAAAGGTGAGTGGAAAAGCGAATTGCGTGGAGGAGGTGGAAATTCTGCAGAAAGATTTGGATAGGGTGAATGAGTGGGCGAGGACCTGGCAGATGGAGGATAACATTAACAAATGTGAGGTTATTCACTTTGGAAGAAATAACAGTAGGATGGAGTATTATTTAAATAGTGAAAAGTTGCAACATGCTACAGTGCAGAGGGACCTGGGGATCCTTGTGCACAAATTGCAAAACTTCAGTCTGCAAGGAGATCAAGAAGGCAAATGGAATGTTTGCTTTTATCATGAGGGGGATAGAATATAAAAGCAGGGATGTCTTGCTGCAATTGTACAAGGCACTGGTGAGGCCGCAACTGGAGTATTGTGTGCAGTTTTGGTCACCTTATTTGCGAAAAGATATATCGGGCTTGGAGGGAGTGCCGAGAAGGTTCACCAGGCTGATACCGGAGATGAGGGGGGCTAGCTTATGAGGAGAGATTAAATAGACTGGGCCTGTACTCATTAGAGTTTAGAAGGCTGAGGGGGGATCTTATAGATAATGAAGAGGCTAGATAGGATAGAGGTAGAGAAATTCTTTCCATTTAGAAAGGAAACCAGAACTAAAGGCACAGCTTCAAAAGAAGATGGGAGTTGGGGGGGTGGGAAGAAGCAGTTTAAAACAGAGTTGAGGAGGAACTTCTTCATTCAAAGGATAGTGAATCTCTGGAATTCTCTGCCCATTGAAGTCGTGGAAGCTACCTCGTTGAATATGTTTAAATCACAGGTAGATAGATTTCTGATAGACAAGGGAGTTAAGGGTTATGGGGAGCAGGCAAGAAAGTGGAACTGATCCACTTCAGATCAGCCATGATCTTACTGAATGGTGGGGCAGACTCGAAGGGCTAGATGGCTTACTCCTGCTTCTATTTCTAATGTTCTTGTGTTCTTACATCCTAGCAGGACCTTATTCTATGTGGCAGCATTGTGCACAACAATTAGAACTGCTGCCTCACAGCACCAGGGACCCAAGTCCAATTCTGGTCTTGGTTAATTGTATGAGGTCTGCAATTCACCCTGTATCTGCGTGGGTTTCCTTTGGGTGCTCCAGTTTCTTCCCACAGCCTGAAAGACGTGTTGATTAGGTATATTGGCCATGTTCAATTCTTCCTCAGTGTACCCCTACAGGCTTTGGACTGTGCCAACCAGGGGATTTTCCCTGTAACTTCATTGCCATATTAATATAAGCTTACTTGTAATTAACAAATTTTATCCATCCTTGTATCCTAACCAGAAGATTGTAGTCTTGTGGACGCAACAGTGGGAGTCATCTCAGAAACAGCAGAACATTCTGGAATGCTATATATAGCCTCTTTCTGATTTTGATCAGGCTGACTACTCTTAGCTGGTGTTGCCAAGCTTTACATCGTGACCATTGATTAAATTCCCAATAGCTTTGTTTTCTCTTTCTTCCATTAGAGTGAAGTACCTGATACCTTATCACCAGTTCTTTTAGAGAATTGAAACAAAAATAAATATGCCGTGTCATATCAATAAACATGAGAGACATCAAAACTGTGTGCATCAAATATTATCCTCATTTTGCTATTTTTAAAATGGATTTTCTTCTCAGCACAAGATGGGTTACTACAAGTCATACGACCACAGGATTGGCCCTTTGCTCTGGAAGCTTCCAACAGAAGTTATAGAACAAAATAATCCTCCTCTTATCATTGAAGAATCTCATATCCAGTTGTAAACACATTTTAATCTTGAAACTAGGGGATTTACAGGGATTAAAGCTCATTATTATTGCTGTGGTGCTAACAGACCAATCTCAGGCTTGCAACAGCCGAGACCCATTTCAAAAGGGCAGCATTCAGCAATAATGTACGCAATTTGTAACTTTCTAAGCTTATTCCTGTAGTGGAGTCAGAGACTCGGCACAGACAGTAGCTTCTCAAAATAAGATTCTGAACATGACTCTTTCAAAAGCTAATGGCTGGGACATGATAAGTCCTGAAACGAAGGCCTATCCCAGGCATTAAATAAATGACTCTTTGAAAATCATTGTTGACAAAGAAGGTTACCTGAAATCCTTATAATCCTTTGGTGACTGAGAAACCCTCAATCTGTTGAATTACCAATTAATTGTGCATATATATGGGCAAGATATACCTGGGCAATTTTCCACATTGCCAGTGCTGTAGCTGTACTGAAATAGCTAGACTAGGGGTGTGGTAAGTTCTGGCACACAGCACTTCAATACTATTATTGGAATATTGTCAGTGACCTTTGCCTTTGCAGGATCCAATGCCTTCAGCTGTTTTTTGATGTAGTTTGAAGTGAACCGAAGATTGGCCAAAGATTGGTATCTGTGATATTGAGGACCTCTAGATTATGCCGAGATAGATCATCCACTCATCACTTCTATCCCATTGCAACCTGTAAAATTTCAGACAGATTGGGAGCAGTGAATATTCAGTAGAAAGGCCTTCGCCAACGCAATGGAACTTCTTGGAGAAATTCATTTGGAAAGAGGATCTTCTACCAGAACAATGTCTATTAGAGAGAGAAAGCAAGGAGAATGGCTTGAGCAATCAGACATATGCAGCATTCTGATATAGACTATTTTTCAGTTTTGAACATATTAAATCAAAGGATTCTCCATTCAAAACCATTAGTGACATGAAACAGGACTTAACAAGATTATAATAAATAAGAAAACTGACACAGAGTTTCATTGAAGTCCCAGTGACAGTCAGATAAAGAAAACTCTCAAGACATGCATGCATTAAATTCATTTGTCTTTCTGAAATGAATGTATGGCTGAAAGTTTATCTCAGCCATTATGGATGCCATGTTTCCCTGAGTGTGTTGAATAAATGCTTCCTGGATCACTGCCAGCCAATAACTAAGCCAGAGGTCTTTTTAATATGAAAATTAAGTTTCCTCTTTGGACGGGAGATTCTGTCACCAATTACAGCTCTGACCACCATATTTAATAGCATACAAAATGAGTGTGTCACACAGATTTTACATCTGTTTACAGAAAATATTGTTTTCTTAATCAAGCAATTTAAATAATTCACTGAAATGTCAAGAAATGAATGGAAGTACTGGATTAGAGTGCCAAATAAAGCCTTTTATGGTCAGGGGAGCTATAGGTTCAAACTATGATTTTGACTATCATTTGTATTTTTTTTCAAAGTCAATAGGTGGGATTTTCTAGTCATTCCTGATGGCAGGATTGTCCAGTCCTACCAATGGTTTACCCCTCTCCGTGGGTTCCTCAGCAACAGAGGGTGAGAACAATTGGAAAACTCATTAACAGCAGCAGGACTGGAAGATCCTGCTGCCAGCCATTGGTGGATCACTTTCATAGCTGGAAAATTCTGCTCAACATCTGACATGTTGCTACGATCCTCATGGAGCCTGATAACGTTTTGAATAGCAAAAGGAAAGATACAGGCAAAGGGGTTTTGGTTGAGCTGAAGGACAAAGGATGACAGGCCATCCAGGAATGCATTAGAATGGAGACGATAGTAAAGAAAGACATGAGTGATGATTTTGGCACAAAGTGGGTGGAGATAAAGAGAAGCGGCAGAAAGTATCATGGAGTTGGTAATAAATTATTTTGTGATGGAAAGAGTATGTGGACAGAAAGTCATTTTGGATTAAACTGAATATCAAGTTTGGGAATACTTTGGAACATGATGATGATTTTTTTTTTATTCATGCGTGGGACATGGGGCGTTGCTGGCTGGCCAGCATTTATTGCCCATCTTTAGTTGCCCTTGAGAAGGTGAAGGTGAGCTGTGTTCTTGAATTGTGACAATCCATGTGTTGTAGGTTGACCCAAAATGCCATTCAGGAGAGAATTCCAGGATTTTTGACCTAATAACTGCGACATATGTCTAAGTCATGATAGTGAGTGGCTTCAAAAGGAACTTGCAGATGGTGGTGCTCTTTGGCATCTTTGCTCTTGTCTTTCTAGATAGAAGTGGTCTTGGGTTTGGAAGGTGCTAACTAAGGATCATTGGTAAATTTTTGCAGTGCATGTTGTAGGTAGTACACATTGTTGCTACTGAGCATTTGTGGTGGAGGGAGTGGATGTTTGTGAATGTGATGCCAATCATGCAGGCTGCTTTTTCCTGGATGTTATCAAGCTTCTTGCATGTTGTTGGAGCTGCACCTATCCAGGTAAGTGTGGAGTATTCCATCATAGTCCTGGTTTATGCCTTGTAGATGGTGGATAGGATTTGGAGAGTCAGGAGGTGAGTTACTCACCACAGTATCCCTGGCCTCTGACCTGTTCTTATGGCCACTGTGTTTATGTGGCAAGTCCAGTTGAATTTTTGGTCCATGGTGACCCCAAGGTTGCTGACAAGGGTATTTTACTGACAGAAAATTGCAGGACTTGCAGATCTGCAGGGTAACAACAGATACACGAAAGCCAGGTAGCAGAGAAGCCAAACTGTATTCTTTCAGTGTGCAAGTTGACACCAAAACTTCATCTAATATCACCAGGGCAAAATTTACACGGGAAATAGGAGGGTGCTCGAATAGATCTATCACTTCCAAGTGGAGACCTCAGTTATATTGTTTGAAGTTTATATTTGGCAATTCTAGATGGAGAGCATCACTTACATTTTATAATACAACATGTTCTGCCTCTAATAAATGACAGCAATCATATGTTTCTACGTTCTCGATAGCTTCAGTTTTGATACCTGAATACAAAAAGATGCATTTTCTTGGAAATCAGAACCCAAGGATGTGGTATATTAGGAGATAAAGAACATGTAATGCAGAGAATTAAATTCAATGTACCCAAGGCAATACTGGATATTTGGAATACTGCGACTCTGATTTATTTTTCATTAACCATCATATCTCAGAAGAGAAATGAGATAGCTTAGAGAATAGGCATAATGGACAGTGCATAGTTCAACTTCAGTTCAACAATAATGTCAGGTGGCACCTTGCCTCTTTTATTTATGGATAAAGTATAATAACAATTCATCAAATATTAATTTGAGGACAATGCCATGGCTTAATCTCTAGAGGCCAGGAAAATTAAGAATATTATGGTACCATATAGTGGGCCAGATGTGGTATTTATAACTAACACAGATCAAATTGATATAATTGTGTTATCCAAGAAAAAATTAACAAGGCATACAACTGTAAAAATATTCTCACCTTCGCTCTGAAACAATGACCTCTTCCCAAATCAAACACATTGATTTAAGTAGATGCTACAATTGCCTTGGAGCAAGAATCACAACTACAATTAGATCACACAGAACAGTCTGAATATTTGATAAGCAGATTTTTATTCTGTCAAGCGCTGAAAGAGGTACCCACCCAAGCACTCCCATTTTATATGTGTAACTGGATTGAGTTGGTACTTCAGCAAGTACAGAATACATTTACAGGGGCTCTTTAATTGAAGAGATTGAGGCAAAAGACAAGAAAATGCATTGCTTCCTGTAGAGTGAGGAGTTGCAGCTGATCCAGTGAATAAACATAATTAGAAAAAAAAGACTTGTGGGTTTATCTTTTTGTTGACAAAAAGATATAATGGAAGATTATCAAAACCGATGAATTTTAAAATTTTAAGGTGCAATTTAGACATTGAGAAGACATAATACCAGAAATGAATATGGTAAAATCAAAAACACAGACACAAGTATAAATAAAATAAATACATAGAACACAAGATTTAAAATGAAATTCAAGTGAGGCATAAGGCTCTGTTTTCCAGATCTGACTGACTAAACCCAAATTTGAATTAGCAAATCAAAACAGGAAGTGTAGGTGCAGCAAATTGGAAAGGCAAATAATACTTTAGACTTTATTGCAAAGTGGAAAAGTTAAAAAAAGGTCTCACTGAAATTATATAGGGCATTGATGAAACCAAACCTGTATTTTTGTGTACGTGTTTGGTCTCCATACCTAAGGGATTAAATATTTCCCTTAGAGAGCGCAGCTAAAAGTTCACAAGGCTGTTTCCTGGGATGATAGAGTTGCCCAATGAAGACAGGTTGAGTAGAATGGGTTTGTATTCTGTAAAGCTTAGAAGAATGAATCACATGGTAACATATAAAATTATTCAGGGGATTGTCAAAATCAACGTTGATGGTTTGTTTTCCCTTGTTGAAGAATGATTGCAATCTCAGGATAAAGGATTGACTATCTACAACTTAAGGAAGGAAAGAGTTGTGCAGTTTTAGAATCCTTTACCTGCAGGGCTGTGGTTTCTCAGTCATTGATTATATTCAACACTGAGTTCAATATTCAATGGAAACAAAGAGAATTGAGAATATGGGGAGAGGCCAGAAAAGTAGAATTGGTGTCAGAGGTTGGGGGTGCTTTTATTAAATAATGGAGCAGGTACAAGGGACTGTATTGCCCACTCTAGTTCCTATTTCTGATGTTCTTATATAATGCTGGAAATACATAACACTGTCTGCGAAGAGAGAAGTAGGGTTAATATTTCAGGTTGGTTGTCTTTCCCCCAGAACACAGTTCTTGTTTTAAGTTTGAAATATCGGTAGTTTGATCTTAAACTGAAAAGTTACACAGTATCACAATGAATAGCATTAAAAATCCAGCAAGCTTATTTTGAGTTCTGAAAGGCCTTTGCATCAAAAAGTGAAATTCTGATATTATTTATTGTTAACACAGCACGACATGGGCTTATGTTATGTTCCAAAGCCCTATTTCTTGTGTTATTCTGGTCTTGGTTCTCGCTATCTCTGAAGCAATAAAGTCAGTCACATATTCAGTTAATTATTCATTTCACTCTTGCTGAGAGATGATGTAGGAACACAGACGAAAGGCTACGCATCTTTTATGTCTGTTTGTTATCCTGGTTCACAGTAAGGATCAAGTTTAAGCAGGTTCTCCTCAGTGGGAGCCTGCCTTGGTGTGCAGATTAATAAAAATCAGGGAACTTGTAATGATAGTGATAATGAGGCATGTACTTATATTATCAAATGTGTTCCATTCCTATTTCTCCAATAATTATAGCTTCTGCGATTGTTTACAGCATGCAGCCTTCAAAGATTTTCAGACATCTCAAGTTACTTTTCTAAAAGCAAAATATGCAATTCAGGAACAGCATCTTAGAAATATTTTAATTGACTAACTTGCCTGTTTCATGAAAGTTTACTTGATATTGGGGTTAAAAGTTGTGACAGTCACAATCAATAAAAAAAGAGGTTGTGTTGTAGTATTTTACACATATCTCCCCACTCTTCTACCGTATTCAGACTGAAGTTTGGAATATAGGATCATTTTGATCCTTTGAGCCAGTTCCGTCATTCAGTATGATCATGGCTCATTCTTAATCTCAGTGCCACATTTTCACTTTCTCTCCATACCCTTTGATTCCATTGAAATCTGAAGGCTCTTATATTTCTTTCTTGAATACATCCAGCAACTTGACTCCCATGCCTTCCGCGGTAGAGAATTCCACAGCTTCACCACCCTCTGAGTGAAGTAATGTTTCCTCATCTCAGTCATAAATGATCTACCCCGTATCCTGAGACTGTGTCCCCTGGTTCTATGTTTCCCAACTAGGTGGGGTATAGGGAGATACAGGTGGTTGGCTTAGGTAGGACAAGGTGCAGGCTTGGTGGGCCGAAGGGCCTGTTCTGGCAGCGTACTGTTCTTCGTTCTTTGTTCTAAAATGTCCTCCTTGCATTTCGTCTATCTATCCCTGTTAGGATTTTATATGTTTCAATCTTCTCACTCTTGCATATTCTGGTGAATTGAGACCCATTTGAACCATTCTTTCTACATTGGACAGTCTTATCAATTCCAGTATCAATCCAGTAAACCTCCCTCTATGGGAAATATATCCTTTCTTTGGTAGAGAGACCAAAACTGAGACACCCCTACCCTTGCTAATTTGTAGCTTCTTCCATTCTCGCTGTCATCAAATATCAAATCTAAAAGCCACCAGCGACAGACATTTGATAGGTTGCTGATTATTAAGGTGTCATGACACTCAAACCAGATCTCTTAATTCAAAATCACATAATTTGTACTCCATACATGTTTACACACACATGTCCTCACACAAGCCACCACATATGTAACCTGAAATAAAAACAGAAATTGTAAAATAATCTCAGCACACCTGACAACATCTGTCGAGAGAGAAGCAGAGTTAAAATTTGAGTCTGTATGACTCAATGACTGTATGACTGTATGATTCAGAACTGGAGGGTATAGGAATGTGATGGACTATATAACTAGAGAGGAGGAGGGCAAAATAGAAGGTCAGGGAGGGTCAGAGCTAAGTTGAGGGAAGGGGTCAGGTGAGGAGCCTGAATGGCCATTTGAGGGGGTGCCTGATGCTAATGGCTGTCTCATCAGCACCACCAGTGCACACTGATATTTTTTAATCTCCCCCCCACATCTGGGGGACTGGCTCCCTGGCTTCAACCTCCTCAGTTGAACTCAATGCACCTGGCCGCCACCCCTCTCCCCTTCATCCCTCATTTCTTTAAGGCCAGAAAATACAGCTTAAAATGTCTAGATAGATAAAGCTTCAGTGAATTTGAGGCAATTTTACCAGAAGAATTTGACAAAGTATATGAACACTGAACAAAGCCCAACAACCCTGTTCTGTCAGCTATCTGCAGACATTTGAAGGCACAGTGATTCAATCAGCAAAACATTCCATTCTTTTCTGGAGCGTAAATACATGGTGAATGGATGTTAATGTATATTTTGGGTCTGCTACCAATCAAACTTGACATTTGCCCCAGAGTACACGACAACATTTTCATTTCCTGATGCTAATGACATTTGATGTTTGCTGTTGTAAGATAAGAAAGAGCACTGATTCTGAGATGCTAATACACACGATCTTTCCTCTCGGTAACTGCAGTAAAATATTGGTGGAAAGAAGAGGCAGTGGTAAAGTGAAACAGCAACTGAAAAAAATATATACAGCAAAATCAATTTTGCTGTGTGACCTGAATTCAGGATTAAACCTTTTTCATATTTTCTTTTAAGGGAAAGAAACAGATGTCTCTACACTGCTGTTGTGTTTTGCCTCTGAGATCTAATGGCCGATTTAATTAGTAGGGCCTTCTGGAAAAAAAATAATATTGCACTCTCTGTGAACATTACTCAAAATAAAATGCTTGGGTCATTTAATATCTGGTGGTGATGGCTAACCTGTAGATTGTTTTGTGAGGCTGTAAATGTGAGAAAGGGGTGGAGATGCCTGTCTACCAGCAGCTGAGGCTAGCTTTGTGGAAGCCGGGTTATCACTTTTGTCCTCCTGATCCTACAGAATCGAAGTGAAATTTGCCCATCGCCCCCTTTTTCAACCCAGCTGCAAATAGGGGAACAAGCCTGGCCCAGGCTCCAATAATTCAGGCCAAAATATCATTGGAGTTCCAGCAGGCCTCGTTTCAATATCTAAATCTCATATATTTGGCCCTCTTCTGGCAATGGCCTCTATTCCAAAGGCCTCAGCAAAATGGATATAGTCACAGCGATGGTGGGAACATGATGGGTCATTAACTTCATGCTATTTTTCGAGTGCTACCAGTCCATTTCTATCAGATGTCAATGTTGAAGAGGTGGCCAGACAAATGTTTATGTCACACCAAAACAAATGGTCCCTGGGCAAAAAGAGTTGGCTATATACATGATAACTATAATTTCACAAGCGTCCACACAACACTAATACTTGTTAAATGAGTCCAGTTCATATTTAGTGCTCCTTTACATTGTTTAAGCCAGTATTGTAATTTAGATTCTGACCCTACCTGAAGACCTGGCTCAATTCCATCAGTGGCGGAGAGCTAAAGAGAGATGTTGTATAAAAAAAACCAATATGTCAGGAAAATGCTGCAGAGTTTTTCTTGGCTGTGTTACAGCATATCATTAGACGTGCGCAAACTGCATTATCAAGAGTCTCAAAGCTCTCTTTCTGATACATCTGGTGGCACAACAAGCCATATTGTATCTGACTTTTGCAGGGGTCTAGGGTCTTTACAGTGAGACATCAGTTCTTGGATGCAATCCACTATCTGCTGAAAAAAGGATAGAATGAGTGTGTGCACCAAATAAATAAAAGACAAGATCAGAATATTAAAGTGTTGGGACAAATGTACCCATCACTCAGCCTTCTATAGACTGGCTTCTGTTCATCCTTGTCAGCTAGGCCAGAATTAACTAAAATGTAAGAGGAATCATAGGAACAGACTGGACTACCTCACTGACAATTGCACAGTGGTGACTCACATGCCACTGACATATTCAATCTTGCCAAACCTATGATTTTCAAAATGCTAAAGGTATCAAGAATATCTATACTTAGCCAATATCCCCTTTTATTTCCCTGCTTTATGTACTTAATTGGTGGAAACTTGAAACATTTTATTATTTCGCTCTAGGCTAACTCTGGGGTGGCACTGTGGCACAGTGGTTGGCATTGCTGCCTCACAGCACCAGCGAACCGGGTTCAATTCCCAGCTTGGGTCACTGCTGTGTGGAGTCTGCACATTCTCCCTCTGTCTGCATGGGTTTCCTCTGAGTGCTCCAGTTTCCTCCCGTAATCCAGAAGGCATGCTGGTTAGGTGCACCAACTATACTGAATTCTCTCTTAGTGTACACGAACAGACACCAGAGTGTAGCAAATGGGGGATTTTCACAATAACTTCATTGCAGTGTTAACGTAAGCTTATTTGTAAAAGACATTTTAAAAAAACTTAAACTCAGGCTGGATAAATCTTGGGCTGGAATTTGCACACAGCAAGCAGATGCTATGGACGGAACAAGACCAGGCATGTCTTTTGCTTCTGCCTAATTACATGACCTTGCAGTTGGAGAAAGTCCTTCCTCCAAGAACTGCTAGCCAATCAGGTAGTCAGCTGCTTCTAGTCCCAGCAGGGCCCCAAGAGCATCAGTCAATGCTTCTAGTCCACAGCAACTTGGTCACTGAAGCTAGATGCAAGGTAAGTAGGCAGGAAGGTATCACTGGGGCCAGACTGCTAGGCCAGGGCTAGGGGGACCAGAACAGAGTGGGGGAAGGGTAAAATAAGTGGTTAGAGCTTGGATAGCCTCCTATTGAAACAAGACACCAATGAGAGGAGGCAGTCCCCAACTTACCCTCACAAGTAAGTTACTTGCCCAGTTTCTCATCTTTAACCAGCCTCAATGCCACCGTCCATGAAATACTGGCAGAAATTGGATGTAGCCCTTTAAATGGTCATTAATTGGTCACATACGGGCCTCCATTGGCAGAAGCATTGATAAGCTGCATGATGTTTGTCTCACTACTTAGGACATTACTGGGGCTGAGTGAGATATAAGATGCTGGGGAAGAGATCCAATACTTTTTTAGGTGCTAAAACCCCACCTGAAAACCTACCTGTTGGTAGTTTAATTTTCTGCCCCTTCATTTTACATACTTTGTCCAAAGCAAAGATCTGAAGCAAAAATAAAATAAAAAATATATATAGTTCTTATTTTTCTATTAACCTTACGGGACAAATATCCAATAAATTGATCATTACAGTATTTCTCTGATGGGGACAAGTTGATGTAGGGTAACCAAAGTGTGTTTTCAATTTTGAATCTCCATTATTTGGACCACAAAGCTTGTTCTTGTCATGCATGTAGGTAAACCCATTCTACTTTAGGTTGTATTCAACTTTTATAAGTCAAAAAATCAATGGGACATAAACCAAGTGAGCTCTATACCTGCAGGCACCCATGTTGCCAATTCAGCACCCACATTTTCTTTGTTAGACTCCAAAGATCAACCAAGTAACACTCTCAGAATACT
Source organism: Sphyrna mokarran (assembly GCA_024679065.1). Taxonomy (NCBI): domain Eukaryota; kingdom Metazoa; phylum Chordata; class Chondrichthyes; order Carcharhiniformes; family Carcharhinidae; genus Sphyrna; species Sphyrna mokarran. The sequence continues at coordinate 17,812,253 of JAGIQG010000010.1, read as the reverse complement.
TAATTCAATCATCTCTCTCACTTCTGTATCTTGGAATCCTTGTCTTTTGTATTTTAAGTGACAGTTTTAAGATAGCATTAAAGGATTAGTTGTGTTTGATTTGATTAGTGAATCAATGTTCACGTTTGTCTCTATCAAGTGTGTATGAATGGGATCTGTCTTAGATCGTTGTTTTTTTTCATCTACATATGGTTTTGGAGGTCTGCACATTGTGAGTAGTATCTGAGTAGCTATGGAGATGGCACAGGGATATGAAGGGTTGTGGAGGCAGCAAGTTGACATGGGGGCATGGAGAATATGAGGAAGAAGGAGGTCTGAAGATATGAGAGGGCATGAAGATGGCATTGGGACAGCGAGGGTTGAAGGCTAAGCTTAACAATTGCCTATACAAATGAGGAAAAGTCTCACCAGCCACCTAAACACCTGCCTGCTTCCATGGATGAGTCTGATCTGTCTCCAGTGGGAATAAGCCTTTCTCCATCCCAGTTCTACTTTGTCAGGATGACAATATGGCAGGCATGGATGTTTTTAAAGGAGATAAATTTGTCCGGTCTTAAAATTTTCTGACTTTAGCTTTGATGATGAGAATCTTTGCATCTGGTCTCAGCCAGCCTTTCTGGAGCAAAGAAATCTTTGGCTCTCCTCCATTCCACCCCATCCTTTGCTTCTGTTTCTATTTCTCTTTGTGCACTGTGTCCCCTCTCTGCTGCTTTTCCTCTATTTCCAAGTCAAGCTACAGCCCAAGAGTGAAATATTGGGGCCATTAAAAGCCAGCTTTTTCCTGGTAGGCTGAACAATTACTCTGATCTCCTTGTCAAGACCATAGCACCATTCCCTTGGAAATCTTTAAAGTTGGCTAACTCCTTCAGGAACACAACATTGTATTTCCATTAAATACATCAGCAAAAAGCAAATCAAAAGCACATAAACTGGAAGCTGGATGAATGATATTTTGCTATTGAGGGAGATCTCTTGTGGAGTTGAAACTACAGGGGTTATTATGAGAGGATACTGAACAAACCCATGGAATCTAAAATGACAGATTGGCATTAGAGTATGTCTGATCCAATCCACTCATGCTTTGGATGCACATGTATTACATACATGCAAACACCCTGGCTGGAATATTCCAAGCTCGCTATGGCTGGGATTCTCTGGTCCCACTGCAGTGAATGGAGTTTTGGCTGAGCACCAAATTCTACGTTCTTGTTGAAGCGATGGAAGACGTACAGCATCGGAGAATTCCAATCAGTGTCAGCCAGGACATGGGTTGTTGTGACCAGAGTCATCCTGAATTCTATTCTCAAATCAGGGTTCCCACAGTTCTAGCAACAGCATTGCTTCAAAGCCCAATTTTACAAATAAGGTTTACAGGGCTAATGCCAAGCTCAGAGAACAGCATGTTTTCTGAAACAGGGACTAATTAAGCAAAACCACTTGAACTTGAAGGAGGTCCTTTCACATGTGTGCACATGCAATACACAGCTTTTTGCTCCTAGAGTGCATTTCAAGGATCCAGACACAGTCCTCAGTGTACCCAACAATGCCCTCACCTATTAAGTCCCAATTTGTGTCCCAGGCACATTAAAGAGCCTGCATATGTAAAGCACTCCCTTTGCCAGAGGAACCTGTGGTGATTTGTAACTAGCACCAGCATAATTCTCATCTTACAGTTCAGTTTTCTTCTTTATTCAAAGGGGGACCGAGAACTCTAGCAACTTCACATAACAGGTTTTGGCTTCAGCCTTGTTACATGGGTACAGCTGCTCCACAGTGAATTGGATGGGGCTTCAGCAGCCAGATGGTGCAACTTGCAATTCTGGCTGGAGATGTTTTCCTGAGGTAAGTTCATTGCTGAAACTGTGCTGGCCCCTTCCCTTAAATACTGCTCCAATGAATACCTGCTGTGCCATTGGATTTTAATTAGGTGCTAAATGCCATTACTCCCTATATATAGAGCAGAAACTGCCATTTTAGGTACATCAGTACATTAGTACATGTTATGAGTTTAAAGCATGATGCATCATGCATCATTTATTCCATTTGTCACATGAAAATGAATAATCACTCAATAATATCAGCAGGAAGCTAACAATCATGACCTCAAAGTGCCCATTTCAATAAATTTCAGGATAGTGAAAAAGATTTGACAATTGTCACAACACTGGGTGATTGGTTTTTGTGACATCCATAAGAAAAACATTAAGAATTCTAAACTTAGCACACACAGATTGACTTCCTGCTGTATGAATGAAATGAGAGTTCCTGAACAGATCTGACATCAACAACAACTTTTGTTTATATAACACCATTATAATTATAAAACATCCCATTGACATCATCCCAGGAATTTCTTTAAATTAAATTTTATACTGAGGGGAGTTATTCATCAGCCCCATTCATCGCTAGCGGTAATCCCATTGGATAGGGTTTGAGGGGGGGCTAAAATGAGATTGGAAACCCTTGCAATGCTCATACTGAACATGCTCAAATTAGAACACATCTATTTTAAATGTGATTTGTGGGCTTGAAACCCAATTCAATGCCCTCCCACCATTCACTCACTTTCCAGCAGGCATTGCAGGGTGAGCTCTGGTGTTGGTCATGAGCAGCGTGGATGTTGGATGTGGGGGGAGGAGGAGGGATCAAGGAGGTAAGTCCCATGCACCACTCTACCACTGCCCTGATGCAGAGGGATTGTCCGCCAAAGTTGTTAGGGGTTGGGTGGACTCGGATTAAGGGCAAGTCTTTGACCTTGGCGCTCCACCTAGGGATGGGTGTTTCATGGCTGGACTGCCCCTTCTAGCCCTGGGAAACCTGAAGATCAATCCCAGCATGGTAACTTCAGGCTCCTGTCTGATCTGGGCTGTGGACTATGAAAACTGTGAAGAGGGCTGGCCACTTAAATCTTCATGCACCCTGGACAGCTGGCAGGCTTTCAAATCCCCACTGCACTCTATTCACAGAAGGAATTTTTCTTTCTCTTTCTCAGAAGTGTGGCAAGACCCTTTTCAATTCCTTTGACTGGCAGTAATCAATCACTTTGATGAGGGGGGATTCTCTTCTTGCTTGCTTATCCCCATTCTTTTAAGACAACATTTATTTCATGTCCCTGGGCCTTCATAGAAAGCTCAAAGCTTTTGAAATCCCTCAAGCCCTTTGAAAGGCATTATTGCCATTCAATTTCAGTCCTGACCTTTTAACTCTGCTTTGATTGACAGCTTAATGGTTTTTAGACAGACTGCAGATCTTAGAGTCTGTAGACATGGGAACATGGACCTGGACTTATTTGGGAGTAATCATTTCCATTGTTGGGGGAGGGACGCCTCTCTATGAATGCAGAGGTTAGGCCGCTTTTAATAATGCCCTGAACAGCCAGGCTACCGGTGTGTTTTATGCTCTGCATATATTTAAATGGTTAAGGTAGGTGAATCCCACTCATAGCCACTGCTAACAACAGGACGAAACACTCTGATTATCCTGCTGTCATGGGAACTTAGAGCCTATTTGGGTGAATTGCATCCTGAGTCACAAAAGGAAACATTGAGAGAAATAACAGGAATACGTTATAAAAGAAAAAGGGGGAAGCTGAGAGGCAGACAGGTTTAAGAAGGGATTTCCAGAGCTTAGGGAAGGCAGTTGAAGACATTGCTACCAATGGCAGGCACATGGATACTAGATTTACCATCTTTGCTTCCCCATCTGCAGCCCTGGAACCAATTTGTCAGGCCACGCTATCACTCCCAGGGGGTTAGAAGGGAGGTGACAAGTTGGCACTTCTGAAAGAAGAACTGATGGGGGCTGCAGTGCGGATTTGGGTCACCTCATGCCTGCATGGTGTTGAGGGGAGAGCACAAGTGGGGTGACCTGTTATTTTAGTGGTGAGGGGAGGACGCCCCTGTTTGCTGAGAGGTTGGAGGTGCTTGACGATGTGCACAAGATCAGAATTGAAAGAGTGCTGAGGTCTCAAAGTGTTGTAAGGCTGGATGACGTGATGAAAATGGGGTGAGACGAGTCCTTGGAGATTTTTGAAAGCAAGGATGAGGATTCTAAGATCAAGGCATTTCTGGACTAGGAATCACATAGTGCTAGAACATAGACCATTACAGCACAGTACGAGCCCTTCGGCCTCAATGTTGCACCAACCAGTGGAACGAATCTAATGACCCTCTAACCTAAACTATTTCAATGTTATCCATATGTCTATCCACTGATCATTTGAACGTCCTTAAAGTTGGCGAGTCCACAACTGCTGCAGGCAGGGCATTCCACACCCTTACTACCCTGTGGAGTAATAGGTAAGAGAATTTAATAGGATAATGGGAGTTTCAGATAGTATTAAGTTCAAGTCCCACATTCTTAATACAGGAGCAGCAGTATAAACATATAAGAAAGCTCCAATGTTTGTAAGTTTTCACAAATGTGTTACAATCATCCTCAGAAATTCAGAAGATAATGTATAATTTGATATTCTGAAGATGATTTATAAATGTATTGCAATTTCTGCCTTTAGGTTGGCATTCTCAGAATTTCTCATGTTGCTTAACTATTTCAACCAGAATGATGAATTGAAGGCAGTACACTTATAAAACACATTAATCAAATTATTGACATGTTAATATCATCCTCTTGTTTTACTTGGATACATAACAACATAGGAAATATAGTAATCCACAAATATATTTTCGCCAACTTTAAATGGAAATTAACTGTCCACATTGAAGTGACATATTTATACCTGGGGAAGTACATTTCAATCATGACAAATTTCTTCTCTTCACAAGTCAGTGTTTCCTTTTCATTGAAGCTGGGTTATCCTTTGCAATGTGCTTCATAAAAATAGCACGGAGTGCAACAAAAACTCTCCTAGCAACCACATTGCTGCTAATGAATGAAGCAATTTACACGGTTGGTCTACCTTTGACAGACCAATGATTTTTGCTCCTGTTTAATTGAATTTAATTGTATAAGGTTAATAGCTGTAGGTTTCTGCCGGTAGAAGTACTTTACAAGATCGAACCTCTAAGATTGGAAAGGATGTCTGAGTGAGATAAGGTTTGTCAAGGCTTGTTACACAGATTCCACACCATTCTTTTTTTTTGTCTAACACTAAAATGGTTCCTTTGTGATCTAAACTGCTGCCATAAATGGATTAACATTAAACAAAGACATCGCTGGCTGATTAAATATTCTAACATTTAACAAGATAACAGTTCACAGTGTTTCTATATTTTCCTATCTCTGCATTTAATTGCGGAAATATACAGTACACACCTGCAGTTAAATTTTCAGAATTATAAAAAAGACATCAGGAAAATCATATGCTATGGAGGAGGCAATGGCCTCATGGTGTTATTGCGAGATTATTAGTGCAAAAATTTAGCGAATGTTCTGTGGACCAGAATTCGAATCCCGTCACAACAGCTGGTCGAATTGGAATTCAATAAAAACAAATCTGGAATTAAGAATCTACTGATGACTATGAAACCGTTGTTGCTTGTCGGAAAAACCCACCTGGTTCATTAATGTGCAACACGGTGACACAATTGTTAGCAGTGCTGCCTCACAGTGCCAGGGATCCGGGTTCACTGTCACTGTCTGTGCGGAATCTACAAATTCTCCCTGTATCTGCAATGGGTTTCCTCCAGATGCTCCAGTTTCCTCCCACAGTACAAAAGACGCCCCAAGTGTACCTGAACTGAGGTGTGACGATGAGGGGAGTTTCATAGCAACTTCATTGCAGTGTTAATGTAACTCTACTTGTGGCAGTGATCCTTATAGTAATCTAATGATCTCTAGGGAAAGGAATCTGCTGTCCTTCCCTGGTCTGCCCCACATGTGACTCTAGAGCCACAGCAATGTGGTGAACTGCTTCTGAAATGATCTCACAAGCCATTCAATTCAAGGGCAAATAGGGATAGAACATAGAACATAGAACATTACAGCGCAGAACAGGCCCTTTGGCCTTCGATGTTGCGCCGACCAATTAGGAAAAAGCAATGACCCTCTAACCTAAACCATTCCCTTTTCGTCCACAAACTTATCTACTAACTTCTTAAACACCACCAAACTTGGCGCATCTACAACTGACGCAGGCAGGGCATTCCATACCCTTACCACCCTCTGGGTAAAGAACCTACCTCTGACATCCGTCCTATAACCATCACCCCTTAATTTAAAGCTGTGTCCCCTCGTGCTAGCTTTCTCCATCCTTGGAAAAAGGCTATCACTGTCCACCCTATCTAAACCTCTAATCATCTTATATGTTTCAATAAGGTAAAATAAATACCTTATTGGTATTTATGGGTATAAATACCCATGTCCCATAAATGAATGAAAATAATACAGTGTGACCATGAGTGAGAAAATATATTTATTCACCAAAGAGAAATTTATACACTATTATTATATAAAATTATTTTGATTCATTTTTATGTATCCGTTAAAATAAATCTCACCATCCATGCTGATTTTTATTTGCTTCTGTAGCAGGTGCTTAGTTTCGAGGTCTGTTCTATGTTCCTATTATTATAATTGTGGGAGTTTCTTGCTTGTCTTTTGCTTGTTAAACATTTTATGACTGGCAGATTGATGTTGTCTGAACTCTAGCTATTCAACCTTTCTTTCAGACTCGCTAGAATTGTTCTTCCCAAAATGTTACCATTGGTCTGTCCAATCCCATGTGCAATCATTTTTATCCAAGACGCCCTGCCCCCATTAATACAGAGCATGATCGACATGATCGACCTTCTCATCTCTTCTGGCTCAGGATAGTTACAGTTTTATCCCTCTTTGGCTGCTGAGTAATTGAAGTTTTCCGTTCTCATTAACATCTACACTTACCTTTCTATTTTGGGTTTGATGGTTCTTGCCCTCTTTGCTACCACTTTGTGGGTTAGATGCTGGTAACAGCTTTTAATTGCAGCCCAGCTAGTTAGATGCTGAGCAGGGCCAACACATAAGGTAATCATTTTCAGAGAAATCTAAAGATCATTCTGCACTCCCTCATATTACAAATAAAATTGAAAGAATATTGGAACTAACTAAATGGATTATCCTTTTCTGCCACTGCTGAAAGTGGCTGTCAGCTAGAATTAGATAGGTTGGATTGCATTTGAACATTAATTTGAATAATGATTTATTTATTTAATATAATATTGTTATGGTGAATAAAGTTTTTACAAATAATTTAATGAGACTTTCCTTTTTCACACTTCATGGCACATAGTTAAAATTGCAAATTGCAACTCTCGCTGGCAAAGTACTACTAAATTCAGGAAATAAAAAAAATTCAAAGGAAAAGGCAACCATGCTCAGGTCCAGCAGATTTTCTGCCTTTTTGCTATGCTCCCCAGTGAAGTCCCTCTAGAACTGGAGAATCCAAGAACAAGGGTATCTAAGGACTTGGGCATTGCTGGAAGAATGAAAAGTTCAAATCCAGGGAATGTTGCAGTGTTCCCGGCGGCACCGCTGGTACAGAAGATCTTCCAGCCTCAAACTGGCCAACTTCTCTGATGAGATGGCTCATTGGTTGTTTTGGCTTTGGGAACCACAACACCAATCAGGCAAGTGTCTGATTGGCTTTTATTTGCTTCAAAATGTCCATAAATGACCTTGGTGGGGATGGCACCAGTTCTCTAGCCATTTGAGACAAGACCACTGTGCAGCAATTAAATGATACACCGTTCAAAAACAAAATGGTATTTATGTTCAGAAGCTAATTTCAATATATTTTACTAATTTGTGAAGGTAGAAAAAAATACAATATTGATATTTGTTGTTCTGGACATATTTTTGAAGATGAGACAATTGACTTTATACATTTGTTAGTTTGTAATTGCAATTTATGCAATGTAAAGTGAGGACCCAATCTATAACACAGTTAAGACTCCAATAGGTCTTGTATATTACAGGCTATATTACAGGCAAAGTCTTCGCTCTCTGTGGAGAACGAATGGTCATGATGTGGAGATGCTGGCGTTGGACTGGGGTAAACACAGTAAGAAGTCTCACAACATCAAGTTAGAGTCCAACAAGTTTATTTGGTAGTAAATACCACTAGCTTTTGGAGCTTGCCCCTTTGTCAAGTGAGAGACGAAGCCTGACGAAGGGGCAAGCCCCGAAAGCTAGTGGTGTTTACTACCAAATAAACCTGTTGGACTTTAACTTGATGTAGTGAGACTCCTTACTGAGAATGAATTGTGCTAACCATCCATGATGCCTGCACTTTTACACAGACTTTCTAAGGGTTTTTGCATCTAAATCTATTATATTTAGGAAGCCAAAGCAGCATCACTCCCTCTGCAAATGTTCAGGACTACAATAAAAAAGGTCACTAAAAATGTATCTTCTTCACAAATATCTAACACATTGTTCTCCTGATCATTTCAATGTTTCTCTGATGGGAATAGATTGATGTACAATGATATCATATCTAAAGTATGCCTTCTGTTTTGAATCCGGCTGAGTGGCTTAGTAGTTAGCACTGTTGCCTCACAGTGCCAGGGGCTGGGGTTCAGCTCCAGCCTCCGGTGACTGTGTGGGATTTGCACTTTCTCCCTATGTCTGTGTGGGTTTCTTTCGTGCGCTCTGGTTTCTTCTCACACCCCAAAGATGTGCGAGTTGGGTTGTTTGGCTATGCTAAATTGACCCTAAGTGTCAGGAGGATTAGTAGGGTAAATATACGTTGTTACAGAGATAGGGCCTATGTGGGATTGTTCTCAGTGCTAGCTCGATGGGTGTATTGGCCACTTTCTGCACTATAGGAATTCTATGATTCAACGGTTCTATGATTCATGAAACAGATTGAAGGATTGTTACCAACTACTTCTAAGTCTGAGCCAGAAAATGTTGACAAAAGTAATTCATTCAATGTCATCTCAGTGGCAGAAAAGAAGATGGGGTACCCTTTATAGATAAATGAAACAGAAAGTAAAAGTAAAGATAAATGTTTAGATGTTTTACTTTTGTATCCCCTGGGATACAATATAATTGGAATCTAAGTGAGTGAGACTCTGGACTTGGAAAGTAAATTTCCACTGCCAGAGTGATTTTTAACAATAGTTAAGACTTGGCACACCATGAAAAGTTTAATTACGCTGGAATGGACAAACCCCAAGATTTCCTGTGTATTTTGTAAGTATGCAACGTAAGAACAGCAACTTCATTCCATTCCATTCATTTTAATGATGAGTCTCTTTGTTAGGAACCTATCTCAAACCTCCTGTCGATAAGAGCAACTCAGAGAGCAATTTCCAGACTTCCACATTCAATTGCAGACGTACAGTCACCACAAGTCCAACTTATACTTTGACCTGTTGCGCCCCCCCCACCCCCTCCCCACCCCAATGCCAGTGTACATTGCACTTGTGGTGACTGGATGTCTGCAGCTGAATGTGGAAATCTGGGAATTTGGAGGTCTGTTAGCTGCATCATCATCTGTAAATCACAATTTGTCCCAACAGGATAATCAAAATTCCAGGGATAAGTATAATCTCCCCCCACACCCCCCAAGCATAGATGGGTTTCAGGTGGCTGAGAGGTAATTTTTTTTTGCTTCTTAAACACACCCCCAACTCAGTTTCAATGGGACTGGCCCAGCAAAGGTCACCAATGTAATTGCAGGTGACAGTATGATCAGTAAAATCTTTAAACAAGGCTGCCTACCTTCATGTTAATATGATTTTAATTTCAAACATTTATAGGGTGATGCTCCCAGGACTCAGAAATCTGGCTGCCAAAAGGCAGTGAGAAGAGTTGAATCTGTGAATTGGATACAGTTACAGCACTGCTTGTGAGTCATAAGTACAGAGGAATGTTTCTTCTAGTCATCACAAGTTAACCTTGTGTTCAGCAAACTCAACCAGTGTGCCCACGACATCTGACTCCACCACTGCTTTATCTGCAATCGCACCCCACTGCCCATCAATTACAGAGCACAGATTCAAAAAGAGTAGCAATGATGTAAGGAAAGAAAGTTCACCCAAAGGATAGTTAGAGTCCAGAACAAATTTTCAAAGAGGGTGGTGAAGGGAGGTTTGATTGAGGTATTCAAAAGGGAATTGGATTGCTACTTGAAAAGAAAGAATCTGTAAGATTACAGGATAAGGCAGGGGAATGGGACTAGGTAGAATGCTCTTTCAGAGAGCCAGTGCAAACACAATGGGATGAATAGCCTCCTTCTACACTGTAAAGATTCTGTGATTTAATCTTTAACTCTCCTTCCCTCAAATCTCTGATTCCTCCAGCCCAGTTATCTTCCTCTACGCTTTCCTACTTACCTGGCATCTGCTGCCCAGCTACTTTCCCACTTCACAAGCAGCCAACCTCTCAATCAATCTCACTTGTATCCTGGAGCCATCTCTTCAACATTCATTCATAGCACATCACCCAAAGGGCACAGCCAGTTGTGTGTGCAAATGTGATTGTTTGTGGACTGCATGTCATCTCAGAAGGTTAAACGCGAATATTTTCATATTCAATACTTCAAATAAGGTAAGGTCTCATGTTATATTACTGTATATTATTTAGCATTTCATTTTTCAATCTGAAATTTAGGTTCAAATCTCATTCCAGACTCAAACACCTAGTTTGGACCAATGCTGCAGTACTGAGGGAGTGATAAACTGTTGGAGAAGGAAGGCAATTATGCCTTCTGTGTATCTGTACGATTACCTCTTCTGAATTCTAAGAATCCCATGATACTACTTCAAATGAGAGTAGGAAGCTCCGGCCAATATTGCTTTTTTAATCAACACCACCCGAAAACAGACTAACCGATGATTCACCTCAAATTCTCGAATCTTGCTCTGTTCAAAATGTTTTACCAGCATGTCAACAGCCATTGCTATTCATCTCAAGGCACTTCAGGAAATTGTGAGAAGGTGCGATACGAATGAAGAACTTCTTTTAACGCTGCTGTTTTCACGAACAGGCAAACTACATTCTGGAATTCTCCACTCAATCAGATTTCAATTCTTATCAGTTTCATCCTTTTACAGTTCAGGATACACTTTTTTTTTCTTGGTAGCTGCAGTTTGGATGGCAGCTCGTATACCATTTGGATTCCCAATCTTGCAATTGATATAACAAGGAAATAATTCACATCCAATATATCTATTATAGTTAAGAGGTCCATCATTCAATTAAACAAATGTGAATCAAAATCAACAGGTTGAGGTTGGCTGAGTTCAAGGAAAGCTGAACTAAACAGACCAAGCAGGTCTTGCATTCAGTGCTGGTGGGAGGTGGAAAAATTGGGAGAGAAACCTAGCATGGGGCAAAATCCTCAGAACACTAATTACAGTATAATGGCTTAAAAATGATGGTGAAGAGATAATGATATGTATCATGATCTAACAGAAATATCAACATAAGTAAGTCTCTAGCTGGGGGTTTTTTGGTTCCCATCACAGCATTGCTTTTGGTGGCAGAGATGGCCCCACATTACCCAGTGGCGGAACCTTCTGGTCCATCTGGAGTTTCCCATTGATTCCAATCCCTTCCCGCCAGAAAGCCCCTGGCGGGGGCACCACCATTGACAGGACCAGAAGGTCTCACCATCATGAAGAGCCGGAAAATCACTCCCTCTGTGAGAAATCATAGAATACCTACAGTACAGATGGAGGATATTTGGTCCATTCAGTCTGCACCGACCACAATCTCATCCAAGCCTATAACCCCACATATTTACCCTGCCAGCCCCCTCATGCTATGGGGAATTTTAGCATGGCCAATCCACCTGCACATCTTCGGAGTGTGGGAGGAAGCTGGAGCACCGGACGAACCCCACACAGACATGGGCAGAAAGTGCAAGCCGCACACAGAGAGTGCCAAAAATCAAACCCCAGATCCCTGTCACTGTGAGGTAGCAGTGCTAACCACATCTGAAGATGGAATAGTCTGGTTCGATTTGATTTGCTTTGATTTATTATTGTCACACGTATTAACATACATGAAAAATATTGTTTCTTATGCGCAATACAGACAAAACATACTATACATTGAGTAAGAAACAAGACAGTGCAGAATGTAGTGTTACAGTCATAGCTAGGGTGGAGAGAAAGATCAACTTAACGCAAGTAAGTCCATTCAAAAATATGACAGCAGCAGGGAAGAAGCTGTTCTTGAACCGATTGACATGCGAACTCAGACTTTGTATCTTTTTCCTGACGGAAGAAGGTGGAAGAGAAAATGTCTGAAGTGTGTGGGGTCCTTAATTATACTGGCTGTTTTGCTGAGGCAGTGGGAAGACAGATCAATGAATGGGAGGCTGGTTTGTGTGATGGATTGGGCTGTATTCATGATCTTTTGTAGTTCCTTGTGGTCTTGGGCTGTGATACAACCAGAAAGAATGCTTTCTAAAGTGCCCCTGTAAAAGTTGATGAGAGTCGTAGCTGACATGCCAAATTTCCTTTGTCTTTTGAGAAAGTAGAGGTATTGGTGGGCTTTCTTACCTATAGTGTCAGCATGGGGGGGCCAGAAGTGCACAAGTGAGATGTGCTTACCAGACCTGAGTCACTTGGGTAGAAGGAAACCTTCCTAACACTGAGGCCACATTTATACGAAGTAAGATCCAAACACTCGTAACATGGTAACTAAACCACAAAATATGGTGGCAGTGATGGTGATTTCTAACAATGATTCAGTGACATTGACAGCACACCATGGAGAGAAATTGAAAGAAGAATTCTTCCAAAGAATCAGGACCTTGGACAGAGGCAGACAGAGAATCAGTCACTATGTCAGCACCAGTTGAGCATTCACTGATGATCATTGCCCCTGTCCAAAAACCCAAAGATCCACAGAGAAGCCAATATTGGGAGTTATGACAAAATCACTTCCTGAATTATTGAGCAGCATTAGGTTTACATGTCAAAGAGCAGAAGCATTAGTTGAATTCAATCCTCTGTGCAGTAGGACCTGTTGCTAATGATGTTCTCCTGAAACATGAGCTGGAATTCTATCGTTCAGCCTGACATGGAATTGGAAAGATGGGAAGTGTGCGGCAAGGAACAGAAATGTCTGTTCACCTGAAGTGGGAATTTCCAATCTCAGTCAAGCGGGCTGTAAAATCCTGTCCATTGAGTAGAAGAGAACTTCCCAAAATTCAAAACTGTCCAAATTTAATGCATATTTCAGCCCAAAGCAAAACAGTGTAATCAAACGAGCTTGATTCAATCAGAGATTCCGAAGGCTAGTGGAATCTGTCAAATTGTTTCTTATAGAGCCATGCTGGCTATCCATTTGTTGCAGATCAACTGCAGTGATGTTGGAGTGTGCAACAAAAATCTTTTCTGCAGACAAAAGACAACCTGATACTTGATCAAACAGTTCACTACATGAGGCGAGCTAAAATCCATTAAAATATTGAGGTTTCAGGGGAGTCTGTTAGTTGGGTAGGCCCAAAATTGTCAGCTACGCCCACTCAAAATCCCCTTAAACTGGTGAAAGAGGATGAAACCCCCAGAAACAACCATGTTGAGATGCCCATGCTGTGGTGTGAAGAAACAGCACAGAAAGCAACTGGTCCAGCAGGGGGCAAAGTGTGTTTCCAATACAGTGAGAAAGGATATTTCTATGAATCTAAAAAGTTCATTCAAGAGAGAAAACAAATGATCATCTGTGAAAGACAGACAATTCATGAATTTTGGAATAAGGAAAGAAATGAGACAACAGCTTCCCTAGGAGGAGTAAAAGATCAAGAACATGAATGTCCTGGTCCAACCATGCTGACGCTAAAGTTAAAAAAGCCCACCAATGTCTTTACTTTCTCAGAAGATGAAGGAAATTTAGCATATCAATTACAACACTCACCAAATTCTATAGATGCATCATATAAAAAAACATCCTTTCTGATGTATCACAACTTGATATAGCTCCTGCTCTGCCCAAGTCTACAAAGAACTACAAAAGGTTGTGAATATTACCCAATCCATCAGGCAAACCAGCCTCCCATCCATTGACTCTGTCTACCCTTCTAGGCAAAGCAGCTAGCATAATTAAGAACCGCATATATCCTGGACATTTTCTCTTCCACCTTCATCAGAAAAAAGATACAAAAATCTGAGGTCACCAAACGGCTCAAAAACAGTTTCTTCCCTGCTGCTGTCAGACTTTTGAGTGGACTTATTTTGCATTAGGTTGATCTTTCTCTACATCCTAGCTATGATTGTAACACTAAATTCTGCACTCTCTCTTTTCCTTCTCTATGAATGGTGTGCTTTGTCTGTATACATGCAAAAAACAATACTTTTCACTGTATACTAACTAATATATGTGACAAAAATAAATCAAATCAAATGTTTGTTAGTTACTTTGAAATTAAAACTGGCTTCAAACTTGACACTGCTGATTGTTTGAAATGGTTTAAAACAATAGATCCAGCCATTAAGCATTAATTACAAGGTCCAGTATGAACAGATTTCCAAATAAAAGGTCACATAATTGGCACTTTTTGCCATAATAGGTGTCAGATTACAGAAACCCTCTATCTTTTGCACAGTTAAGGCCTATCTTTCTGAATAGAAATGTGTTTTTGAAGTGGTAGATGGAATCTCTACAGCAGGACAACCAGGTATCGCCAGAAAGAAATTTCCAAGGTTGGGTGACAAACTGATGGACTTCCATTTAACAGCTGGTGAGGTTTATTCAGTGAGCAGTGAGTCATTAGGCGTAGATTGTAGATCTCATGGTTCATTTCAAAGATATGCCATAAGGTGCCGAAACAGAAGGCACTGCACCATACAGAGACCATCCATGAGAAGACCTCCTAGACTTAGGATGGCTCTTTCTGGAAGAAGGTTACAAAAAAAATAAGCTGTTGTAATAAGAATTGAGTTGTCGGAAGATCCTAGATGTTAATATGCCATTTGAACCTACTCTGAACCATATACAGTATGTGTTTGCTGTTGAAGGACAGAATTTGTATCTTTGTCCCACTGAACTCACCAGAGAGAGGTATTGTATATCACTGGCCGAGCATGGTGAGCTGTCTGGGGAGAATAACATGCCTGAATCTAATCACGCTGCCAGAACACCTCTCAATTTAAGTGAAAGAAATTGATTTTCACACTTCAATCTCATCAGAAAGTCATCCTTCCACTAATATTGTCTTTCAATGCAGATTCAGAGGCCAAAACTATAGAGCTCCTACAGCTGAAGAGACCCATATAGAAATTTATAGTTCCACAATTTCATCCCAATGCTGAAGATGACGTTGTCTTATCTTCTTAACTTCTTATAATGATACCACATCCCATTATCTGCAATGGAGCAGACTCACGTTGAAGCAAGTGATTCAATGTTACTACTACCAACAGAAAGTAAAAATAATATCCTGAGTGTAGTTAGAGAAATCATCTTTGTTCTATATTCAGACTTGTCTACATGATTTTCAGCATTCTTCTTCTCACTGTCCAGATTTGTTAAATTCTCAGAGACTGAGTGCCTTTCTCATCCTCAATGCTGCAGTGAAATTCTTCATCAAAGTTGAAGATACGTCATCCTCTCAGACCTGTCTCCACTGTGTTAAGAGTGGAACAGAAGATTGCAGAGAGAATGCTACTTTGTTCTCTTCCTAGACAAGAGAGTGTGATTGTCCAGTATCTGCAAGTCATCTCTCTTGGATCAATCTTTCAATGAAAATAGGTCTCATGATTCTTGCAGGTCAACTGCCTTGGGAGATCTCAGCAATCTTAGAAAGCTGCTGTTCCACTCTGCTAATGTATAGAACTTATAGGGAAAAGACAAACACCCACATGTGTTCAGAATGCCCTGCCAGAAAGCTAAGAACACTGTGGGAGATTGAATCCTTCGTAACAATGACTCAGGGTCAGTGAATTAGATGTGAAACATTAGAGCAACACAGCACGGGAAACAGGCCCTTCGGCCCAACGAGCCCGCGCCGCCGTCATAACTATATAGTAACAATTCCATTATCCTATTCTAATTTTAGGTTATTCCTAATATGGAAGAGTCTCAATGTAGGGACAATTTGTTTCCCAATCAGCCTAAGAGCGAATTTTTGGGATGTGGGAGGAAACCGGAGCGCCCGGAGAAAACCCACGCAACCACGGGGAGAACGCGCAAACTCCCGCAGACACCGGCCCAATTCCAAGTGTCTGCACAGCTACAGCGATAGTCACTGAGCTGTCATGGTGCCCTTCAGATGGTCCAGATAAAGCACTCATTTACGACATGAAGCACCAGGCAACCCATGAATCAACATCCAAGAGCTGTCCTCGCACCACCTGCCGAATGCATGCTCCTTGTTGGTCAAGTATGGACCGAATTACCTGTGGAAAAAAAAGCCATAGTTAAACAGTCCTACTATATCCCTCTATCTGCATAACGCTCATGTGGCTGTCCAAGAGACCCTTAAACAGCCCTAGCGTGCCTGCTCCCACCACCTTACTCGGCAGTGCATTCCACACCCCCACTACCCTTTGTGTGAAAAACTGCCCTCTAATATTCGTCTTATACATAGCCCCCCTCACCCTAAGGCCATGACCCCTCGTCCTATCCATTTCTGAAGGTGGAAAAAGTTTACCTCCATTTACTCTATCTATACCCCTTATAATCTTATACACCTCTATTAGATCCCCTCTAAGCCGACGTCTTTCAAGGGAAAACAACCCCAGTCTATTTAATCGTTCCTCATAAGACAGTCCTTCCATACCAGGCAGCATCCTGGTAAACCTCCTCTGCACTCTCTCCAAGGACTCCACATCCTTCTGATAGTACGGCGACCAGAACTGGACGCAGTATTCCAAGTGAGGCCTAACCAACGTTCTATACAATTGCAACATCAAACTCCTACTCTTGTATTCTATACCCTTTTCTATGAAAGCTAACATACTATTTGCTTTATAGTGAAGAATAAAATTAAGATATAATCTGAAACAATAAAAGAAGTTTGAAAATGTAATATAAAGGAATAGCTCAAGACTGCTTTTAAAACAAAGTTGAGACTTTCCTTCAGAAGAGTGATGTTCAATAACTTTCATAATAAAATGGTGATGTGTATTATCACATAACAATGGCAGGAACTATAACATGCTGGAGACTGTGTGAAGAAAATGGAATTGCCAGTGCACAAGAGAGATGTCAATACCTATAAGGTTATTATATAGATATAGTGCAACATAAAACAGTTTTGAAAAAACCTACTTGAGTCAGAGTTCAGTCACTCATGCAGAGGGAGTCCTTCCCGATAATGATTAGTCCAAGTTAACCTAAGAAAGGCCCAAATACTAATCAACGTGGAGACCAAATCACAAAACACCAGCAGCAATGGGAAGATTAAGACCACAATTCTCCCATCTCGTTAATCCCATTATTGCTGCCAGTGAGAAGGGTGAATTTGGCCTTTAGTTGAAACACCATTCATTGCACTGTGACAGCGCAGAATTCCAAAAGCAGGCAGGATCAGAGAATTTTGGCCTAAATATGGAAATCTTTAAGGCTTAAAATCCATAAGTAACAACAGTATAAATCTCAGTGAGACAGTAGGAGAACTACAACAATCTTTAACACCATAGTAAAGTATTTTTTGTCCTGATGGCCACCCTTTCCTTAAGTATTAGTGTACAAACTACATGGCAGCACACTTAGACACTGGTTATCACTGCTGCCTCACAGCGCCAGGGACCCATGTTCAATTCCACATTCTCCCCGTGTCTGTGTGGATATCCTCCTGGGGGCTCCAGTTTCCTCCCATAGTCCAAAGACATGCAGGATAGGTGGATTGGTCATATTCAATTGCCTGTTAGGGCCCCAAGATGTGCAGGTTAGATGCATTAGCAATGGGCTATGTGTGAGGTAAGGGGGATAGGGCAAGGGAGAGGGCCTGGGTAACGATACTCTGTCAGAGAGTCGGTGCCTTGATAAGCCAGATGGCCTCCTTCTGCACTGTTGGGATTCTAAGATTTTATGAGGACAAGTCTGCCAACATTTACATTTATAGAAACTTGCTAAATTTCACAATTAAGAACAATGATCACTTCGGTAATGTATCTGAGGGCAGCTATTGACTGTGAAATTGTATTCTATGCAGACACATTTTAAACCCAGGTGAAGGGCAGGCAGTTGGCAATGCCCATCCAATGCAGTCTGTCTTTGACTTCTGCTGTTTTTATTGTTCAGGATCTATTTATATTAATTTGGTGAGCGGTTATGAAAGGAATGCTGTCAACAAACTCAATCAAAACAGCTAAAGAAGAGCTTGACCAGTGCTTCAAAGCTCAAGAGCAAGAAGGGAAAGATCAAATAACAAAGACCAACAAGTGCTCTGTTTCTGTTTCCTCCACTTTGTATCTGGGAACTGTACTTCCTCCAAGCTCACAGAACACCAGGCATTTGTATTTCTATCAATTGTACAGGAATGTAACAATGCTGAAGTGTGGAATGTCAGAGTTTGCTTTGGCGTTGAAGGTCACAAGCAGACCTCCCTACACAAGTGGAGCTGAATATAGAATTCAGATAAAGGGCAGTGGTCTTAATGTTTGAATAATTCTTAAAATCATGTTAGCCTCCAGAATGTCGCTTGTTGCTAACATTTTCAAAGCTCTTCTGAACCTTTCCGCTCCACAAATGAAATACTTGGTTCCAACAAAGTTAAACATTCCCAATCATTGTGTTCTATTAGTCTTTCTTTCCCACTTCTATTCTAAAGACAGTTTGTTTTATGTCATGTTGGGACAGGAGGACAGAAATGCATATGATGAAGTTGTTTCCATTTACTTATGCATCTTACACTCTGTAAGGTTTAACTGTATTCCCAAACAAAAGGCCCAATTAAACAATACTTTTATTGTATTGTTTAATTGAGCCTTTTATTTCAGAAAGATTCAGCGTGCAGCCTTAAACTCCATATCCAGTTTGAGCTACAGGTCACACTTCTGAAAGTAACATCGTTTCTCTCTTGGCTATAATTAACTAGGAGTCTTCTGGAATAACTGTATTTCTTATCACCCCTGTGCTCTTCCCCCCATTTCATTGCCACCACTGGCTGTCGTTACAGAGGTCCCTCCGGCTTGGTGACATCATCAGTTGGGTCAATGTTGCAATGGATAGCAGTCTGACTGAATCAGAAGATTGAAGGTTCAATTACAACTTGGCTCATATAACTTTGGGGTGGCACAGTGGTTCACACTGCTGCCTCACAGCACCAGGATCGGGTTTGATTCCCAGTTTGGGTAACTGCCTGTGCGGAGTTTGCACATTCTCCCTGTGCCTGTCTGGATTTGCTCTGCATTTTCTGGTTTCCTCCTGCAGTCAGAAAGACATGTTGGTTAGGTGCATTGGCTATGCTAGTTTCTTCCACAGTGCACCCGAACGGATGGTGGAGTATGGTAACTAGGAGATTTCCACAGTAACTTCATTGCATTATTAATGTGACTTGTGACACTGATAAATAAACTTTGAAAAAAAAACATTGCTGTGACAACAGAGAGATGGGACATGGAATGTGGGTTGGCTTGTGGAAACAGTTAGGAGGATGGGGTAGGTGTTGGAGAGACTGGGGAACAAGGTTTGGCAAAGATAGGAAAAATGGGGCTGAGGAGCAGATATAAAATGGGGATGAATGGGGAATGGCAATTGAGCAGGAAAAGAAGCAGAGCAATGGATCAAGAGAGAGAGAAAAACCAGGAATTGGGTGAAGGGAGAATCAGTAAGTGTGGAGTTCAGGGGAAAGAAGGAATGGAAGAAAATTGGCATGGGATGGAGTAGATTGAGAGATATGGGATGTGGGCTTACAGCAAGGATAGGAGGCAGAGAGATGGGGATGGGGAATTGAGAGATTTTTCCAACCACGCTCACCCCAAAACGTAAAAAATCCTGCCTGAAGTCAACGGACCTTTGCATGATCCACCACTTTGTCCGGTTTTATTCCTGTGGTGAGTAAGATGGAATAATTCCCCCCAGAGTGTCAGAGAGGCAAAGAAAGAGGAAATGCATACTTGAGTTAAAGACAATAAATGGCATGAATTATATGCAGAGTTCTTTTTGACACAAGTGGCTTCATATGGCCTCATGAAAAAATTATTTTAAACAAATCATTGCCACACGATAGGATTTAAAATAGTCACATTACAAGAGATTCCAGTGTAACCATTTGACTTTAATTTTATGGGCACCTCACATTTCAAACATCAGAGCCTCAAGTATTGTTGGAACTGCAGTTGGCTAGACAAGTGGAAAGCATTCTATTACAGGCTTGACTTGTATCTTACAAGTAATGGAAGGGATATGAGGACTCCAGTGGAGTCACCCAGCCTCTTAGAACAACATTATTTATGTGTCTGGTCCAGTAAGATTTATAGTCAGTAGTGACCCTAGTATGTTGATGGTGGGGTAGGCTAAGATGGCAATGCCATTGAATGTCAAGAAGAAATGGTTAGACACTATTTTAAATTTTAAGTTTAAGTTTATCTATTAGTGTCACAAATAGGTATATATTAACACTGCAAAGAAGTCACTGTGAAAATCCCTTTGTCATCATATTCCGGTGCCTATTTGAGTACACTAAGGGAGAATTTAGCATGGCCAAACAACCTCATCAACACATCTTTTGGATAGTGGAGGGAAACAGGAGCACCTGGAGGAAATGCACGCTGACATAGGGAGTACATGCAAAGTCCATACAGACAGTAACTTAATCCAAGAATTTAATCCAGGTCCCTGGTGCTATGAGACAGCAGTGCTAAGTACTGTGCCACCTTGCTGCCCTGAATCTCTAATCTTATTAGAGATGGCCAATGCATGACACTTTTTTTATTCATTCGTGGGACATAGGCATCACTGGCTGGCCAGCATTTATTGTAAGAATTCTCACAACACCAGGTTAAAGTCCAACAGGTTTATTTGGTAGCCAAAGCCATTAGCTTTCATAGCGGCCATTGCTCCCTTGTCTGATGAGTGGAGTTCTGTTCACCAATAGGACATACAAAGATATAACATCGATTTAGAAAATAAAGGTTGGAATGTGAGTCTTTTCGGGTAGTCAAGCCTTAAAGATACAAACAATGTGAGTAGAGAGAGCATAAAGCACGGGTTGCAGAGATGTGTATTGTCTCTAGCCAGGACAGTTAGTGAGATTTTTCAAGCCCAGGCGAGTCGTGGAAGTTACAGATAATGTTACAGGAACCAAAGATCCCAATTGAGGCCAACTTGGAACTTGCCTATCAGTCTCTGCTCAGCGACTCTGCATTGTCGTGTGTCATGAAAGCTGCCTTGGAGAACGCTTACCTGAAGATCAGAGGCCAAATGCCCATGAATGTTGAAGTGTTCCCCAACAAGAAGAGAACATTCTTGCCTGGTGATTGTCCAGTGGTGTTCATTCGTCCATTGTCGTAGTGTTTGCATGGTCTCCCCTAGGTACCATGCCCTGGGACAACCTTTTCTGCAGCGTATCAGGTAGATAACGTTGGCCAAGTTGCAAGAATACGTACTGTGTACCTGGTGGATGGTGTTCTCACATGAGATGATGGCATCTGTGTTGATGATCAGGCATGTCTTGCAGAAGTTGCTGTGGAAGGGTTATGTGGTATCATGGTCACTGTTCTCCTGACAATTGTCCACACGACACAACACCAGGCTAAAGTTTAGTAATAATACCAGTGCCTCATCACTTGTGTGACAATAAATGTTTGCTTCCATTAATCAGTCCAAGCCTGAATATTACCCACTTTTTGCACATAAGCACACATTGCCATGTTATTTGATGGATTATAAACAGCAGAGTTGCAAATATCAGCAACTAGGCACTGTAACTTGCCAACAGGAAAGTCATCTCTACATTTAGTATAAGAAGGGATATGGTCACTTCAATTGCAAAAAAAAAGCTCTCACTGGCAGTCAGCTATCGGCCAACTCACTTATACCTTCCACTGAGAAATTGCTGGCTGGAATATAAAATCAGGAAATCAGATCCACAAAACAGACAATATCACCATGCGGAAGCATCAAACTACAAAACACTGAGAATAGAGATAATAAGGACTTCTTAGGTAATAAACTAGGTTAATTTCATTACCTTCCTGTTTTGAGCTTTTGTTATCAACTTGCGCAAAATGAAATGTTTGCAAATACAAATATGGATTTTCATGGTAGTTAACATTGTGCAGGAGGCAAAATTGCAAAAGGCCAATTAATGAAATCAGTGCTTCAACCACACATGCAAAAATCTCTTCAATAAATAATAATCGACTGACACATGAACTGGAATGTTGTTTCTTTGGTTACATTCTCAATGTTGTCTTCATCTGTAGCTGGGCCTCTTTCCTTCGGAGAAAATCTCTGGATGTTTGAAAGGACACATGAGCCAGAATTCTCCCATCTTGCCCACCACTGGAATTTTAGCGGGTGGGTTCCAAAGAATATGAAATGCCATTGGTGGTCAGGTGAGAATTTCTGACTTTTAGATCAGTGTGTCTGGAAAATTCTGTCCATTGTGTGACACATTCCAAACAAAATTACTTTGGACACTGTGGCAAGGCGAGAACTTCTTTATCTGCCCAGGTATCTGAATTGCAGCTTCAAAATACCAATTGTGTATGGTGCACTATCCTATGAATCTCATGGATGTCTGCTGGGTCTATGTTATGACAATACGGAGAGGCGATGGCTATAGTATTATCACTGGACTATTAATCTAGGGACTTAGCTAATGTTCTGAGGATACAGATTCGAATTCTGCCACAGCAGATAATGAAATTTGAATTCAATACAGAAAAATATCTAGAATTAAGAATCTTCTGATGACCATGAAACCATTGTTGATTGTCAGAAAGACTGGTCTGGTTCATTAATGTCCTTTAGGGGAGAAAATCTGCCATCTTTACCTAGTCTGGCCTACATGTAACTCCAAAGCCACAGCAATGTGGCTTACTCTCAACTGTCCTCAGGCAACTAGGGATGAGTAATAAATGCTGGCCAGCCAGTAACGCCCATGTCCCACAAGTGCATTTTTTAAAAAAAACTGCTTCCATTAAATAACAGCAACTAGGCCAGATCACCCAAAGTCCAGATGTCATGTTCACTTTCCCCTTCAAATAACCAATCTATAGACATGAAATTTCAAGGAAACAAAACACACTTCCAACAGCAAAATATCCATAACCTGCACGAACCTGTGTTGCTCGTTACTGACCAGCCGGACATTAATCAAGAGGAAGGCCTTGAAGTTGAAATAGTACAGGTATTGTGTCTAGGGCCTGTTTGTCATGTGTTGGCAGCAAGAGTCTTCTTTCACCTTTCACCATTTCTGAGATGAACTGCCTTAGGTTACCAGAAACTGAACAGGACTAGCCATATGAGCATTGTGACTACAAGAACAGATTGGAGACTGGGAATTCTGCATTGAGTAACTCACCCTCTGACTCCCAAAGTCTGCCCGCCACTTACAAGTCATGGGTCAGAAGTGTGATGAAATGTTTTCCAGTTGCCTGGATGAGTACAGCTCCCACAACACTCAAGCAACTTGATACTACCAATACAAAACAGCCTGCTTGATTGGCAACACATCCACCACTTTTAACATTCATTTCATCCACCATCAATTCAGTAGCAACTGTGTACCATCTACATAATATATTGCAGCAACTCGTCAAAGCTCTTCTGACTGCACTTTCCAAACCCAAGATATCTACCATCTAAAAGGACAAGGGCAGCAGATACATGGGAACACCATCACGTGCAAGTCTCCCCTGCCCTCTACCAAAGCCATATGTGATCATAACCTGGATCTATATCTCTGTTCTTTCACTATTACTAGGTTAAAATCCTGGAACTCCTTTCCTAACAGTGCTGTAAGTGTACCTACACCACATGAACTGCAGCGATTCAAGAAGGTGGCTCATCACCATCAAGAGCGATTAGGGAAGGACAAAAAACATTGGACTAGCTAGCAATGCCCACATCTCTCATCAGTGATTTTTTTTAAGATTAACAGAGAGTTTTCCTATTTTGGTGACAATGATTCAACATCTTGTCGACTCACAAAACATCTCTTCGTGTTTTGATCAAAATAATATATTAAAAATCGATAAAATAAAGCTAACAGAAAAACTTCAGGGAATTAACCAAAAATAGCATTCTGGAAAGTATTAGCGTCACTTTAAAGTTATCTTAATGTCATCTCTACCCAGAAAAAGTGATAATATTTGAGAACAAAAAAGTCCCTTATTTCCACAGGGATACAAGAAGAAATTAGACACATTGGGTTGGTTTTAAGTGTTCCTGCCATGTGGGAAACAGGTGAGTGAGTGAGTCCACAGTTGGTTTTACACCACGTACATCGTAGTCAACTTAAGAAATATCAGGACGAGATGGTAGCACAGACATACTCTGCAATAAGTTAAAATTGATCCTATGGACAAGTGAAAGCAGTTTCCATATGGAGCTGGGCAAAATTAGAGACCGTCACAGTGATGCCTCACAGCACCAGGCACCCAGGTTTGATTCACGGCTTAGGTCACTGTCTGGGTGGAGTTTGCACGTTCTTTCTGCGTCTGCATGAGTATCCTCCGGTTTCTTCCCACAGTCCAGGTTAAGTGAATTGGCCATGCTAAATTCTCCCTCAGTGTACCCAAGCAGGCGCCAGAATGTAGTGACGAGGAGATTTTCACAGTAACTTCATTGCAATGTGAATGTAAGCCTACTTATGACTAATAAATAAACTTTAATTGCTAGAAAGCCAATTTACAGATTTCTGTGTACCAGAATCTGGTACCACAAATAATACCACAAAGAATGGGATCTCCACTGTTGTTAAACAGTTGACCTAATTAAAATGGACTATCTGGCTGATTGCACAATGAGCAGCCAATCCATTACAGTCTATATTACACGATCCACTGACATGGCTGTTGTTTTATCATTCTCTTATCATATGTTGGACTCACCAACATTAAGGGCATTTAAATGATCATTGGATAAACATATGGATGTTATTGGAATAATGTAGGTTAATTAGGCTTTAGATTGGTTTTCACAGGTCAGCGCAACATTGAGGGCTGAAGGACCTGTACTGCGCTGTATCGTTCTATGTTCTATTCAACATATTGATTGCTGTAAGGGAAAACACTTGGGGTAACCCTTTGGGGAATCTTGTATTCAGCTGATCACAGCAAACACAAACAGTATGCGAAAAACAGTATGTAGTTATAGATGTTTCATGTAATCATCACATATTGAGACAGAGATGTTCAGAGGCTTCTAGTCTCTCTCTGACGTTGCTACACCTATACATTTCTGAACATTTGATTTTCCCTCTCCACCTGTCATTCAAACTGAATGGTCCAATTACATTAATACACTTCATTACTTCGGCCCAACAGCATCTTACCTTCTAGCAGAATTAGGAATTTATTAGTCAACTGAACACCATAGACTCCTCCATGTGCAAACACCCCCCCCCTCCATGTTGCCTCATAACTTCACCTATGCAAATTCGGTAGGTCCCAGCATCACTCCTAACACCTGCAGTCCTGAGAACAATAAGGGAGTCATCTTCTATGTCTCTTTCTCTACCCCGTTATCAGTAAAGGCTACATTGCAGCTATTCATTGCAGCTGGAAGCTGAATCATTCATCAATTTCAAAAACCTCAGTACTATAGCTGCCTGGCCTGCCCTGATGATAGGATATATACTCTATGCTGCTATATTCCAAAAGAATGCAATCTACCTAATTAAACCTATCCCCCATTATGCCAAGGGACAAACTGCTTGATGGCCAAAGTTCACAAGGAAAATGCAAAAATACAGTTTAAATCTATAATACTTTTTAAAAAATGATTATATATTTGCTTACACAGACACGTGGGGTACATTGTGATACTTTTGATATATATAAGGCACACTGTGGTCCCTATTTTAAACTAGTCTACTTTGTTTTAATAATCTTAAAGCAGGGGTTTCTGTATTTCCTACTACAGTTGCAATGTTTGGCCTTTGTTGGTGTTGAGCTTGGAAATAAGAGGCTTTAATTCAACAGGGTGAACTCCAATGTCCTTCTGCTTTATCAAAATGAAATTTTTGTTGGGAAGGTCCATGTTAGGCTTCTTGTCGTACTGTCATTTAATTATCACTTAGGGGCCACATCCCAGCATCACTGGTATTAACTCAGTTAGATGTATTGCCACGTGGCATGCAAATTACATGAACATGTGTGCATCACTTGTCACCTCAGAGAGCTGGATGGTGCCTCAATCAAAGGTGCTCGATTGAAGGGTTGGACATTGGGAAATGGATGGGCCTGGAGGGAGACAGACCCTTTCCCCTCGTTCCAAACCCCCTGCTTCTCTCTGACATCAACCACACATAAAAATCTCTCTCTATCACAGTGTTTACCTGCAGCCTGGGTCTTCCATAATCCCAGGGCACAGGAACTATCCAACCGGCAATAACCATAGCCTCCTCACTGGTAAAGCTGAGCAAAAGAGCAGCCAATCTTTGATTGGCCAGGAGTTCTTGCTAGCTGATGAGGTTCCGGGATCTTAATTCCAGATGAAGGTCCTGCTAATGGATGCATGCCCACTTGATCCATTTGCAAACAGCTCTTCCTTTCAATAGTAAGCAATTGCCTTACAGAAAACTCTGAGCCTCCTGAGGCACTAGTGCTCACTTAGATCCAGGATGCTCATTCTCTGTGTTGCTTGTCTTGCCTCCTGTGAGCTGGAGGCAAAACAAGATCACCCTCTTTCTTTCTTGTGGAACAAAAGTTGCTTGAGAGAGGGCTGCCCCTGCTGCTGTCCATGTTGAGACTGCTTCCCATCATGTTTTTATTATGGAGTTCAAGGTAGTGCAGCATTTGTGGCTCCCATGCTGATCTGGAGTGTGACAGCTGGGAAATGTAGATCATAAACTCCACTACATTAGAAATGACCTCTAAATTATTGTAAATCAGTTGCTGAGCAGTGAAAGCACACTCTCACAACCAGTTCTATGAACAAAAGCCTTTAAACAAAGAAGCAAGTGTCAGATCTCAGTATTTAAAGTATGATGTGGTGATGCCGGTATTGGACTGGAGTAGTCACAGTAAGAGGTTTCACAATATCAGGTTAAAATCCAACAGGTTTATTTGAAATCATGAGCTTTCAGAGCACTGCTCCTTCATCAGGTGAGTCTCAAAGGTTGGAATTTAACCTGACGTTCTGAGACTTCTTACTATGCAAAATGTGTTCCATCTCCCAATTGCCCACTCTGTCAAACCCCATTGACCTCTCACCAGTGAGCTCCAGGAAGCCTTGGAAACCTGTTCAAAAGGAATTGCATTTTGCATTCAGGGTTAATGAAACAGGTAATGAGGAATTTAAATGTTTAAACAGCACATCCACCTGATAAACGGGTGGGAGTGGTGGGTTAATTGCTGGTGGGGGAGGGAGTGCGAGTCTTGAAATGTTGCACAGTTGATGATGAAAGTTAGCAAGTTCCCACCAACTTTCTGACGTGTTAGCAGCTCCCAGTCTTCATGTTCACAAACCCACACACCTTGGCAGTTAGAATTCCCTCAAAACGGCTGCTAATTAAATAATTGTCTTGCTTGTTTGAAGATACATTTTTCCATTTTTGGCATTTAAATTTTTTATAAAAGTTATAACATTTCTGTAATGCTGATCTGTTTCTTAGATACTGGAAAAAAATTATTCCAACCCTAACAATATTTATGGAGGAAATCAGTTTTCACAATGTTTGAATAGAGTCATAATTATTCCACTCACGGAGTCATATTCTCTCAATAACACTGGTAGCCAGCTTTATTGTTATATCGAAAATAAAAATTGCACCCCAGAAGACATATTTATAAACTTGCTGCTGTTCCACAAGCAAGAGGATGTCTGTCAAAATTATCCTTTCAAGAACCTCCGGGTGTTTCTCCTTATATTCACACTTCCCATCATTAGGAAACTGCCTAGCTTCTCCCTGGCACCTCTGTCAGACAGCACAACAAAGGTTAGGCCCTTCATATATGAAGAATTGATTCACTGTCTAAACTCTTTCTCAAAGCAGCATCAAGGTAGCCACAAGGTGTACAAGGCTATCACACAATATTGAGATTTCAACAATTTATGGTTCAGCGATATTTTTAATTAACTAATTTTAATGATCTAATTTTAATGAAGTTCATTACTAATGAGCAAGCCAATTTAATAATCTACAATTTGATCATTTTAACATACTGCTCATCTCTCCATGGATAATTGATAGCTTGAAACATTCAAGCCAGTACAACAGGGCATGTGCTTGTCACATTACACAAAAGGAAACAAAATTTGAGGCATTCCACTAAGGTACCGTTGAACAGAGGTTACAAGCTAGCTCACAAATTTAACTGTCTTATCGTCTAAACCTCAGAATTATTGATACAGGAGCTATATCCCCACACTCTGCAATGACCTTGAATGTCTTTCTCCTCTTCAAAGGTTAGGCTTCTTTGAATAGTTACACTGTAGATCGTGCATAAAAGGGCAGCAGCCAAATTAGCAGGAATTTTGCTTCCCTCCTCAAACGTGGGGTGGAGAGGTGAGGTGGGGAAAGCAATGGGCAGAATATTAGACATGCACCCTGTCACTTTCACGGGCTGATCTGTTTGTGACAAGTCTTTGCCTCCAGATATCTTGAAACTGCAAGCCCTGACCTTCATTTTGAGCATCCTCCAGATGAAGAACTGTTTCTTACATTCCTTCCTTCAAAATGCTGCAGAGGTAACTATAGCTTGTTGCTGTGCTCACAGATTGAAATCACTCATGTCTGTAAGACGCAGTAACCCAGAGACTTTTATTCACAAGCATGTTTGGGAGACACAGTCCATTTCTACAGCTTGTCTCTCTCTCTGATACAAAGGCCGTGTAACGTATTTTTATCTTGTGGGTTACTATATTTTGCAATGTGAGCAACCTTGTACAGGTTACAGCTGCTCTATTAAGGAAGACAGTTCATGTTTGTACTTCCTATCACTCTTATGCTTGCTCATTCTGCGAAGGTCATAAGGTTTGTGATTGTTACTTTGCCAACCAGCATGCCAAGAAAAGGTTCAAATAATTATTCATTTAAAGTTGGTAATGCTCATAATTACATTTGCCTACTTCAAAGCTATTAATGTTTAATGTTGCACTATTTCAATTACCCCACTTCGCTTCCTTTTCTATTTATTTTAACTTGAACAATCAGTTGGCCAATATATCTGGTCTCTTCCTATGCAAGTGAGGCGATGACTTTGTGGTATTACTGCTCAAAATTAATCCAGAAATTCAACAAACGTTCTGGAGACCCAGGTTCGAATCCCACTACGGCAGATGGTGGAATTTGAACACAATAAAAAAAATCTGGAATTAAGAATCTGCTGGTGACCGTGAAACCATTCTTGATTATCAGAAAAACCCGTCTGGTTCACTAATGTACCTTAGGGAAGGAAATCTGCCATCTTTACCTGATCTGGCCTACATGTGACTCCAGGTGCAGAACAATGTGGTTGACTCTGGAGTGCCCTTCAAGGACAACAAGTGATAGGCAATAAATGATAGCCAGTGATACTCATGCCCCATGAATGAAGAAAAAAAAATAAGTATTTGACCAACAAGCCTCCCAACTCTTTCAACCACTTCTTTTCCTAGATTCACAGCTATGTCTTGCCTGCTTCACATGAATCTCCATCATGATGACAATAAGGAAATGTAGAGGAAAGTAGGACAATTTTTTTTCACACACAGTTGTGTTAAGATTTGGAATTCACGACTGAAAGAGTGGCAGGAGCAGATTCCAGAGGAACTTTTCAAAGACATTTTAGACAAGGTGACAATTTTTCTGTGTTATGATGGGGGTGGGTGGGGGGGGAGGGGAGATTGGGGGTGAAGCTGGGCTGTGGAATTAAATTAAATAGTTCTTTCAAAGAGCCAGCTAAAACACAAACGGCCAAATGGTCTCATCCATGCTGTAAAATGTGGAGATTATATAACCATGTATGTATTTTATTGGATCACTAAAGAAGTGATTATCAGTTGTGCAGATTCCCTTATCATTCAATGGAACGAAATAATGGTAGATGTTGGGAGCCTGTTCCATATTATGGGGGAGTCCTGAACCAGGGCTCACAGTCTCAGGATTCAAGGTAGACCATTTAGGACGGAGGCGAGAAGACATTTTTTCATCCAAAGAATGGTGAGCCTGTGAAATTCATTACCACAGGAAGTAGTTGATGCAAAAACATTGAATGTATTCAACAGTAGCTGGATATATCACTTGGGGTGAATGGGATCAAAGGTTATGGGAGAAAAGTAGCAATAGGCTATTGAGTTGGCTAATTAGCCATGATCATTATGAATGGTGGAGCAGGTTCAAAGAGCCAAATGACTTCCTCCTGCTTCTATCTTCTATGTTTCTAACAGACTTGCATTGCATCAGTGTGATGTAGATTAAATGTAGCATCCATCTACCCTTAATTTGTTTGACTTTAATGTACAAAGCCAGTGCAAAAACATAAAAAGTAAAACATGACAATGTTAATACATCATTCTGAAGGTTTCAAGTGTTTTGTTGTATCTGAACTCAATCCCTGTTGCTGACTGCTGCGAATGGAAAGAGTGCCCTTAGTGTCCGAGGAGCTATTCTTCCAACTGCCTTCAATTTTTTGGAGGGGTTACCACAGACGGCTTGTGCAAAATATTAGGTGATTGCTAATTGGAAAGAGGCACTGAACAGCGAGATAATGTGTGGAAGTTCACCCGACAGACTACACATTGATGGAGCTGAATTGCCTTCTGTTGATGTTGGTCAACTTATGTTCTTTAGGAAAGGAAATCTGCCATCCCGATCTGGTCAGGCGTACATGTGACTCCAGAACCACAGAAATGTGGTTGATTCTTAACTGCCCTTTGAAATGGCCCAGCATGCCACTGAGCTCAAGAGCAGCTAGGGATGAGCAATAAATGCTGTCCTATGAATGAATAAAATAAAGTATCCCTTGTAATTTTAGAAAGCCAGCTGCAGGCCTACAAAAAAACATCTGTCATCTGACTATTCTATCTTTGGATTTAGTTTAGCTGATTCCCCGAGGTTCCCTGACTTAGCCTAAGAAGAACCAGAGATAAAGAATACAATGGCAGTGATCGCCTCCACAATATAGTCTGTGCATTTCCTATGTTTAATGTTGTCCATGAGTCTTCTTAAAGCATTGGAGGATCCAACATACAATTGATAAAGGCTTGGATTTTGACAAGCATAACCATGACCAACATGGAAGACCATGTTTATAGGGCCATAGAATCCATAGAGTGAAGGGGTTGCTATTCAGCTCATCAAGACAGCACCAATAACAAACCTTATCCTCATAATCCAATATAGTCACCCTATTTCTCTGCCTGCCACAAAGGAATAATTTTGCAAGGCCAGTCAGCCTAATCTGTAAATCTTTGGAGTCATTGGTGGGCACCAATGTCCTTTTAGGACGTGATTCCTGAAGAGAAAAAGAAGGTTAGGATGTTGTGGTCTTCCCTCTAACAAACAATTATAATGAACAAAATTAGCATAACAAAGCTAACACCCAGTATAAGGACTGTAACATAGAAAGTTCTACAGTAAAATGATAATTTCCTGAACAGGCAAAAACCAGAGAGGAATGCAAAAGAAAGATAAAAATGCTCTGAGACTGCTTAACTGTACTGTTGGCTTTCTCTTGGAGTAAGCCATTTTAACAACAGCAATCTTCAGGCTATAAACATCACAGCAGGGTAGGTATCCCAGCGTAAGTGATAGGAGAAGCTCTTGGGTGATCTGCTGAGTAAGTGATACCAGGGGGAATTCAGCTTATTTAAATATTGGCAGTTAATGCTTGTGCCACTGGAGGCAAATCTCTAAGCACCAACCTCACTAAGGAAACTGATAATTATCTGGATTCATGCCACAATTAAAGACTGCAAAATTCCCTGAAAGACGCATCTTTGATGCTCCTTTATAACGAACGTAAGATATCCACAATAGTACGATCTTTTGCAGGTGGTGCGCTGGCATAATGGTTCGCAGTGCTGCCTCACGGCACGAGGGACCTGGGTTTGATTCCTGGCTTGGGTGAGTGTGCGGAGTCTGCACATTTTCCCTGTATCAGTAAATGTTTTGTCCAGGTGTTCCAGTTTCCTCCTTCCAAAAGATGTGCTGGTTAGGTGCACCGGCCATGTTAAATTCTCCCTCAGTGAATCAAACAGGCACTGGAATAAGATGACTAAACTCTCCCTCAATGTAGCTGAACAGATGCTAGAGTGTGGTGACTAACTTGTCTTTCAGTATACCTGAACAGATGTCAGAGTATGGGAATTAGGAGGATTTTCACAGTAACTTCATTACAGTGTTCAGGTAAGCCTACTTGTGATAGTAATAAATAAACTAATCAGAACTAAACTCTCAGATTTTCACATCATTGCAGAGTTAATGTAAGCCTACTTGTGACACTAATAAATAAAATAAACTAAATTAAACCAGTGGATTTTCACAGTAATTTCATTGCACTGTTAATGTATGCCTACTTGTGACACTAATAAATAAATTAAATTAAACTAGGGAATTTTCACAGTAACTTCATTGCAGTGTTATTGTAACACTAACAAATAACAAAAAACACTTCCTTAAGGGGTTCCGCACCTGACCCAAGTTTTAACCCTCAAGTGAGCACTGCTGGCACCCATGTTAGCTCCTTAAATCCAGTGCACTCCTCTAAGGCCTTATCCTCCTAACTACAGTTGTTGCTTATCTTGTGTAGTAGATTGGAGATTTTCCCTTTTACAAATTCTTGCTTAAACTGATAAAAATGGTTAGCAATCGATATGAGCGGATAAATATAAAGACAAATTTTTGTCCTTGGAATTTCTCAATAAGAAGATGACGGTACTGCAGCAACTGTTATATACCTAAAGAATATGATTCAGTATTAGTTGATTCAAATTGCACTGCCAATTGTGCTTAGCCAGTGGCTGAGTGGCAAAAGAGATCTAAACATACTGTGATTCTACATGGGGCTAGAATTATATTACATCCAATGGGAAGTCTAGAGGAGAGGTGGTTTCACATATCCGCACTCTGAGTCCAGTCATGCTGTGAATTACCCTATCTCATAGCCAATTGTAAATATGACTGCAGTCTATATCTGCTTGCCAAATAACCAGTGACTTCAGCACCAATCTTCTTCCACCATTGTACTTTATATGAAGCATGCAAAATACAATAGCAACACCTAGGGGCAGCATATTAGAACTGTAACTGGGTCCTACCTGCCTTATATATTGTGTTACCCAGATGGGCAATGATTCTTCCAATTTTATCTTACAGGTGTGACAAAAGGGAACTGGAATGATATAAACCATTCAATACTCCTGGATTTATCATGTCAGAAGCTCAAATCTAATCTCATATGAACTACTCAGCCACTCATGAACAATATTTAGCGACATGTCTAATGAACAAAAAAGGTTGAGAAATAAATCAAATAGAAGGACGGAAACTAAAATTGCCGGATTCCTTTTTTTTAATGATCACGCAGAAGTGCTACTGCAGTCAGTCAGTTAGCACTGTCTACATAAGAAAGGAAGTTCCTTCAGCTCAGCTATTTTCTGATAAACATTTCACTGGTTCCAGACTGGGGATTTTGATCAACTCAATTCTCTGATAGCAAAACTGATTGTGCACTGCTGGACAGAACACACATAAATCTCATTCATTAATAAATATGAGCCAGACAGCGCAAGGTAGTATGTTGAGTTAAAAACTAGAAAAAGTATATGAGTCAAAATGTTTACCTCTCTTCTTTCTTTTTGGATGCTGTGCATTTCCAATATTTTACTTTCCAAAATCAGATTTGATTTTGAGCAGGCCATTCATTGCCCACCCCCCTCCCAGTCACCCCGCCTCAACCCCAATACCCAATCTACGTCCCACCCTCACAGCCAGTGATGCAATTCAATCATAGCAGATTGGTATCTACCTCCATTTACCCTCAATGGTTCTATTATTCTGAATAGTGCCCCCACCCTCACACAAAAAAAACAATCTCAGCTTGTTTTTAACACTTCAACAGGTCGACCTTCAACAGATCTCATAAGGTCATAGAATCCTCCAGCGCAGAAGGAAGCCATTTGGCCCATTGAGTCTGCACCAACCACAATCCCAATCTCTATAATCCCAAGTTAGTCCCCCAACACTAAGGAGCCATTTAGCAAGACCAAATTCAACTAATACGCACATTTTTGGACTATGTGAGAAAACGGGCCACCCAGAGAAATCCCATACAAATATAGGGAGAATGTGCAAACTCCACACATACAGTCACCAAAATCAGGAATTGAATCTGGAACCCTGGTGTTATGAGGCAGCAGTGCTAACCACTATGCCACCATGTACTCTTTGGGAAGCGTGCTTCAGATTTCCCTTTGTGTGAAGAACTCCTTGAATGACCTGTCTCCAATTGTAAAGTTAAACATCCTTGATCGAGATTCTCCAGTTAGAGAAAATAGTTTCAATATATCCTATCCAGCCCCTGAGATTGTCTTAAAAGCATCAATTAGAATGTTCCTTGATTTTCTCTATTCACATACCAGTCCATGCAATCTCTCCTCGTATTTAAACCCCTTTCGTCTCTGTGATCATCCTGGTGAATCTGCACTGTACATCCAACAAGATCACTATATCCATCCTCAGGTGCCGTGTGGAAGAACGGTAGAGTTTGTTTTGACTCGCTTGTTGTTGTTTAAGAGTGAATCTGAAATGAAACTTTTAAATATACGTATGTATGCTCATAAGATTAATCACAATTTTACAAAATTTGTTCAGCAGTTGGACGATTTCTCAAATGATTTGTTCATAAACAGACGTTCGCTTCCTGTTCATGACAACTGCACGTTATGGATAAGTGACTTCCTTATTATTATTTGAGTTTTTTAAAAATATATACTTTGCCACATTTTCCAATCTCTTCAGAGTGCAAACTTATACTTGTTTTGGATCTCTGGACAGCATGTTTGCCAAGCATGAGGAATTTGTAACCAATTGGGGAAAATGAAGATTGCTCCCACTGTCCCCATAGCATTTTCTATTTATTCTAGTTCAACTGACTATTTTTAATCAATCACAGCAGAGTGATGATCATCACAGTTTAGCACCTAATGAGCAGGAGACACGTTGATTCCTGTAACAGATTAACTTTTCATCCACACAAATGTGATAAGTGGCAACCTTACAACTATGATGGAAGAATTTAGCAAGGAGACAATTAACATCAACACAAATGGTGAGCTTCACATATCAATAAGCCTAAGGCGTAATAGCTGCATTATTTATTTCCCAAATCCAAGAAAATCCCAGCCCCTTTTGTGGATGCGGATGTCACAAAGCAAGCCCATAAGAAGACCACCAGCTCAATCAAAGGATTTTTGGAACTTGCAGAAGGTGAGGAAGAAATACTGTGATGCCAATACTATTTTGGCAAACAGAAAGTATCGCTATTGATGTTGGAAGATGGTGGAATGATTTCTAAAAGAAGCTTCAATTGGCATTCTAGAACGAGAGGCCAGAGTCTTAGGATAAGGGGTCACAAATTTAAAACAGACTTTTCCCGAGGGGTTGTGCAATTCACTACCCCAAAGTGTGGTGAATGCTGGGACAGTGAGTAAATTTAAGGAGGAGTGAGACAGATTTTTAATTGGGTTGAAGGGTTATGGGGAGAAGGCAAGAAAATGGGGATGAGGAGCATTATCAGCCATAATCGAATGGCAGAGGAGATTTGATGGGCTGAATAGCCTAATTTTGCTCCTATATCTTACGAACTTATGCAATATGGCCAGAATGTTCTGGCTGTTCACACCCTACAGAGACCTGCTGGTTAGGCGCATTGACCATGCTAAGTTCTTCCTCAGTGTGCCTGAACAGGCGCCGGAGTGTGGGGATTTTTCACAGTAACTTCATTGCAGTATTAATATAAGCCTACTTGCAACACTATAAATAACCTTAAATTCAAATGGAAATTTTGGCACTCGGCCAGGTCAGAGAACCCACTCTTGAATCTTCCAGTAAAAATGATGAGTGCCTCCCTTGTTTTTTTATTGTTCATGCCTCTTATCAGTGAAAAAGTGCTATCTGCAATATGTAACTTTCCATACAGATAATATTATTTGTCACGCTACTGATACACATAAGCAGTAAGGAATATTTTATATTGATGCAGTAAACAAATATCTAATCTTGTGTTATCGTGCTAGAAGAAATTGAGCTACCCACACTCCAGATCACATTCTGCACCAGAAGCCACACATACAATCAATCATCAGCCAACACTGGCACGCTCATAGCTTTGAAACATTTTGAGTTATCAGCACAAGTTCACACAAGCAACATGAAGCGGCTGGTATCTCCAGTAGCTGAAAGGGGGTTGGAGATATTGAAGGCTATTGGAGGTGGTTGGAAATCAGTAGATTTTCACTCACTCCTGAGCCGCGTGTTAGCTTGGCTCAGTGAGAGCACTCTCACCTCCTCCCACCCACCCCCCCCCCCCCCCCCCCCCCCCCCCACAACACATCCCTTACTCCCCCGATCTTCAGTCACTCAGCACATAGACTAGGCTAACACACCAATGCAGTACTGAGTGCTGTAACAGTAGAGACATATGCTGCCTGTTGTGAGACTGGAAATTCCCACCCAAAGTCAATCGACCTTTCACCATATTCTCCAGTTCTGCCTGCAATAATTTTGGCTGCAGGTTGGACTGGAAAATCGGTCTCATCTGAGATATGAAGTTTGGGTTCTCTGCTCATTCAGGTGCAAACATAAAAGATCCTGTGGTGCTCCGTGAAGGATAATAGTGCTCTCCCAGTGACCTGGTCAACAATTATCCATCAACCAATGCTACATTTGCTACTCGTTTATGTTACTACTGTTGGTGAAATCTTGTTGAGTACAATTTAGTTGCTGCTTTCGACTATGTAACAACAGTGGCAACATATCAACCGTAAATGATTGCGAAGTGCTTGGGATGGAGGATGGTGGTGGGTGGTTCTAACAATGTGAAAACTGTTTTAAAAATGCAAGTGCTCTTTTACCAAACCAAATAGTGGAACATTGTGATGAAACATATAGAGAAAACATGCCTATAGATGTCCATCTCTGAGCTGAATTCCCAAATCTCGGATTAACCTTTACAGCTGTCATCTGTAATGCATAGGGTCCAGGCAATGAACACAAGATAATGTTTCCAGACTATTTTAATGGCTGTTTTGTGTGCCACTATGTCTAACATGAGGACTATAAAACAGCAAAGTCAACAGCTGGGATCAAATAATCTGTGAAAGAGAATAAGGTGCCTTGCAATCATTTCCTACACTAAAAGCACTATAGAAATGCAAGTTGTACATGATGTAGAATGTACAGTTTAATTATTAGTCACAAATAAGGCTTATATTAACACCGCAATAAAGTTAATGTAAAATTCCTCTATCGCCATAGTCCTATTCAGGTCAATGCACCCAAGCAGCACATCTTTCAGGCTATGGGAGGAAACTGGAGCATCCAGAGGAAACCCATGCAGACATGGGGAGAACATGCAAACTTCACACAGACAGTGACCCAAGCCCAGGAATTGAACCTGGGTCCCTGGCGCTGTGATGCAGCAGTACTAACCACTGCACTAATGTGACGAATGTAGTCAACCACAAGGATTGTGTTCACTTCAAGGGCATTTCACTGTCCTCCTCCAAATGTGCTGGGCTACAAAGAATTGTTGATCACCATTAGACTAAGAAGGCCAATACAGAGTCCATGAGAGCTAGTTTGTGTTGAATACAAACAAAGGGCCCATGAAGGAAGTACCACTCACCCCATTAAACAGCCACAAGCCCAACCAATGAACTCTGCTGCGCTGGGCATTTGATGCTGATCTCGAGCCATCATGGCTAAAATCCCAGCAGTAGTGGGAGGAGGCCCCGACTTGATCGTTAGATTTTGCTGGTAAGATAAGTGCAGGAATGGCGTGCAACATGTTGCCAAATTTTCTTAATCCTCTCACTAGGCAACTCATCCCCTGGTGGAGTTGTACAATGATGTGGAGATGCTGGCATTGAATTGCGGTAAACACAGTAAGAAGTCTGACAGCATCTTAAACCTTGACTTAAACCTGGTGTTGTCAGACTTCTTACGGGGCTGTACAATCCAGCCCGATGCCATTGTTTTATTGATGTCAGTAAATGTGTTACAGCTCACTAGTTTGAAGACTTGATTATGGTTTACTTTATCTCTATAGGATGAATCATGATTTTTTTTTAAATCCATGACAGGGCTGGAAGACACACAGCCCACTGTTTTCCAAAAGACAGCACCAGGGGGCACCAAGTGGCCAGGGCTGTGGACAGCTCAACATGCTTAGTCAATGCAGCTCTGTAATTGGCCTCCTGGGACCATAACACAGAAACAAATCAAGGCAAGAATAAACCAGTTAGAGGCCAGTTTTCTCTTCCTGCAAAGTGTCATGCTGTGCATCTACAAAGCAGAGCAAGCTGCAATCCAGCTATGAATTGACATAGCTCAGCCTGGAAACATGCTTATCAAAAAAAATGCTAAGAAAAAATAACTGGTACACAGTAATAACACAGTACTCCTGCATTACAATTAGAAAGTGACCATCACGAGCATTTTCTAATTGTAAAACATTATTTAAAATGAAGCAATTGATCAATGTATAGCGATCTTTGATGTTTAATACATGCAATGGTCATCAAACCCAGTTTTATTGAACGGTCAACGGATGAATCATCTTCTGATCAATGCAGTATATGAGGATGGCATCTATATCTATACTGATACAGTGTCTTCCATGCTATAATACAGCCTATAATATGGCATGTGAAAATATGGTTCAATGTACAGCAAGATTAATTGTCCAGGCAGCTTTTTTTTCATTCCGGCTGGTAAAAGTTGTGTGAGCTGGGATCAACAGTTCAACATGCCATCATTCTGACCCTTCCCTGCAGATATCCCTCCATATGCTCTTTCTCACTGGCTCTTAATCCCTAGGTTATCTGAGAGAGTTTGCTTTAATATTTAAATGAACATTAATGTATGGAAATCCATGACTTCTGTTGATCGCAGAAGAATTGCACTAGGCACTTAGGTTGCTCAAATGCAAAGGAAAGCTTCCTGCTGAAATAAGCTCTTAAAGGGGAAAAGGTCTGATGAATTATTTATTTCTCAAGGACTTTTTTCTGCTGTAAAAAGCAAATATTTTGTATATTTTTTTCCTCTTTGATTAAATTGTTTTGCTTCTTGTGACATCAAGTTTTTTTTTGGAATGTTTATACAGCTCTATAGGTAGATAAATATACTGTTTGCAAAGTTTCTGGTCTGAGGTCCTTGCTGGATAGCAGGACAATTCCACATTAATGGCAGCCCAGAGGGTTGTTTTTGAAGTGTCCAAACTGCAAGGTTCATGAATGCCAGACTGAAAAAGGCACTCAGGAGAGATCAGCAAGTGCCGGTGCGTGAGTGCTCATATCCCCGCTATCATGCCTCCAACCGTGTCTGCAGTCGTTAACACACCGACTGGCCAATAACTGGCAGGGTCTAGATCAACACCAGCTGGCCAGCTATGCCATCTCTTATAACTATACAACAGCCAAAATCCAGCAGAGACAAAGTCACCACTATTTGTGTCTCCTTCTCAGTGCAACTAGCCTAGGGTATCATTCATTGATTGCCTGCAGATTCAGCCAAAGTGCTATTCACGTATGTAGGATCATTTACGGTATCCATTTACTTATCCAGGCATTAGATTTCTGCTCTTCATCTGCAATCACCATATATGCATCCTCATGTATACACCTTCACTTATTCAGCAGCACGGTGGTGCAGTAGCTCTACAATACCAGAGGCCCTTGTCCAATTCTGGCCACAGATCATTGTCTATGCAGAGTTTGCATGTTCTCCCCATGTCTGTGTAGGTTTCCTTCGGGGCTCCAGTTTCTTCCCACACTCCAAAGATGTGCAGGTTAAGTTGATTGGCCATATGAACTTCCCCCTTAGCATCAGGGAAATTAGCAGGGTAAATACAAGGAGTTATGGGCATAGGGCTCAGAAGGGATTTTTGTTGGTGCAGGCTCAATGGTCCAAATGGCCTCCTTCTGTACCGTAGGGATTCTATAATTGCTAATGCTTCCAGCTCATTACCTGCATTCCCCAAATGATTCCTACAAGCACTTGAAGATGCAAGTTGCTGTTACATGCTGTGTAATTCTGGGCTTCTGGCTCTACAAGCAGACTGTTAATACAACCCTACGATAATTGAAAAGCGGGAAACATCAGAATGGTAGCCCCATTCTGTGCTTGAGTTATATAACACTGTCTGTGATAGATATGTGGAACTAGATTACTCTCCTGAACTTGAGAGAAGCCTATGATTTGCTTTGTCCCATTCTGTTCATGCTCTTCTATGCAGGAGTGTCTCCAAGTGATCACTTTCAGCAGAAGGTGAAATTTGACATATTTTTGGTTCTTTTCATTGGTATTCTGTGTTGTCTCTGGTGCTGCTCAGATGTTGGAAACTAGCACACTAGCAGACTTGAGCTCAACCTGCAGCTCATCCTGTGTATCAGTAAGTCATTAAATACCATGTGGTTAGACTTGTTACAATCCTTGTATATGCAAAGCCCCTTGAAATCATTTATGACTGAAGACTTTTAATTATAAACAGTGGCTTGAAGTTATAATCTGCTGAAATATAGATGTACATGGTCAGTGGGAGAGCTCAGCATGATCTAGCAAAAAATGGGGAACAGGTTGAAAGGCAACATATTCTGCAAATGTAGAAATCTAGCTGACAACTGGTACGATTGGCTAGTCTTAAATTAGCAGCTTTCTTGAGAAGTGTCTGCATCTGGTCTTGTGTTATATTGGCAGTACACTCATTACCATGTCTCACCAGATACATTGCAGCATTTTCTCCAGAAGGATATCTGGATTGGCAAAGAAAGTATCCCTTCAGGGGTAAAGATCATACAATTTTATAAGGCACTACAAGGGAGTTTGGGGCTTGATCTTAACTTTGTTCATCCAGCATAAAAACATAAGTCCATCTGGCCCATCAAGCCTGCTCCGCCAGGCCCCTCGAGCCTGCTTCACTATTCAATAAGATCATGGCTGATCTTTCATGGACTCAGCTCCACTTAAGTGTCCATTCATCATAACCCTTAATTCCTTTATTGTTCAAAAATCTATCTATTTTTGCGTTAGAAACATTCAATGAGACATCGTCAACTGCTTCATTGGGCAGGGAATGCCACAGATTCACAACCATTTGGTTGAAGAAGTTCCTTCAGAACTCAGTCCTAAATCTGCTCCCCCATGTTTTGAGGTCATGTCCCCTAGTTCTGGTCTCACCCACCAGTGGAAACAACTTCCCTGCTTCTATCTTATCCATTCCCTTCATAATCTTACGTGTTTCTATCAGGTTCCCCCTCATTTTTTTTTTAATTCCAATGAGTATAATTACAGTCTACTCAGTCTCTCCTCAGAAGCCAACCTTCTCAACTCTGGAATTAAACTATTGAATCTCTTCTACACCTCCTCCACTTCCAGTATATCCTTTCTTCAAGTAGAGACTAGAACTGTTCACAGTACTCCAGCATTTCATACACTACAATATAACCTTGTTGTTTTTAAACTCCATCCCTCTAGCAATGAAGGACAAAATTCCATTTTCCTTCTTAATTACCTGCTGCATCTGTAAACCAACTTCTTGTGATTCATGCACAAGGACACTCAGGTCCCTCTGCACAGCAGCATGCTTCATTTTTTTAAAAAAATAGTCAATTTTGCAGTTATTCCTATCAAAATGGATGACATTGCATTTACTAACATTGTGTTCCATCTGCCAGACGCTAGTCCACTCACTTAAATTATCTTTATCCCTTTGCAGACTTTCAGCATCAACTGCATTCTTTGCACTACTCATCTTAGTGTCATCTGTTAATTTTGACACATTACACTTGGTCCCCAATTCCAAATCTTCTATGTAAATTCTAAACAATTGCAGTCCCAATACTGATCCCTGAGGCACACCACTGATCACTGACAAGAAAAGCAACCGTTTATCCCCACTCTTTGTTTTCTGTTAGTCAACCAATCCTTTATCAATGCTAATACATTTCTCATAACGCTATGCACCTTTCTCTAACGTATGGCACCTTGTCGAATGCCTTCTGGAAATCTAGATACACCATAAAAACCAGTTCTGTGTTGTCCGCTGCACTTGTAATGTCCTCAAAGAATTCCAGTAAATTAGTTAATAACCTGCCTTTCATGAACATATGCTGCGTCTTCCCAATGGGAAAATATCTGTCCAAATGTCTCGCTGTTTTTTTCCTTGATGATAGGTTTGAGCATTTTCCCCACAACAGAAGTGAAGCTAACCAGTCTATAGTTACCTGCCTTTTGTCTGTCTCCTTTTTTAAACAGTAGCGTCACATTTGCTGTTTTCTTTCAATTTGATACCCTCATTTGCTTTGACATTCATGGCTGATTATCCCTTTTTCTGCAGTCCTTCCTTCTCACAGCAATACACTTTAGCTGAGGGTGTACAATCAAAGTTATCCATTGAATGTATCCACACCAATCCTGCAGATGTCAAACAAGTTTTAATCTTGGATCCTGGATTTTGGGGAAGACATTTTCATCAGTCGGAGAGAATTGGATCTGTGGGCACAACCTCAGAGTAAAGAGACAACCCTTTAGAATCGAGCTGAGGAGGAATTTCTTCAGTCAGAGGGCAGTGAATCTATAGAATTCATTGCTACAGAAGATTATGGAGGCCAGGTCATTGAGTGTATTGAAGACAGAGATCGATAGTTCTTGATTGGAAATAAGATTAAAGGTTATAGGAAAAAGGTGGGATTGAAAAATTTATTAGCTATGATTGGATGGTGGAACAGACTCAATGGGTTGAATGGCCTATTTCTGCTTTTAAATCTTATGGTCTTAACGTGTTAACCTCTTCTTGTAAGCAGGCATAAAGGCACCCAAGCAGAAACTAGTGAGCTCTTCATTATTTATGTATATCAAGTGCCAATGAACTCACGGGGCCAATTGCCATTTTACTGAGAAGGCTTTCAGGCCAAACCTGTGGATAGAAGAGCTGGGACCATTATTTTTTTGCCTTCCCTCTGGAACCAAATCATATTTTGCATCCACAGGGAATGTTCAGGCCTTCCCTGCCCTGGACTTCCACTATCCTTACCATGTGCTCTGAAACCCTCCCAAATCTCCTCAGAATCACTCATCAGGATGCTGGTGTCTCCTCGTTTAGACCTGGCTGCAGTTTTCCATTTCTATTCGGGCAGAATACTGGTGGGGCCTATCACAGAAGAAGCCTGAGATGTACACTGTCCCCGGCTTCACGCCACCGGGCTTCAGATTGATTGGCTTCCACCTCAGTGCCCACCCCTAATTTCAGCCCCACAGGGAATAAACTCAAAGCTTTGGTTCCATGCCTCTGTGCTTATTTTGTCTGCACTATCTTTCTTCCCCCCCTCCCCACTCCCATTTCCCCTGCAGTTTTCTGAAAGGTTGAATCATAAAATGATTCATTTATGTTGTACTTTTTTAAGAGTGACTGTCTTGCAATTTCTCTCCTCATCCCTAGCCTAACCTCAAACTCTGTAGTATGAAGTTCAAACTCAAGCTCAGAGAAACGGTTTAAACTTCATTGTTTCTCAACAATAGTGACAAATGTGTGGAACAAACTAGCAATGGGGGGAGTTGAGATAAATAATATAAACAAATTAAAAAGGAAGGATTTTCTTTGAAAGAATTGATTGAAATGTACAAAATAATATTGCATGTATTGAACTAAGTGAATATAAAATCTTCTATGAACCAGTGCAATTGGGCCATATTCTGAATGTACACTTTGTTTTAAACTGCATTGAAACATTCTTAAATATCGTTAAGCACGTCAACTTGTTCAGTTTTATTTCTACAGTAAAACAGGGGGTAGCGCGGTGGCACAGTGGTTAGCACTGCTGCCTTACAACACCAGGGACCCGGCGCTCTGGTTTCCTTCCATATTCTGAAAGACATGCTGGTTAGGTGCACTGACTCATACAAGCACTGGAATGTGGCGACTAGAGGAATTTTACAGTAACTTCATTGCAGTGTTCATGTAAGACTTACTTATGGCTAATAAATGAGGGTATCAAGTTTTTCACTTTAGTTGAAAATTGTTCTATCACAAAATATAAACATAGAACATAAAACATTACAGCGCAGTACAGGCCCTTCGGCCCTCGATGCTGCGCCGGCCAGTGGACCCTCTAACCTAAACTATTCCAATATCATCCATATGCCTATCCACCGAACATTTGAATGCCCCCAAAGTAGGCGAGTCCACAACTGCTGCAGGCAGGGCATTCCACGCCCTCACCACCCTCTTTGTGAAGAACCTGCCTCTGACATCTGTCCTATAACTACCACCTCTTAATTTAAAGTTATGTCCCCTCGTGTTGGTCATCACCATCCAAGGAAAAAGGCTCTCACTATCCATCCTATCCAATCCCTTGATCATCTTCTACGCCTCAATTAGGTCACCGCGTAACCTTCTTCTCTCTAATGAAAATAACCTCAGGTCCCTCAGCCTTT
Organism: Sphyrna mokarran; assembly: GCA_024679065.1. Taxonomy (NCBI): domain Eukaryota; kingdom Metazoa; phylum Chordata; class Chondrichthyes; order Carcharhiniformes; family Carcharhinidae; genus Sphyrna; species Sphyrna mokarran. The sequence goes on along the minus strand of JAGIQG010000010.1, from coordinate 17,767,600 downwards.
CCTCATAAGGCCTTCCCACCATACCAGGCAACATCCTGGTAAACCTCCTCTGCACCCTTTCCAATGCTGCCACATCTTTCTTATAATGCGGCGACCAGAACTGTACGCAATACTCCAAGTGCGGCCGCACCAGAGTTTTGTACAGTTGTAACATAACCTCACGGCTCCTAAATTCAATCCCTCTACCAATAACAGCTAACACACCGTACGCCTTCTTAACAACTTTATCAACCTGGGTGCCAACTTTCAAAGAGCTATGTACTTGTACCCAAGATCCCTCTGCTCGACAACACTATTAAGGGTCCTTCCATTAGCCCTATATTTCATATGCCTGTTATTCCTACCAAAGTGAATCACCTCACACTTATCCGTATTGAATTCCATTTGCCACCTCACGGCCCAGCTCTGCACCCTATCTATGTCCCTCTGCAAACTGTAACATCCATCCTCGCTGTCTACACCTCCCCCCACTTTGGTATCGTCAGCAAATTTACTAATCCAACCCTCTACACCCTCATCTAGGTCATTTATAAAAATGACAAACAGCAGTGGCCCTAAAACAGATCCTTGATGTACACCAAACATTTTGAACCAATGCCTATTCAATCACATATGAATAATCTGTTTTTAAATAACTGAAAATTACTTTAAGAAAGTATATGCATGCCTATTAACTTGTAACTTACATTTGGAAATACAGTTTGAGTAATTTATATTTGTATTGTGTGTTAGAAATAGGGAAGGGACCTTCCTTCCCTTCCACAGTGTTGTTTAATGGCCATGATGTAAAGATGCCGGCGTTGGATTGGAGTGGTAAGAACTCAGTAAGAATTTAGCAACACCAATTATTAATCCAACCGACTTATTTGATAGTAAAATAGCGAGCTTTCAACACTCCCGTGTCTTCATCAGGCAAGTGCAGTGCAGAACACTGCACTTGCCTGATGAAGACACGGGAGTGTTGAAAGCTCGCTTTTTTACTATCAAATGAATCGGTTGGATTAATAATTGGCCTTGTTTAATGGCAACAGGAGACAGTGTGCTGCTCACTGTTGTCTGGATCTTATGGCTCTGTCTTTGTCAATAGGGTTTCCCATTGAAAGCATCCATTGCTACTGGGAAACTCATAAGAGGCCTACACTAACAGTGGGACCATAGGATCCTGCCAGGGTGGATAGCAGCAAGATTTTGGCAAAGGGGCAGAATTTTCCACGTGTTTATCCCAGCTGCCCACGAGAGTAGAGAATTTGGTATTCAACCAAAACTGAGTATAATGCAGTGGGACCAGAACATCCAAACCATGGACTAGGTCAGAGAATCCAGCCCAAGCTATAAATTTATTTATTGATTGATTTTTTCTGAAATTGTGAGCTAAGAAAAGGTTAAAACCTCGGTTTAGTTTCATGTTAAACAAAAATGTCTGCACGTCCGTATGTTTAATTTCATTTTACATTTTGTCTACATTGTACTCAAGTTTTTACAACGTAGAAGCAAGTTAATTGTTTTTCAAAAACTAAACTGTTAAGAAAACAGGAGCAGTTAGGGTCAGCCTGAAACAGGTAACCCAGCAGAAAGAAGTTTTCCAAACAAACAGTCAATACAGGCAAGACAGTACAGAGAGACAGAAAGTAAGTCCCAGAAACTGAATGAGAAGGTCTCAAAAACTGGGATGTGTGGACAAAACAAGGGAGGCAGCTGAGTCAAATGAATAGGAATCCGGACAGGGACCTGTTCATTGAAGTTAAAGCAAAGAGTAGAAAGGGAGCCCCAAATTAAAGACATCAGCAGATTTAACATTTGTCAACAAGAAGCCATGGTGTTCCTAAGTAAAGTTTGTTTTCGTTTATTTATTAGTCACAAGGAAGGCTTACATTCACACTGCAATGAAGGCTTTGTAAAATTCTCCAAAAGAAAAAGGTTTGATGACACCTTAATACAGCCTGTGAATGTTGGTGTACTGGTGGCGTAGCTAGGTACCTGAAATGCTGTGTTGAAGTTTGAAAGCACAGGGTATTCCAGGACAGGGGAATACTGAAATGAGAGGATGAAATCCCGGATGAAATCCAGTCAGACCAGTTGGCTCACAGTGCACTGAGCATCTAGGAGAATTGGATGTGAAATCCACACAACGTTATTTTCAGTGCCATCTGGTTCTTGGTTTCAAAGTATGGTGCATCTGACCACATTTCACCTATTAGTTTAAATGGACTGTGTACTTATTGTGAAGTTTAGAGTATAAGACAAAGTTTGTAACTTGTGTTATCCTTCTAAATCTGTATATATCTATAAAGGTATAGTTGGGGTGAAGGAGTTGTGTGTTATAGTTAATGTTTACTTGTTTAATAAATATTTATTTATTTGTTAAGAGTTAATTGGCAATCCTGTGACGAAGTTCAGCCATGTCTCTAAACAAAAAAATAAAGTTAGGATCTATCAAGCCAGGTTCCATTCTGAGACATGACTTGTCTGGTAGTAACATCAGCTGGGATTGCAAGTGTTAACACTTGAAAGGAAGATAGAAAATTTCTTCTTAAGGCCCGATGAGACAAAGAATAAAATGAAAACTGCATAAAAGGACAGCTTTGAAATAGGATGATTCCAGTATTAGACTTGAAGCATGTGGAATGGCACAGTGTTATCACTGCTGCCTCACAATGGCAGGGACCTGGATTTGATTCCTGGCTGGGTCACTGTGCGGAGTCTGCACATTTTCCCCGTGTCTGGGTGCTCCAGTTACCTCTCATTCTGGAAGATGTGCTGGTTTGGTGTAGTAGCTATGCTGAATTCTCCCTCAGTATTCCCGAACAGGCACTGGAGTGTGTGGTAACGAGGGGGTTTTCTCAATAACTTCATTGCAGTGTTAATGTAAGCCTACATGTGACACTACTAAAATTAACTCTGTTTCTCTCTCCACAGATACTGCCAGACCTGATGAGTTTATCTAGCATTTTCCATTTTTATTTCAGATTTCCAGAATCTATAGTATTTTGATTTTACATTTTCATTCCCCTGGTGCCCAGTAGTCAGTTTCAAATAACAGGAAGTTTTTAAAGCATTCTTTTTAATGCCTCCTCCAAAGCCTGCAAATGAATACAGTTAGCAGAACTGCACCATGGTGACTAACTTGATTTGGGGGTGGTTTTGTAGACAATGACAATTTCTAGAACAATGGTGTTTTCAATTAGCACAAAAGATCACGGGTGTTTGATTTGCATTGAAGCTAACTTATGCTTAAAATTCCTTAGGTTTTTCACTCATTTGGTAGATTGGGGTTGGGGGTTGTGTAGCAATACAAACTGGCAGAAAACTGGGCCTACAACCTTTGAAATATTTTGTCTGTCACTTAACTCCCTTTTCCAGAAAGTTACCTTAATGCTAGTGTCTGATGAAGCATAAGATTCTAAATAGAAACCAGATAACAATTTACATCATGGTGATACAAATTATTTCATAGCTCTCTTCCATTTCCCTCAGTTTATTTCTCACATGTCCAGAGCATCTTCCTTCATTGACAGAGTGGACACCCTCGCTTTGGGTTATATCTGTCTTTCCACCAGAAGCATTTTTGCACTGTTCGAACAGAGAGCATTATTATTTTGTGCCCCAAAAGATTTCCAAATAAAAAATACCCGTAACGACCCAGATCGAAATGCCAGAAGTGCAGTCCCCAATCCAATACTGCAGCTGCCAGCCTGTTCCAACCAAGCTTTTTTTTGAGTCTCACTGTCAGCTCGAACAGAAATAGTTTGCCTTTAATTATTCTTCCAAGCGCTTGCTGATCTACGTTCAGTATGTGGTGAAATAAACTGTAAGATAACATTAGTAGCCTTTGGCCGTACAAAACGCCAGCTCTGAAATTAGTTAAATTTCGACCCCAGTCGTGGTTAATTTCAATAGACTGGTTCTACTGAGCCCATTCAATAAACCATTCAGATCAAGCGCGGTGACTTTTGCAGCTAATTACATTTTAAAAAGATTTGCCATATTTACCGGCAGGCTTGTTTTAAGTAGAAAAGAGAATGAGAATGCTTTTGAGCTGTTTTTTTAAAAAGAAAACAAAAATGTTTTTCCTTATGTATAGTTTGGATCACATGCACACAATACAAAGAGCTGAGTAATGCAGAGGTGACAAGTTCCTTCCCCTATGAATCGCTGTGGTGCAGGCTGCATGTGCTGTATCAGCCTCTACCCTCTCATTATTAACTTCCCTTGTTTGTCATCAATCTTCATTTGGTTTAGGTTGCCTTTGCAGTCGCTGCAGCAGGAATGGCGTAGGATGTTACGGCATCTCTATGTCTCCAACAAACTATTCTTACCCGAGTATTCTTATTACAGATCAGAAATTCTCCACGTCTCTGAGATATGCTGCATGACTTGTAACAGATCTTGCAGGATTAGAAAGACAAAGTAGGACTTCAAAACTATAAAGAATCGACTAGGCAGTCATCACTTGTCCATGTCAATATATTGAACAAATGCTAAAGAATCTTCAGTAAATCAAATTAATAATATGGCGAGACAAGCCCTTTTTAATTTTATTGTTTTTTTTAATTGTTCATTAGTCCAACTTCACGGAAATTTTCAGCAGGGTTTATGAAAGTGCGATCATTAGATTTGTGATTTTGTGAGTTACTTTTTACTGCGGCGGAATGTTCAAGCTTGATTTTGTTCTACTGGTTAGTTTGCTGCTAATATCACAATGTGCATTAAACAGTTTGAGGTCTGATTAAATATCACTTGCACGATATCACCCCGACCCCGCCGTCCAATCCGACACAGACATTACCCGGGATATTAAAAAAAAATAGCGATTCCTGTCAATTCCTGCCTACAAGAAGCGGGTTGGATTATTAAATACAACCTTACCCCACCACAGTCGGTACATTTTCGCTGTTCACTCATGGCGGTCTCTAGCCCAGTACAAATATATCAAATCTGATTGTATGTTCGCACGATTCTGAGTAATCAGAACCAATTTCAGATTCCCAAGATTAAAAATAGCAACCTGCAGATCACCAAAAAAATGATCGCGCTGAATGGATTCAATTTAACTTGGAGGGGGGGGGGGGGGTGTTGAGGGGGGATAAGTTAATTACTGTTTTCCCTTTTCCTTCTAGCGTCACATTACAATTCACACTAGAATAGAAAGCTACCCGACGGTTCTCGCACAGGAACCCTGATTAGTGCGTCCCAATAGTTGGTTCGGAGCGGATTCCCTGCCATTTCCAGCAGCTTTAACTGTTCGACCTGCAATGAAACCCGGCAGGTACTCGCTAGAATCGAGTTACATCAATAATCTCTCTCTGGTTGCACAACGGCTAACTCGGATTTCGAAGAGAAAAAAAAACACGGGTGATGGGGGAATCCTTCCAATATCACACAGCAAGAACCAACAGAGAGAGAGAGGGAGAGAAAGGCAGAGAGAGATCGAAAGGGAGACAGAGAGGGAAAAAGAGAGGGCGAGATAGAGAGACGGGGAGAGAGATTGAGAGAGAAAAAACACGGAGGGAGAGAGAGAGTGAGAGAGAGAGAAGGACAAAGGGAGTAAAAAAAAGAATGAGAGACGGGAGAGGGAGAGAGTGAAGGACAGAAGGAGTGAGAGGAGAGAGAGATTCAGAGAGAAAGATAGAAGGGAGAGAGAAAAACAAGGAGGGGGAGAAAGAACAAGAGACAGGGAAAAAGAGACAAAAGGGAAAGACAGAAAGAAGGAAAGACAGAAAGAAAAAAAGACAGCGTGACACGGAACACAGAACATAAATGGAGAAATCAAACGAAGACAATGAGAGAGATAGAGAGGGAGAGAGAAACAAGGGAGAAGGAGAAAGAGGGAAAGACAGAAGGGGAGAAAGAGAGAGAGAAAAAAAAGACATTGCGAAACACAGAGAAAGCAGAGAGGGATAGAGAGCAAAAACATCTAACTGAACATCTAGCTGTGTACCCGCAGACTGAGAGCGATTGCGCTTTTTTTACCCCCCCAACAATGGATAACACACACACACACACACAACTGGAGCTTTTGTCCGCTCCGTTAGACCGTCCTCCGGCCGCTTTAACCATTGCGTGGCGATTTTCCGCAAGAGCAGACTTGTCAATTCAGCATTCAGCCCAAACCGCGTTCCAGCAAAGTGAAGTTGGCTGCAACTAGGAAGCAACCTCTCTCCCACTTGCCCATTACAAAAAGGAGGGGGGGGGGAGTTGTTACAACAGCGTCACTACACCCCTCACACACAGATTTAAAAAATGTTACGTGGGGAGGAGGAGGAGGGGGGGTTTAGTTTTATGTTGGGGGGGGGTGATGGAGAGGAACTGACACACGTCTGGGGTGTTGTACGTAAGGAATACACAATTGCGTGCATGCATTCAGCCTAATGTACATACGCACATAACATAGCCAGACTAACAGACGTGCGGGAGACCTATGCTCACAGTCTCCCTGGGTAATCCTTTAATCAAAGTCTCCCTTCTGATCCGCACCATTGCTAAAAGTGTCCGTGAGAGAGGCAGTGCTGTGTGTGTGAGAGAGAGAGAAGGGGGAAAGAGGAGGATGCGAAATCCAAGGAGTTTTCTGTGTTAAAACAGAAAACAGCGAGAGAGATAATTACCCCTTCCTTGATATCCAGTTGACGCGTTGTCGCTTTAATTGAAGCGGTTAAAATAACACATCCAGAAACATCTACTTTGCAAGGATGGAAGAGGTTTTCTGCGGCGGTGGGGGCAGAGGATTTTTCCTCCAAATCTCTTTAGGATAAAACGGATGGGCGGTTTTCGTGCCAGTGGTGGTTGCCTCTGTGTGCATTGATTTCTCTCTTTTTTTCGCCGACCAGCATTTATTTTCTCTCTCTCTCCCAGCCAGAACCGGGCTCGGTGTTAGTTCTTGCAGCGGGGCACCAAAGTGGAACCATCAGAGGCGCTTGTAGCACTTGTTCCCCCCCCCCCCACCACACAACAAAAAAAAACACGAGAGAGAGAGAGAGGGAGGGAGGAGGCTTGGCGGAATATGCGGAGATTGCAGAATTTCTCTTTCTCAGGCAAGCTGTGCTGAGCGGTCAACGAAACGGCTGGGACATGGGATCAGGAGCCCAGTGCAACTGCTAGAGAGAATCTGGATTATTTTATTGCCGGCCGGGGCGAGGGAACGAGGAAGCCAAAGTGTGCCCAAAATGGATTGTTAATGCCTGATTATGTACTTGCACGGCGCTTCTCGCAGCTTGCTGCTTAGAAAGCAACCAGGACTTCGCTCAGTGCGGTGCTTTTACTGGCGTTGCATATCCACACACTCCTGCCTGCATTGCTAGGAGCGACTGTGTCTCACAGACTTTCTGGCCTCGGATCTGTTGTATCATTTTTTTTTTGTGGGGGGGGGAGGGGGGAGAGGATCAGTGGAATCAATTCATGGCATGAAATGGGAGCCCGGCGTTACTGTCTGAAAATGCTGTCCTGGTTTGTGTGGCTGCAAATCATACTGGGCTTGGCTTGGGGCAATAGGACCACGGACCTGTGTGAGAAGCTGTGCTCTTGCACCGAGGTGGAGGGGGTCCTGCACATCGACTGCGAGAAGCGAGGCATCTCCGACCTGCAGCATTTCAGCGCGCCCACCTCCCGCTTCTACCAACTCTTCCTGCACAGTAACTCGCTGTCCAAGCTCTTCCCCAACGAGTTCGCCAACTTCTACAACGCGGTCACCCTGCACCTGGAGAACAACGGCTTGCACGACATCATCCCGGGGGCTTTCCTGGGGCTGCAGCTGGTCAAGCGGCTGCACATCAACAACAACAAGATCAAGGCTTTCCGGCGGCACACCTTCCTGGGGCTGGACGACATGGAGTACCTGCAGGCGGACTTCAACCTGCTGCGGGACATCGACCCCGAGGCCTTCCGCGACCTCAACGAGCTGGAGGTGCTGATCCTCAACGACAACCTCATCACCTCGCTGCCCCCCAACCTCTTCCAGAGCGTGCCCATCACCCACTTGGACCTGCGGGGCAACCGGCTCAAAACCCTGCCGTACGAGGGCATCCTGGAGCTCATCCCCCGGGTGGCCGAAATTCTCCTGGAGGACAACCCTTGGGACTGCACTTGCGAATTGCTGCCCCTTAAAGGTGAGGTTGGGAAAGCCTGGCATTTGGGTGGGAGGGGGGGGGGGGTGTTAAAGGGATGGTGTGGGGGGGGGGGGGTTTGAAGGCTGTGTGTTGTAGGAAGGATTGGTGGGGGGGGGGAAAGCGAAGGCTAATAATGATCATTAAGAATTATAAACGCTAGATGGCACAGTTGGTCAAAAGTGTGGTTGAAATCGCTTGTCTTCATTCATTCAAGGCAACGGGAGCTGGGGGAGTGGGGGGGGGGGGGGGGGGGGGGGTGCGCTAAGTTCTGGCAATCTGTGCCAAGTCTGAAGTGAACACAAGTTCACGGCACAGAACAATGCAGCCCCGACTGACCCCACACATTCAGTGTGGGCTGACAGGGAGAAAGGAGGAGCAGTGAACCCAGGTTCGACTCCAACTCCTGACATGGCAAAGAGTTTCAGTTGTGTGCACCCTTCTTTGAAGATGCCTCTTGTAAGCAGTGACGCTTGGCAGCATTACAGCACACAAGATATACAGCTTACTGCTTTTTTCGGCCATTTTCCTGTGATATTCTATGTAGCCACCCTCTGGGATAGTTTTAATTTCACGGTGTGTTACTTTTTTTTATTGCTATTTGTCATCAAAGACTTGATAGAGCTAAGAGTGGGGGGGTGAAGAAGTATTGCAGGTTCAGAATGCCAATCAATCTATTGGATCAGCACATTTAACAAGGAAGGATTGTATTAATATCTTTATTAATTATAGCCAGAATTGGTAATGGAGTTTAATGCGAACTCTTTATGTCAACACTTTGTAGATTAATTTTAATAAGATATTTTTTCTCATGTATTTTAATAATATGGCAACAATCAACAATGGTTGTGATGACAAAACTATCAGGACCATCTCCAATCTATATTGTTTTTTTCCCCCTTCAAGAATGGCTAGAACACACTTCTTACTCAGCCTTGATTGGAAGAGTAGTTTGTGAGGCACCCTTGCGATTACAAGGAAACGACCTGAATGAAACATCCAAATACGATTTGTGCCCACGGAAGGTTGATAATGATTTCAGTCTTGTGGCTCCACCGGCTCAAGGGGCTTCTGGACTGCCCCCAACTCCTGCCTTTCAGCGTCCTAGGCCACCAACTTCAGCATCAGCGGGCAAAGAACAGTCGAATCCACGCGGCAACTTGCAGAGGACAAGACCTTCGGCCAATTCAGTGGTACCGAATGGTAGTAGTAACCCCCTTGTATCAGCTGCCTGTCCAACAGCCTGCAGCTGCTCCATCAATAGCCCCGAATCAGGTCTCGAGGTAAACTGCAGGGGCAGCAAGCTTGAGAGTATGGCTGAACTCCACCCCAAACCAGTCCAAGTACAGGAACTGTTCCTAAGACAGAACAATATAGAAATCATTAGGAACACTCACTTTGTGGGCTACGGCAGGTTGACTTTGTTGGATTTGGGAAATAATGCCATTAAGTTAATAGAAAACAACACTTTCCTGAATCTCACTGATTTGCGCTGGCTGTATCTGGATAATAACAACTTGGAAACACTAATTCCTGATATGTTTGCAGGTCTGCAAAGCACAGAGTACCTGAATTTGGAGTTCAATTTAATTCAGTTAATCCTACCAGGCACATTTAATGGGATCCCAAATCTGAGGGAATTGTTTTTACATAACAATCTGTTGAAGTCGTTGCCTGTAGACGTGTTTTCTTCTGTCTCCCTCTCCAAGCTGAGTTTGCACACCAATTATTTTATGTATCTCCCGGTCACCGGTGTTTTGGATCAGCTTACATCAGTTGTGCAAATCGACCTCCATGGAAATCCGTGGGATTGTTCATGTAACATCATAGCTTTTAAGCAGTGGGTTGAGAGAATGGGCACTGATGTTGTTATGAGTGAATTAAAATGTGCATCTCCTGAACAATTTTGGGACAGAAATATAAAATCGATCAGCAATGAGCTGATGTGCCCAGAGTTGTATGCAAAAATTCACCTAACGTTTTCCTCATCAAGTAACATCACCATAACAACAGAGACAGGGACTCATGTGAATCCCTACTTGGAGACCAGCAGAGTTTCAATTTCGGTGCTGGTACCTGGCCTTTTACTTGTCTTTGTTACTTCTGCCTTTACAGTTGTTGGCATGCTGGTGTTTATCTTGAGAAACCGTAAGAGATCAAGAAAAAGAGATAACAACTCTTCTGCTTCGGAAATTAACTCCTTGCAAACAGTGTGTGATTCTTACTGGCACAATGGGCCTTACCATGCAGAGGGACCTCACAGAGTATACGATTGTGTCACACACTCGCTTTCAGACTAGGCTTCCTGACATGAATTGCTGAAAACGTAGCGTGTGATTTAAAGCAGCACATTATGCAGAGATGAGGAATTGACACTGGTGGGTCAGCCCCTGATGTAAATAATACTATAGGCTTCTGCTAAAATTCTGCAACAGAATGTTGAACTCGACTTTCTAATGAAAAATAGAAAGTGCACACGCTAAGGAGGTGCATATAACTTTTAGAACTAACAATTTCTCTCCCGCTATGAAACATACAAGCAAGCACGGACAGTGATGTGCATTTTAGTGCTCTCTTCATGTTGATATTCCAGATGTAAATGACAATTAATCAGTTGTATAAAAAAATATAAAGAAGGTTTGTTGTCATTTGGAGATATGGGAGAATTGTAAAAAAGAATACACAGAAAGGGGAAATAGATTACCGCATCTAGGTTTTAGGGTTGTAAATTTGCACGAACGCATGAATGTATTGTACAGAACTGTCTAATTAGAAACAAGTGATGCATGTCATGCATGAACTCAACACCACAGGGATACATCACATAGCTGGAGGAAATAACTATTACTATGCTCCATTCATGAGTACTAATTGTATTCTATGAAGTCATGTATCCAGTATTGATCACAGTGGCATTCCCTGTTTATTTTTCCTGTGATTATAAATTGTGCAGTTTGTGCTATTATTGCTTAGATAAGGTGTAAGCTGCAAGTTCATCTTGTTTTTAGACCATATTTGTTTGTGCATGGTTAGTAACTATTTATTTTATATTATGAATTTTTCCATGTTTGGGGTGTTATTTTATATTTGCTAATGCCAATTTCCATCTAAATTTCAGAGTAGTTACTATGTTTTGTACCGTGGTATAGGAGTTAAAATGGCCAATGGAATATTTTTTTTTAATTTTTGGGAATAAATATATAAAATACACATAAGCATGACCAATTAATGTCACTCAGTTGCTCAAGCTGCATCAGTGATATGATGTAAACTGTTCTGTTCAAGTCATCGTTATGTAACATAATAAAGCAGAAAATACTATGGAGGTCGCACTTAGAGGACATTTAATAGGATTATTTTAGAGTTTTATAATGGCAAATTTTTCAACATTAAAATGACTGGTTTAATCTGAAGACTGATTTAGTTATTTAGCCCTCATGACTGCAGAATTTCCATCTGTACAAAGAGCATTGCTCACATTTATGCATAGATATTAAAAATTTATCAATCACCATTTTATTTGAATGCTTTGCAGCTTTTAAACTTCAGGAGGCCCAGAGATTTTTCAAAATGCTCTGAAGGGACCATGGTATTTTTTCCCTGAATGCAGAAATTGGTAGCATCCGTGGTGCACAGAAGTGACTGTAATTATCCAAAGCTCCACAAGGGATGCAGAAGCAATGATCATCTGGATTCACATTGAACAGTGAACAACTATGTCACTTAAATGGTCAGCACATTGGAGTGACAGTGCAAAGTGCTGGTAGTCTTGGCATTGGATACTCTTGTTAATAGAATTTATTGACAGTAGTTGTCTCAGCTCATAAAATCCCTTCTTTGTTTTCAAACAGCCCATGTTGTTGCAATGCTCAGAATTTATAACCAAGCAGACTTGAATTGTGCTTTCTGAGATAACAGTCCAGCATTGGTCTGATAATCTTTATTTAATATTCCATCTATGTAAAACAGCTCAATGTTAATGTCAAGAATGGTGATTGATGTAGTAGTATGGTTTTACAGGCATTGGCTACCCTATATTAATGAGCTAAAAGCATTCTACCTCTTGTGTGAGTTTAGACATTATTGTTTGCAGAGTGTATGGCCATGGGGAGTGTCAGAAATGTGCTGAGTCCTATCATCTGACATCTCCATTCTCATTCCCCACCTGGAGTCCAACTGACCTTGGAGCAGGCACGCTGGTTGATTTTATCTCTCTACAATTTTTAGGCCAATGTGCTGTGGCTTTGACTACATTATTGATGTCAGCAAACGAATGCAGCTCATAGAATCCCTACAGTGAAGAAGAGACCATTTGGCCCATCGAGTGTCCACCGAACCCCTGGCAGAGTATCTATCCAGGATCAGAAGCTGCATTCTGAGACACTCCTGTTCAGTTTGATTCCATACTGCACCAGACAAACGAGTTACCTCATGAAAAATCAGTAGAACTAGGGGTTATTCTTCTCTAATTTGATATTGTAAAGTTGTCTTTTATACAAATAGGCATATGTCTTAGATTGTGCACTTATCATAGAAACCTGATACCAAAATTATGCAGTGTGAAAATTGGTGTATGACTAATACATTTTTTGTGATTCCCGTCTGCTACATTAATAGCAATTCTACCTTTTTAATGACTCTGCTAAAATATCAGTTTTATTCAAATATGCTGTGTATTTGTATGACGATATATACATAGCATCATTTCAAGGCCAATTTTAATATGCTGCACTTTTAAAATTATTTTAAAGGCGTTGAGGGAGAAGGATTCAAATAGAACTTATTATTACCTGAGAAAGTTTGAGCATATATAATTTAAAATTAATACTCAGAGCAGAAAATATGCTCTGAGTCACTGCATTTCGAAAAAGAGGTAGAGATATTCCTGATTAAATTGAGAATAGAAGGACAGCAAGGTGGCACAGTGGTTGGCACTGATGCTTCACAGTGCAAGGGACCTGGATTTGATTCCTGGCTTGGGTGACTGTCTGTGTGGGGTTTGCAGATTCACCTTGTGTTTGGGTCTCCTCTGGGTGCTCTGGTTTCGTCCCAGAATCCAAAGATACGCGGGTTATTTGGATTGGTCATACTAAATGGCCCCTTAATGCCAGGGAGACTTGCTAGGGTAATTACATGGAGTTATGGGGACAGGGCCTGGGTGGGATTGTGGTTAATGCAGACTTGATGGGCCAAATCGTCTCTTTCTGCAGTGTAGGATTCTATGATTCCAGGATATGGACTTAAGAGCAATGTAGGAGAGAAATGGAAAATATTCTGAACAAATGTTGTATATGAGCCCAAATGAAAAGATGGGCTTGACGGTTTTGATGGTTCTTTTCTTAATTTGACCCTCTTAAATTTCTGTCCTGATGATCTTGGATATACCAGTGTAGCTGTTGTCGCTTTTCTCACAATAAAAAAACTACATGAAGGAATGGAATGAGTGTATGTGGAATTGGGCAGTGTATATTTGGGAGGATAGTGACCCATGCAAGGAGCAAGAGATGGTGCATGGGAAGGATGGTTTATTTCTGTCAAAGAAGGGTGTGTGCAAATGTGAAGGAGATGTTCATGCAGGGGTGGTGGAGTTTGTAGGGGAAGGGAGTTGTGGGGTCAGTGGGGATAGTTGTAAGAGGTCATTGTTGGAGATTAGTTATGTATGTGGGGGAGAAGATATCTTCCGTTGAGGAGGAAGTTTAATCAGAGCAGCTGACATGATTTAATTCCTTCTGCAATATTTTTCAAAAATGGTATTTTCAAAACTTTGAATTCAGGTAAGAAGTTGTCTGCAGCACATGTCAAATATAAACATTAAAGGATTTTTGAATGATTAGTAGGATTTTAAACTGTTTCTTCAGGGCACTGTTCTGTGAAGATATCCTGAAAGGTCATAGAAGGTTGGCATATTTTCAAAGCTTGTGACGAAGGTCTGCTCTCTTTAATAACACGGCACTGGAGCTTTTAGAAAAAAGTAGAATTTTTGCAGATAATTGGATGCCTTTGTTAATTAGAGATTTCATTACCAATTAGGAAATTAGTGATGTTCTGATTTTTGTAATGAAATGGGGATAGATTTGACTGTTTTGTCTGTGCGTAGTATCATCATTTTCAGAACACATTGACAGCAAAAGTCTATTAATTGGGACACCATGGTTGAAATTTAATTGTCCCATTTGTCAAATTGCTCCCATTGAATAAAAATCAATCAGTCTTGGTTTAATGCACTGGGAATCCATTGGTTTTTGAGAAATAGCCCTATTTAGCATGACTGTAGAGAGAACAGCCAAGTTAACATATCAGTTGGACCCTTCATCAGAACAGGAAGATAAAGCAGATGAACAGCATTTAAAAAAGAGCAGAATACAAGGAAAATGAAGTGATGTAGACACAAAGAAATATAATGATTTATGAAGTGCAGATGTGTAAAGCAGAGATTGATAAATGGCCAGTAATATTAATATTGGCACAATGAGAGAAATTAAAAATAAGACAGAGCAAAAATGTGACCATTCAGGGTGTAAGTTTCTGTTTTCATATCGTCTTGTGTTTACATTGGAGAATATTGTGAAGCACTGGAGGGATTCACAGGCTAATTAATAGTCTGACAGAATGTGATGTAAATATGCCTCCCATGGCTTCAATTTACTTCTCCCTGGAGCATAGAAAGCTTCGGGGGGGAACTTGTCAAGGTCTATAAAATAATGAGGACCATAGATTACTATTTTGTCTTTTAAAAAACCTTAAGCCAGTTACATACATAAGATGGGTATAGAGGGATATGGGCTAAATGAGGGCAACTTGGCCGAGCTTAGTAGTAAAAAAGAACAGCATGGATAAGTTGGGCCAAAGGGCCTGTTTCAATGCAGTAAATCTCTATGACTCTATGATTTTATGATTAGCCAAGAGAATATTTAGTCTTAAGTGATACAACCAAAATAGTGAGGGCACATGCCCCAATAGATATCAGTTTCCTAATGAGTATCAGCCCAGAATTCGAAGCATAGGCTCTGTTTTTGATTTACTTGTCTGTGTGGAGTGAATTTTGAACCCTGAATCTTCTAACTCACAGTGGAAGATACTACCAAGCCAAAGGCTTAGGTTAGTTTGGGTATTGGGAAGTAGAGAAAGAGGAAATGGCCAAATAGCATTGTGGATAGACTATTAATCAGAAATTAGAATTAGAATCTCTATAGTACAGAAAGAGAGGCCATTCGCCCATCGAGCCTGCACCAACCACAATCCACCCAGGTCCAACCCCCATATTCTTACATATTTACCCACTAATCCCTCTATCCAAGCACCTCAGGACACTAAGGGCAATTTTAGCATAGCCAATCAACCTAACCCGCACATCTTTGGACTGTGGGAGGAAACCAGAGCACCTAGAGGAAACCCACGCAGATACAAGGGGAATGTGCAAACTCCACAGAGGCAGTGACCCAAGCCGGGAATTGAACTCAGGTCATCGAGCTGTGAAGCAGCAGTGCTAACCACTGTGCTACTGTGCTGTCCTGGGGATCTGGATTCTATTCTCACCACATCAGGAGGTGGAATTTGAATTAAGTTTTTAAAAAACTGGACTTAAGAATCTATTAATGACCATGAAACCATTATTGATGCCCTTTAGAAATTGAAATTTGCCGCCTTTACCTGGTCTGCCCTCCGTGTGACTCCAAAGCCACAACAATGTGATTGATTCTCAACAACAAGGGCAAACAGGGAATAAATGCTGGCCAACCAGTGATGCCATGTCACAGAAATAAGTGAAAAAAGGCAGGAATAATTGGCACAAAAATTGCAGGGGCCTAAGGGAAGAAAATCGAAAAAGAAACTAGACCATCATAGTGTCCACCCCAAGAACTAGCGTGTTCCTCCCTCCCCATAAAATGTTGGCATATTTCTCTGCGCTTCTTTCTTTGAATTAAATCTTTTAATTGTGGAGATTGACAATTGGATCAAAGTAATAGGGATCAGTGTAGACTGAGGTGATCAGATACGTAATGGAATGCAAATATAGTAACTGTTGGGATGAATTGGGGGAAATGTAATATTATCTACAGATATTCCAACCCAGAGACTCTGCAATGAGTAGTGGAATGAATATTATGTGATTAAATTTTGAGATCAATAATGAGATGGTAGAGGTTGTACATGATTTGTTGAGAGAATGGGCTTGATATACTGAATAATTTTCCATTGTGTTTTATTGCATAGAGGTACGGGGGGAAAATGGTGAACAATTGAATATTTAATATTTTTTAGATATTGCAAATGCTGTTTTTTTTTATCTTTTTCCCTTTGTTCATATCTTATTTTCCCATTTTATACAAACTTATGAGTATAAGTAATACAGGTTAAGTATTGCTAAACTCTACATCAATATAACACTGAGAATTCATATGCCTGCATGTTACTTTATATTTCCCTTCATCTTCTGAAGGTGCTGAATAAAGATGACATCATGTTCATCTCATCCAAATGGCCATTCTAGAGGATGAACCAAGATGGTGCACTATAGCCAGCTATTCAAGTATGGGGGTGGCATTAGAACGTGTATGGAGGTCATGTAGTGCAATGGATAATGTCCTTGCCTTAGCCAGAAGCTCCAGGTTTGAGTCCCACCCAAGAACTAGATTGTCAAGGAAGCTGCATTCGTAACACGGTCGCGTTGAGAGTCAACTGACTGTCAATGGCAGGCAGTAAGCATGGGAAAGATTCTTGGTCAGCTATGGTTAATATGCAGTGGTGCCACTCAAGCTATAAGCCCCTGTTGATGCCCTGTTTCTGGAAAAACTAATTATGGGAATCGATGTGGATCTGTCTTGTGTACCACTAGATGAGGGAACAATCCGTCATAACAATTATAATTTTGTCCTCACTTTTCCATTTTACATAGTTTACATATTACTCCTTTTAGATGTCATAGAATTATGGAATCCCTATAATGCAGAAGGAGACCATTCGGCCCATTGAGTCTGCACCGACAACAATCCCACACAGGTTGTAACCCCGCAAATTTATCCCGTTAACCTCTGCATCCCAGGGTACAAAGGGGCAATTTAGGATGTTCAGTGCACCTAACCTGTACATCTTTGGACTGTGGGAGGAAACCAGGGCGTCCAGAGGAAACCTACACAGACACAGGAAGAATGTCCAAAATCCACAGACAGTGACCCAAGTCGGGAATAGAATCCTGGTCCCTGGAGCTGTGAGGCAGCAGTGCTAACCACTGTGCTACTGTGCTGCCCTAGTTGTCTCTTAATTCATATCACTAAAATAAGTAAATCATCTGGTTATTATCAGACAGTTGTTCAAAGCCTCTTGCTGTGTGTGAGTTGACGACTGTATTTTCTGAGTTATAACAGTAACTATATGGTAACTTACTGAAGGCACTTTGGAAATCAAAATGTATTAATTCTATCAATTACTGTTATCTACCTTTCTGTTATTTGTTCTAAAATGCAATAAGATAGTCCAGAATTAACTCTCATTTGGAAATCCATGCTATCTATGAATTATCATATTTTTTAGTTTCCAGGGACTGGATTTAACACGTCCTGGCCTTAGTGGGTGTTGTGGAGTGGAGGGGGGAAGGCGGGGTGGAAGGCACTGGTGAAATCTAGCGGGTGACTTATCTGCCACCTACCCACTCATTACTGACCCCCCACCAGAATTATACCAGTGGCAGGGGTGGCATCTGCCTGCCCTGTTCAGGCCCTGAAGTTAGAAATTAATGCCTGCATGAGAGCTTCATCCTGCTACATCGAGGGGGTGTGGGGGAAGAAGGGGTTTGTCCTTGTGGGACACGTGGGCTCTTCAGAGGGCACTCTTACCCCCCCATTTCCACCCCAAGGTTGACACCACCAGAATGTTCTCCCTCTATAGAGTCTGTCAAACCCCATCACAAAAGCACCCAAATAATCTAGCATCCTAAATGCTTCAGAATTGGGTTGAGTAGCTGTTGAGTAGCTGGCAGCTCTACAAGGTGGGACTTTCTGATCCAGAAGTCCCAACTCCTGTCTTTTCATCAGCCATTGCAGAGCAACTGATGTTCCCTCCAACACGCTCTCCCATCTCTCATATTTTAACTGGGGGAAGGGGTGGGGGTGGAACTCTCACATAGTTCAGTCTTAATTTTTTTTAAAACTTTTTCCTTTAGTTAGAATTACCTTACTGTGCCAACTTACCAATGTTAAGATTGTTCTGTCTACTGGATAAGGGATTTTAACTTCTCATATTCAATTAATTATCAATGATTTCCTTTCAATATTAAATGTCTCCATATCCATTTTGAATTCCTCCTGCACAATGTTAGTCTCATTGGTCAATACTGAGGCAAAGTAATTATTCAATAGTTCTACAGTTTCAGTGTTATTATCTGTGTGTTTATTGTGAGTAACTCTCTCGCTGAGCCTGATTTTTTCTTAAATTGTTTATGTGTCTGTAGAATACTTTGCTATTTATTTCTATATTTAATAAAGCCTGTCCAAACATCGCTCAAATAAGCACAGATACTGAGACCAAGTAAATTCAACACCATGCCTCCACTCAGGCCCTTTTTAAAGGTGATAAATACCTTGACAAAGGCAAGTTCCAGAAGAAAAAGAATAAAAATTGGAAATGATTGGTATTGGTCCAAACAGAGTTCCATTTTAAGGTGTATAAAACCAATTTGGTCCAGTGCCATCAACCCAAATTTTATTGGCTTCGACTCAGTGTATTTTTTGGAGTGTTTTCACAACTAAAGCACAACATGCTTTAGTTTATGGGGGTGATCCACCAAGGCCGCTAAACCCTAAAGGGAATTGTGATGGTTTGTTGAACCGAATGATAGGCAAAAAATGGGATTCTTGATGAGTGCCAAACCTGCTGCGACTCTCCCTGTACACAATGGTGGCCACGTTCGCAACCAAAGCAGTCAGGAACATAATTAATTATGATAATTGCCAATTTTGGTTATGCCCTTCTGTAATGCCATACCCTCCTCTCCAAACAGGAAGTCCAGAAGACGGGATTTGGTGCAGATCCTGACAAACATAGACTTGGTGCCTTGGACCCTGAGGGGGCATTGTGGGGCAAGCAGATAAATGCAGTGCCCATGTGCCTCTCTGTTGCTGCCAGAAGTCCTGGGGTTGAGTGGTCTTAGGCTGGAGGGGAAAGTTTGAAATCAGGACTCTCCCCTGTGCTGGGCATCTTGTGGCTGCACTGCCCCTTCTTGTCCTGAGGAAAGTAGAGATGACTCTTGACATGGTGATATCAAGTAGCTTTCTTTTTTAAAATCTTCATTCTTGTCTGTGCACTATGAAACCTTTGAAGTGACCTGGCCACTTTAATATCCATGCCCCTGGATAACTAGAAATCTCCAAAACCATGACAGCACTCTATACTATCAAAGAGATTTCCCTTGCTCTCTCTCAAAAGCCCAAGTGTGGATAGACTTTGTTGACTCAGAAAAGATGACAGTTTCAACAGGAGACTCCCTAATTTTGTGTGGATGAGCAACTGGTGTAACCTGGCCATTTTGAACTGCCACAGCAAACCAGACAGTTCATTGTTGATATAATCCAGAGGGCCTCAAGAACTTTCTATTTTCACCACAGCTGTACACTCAGCCTCATTCTTTTAACACTTTTTTTGTATCAGTTGCTGACCCTTTATAGAAAACTCAATATCTTTGAAAAGCTTTGTTTAAATTGAATTTCATGCTCTAGTGCCTTTAACCAGCCTTTTGATTGATAGGTTGAGCCTATTACACAGCAGGCAGGAGCATTGTTTGCTTTTGTTTCCTTTCACAGTTGAATACATCTCAGGTACTTTGTTTTGTTCTTAGCTACAATGTTTATAAACAGGTTTGCTCTGATTGTCAGGTCAAGGCTGTCAGGAGTTTTCCCTTCCTCTTTTCTAACTGCAGAGTTTATAAATGGGCTTGCTTTTTGATCTAAAGATATTGTCTGACATTTTTATTTTCATGGTGAGTCTTCAACCACTTATGTTGGAATAGTATGCCAGCACTGGAGATTGTGTTCAGCCACAGAAAGGCTGGCACCATTCCCTCTGGCTGTATCACCCTGATTATGTCATTATGGCAATGACATTGTGAAACTGGTGCCCCGATCTCTGTGAAGCCTGGCTGGCCATGGTGTTTTATACTTTACAATTGCAAAGCTAACCAAATTCCACCTGATGGGTCCTGCCAGTGTCAATGGGAAACACTCTGGTTTTTCTGTTGGTAGAAACACTTAGGGGAAAAAAAAGCAGGAGAATGGTGCTCTATATGTCTAGTAATTTGAAAATTTTTGCATAACTATATAAAGAATTTGTAAACAACTTCTTACAGTTATCAATCTGAAACATCTATAATTGGGATCTGGTAAGCATGATGCCTTTTCACTTATGAGACCTGGATTTGGATCCAGTGCTGATTAATGCAAGAAAACTTCACTTTTTCTGTTGCTTATCAGTGAACTGTATGTGGATAGATTCAATTTTGTTCCTGCTGGATACTAAACCCTCCTATTACATTTCTAATGTTAGAGGAGCATTAGAGGGGAATTCTTACTAATATTAGAAATGTTTTGGGTGGCACGGCAGCACAGCGGTTAGCACTGCTGCCTCATAGCATCAGGGATCTAGGTTCGATTCCAGCCTTGGGTGACTGGGTAGAGTTTGCATGTTCTCCCTATGCCTGGGTGGATTTACTTTGGGGACTCTTATTTCCTCCCACGATCCAAAGATATGCAGGTTAGATAGATTATCGAGGCTAAATTGAATTCTAGTTGTAGGGGGGGGAAGGGAGCGGGGAGAGAAAGAAATCAGTGTAAATACATGGGATTATGGGGATTATGAGTGGATTGTTTGTCAGTGCAGGCTTGATGGGCTGCATAGTCTCCTTCTATACTGTAAGGATTCTACTTTATTCAATTTAAACTTTTATTCATGGTCAGCAACTGTAAGCAGAGTTATTTGCATTTATTGAAATCACATTTACTTTGCTATATCTGTGCAGGGAATAAAAATAAAATCAGCTTGAAAGAATGCAATATCACATCATTACATGTCAACATGAAACAAAAAGTGCTTCTGCTCAAGAATTTTCCTATGATTTTGCAAAATGGTCAACACATTGAAGTTATAATATATATTTAAGAGAACTATGTGGTGGTCCTTTTTATAAATAAAAGTATGTTAATGATTTTAGAAATTTTGAAAAATAAAAATTGGTTTGCAATTGTTTGGAATTGTTGCTCTTCAAAATATTTTCACATGGTGAAATGTTTCCTAGATGAGTTGGACTTTGTCTCTTTTTTACTTTTTCCAATAATATTTATCTATAAAACATTCTTCTTTGATTCATTGAATCATAGAATTATTTCCAAATATTGCACAAATTCCTGTTTCAAATCTCACTTTCATCTTATCATTTTTTTTTCTTGTTCCATATTATTGAAATAGATTTTGCTCAAGTACATTAAATTTTAGAGTGCTATAGTATTTAACCCTCAAATCAGAACACGGCAAACTATAGGTATAAGGAGTGAGTTGACAAAAGTAAAATGAGAACCTGGAATTAAAGACATCATGGTCAATAGGGAATGATAAATAGTTTCTTAAAAAAATTAGAATTTGCAAGAGTAAGCTTCACAATTAGGAGAATTTTAAAATTTAGCAAAGGTTGATAAAGAAATTGAGAAAAAAAAGAGAATAGGTTAAAGTATGAGGGCATAAAAAACAATTGTAAAAGTTTAAATTGGTATTTTAGCAGGAGGAGTTTCATGAGAGTAGACGTAGAGGCAGGGACATGGAGGCATTGTTATAATGGGAAATAAGAAATTGCTAGAGACATTAAACAAATACTCAATATAGCACAGTATGAAGTCTCACATCACTTGGTCAAAGTCCAACAAGTTTATTTGGAATCACAAGCTATTGGAGCACTGCTCTTTTCATTTAGGGTGGTACGGTGGCACAGTGGTTAGCACTGTTGCCTCACAGTGCCAGGGACCCGGGTTTGATTCCTGCCTTGGGTCACTGCCTGTGTGGAGTTTGCACATCCTTCCCATGTCTGCATGAGTTTCCTCTCGGTGCTCCAGTTTTCTCCCACAGTCCAAAAATGTGCAGTTTAGGTGGATTGGCCATGCTAAATTGTCTCTTAGTGTCAGGAGAATTAGCTAGGGAGAATGCATATGGGTGGGATTGTGGTTGCAATTTTGATGGGCCAAAAGGCCTCCTTCTGCATTGTATGATTCTAAGTGATTCCAAATAAATCTGTTGGACTTTAACTTGGTGTTGTGAAATTTCTTATTGAGCCAACGCCAACATCTTCATATCAAACTAACATGTAAAAAAATCCAGAAATAATAGGGAATCAATAGTCTAATGAAAATGAAGGATATTAGTATTATTAAAGAAACAATGCTGGAGAAATCACTGGGACAAAAGTTGCCAAATCTCCTGGACATGGTGGCTCATACCCTCATCTTTCAACAATTTGACAACAGGAAACCAAATGGATTGGTTCTGATCTCCAGAAGTTCCCAGATTCTTGACCTTGTTGTTCAAGAAAGGAGAGAGGAAGAGAACAAGAAATTTAGTCAGGAAAATATGAGAATCTATTACGGTAGATGTAAGAACAAGGCAATTAGAAAATTGCACTATGATTGGGCAGAGTCAATGTAGGTAGATGAAATGGAAATTATGTTTGACAAATGTATTTTTTGAGGATATAAATAGTAGCATGGATAAGGAGGAATTAGCAGATTATTGCATCTGGATTTTCCACAAAATATTTGGTGTGGTGCCACATGGATTAATACACAAAATTAGAATTCATGGAGTTGAGGGTAATGGTATTGTTTGCATATTACTTAACGGATAGAATAGGGAAAATAAAGATTATTTTTAGATGGGCAGTTAGTAATTGGGGAAGTATCTCAAAGATCAACACTTGTACCTGAACTTTTCTGTCCCACCCTCTATGGGAATTGTAATGGTAGGGGTGGACCATGCAAAGGTCAATTTACCTCGGGTAGGATTTTCTGGTTCTGGGCTGAGCATAGTTGGAAGATCCTGCCCTTGATCTCAACAGTTTACAATCTTTACCAATGACATGAATGAGGAAATCAAATGTCATGTGTCCAAGTTTGCTCATGATGTAAAGTTAAAATCGAAAGTAAGATGTGAGATGAACCACAAACAGATTGCAATTGGCTTTAGACAGATTGAGTAAGCGGCCAAAAATATGACAGGTGAAAAATAACATGAATAATGAGAAATTGTCCACTTTGTTAGGAAAAAATGGAAGAGCAGAATATTTGATGAATGGCAAGGAAATAGGAAATTTAGGTATTCGGAGGGACCTGGGTGTTCTTGTACATGGATAAATTAGGTCTATACGCTCTGAGATTTAAAAGAGTGAGATGTGATCTTATTGAAACATACACAATTCTGAAGGGATTTGACAATGTAAAAACTGAGAAATCGTATCTCCTGTTTGAAAATCTCAAAGACGGAGACAGTCTTAGGATAAAGGAGCAATGACTTGCGACTAAGATCAGGAGGAATGTCTTCACTTAATTGTTTGTGAATCTTTAGAAGTTTCTACCCCAGAGTGTTATAGTTGCTCCATCATTGAATGTAGTTAAGGCTAATTCTCTCTGAGGATCATGAAATATGGTGAGTAAGCAGGCTGGCAAGTATAATTAAACTAACTAGCAGCCAGAACCATTTTGAATGGTGATGCTGGTTTGAGGGGTTGTATGGAATACTCCTGCTTTTTTTTTAATGATCTCAGAAATCACAAAAAGCTGACAACCAGGTACAGCAACCAATTAGAAAAATAAAATGGTTTGTTAGTTTTTATTACAAAGAGTTTAGAGAGTGTAGCAGTCTTAGTGCAATTATACATGGCCTTGGTGAGATCACATTTAGAGCACTGTTTGGAGCAGATATAGTTTCCTACCTTGGGAAGAATATATTTGCCTTGGAGGATCTGAGGGATGAGAGGATTTTGCTATGAGAATAAGTGGAGTAGGCTAAGCTTATTGTCCCCAGAGCTTAGAAGAATGAAAGATGAAATGCATACAAAATTCTAAAGGGATTTGATAGGACAGATGCTGGGAAAATGTTTCTTCTGGCTGTAGAGTACAGAGTTCAAGGTCACTGTTGTGTATTGCACTGTATAAGACAAACACATGTTCAACTGCAGGCAGCCGTTATAGAATTAACCCATTTACCCAACCCCATACGAGAGGGCAGCGGAGAGATCAATATAATAAAATGCTCAGCTCTTGAAATGTACGACACTCCCTCACCACTTAATTATGGATTCTCATGTAAATGGTACATGACCATAATTTCCCAGATCTAATATGACTAAACTAATAGCTCAAATGTAACAGTTGGGGTTCCATAGTGTTTTTATGGTAATGACATCCAAAACCTATGTCACTTGTTAAAAAAAAAATCTCTTTAATATCAGTATGTGTTCAACAAAATTATCGTCATTCGACAAGGAGTAATGAAAAGTTTTCCTTCTTCAGTCATCTTTCTATCTGGGTATTTTATTTGCTGGGTCAAAATCCTGGAATTTCCCTCCCAAAACAGCATGTTGAAGGTATGTATATCACGTGGACTACAGTGGTTGAAGAAGACAGCACACCATCACCTTCTCAGTGGTAGTTAGGAATGGGCAGTGGTTGTAATGGTATTGAACTTAGACTGGTAATACCGAGGTCTAAATTGAGGATCCAAGTTTGACTCCCACCATGGCAGATGTTGAAATTTGAATTAATGAAATGTATAGATTTAAATGTCTAATAATGACCATGAAATTATTGTTGTAAAAACCCATTTAGTTCACTAATGCCCTTTAGGAAGGGAAATCTGCTGTCCTTAACTAGTCTGGCCTACATATGCACAGCAATGTGATTAATTCTTAATGTGCCTTCAAAGGCAATTAGGAATGGCCAATAAATGCTGGTCAGCAGTGGAGCCCACGTCCCATGAACAAAGAAAAATACTGGGCTAGTCAGTGACACCCACATTCTGTGAATGATTTTTTATGAAATTCCATTAGCTTGATTCTATCATCATTTTTGACAGTGGCAAGCCTGAACTTTGACTACCAATCCTGCTTAATGATTGAAATTACAACATTGATTGATGTGTCTTAATGAAAGACCCTGGGTGGGATTTTCTGCCCCTCTCCTCCTCTGAATGGTGACTGACAGTTAACTGCCAAGCACTGTTTGAAAATTTAAACAAGGCTGCTGGACTCTGATTGGCCAAGGGATCATCCTGAGGAATGAACCAATGAATGGCCATCATCACTGACTGGTGTGTTTGCTATGACAACACCTTTACCAATCAGAGTCCACTTGCCCAACCAATCAGCACTCTCTTCTCGTGCAATGGAAAGTTGTTGCCCCTAACGCTGGTATTCCTGCAATTGTCCTGATGTGTGCAAGGCAAAAGATTTCAACAAAATATCTTTTTTCAAAAATGCTCAAATTTTGTATTATCAAACAATTAAATTGACATGTACTCATTCCCACTTTTTTTTTCATTTGACCATCAAATGAAAGAAATCTGGAATTGTCATTTGGATACACACTTTGCAACATTTCACCAACTCTTTACCAAATATTTCTAACTCTACATAAGGCCTTAAAGTAGCCTTGCTAAATGTCACCTATACTTTGTCCTTTATCTTGACTTCTACATTCTAATGCGTACTTTTCTCATTTACTTCTCCTTGCTCAAAGACCACTTTGTACCCTCAGCACTTTCTCAATATCAGGTATATTCTTAATAATCCTTGTGTAAATAATTTGCCCCATTTTAAATGCATTTTCTACTATTCCTTCCCATCAGGATGACTTCACTCTTTTCTACTACTATTAATGGCAAGTAAGAGGATGTATCATTGTATTCCACCATAACATGTATTTCACCCAAGTATAATTGAGTGAAGTACAATTACTGGAACAACGGGTGGGATTTCATGGCCTTTCTTGCTGGTGGGAATTTCCAGCAAGTGATCCTTGTTATGCATACTGTGGTGGTGAGACAAGTGGGCATGCAAATTAAAGTTAAAGTTTATTTATTAGTCACAAGTAAGCTTACATTAACACTACAATTAAATTACTGTGAAATTCCCCTAGTCACCACACTCCAGCACCTGTTCTGGTAAATATACCTAACCAGCAGGCCTTTAAGTTACCATTGACTTCAGCAGAGCTGGAAAAACCTGCCAGCAGCCAAATGGCAAGCTGCTTCAGCTGTAGGAAAACTCACCATAGGGGGTTGGAATACCCCAGCCAACGAATCAATTTCACACCAGATTTGCATAGGGAATGTGATTTAAGATTGTCTTTTGAACTAACAGACATGGGTAGAGCTGTATCGATGACAAAAGTAGGTTGTATATCTCAAACATTTATTTCGACTGTGGGTGCTGGAATTTTATCTTCAGCCCTGTTCTCTTTTAAGTGTTTTTTTTGTACTCTTTGCCTGAGTATAAATTTTGAATTTCTTGCTTGATAATAACAATTGATGTTTCCATATCTATCATATGCATATCCAAGAGTTTCCAGACTACTAAACTGGCTTTCAATCTACCATGACCTTGACTTGATAAATGACTGTGACTTGTGCTGTACTGGGATCTAGAGATTTAATGTAATGTGACTAATTTTTCTATAGACATCAAACTTGGACAAGAAATGGGGATATTTAAATTGCTGGATTGCTATATGGCAATGGTAGCATTTGATTTTTGGCTCT
The DNA here is from genome assembly GCA_024679065.1 of Sphyrna mokarran. NCBI lineage: Eukaryota > Metazoa > Chordata > Chondrichthyes > Carcharhiniformes > Carcharhinidae > Sphyrna > Sphyrna mokarran. Next base: position 17,740,721 of record JAGIQG010000010.1, on the reverse strand, counting down.
GAACTTGGCTACTGTGGCTTGTATCTCACTGAAATCAGTGGACCTCCTGTGCCAGGTCAAAAAGAGAAGTTTCTTGTAATCTGCCACTATCTCTTCCTGCTATGCCTGTGGCTGTGGCCTCATCAAAAGCCTCCTTCCTCTCTGGTTTATTGCCTTTACTCAAAAGTTTGACCTGGATTTATTATTCCTACAGAGTGTTTCTATGGTTGATTTCTAAGTTTGCAGTGTATCACAAGGATGGGACAGTTTCTTTAATTCCAGAATGTAGACTGCAACAGTTTCATTTGTTAACTGCTGCCTTTTGCAGTATGTAATTCTCAGTGCAATTTCATTCTTAGTTGTGAATATAATTCCAAAATTTAATTGGTTTCAATACATTGCTGAAAGCTATGTCAAAATTAGCCTGCTCTTTCATGGAGGAGTAAACATTTATTCTCCTCTTCAAATTTATTTGACTTCAGGCAAACGTGTCACCTCTGTTTATGATTATATCAGTTTAATGTTTATTACTATCACAAGTAGGCTTACATTAACACTGCAATATAGTTACTATGAAAATCTACTAGTTGCCACGCTGTGGCACCTGTTCAGGTACACTGAGAGTGAATTTAACATCGATTTCGGACTATGGCAGGAAACTGGAGCATCCGAAGGGAACCCATGCAGACACGGGGAGAACATACAGACTCCGCACGGACAATGGCCCAAGCTGGGAATCGAACCCGAGTCCTTGACATTGTGAGGCAGCAGTGCTAACCACAGTGTACTATGCCGTGCTCTTTTTGTGTGGGTTGAATCCTCCCATTTTCTCCGTGCATGCCTAAAATGCCATTTTTTTCAAATACATGCAGTGCTGAGTTATTATGTGCATAAAGCAATCTTTCAAATTATTCTAACTTCTTCAAAATCAGGTTTTAGAATTCCAAAAATACATTGGTTTTCTTCAGTCCTTAATGCCTCAAATGAAGAATAAAAGAATATCCCATCCCATCCTCATCATCTTTTTGTTGTATGTTGCACTGTGTAAAGGCTAACAATGGTAACCATTACTGAACAGCTTTATTCATACCTCTCCAGCAGAGAGGATATTATAACAAAATGCACAGATCTTGCAATATAATTCAATCACAATCTCAAGTAAAGTGTTGGCCATTTAGGACTGAGATGAGGAGACATTTCTTCTTTCAATGGACTGTGAACTGTTGGAAGTCTCCACTGCAAAGAACTATAAATGCTTTCTCATTGAAAATATATGGAGTCAAAGACTGATTGATTTTTGGATACTGGGAGAATTGAAGTTTATGGAGATAGTGTAGGAAGGTTTAGCTGAGCAAAAAGTTGGCTATTACCTTCTTGCAAGCTGGAGGAACTAAATATCTTTCTCCTGTTCCTATATCTTATATTGTTATGCGTTGAAGAATTAGGGATGAGATTATGGCAAGATATTATCTTTTCAATCTTATGAATGGTCTGGTCTTGCAGAGAGTGTGGATTATGGTCAGTATCACAGATGGGATACCTTGGGCATCATTTTCTCATTCCATCCGCCACGGGAATCGTAGCGAGCCAGACATAGACCATGCAAAGGCCCATTGACCTCGGGCAGGATTTTCTGGTCGTGGGGGAGCGTGAAAATCCCGCCCCTTCTTCATTAGGCATTCTGTTTCTAGCATTGGGTAAATCAATAGTTCATAGAATCATAGAACCCTACAGTGCAGATAGAGACCCTTCAGCCCATTGAGTCTGCACTAACCATGATCCCACCCAGCACCTAGCCCCATATCCTTACGTATTTTACCCACTAATCCCTTTAACCTATGTATTTCAGGACATTAATTTAGCATGGCCAATCAAGCTAACCCTCACATCTTTGAACTGTGGAAGGAAACTGGAGCACCCAGAGGAAACCCATGCAGATATGAGGAGAATGTTCAAACTTCACACAGTCAGTGACCCGAGCCAAGAATTGAACCCAGGCCCCTGGAACTGCGAAGCAGCTAACTGCTGTGCTGCCATCAAATAAATTAATGAGAGTTAGCTACAAATGTAAATTCAGTTGGAACACTAACTGGTGCAGATTGAAGAGATTTTAATGAGATTACTCTGAAACATATTTTTACCTAGCTACTTGTTCTCAACTTGCTGCTTGTTCTCAACTTGCCATCTCTAAGAAATGTGAAAAGTAGATCAGCAAAGTGATGGGTATATATAATTTAAATAACTACATTGATTTCTCATTTAAACAGATTTTGGTTGCAGGTTAATATATGCATTCTTTGGTTGCCCTTCAGGTTTTGCAGTTTTCCTGCTATCGGCCTGTTTCCCGTGTTTTCTTTTTTTCCTTCCCTTTTCAAGAAGTTACACTTTAATTAAAAACGAAAACTAAACAGCTAAGTCACTAAATAAATGAAAAATGTGGCTATCAGCACTCAAATTGATTGACCTTTGTATTCCCTTATTGCTGTACAGCACAGCAACTTTGAGGCAATCAGGTCTTTTTTCAGCAAGTTCAGTGGTCATTAATAATGACATTGCTAACGCTGACTGTGCAACATGTCTCTTAAAGAAAGAAACCTATAAGCTTATATGTGATTGATGATGATATTAACACACAAACCTTTTGGTGAGAAATTGCCTTGCATAGCGCCTCTCATCTACAGATGTTTTGTGCTCATCTCAGTATGTCGTCTAAGATATTGAGATAACTCTCATTAATTTAATTGGATAATCTACTTAACCAGTGATACAAACAGAATGCCTGATGAAGAACATGTTCCACCTCTGACACTGACCATAGCCCATGCTCTCTGTGAGATTGGACCATTCACATGATTGAAATGCTAATCCTCCTCACTATGGATTTTTTAATACATTACAATATAAGGAATAAAAGCAGGAGAAAGATATTTAGTTCCTAGAGTCTGCTCCAGCTCTTGGGAAGATAATGGCCAGTTTTTCCCTCGGCTAGACCTTTCTGCACTATCATCATATTCCTCAATTCTCTTCCAGTGTGTAAAAAATCAATCAGTCTTTCACTTTGAATTATTCAGTGAGAGAGCATTTACAGTTCTTTGCAGTAGAGACTTCCCACAGTTCACAACCCATTGAGTGAAGAAATGTCTCCTCATTTCAGTCCTGAATGACCAATGCTTTACTTGAGATTCTGATTGAATTATATTGCAAAGTCTGTGCATTTTGATCTATTGTCCTCTCTGTTGGAGAGGTATAAATAAAACTACTCCATAATGGCAAACTACTGTTCAGCATGTGTTAGCTTTACACAGTGTAACATACATTACAAAGATGATGCCGAGGCTGAGATGGAATTTTCTTTTGTACTTTATTTGAAAAATTAAGGAATATATGTCCCCTGGAGAGGGCAGCTCCTGTTTGCACGGCAAGGTTTTGAATGGATGTCATCCTGACATGCCATTCTGACATGCCACAGCCAAAGAGACTGATATTACACCAGGATTCCTAACTTGGAGAATGAATATGTGGATAAGTGTCTTTGGCCCTGCAAGCATCAATTACTAAGCTGCAAGGTAGACCCAACAGTACCTTTTGCTTTGTACATTTGTGTTACTGTTTCAGAAAGAATTTTTAAAATAATGAATAATATATTAAGATAACACATCAATGATAATTTATTCCCAGCTGACGATTATGTGGCATGCAGTTAATTTAATTGTAAGTCATTATGAAATGGTGCACTTCATAAGATGCTATCCCAACATTATAATCTGGTGTCACACTATTGTGCAAAATAAGTAAAATCTCTAAAAGGTTTGTAAGTGTGTTATGCAAGACAGTATTAAGAATGAAATACATAACCTGAATATTTTAAACATTTGCCTGCACTATTAATTGAAATATTAGCCAGTTTAAAATAGATCAGTGGATGCATTCATTAAGCAGTTTGATTTCAAGCCACAGTTGTAAGGAATCTTGTTCTCAACCACTTTGCCGACATGAACTTACCAAATTGCCAGCCCGACTACCACATCTCACTGCTTCCACATACCGCTAGCAATTCAGCTATGGTAGATCTTGCAAACATTAAGGCTCTCTTTGCAGGACTAGATGGCACACAATCGAAGAACCAAGAAGGGATCAAGGTTGCCTTTTGTCTCCAATGTTTCTCTGCATCATGGAGCCAGTAAGTCCTATTACATCTAACATCCCTGAGAATATTGAGGGTGATGGAACCTCCCCTCTAAACTCTCAGATCACCCACATCCTGCTGTCTGGTCAAGTGCAGATAGTGGAATCATGATTTTTTTTTCACCCCAACCCCTTTCCCTCACACTAACTTTCCCCTCCTTAGATCCTACTTTCAGACATGCAAGAATTGTCCCATATCCAGTCACAGGAGCCTTCGGAGGGAGAAAGAGAACAGCAGTTCAGTATGAGCGAAGAGGCCCCACCACCGATCTGACAATTAATGTCACCAGCTCAGATAGTGCCACTACAAGTACCCTGGAGGCTAGGATAGCATTGGGATCAGCACATGATGAATCATTGGGCACCACTAGGCTGAGCCATGCCAGGGCAAAAGGAAGGTTCATGTTCCAATTCATGGGAAAGTGGGATAGAGATGGGAAGAGCTGCAATGTACTCAGATGTGGATCTCAATGGGATGGCATACAGGAGAATGCTGATGGGTAGGCACCATCAACTCACAAGATGCTTGGCTGACCTGCCAGACACATACCTGTCACTGTTAAAGAGCATGGAGGCATTTGAAGGCATGGCATTGAAGCTTCTCCTCTCTTCAGCCTTTCCTCTATTTCCCTGTGGTGCCACAGACCAAAGGACAAGGCGCTGCTGTTCCCATACCTCTTATAGTCTTTGTGTGAGCTAGCTACCTTCCCTTCTGCCATTCCTGTGAGGAACATTCTAACCATCTCAAGGAATCTGCAAAGGACCTCCATGCGATTAGGTGCAAATATTGAAGATATCCCATTCCACTTCAATGGGCCTTAGTTTGAGAGCTAGAGCCCCTTTGTATTCTGTCCCTCCCTTGTTCTTTGGGAGCCTCTCAGAACCGAGGGTGACTTGCTTCCAGTCCAGTTCAATGGTTTCTATATTGCTGATGAATTCAAAATGAGATCTGCAGACTCTGCCACTAAGAAAAGAAGAATCAGCTCAACTAATTGAACAAAGAACAAAGACCAAGGAAAATTATATCACAGGATCAGGCCCTTTGGCCCTCCAAGCTTGCACCAACCATCACCTCTAATTGAATTAAAGCCCCTTATCCTCCCAGGGACCATATCTATCTATTCTATTTATGCATTTGCCAGGATAACCCTGAGAAGTCACAATCACATCTGCTTCCACTATCTCCCCAGCAGTGAATTCTAGGCACCCACCATCTTCTGTAAAAAACTTGCCACCTATATCTCCTTTAAATCTGGCACCTCACACCTCAAACCTATGCCCCCTGGTAATTGACTCTTTCACCCTGGGAAAAGATTTCTGACTATCCACTCTGTCCACGCCCCTCATAAACTTGTAGACTTCTATCAGGTCTCTCCATTGTTCCAATGAGAACAAATCAAGTTTCTCCAACCTCTCCTCTTATACCATAGTATGTCCTCCATACCAAGCAACATGCTGGAAAATCTTTTCTGTATCCTCTCCATAGCCTCCACTTTCTTCTGGTAGTGTGGCGATCAGAATTAAACGCTATATTGCAAGAGCTGCCTAAGGTTCTGCAAAGCTGCAATGTGACTTGCCAATTTTTAAGCTCAATGCCCTGGCCAACAAAGGCAATCATGCCTTATGCCTTCTTGACCATCTTCTGCAACTGCATTGCAAATTTCAGTGAGCTGTGTACCTGTACATCTGGATCCTTCTGCCTATCAATACACATAAGGGTTCTGTATATTTTCTATCTGGATGAAATCTTCCGAAATAGATTACCTAGTATTTAGAGATTTGTATGATCTCTTCAATACCTCAGTTTTGATGCTACATGTTTTCAACCAAGTCTCTCAGATGTGTTTTGTGGTTTGACTTCTTGAATGAAATCTCTCTATTTTGGTTCTTCGCTGGTTAGAGGCTCCCAAGAATAGGTGGGGCTCTTTGACCTCTTAAGGGTTACTTTGAGACAATCCTGAGGCACTTGTGCTGTTTCCGAGGGAGCCTTCTGCTCTGTTTGAGTTTTAGGTAGAGCAATTGCTTTGAAAGCTAGGCCTGTACTTCCTGCAGAAACCTGAAAAAGTATGTTGAATACTTTTACAGCTTCTGAAACATACATCCAACTTGTGTGGTTCTTGACCTGGATTTTTTTTTATTTTTTACACACAATTTCGGTTTGCAACGCAGCTTAGGTGAAACAATGGAGCGCCTGAGGAGAGTTGGTGCAATGGCTGGTTAAAAGGCCCACCTTGGTTTTCAGAGATTGCAGTCCAGCTCTCACCAGCATGTAAGTCCTTCTAAACCTCATTTGTCACCATCCTCACCTTCATATCTCCATGTCACCTAATATCCTTTCAGAATGCCTATGCCCCCATGAATCCATTCACCCATCATGTGCCTCAGGAATCATGCAGTAACAATGAGAATTATTTTAAATTCAAATGTCAAAAAAAAAATCCTGTTATAATCTAATAAAATGTTCAATCAAAAATCTATCACTGATATTGCAAAAAAAAATTCTCTCTGTAGAAATACGTTAATCCTTTAAGTAGACATCAATTATTGGAAATGGCCATGTATGCTGAAACCAAAAACAAAAACAGTAGAATATACTATTGCAAGCTTGTAAATCTGTCCTGTAAAACTGTGTCAATAGATTAAATTGTGTGTGACAATAGTATTTTTTGGAATTTAGCCAAGCATTCATAATAACTTTAGGTATTCAAACATTATTACATCCCCAAGAACCTGAAATTGAAAAAGAAAACATATGGGCTAGAATTTTACAGAAATGGCAGGCCAACTAAAAGACCATTGCTTTTCAACAAGTATGGAAGATCCTAGCAGCAGGCTGTGGTCACAAGATCCCACCATGCTTTCATTTCCATTTCAAAGAGGAACTATCCATCAATGAATAGAAGGGAGAAGGTAATTCTTATTTTTGCTTTTTCAAATGTGAGGAATTATTTTAATGGTTAGAGCTGTCTGTACATTTGGATCCCAGTTCCAGACATGACAAGAAGGCTTTACCAACATACTTTTCTACATTTCGAATGCATTAGGTTATTTTTTCAGATGAAAAGGTACTATAACACATGTCAGAACTTACACAATATTGGTCAATATAATGGTAAACTTATGTCTGCAAAAAACCTATTCTTATAAAGAATCATTGCATTAAAAATACATCTACTTTACAACAACGTATCTAATTTACAATCAGGGTTTTCCCTGATCCAACCCACCCTATGCCCCCTCCTAGCTCTCCTAGACCATTTCTTTTAGCTCAATCCGTGCTACCTTGTAACCCTTAAGCTATCTGACCTGCCGACGACACGAAGGCTGGTGGTATTGTGGATAGTCTGGAGGGATGTCAGAAGTTGCAGCAAGACATAGATAGGATGCAAGACTGGGCAGAGAAGTGGCAGATGGACTTCAACGTGGATAAATGTGTAGTGGTCCATTTTGGCATGTCCCATGGGATGAAGGAATACAATATCAAGAGTAGGACTCTTAGCAGTGTAGAAGAGCAGAAGGACTTTGGGGTCCAGATCCAATCGGCCTCACAGATGGAGGATGTGGTCAAGAAGGCATATGGTGTTTTAGCCTTCATTAACCGAGGGGTTGAGTTTCGGAGTCGGGAGGTAATGCTGCAACTTTATAAGACTGTTGTCAGACCCCACTTGGAGTACTGTGCGCAGTTCTGGTTGCCTCACTACAGGAAGGATGTGGAATCTATTGAGAGGGTACAGAGGAGATTTACAAGGATGTTGTCTGGATTGGGTGGCGTGCCTTATGAGGACAGGTTGAGGGAGCTTGGTCTTTTGTCCCTGGAGAGACGAAGGTTGAGAGGCGACCTGATAGAGGCTTATAAGATGTTGAGAGATATAGATAGGGTGGATTCTCAGCGACTATTTCCCAGGGCTGAAATGATCACTATGAGAGGACACAGGTTTAAGATGCTGGGGAGCAGATACAGAGGAGATATCAGGGGTAAGTTTTTCACTCAGAGGGTGCTGAACGAGTGGAATCGGCTGCCGTCAGTGGTGGTAGAGACGAACTCGCTGGAGTCTTTTAAGAGACTTCTGGATGAGTACATGGGATTTAATGGGATTGAGGGTTATAAATAGGCCTGGTAGATAGGGATATGATCAGCACACTTTTTGGGCTGAAGGGCCTGTTTGTGCTGTAGAACACTACAGCACAACTGAATCTTGTTTTCTCTTCCTTACTATGCTTCCTTTTACCTCTTAACAAGATATTCAGTCTCTTTCATGAACCATGGTTCCCCCATTGGCTATTTCCTCCTTGCCTAATGGAGACTTATGTATCAACGATACACAGTATTTGTTCCTTGAACAAGCTCCACTTTTCATTTGTGCCTTTCCCTCACAGTTTCTGTGCCCATCTTATGCTCCTTGATATACTGAATTCCTAACTATTTCTAGAATATCACAATAACATTGTCAGTCCTTTAACTGCTAATATCACAGTTCCCATCACATTTGGCTACACCAAGTAGCTAAACATTTTAGAATGGAGGTGAGGAAGAATTTATTCGCCCAGTGAATGGTGAGTGAGTGGAATTCATCACCACTGAAAGTAGTTGAGTCAAAACATTGTCTGATTACAAAAAAGTATATATAGCTTTTGGTGAGCAAGATGGGGAGGAGAGATCAGAATATTGCATTTTATGATCAGCCACAATCATAATAAATGATGGAGGAGCTCACAGGGCTGAATGGTCTACTCTTGCTTCTATTTTCTATGTTTCTATACTTTGTGGCCCCAAAATCCCAAAGAGAGGAGGTGGAGGAAACTCAGAGATGTGCGCCCTTCATAAGTTCCTATCCTTATGCACATGCATGATTAATATTGGAATTGCAGTTGGTTCAGAGAAAGATGACATGTCCTATCAACCAGGGGAATACATGAGGTCCAATGAATAGGCCGGGAACAGCAAGCGAGCAAATGGCCATCAGAAAACTCAAATTATTTTCACCCTCAGTGTGTGGGTATTCATTTAGAAGAGGAGATGGTGGTTTTGATTTGATTTGATTTATTTAATATCGCCATATGCCTTGGTATACAATGAAAAGTATGGTTTCTTTAACACTAAACAAACAAAACTTACCATTCATAGAATACACAGGAGAGAAGGAATAGAAAGGTTCCAGAATGTAATGTTATATCCATAGCTAGGATGTAGAGGAAGAATAATGTAATATGAGGAAAGTCCATTCAAAAGGCATTTGCTGTCAACAGTAGCTCAAATGATAGCAATTTTGTCTTTAAATCACCGAGGTTGTGAATTCAAGTCCCACGATTTGAGAACAAAAATTTAGTTTGATGTTCCAGTGTGGTGCAGTGTTAAACTGAGGCCTCACCAGCCCACACTCGTGGACCTAAAAGATCCCATAAACTTATTTTCGAGCATGGGGAGGTTGTCCCTAAATTTATCAATCAATTGGCTTTTCAGAAAAAAAAAAGCTAATCTGGATATAATTAGGCTGCTGTCTCTGGGAGTTTTCTACATGCAAATTGGTTATGTATTTCCTGCATTGCAATGGTGAGTATGATTCCAAAGTACATCATTGACCGTAAAGTGCTTGGGGATGTGCTGAGTTTGTGAATGCATGAGATGAATGCAAGTATTTTTCTTTCAAATCAAGCAGGTTCGATGAGGGATGGCTATTGCACTCACCAGATTATTGTCTAGGCAATTAAAATGAAAACCTAGCCTCAGATAACCTGGATAATCTGTCTTTCTCAGTTGTGCCAAGGGCTTAAATAAGCATTTCCCTCTCCCCTATCCAATGGCCAGTTAACTAAATTTATGCCAGCATTGGCGTCCCATATAAATGAGTTACCCTTCCAATGACCCTGTAAATTTTGGCTGCAATCAGTATTGAATCGCACAGTGTTGTGTAAATTTGGTAATACATCAAACTGCCACCCTTGAAATTTCAGAACTCTTTGATAGAAAAATGGCTGATATTGTCACATGGATCATTGGACCTATATTTGAAAGAGACTATGAAAGCAGGACTGAAGCAGCAGCAAACACAGTGGTTATATAACTGAAGGTATCACCCACCCATGTTTGTCCAATCTGTTGTGTCTAACGAAAGTTCGTCTTATTCACATTGGTCCTCGAGCAAGTCAAGTTTTGGTTCACCATGCATTTAGTCCTCCTAGTAATTAAGAAATGTGTAATCTCTGATGAAGAAATCATGCTCTCTTGGGGTGGAGAATGGTTGCAGAGGCACAAAATGAGGAGTTCAAACCCCAGATGCTACAATGGAAATACCAAGTAGGGGTGCCTTACAGTTTATCCAGGGAGACTTAAGTTGCTTTGGCGACACATACTTTTACATGCATGTTGTATTTGGATAGTGATGATTGAGGGTCCAACTTCTTTTCCATCACATGGATACTGGGACTTTCTTCTGCTTTTACTGTCTGCCATTGGTGTGAATACTAGGATGGATTTACAGGTTACTACTCAACCTGTTTGGTTGAATTATGAATGCACCTTCCTTGGCCAATAGGTCCTGGGGTATGTGAAACCCAGTGCTCTGGTTCAGAAGTGGCAAAGGCTATTCAGTGCTCAAGGCTTCCCAATAGGTGGGTAGTGGTGTAAAAAGAAAGCATTCCAGAGAATCAAAGATGAGATGAAAAAATAATTTGAGTCTAATGGACAGTCAGAGTATTTCAACATAATTGTTGCTACCTAACAAAGAGTAACTCCCCTTTTCATATTTTTAAAACTTTGCTGTGTGAGAAAATTTAAAATGGTTTCTTCACTTCTACAAAGAGGGGAATTGAAGTGAGTTGGTTGCAGATGGAAATTGATCAGTTGGCTTCCCTACCAATTTTCCTCTTTTGTCAGTCCCATCACAAAATAAGTAATTAATCCTGTCCTTTGTGACCAGTTTTAAAAAAATTCTGCACAACATGGTTACCCAGTTCAAAGTTAAACTGGTGACAAATGCGGAACATTGTTCTGGCTGGATTTCTTTTAAAAAATACATACATTGCCTTTTGACTTGCATAATTCCAGTTCTTTTCTTCCCCCAGTTTTCTTCTGAGTGACTTCCTGAGCCCGCATTAGAGAGGCTAAATATTGGGGAGGAAAGCTGAAATGAAAGGGACATTGTGTGTGGGTGGGAGGAATTAACCAAAGGGGCAACTTGTGATAAACCACTCCCTATAATAGACCAGAAAGTTGTTCCCCATTGAAATATGGATGTGACAAATGTCTTTTATTTGTACCTTTTTGTTAATTTTGTAAGTGCAGCAATCAGTGAAAAACACACTTTCCCAGACACGTTAGAAGGGCAATTATGGGAAAAGTAAGTTTGCTCTGTGACTGTGCTGAGATAAGAGGCAACTGCAAAGCAAAATGCAACAAGCACAATGCAAAAATTAAAATAAAATCTTAATGAGAATTTTTTTGGATGACGAGGACTCAAATTTTAGTTACCTAGATGGCAATTCAGGCTTGAATGAGCATTGATCATTGATTGGCATTAAACGGGACTTCCGCCCTCACTCTTGAAGAAGGCCTGCCTTCACGAATTGTCAGCCAATCTGATTGGCCAGCAACCCTCCAGTCCATTCAGCAAGAGCGCTGCAGTGGACCAAGGAAGAACTGTGCCAGGAGACTTGAGACTAATTTGGGAAGGGGGCAAAAGTTTAAGGGTCAGGGACCCAGGGTGGAGAGGGTAAGAGAAGCCTGGGCAGAGGGTGGGAGTCTCACAGTGGGGCAATTGGTGGCCTGCGAAAGTGGCCATGGGAGAGTGAGATCTGGAGGGGGAGGCCCAATCCAAAAGGAGTTTCTAATGGAGACATACCTTCCATTTCCTACCTGCCACAGATCTAACTTGGATTATTTTTGGCCTTCTCCCATGGAGTCTTAAATCTTACACCAATCTGAAAATTGAAGCTGGAAATTGTCCTTAAGTGGCTGTTAATTGGCCTCAATTGGGGCTTCCCATCCAAGGCCTTGCCTGCCTAGTGTAAAATCGCTGTCATGTCAGGATGAGCTGGAACCCAGAGAGAATCTCACTCCTGAATATCATACCCCTGCCCTGTCTCTCACCCAGCCCCCCACTCACCCAGCCCCCCACGCCATAAGAAAACCTTCCAGGAAACGGGGATGAGCATAAAATGCAGACTCTCGTTTAACATGTGCCGTGTGTATTTTTAACAAGGAGAATCACAACATTCTAGAAGCAAGAAGTAGTAATTGACTGCATTTATCACATATTCTGTGATTAAAAATACACTCACACCCACACATTCCCAAGCAGTACGGTGTGAGAAAATCAAGACTTTTTTTAAAAGTGCCTTAATTAGAGATTACAGTCACCACATTATGTTTGTCATCAAGCTGTTGAAGCAAAGAAATGCTGTGAACTGACTGCGATGTAGGTTTATCTCCTGCACCAACCAGATGTTGGATTCTGTCATGTGTTCATTGTTCATGAACATAGTATAGCAAGGTTCTTTATGTTAATTAACATGTTTGCCTTGTAATGAGACTTGCCTGTCCTCTGCAATTTAGTGTCACTGCATATACTCAACCTCTATATTTGGGGAAAGAAAACACATCGCGATGGTGTTATAAATCTGAATAACTATGTTTTAAAGGTCATGTTTTAAAAATGGTCTGTAAGACAACATGGATTTTGAGAGAGTTCATCTGATTCCCTGGAGATTTGACCACTTCCCTTCATTCCCTAAAGAGAGAAAGTGAAATTCCCAGACAGGAAAGACAACTCTGAATTCAACTGATGTCCTCTCGGTACACCATTGATGGATGGTTTCTCCTTCAAACTCAAAAGACTTTTGCCAATCGGACACTATAAAGTGTGAAAAACCACCACAGGAGGTGGGATAAGATTTCAGAATGTAATTAGATTACTCCCACTGTCTGACTTGGAAGATGACTTGGCACCTTTGTCCAGGTCATATAATAAAATCTTTGCCCCCTGCAGTTATGTAGCAAGGAAGGCCAACTGTGAGCAAGCAGACAAAATTTCTGTACACAAAGCACTTCACATCAGGGGTGCGGGAAGAGAGGAGTTCAGCAAAAAGCCATCAGGCAGCTATAGTCAATTGCGGAGACTCACTGCAATCCTTTGAAAAGGGTTTATTCCATCTTCAAGCTTAGCTGTGTGACTAGCCACTGGCAGTTGACTAAAGGAGCCATCACCTCTGCTGAGCATCTCTGCAATTTCAAAGCATTGACTTCAGACAGCTTAGCAACTAAGTTCAATTTTACTTATTAGTGTCACAAGTAGGCTTATGTTCACATTGCAATGAAGTTACTGTGAAAATTCTTTAGTCGCCAGACTCAGGTGCCTGTTCGGTTACACTGAGGGAGAATTTAGCAAGGCCAATGCACCTTAGCAACACGTTTTTCAGAATGTGGGAGAAAACCAGTGCACCCGGGGAAAAGCCACATAGACACGGGAAGAAGATGCAGATTTTGCACAGACACTGACTCAAGCCAGGAATTGAACCAAGGTTCCTGGCGTTGTGAGGCAGCAGTACTAACCACTGTGCCACCATGCCACAAAACAGCAGAACAACAGACCTGCACTAAAATAGAGGCAGAAATTGATTCCACTTTTAAAAATTTCATTTTACTTTCACCGATACTTGGTTGTGTGTGTGTTGTGTGTGTGCGTGTGTCTGCATCTATGTGAAACTTAGCCAAAGTTTTCTGGCTCTTCCCACCAGCGGGATTAAAAGATCCTACCAATGGCAAAGCTCCGTGATGAGTTTCCACCATTGGCCATGGCAGGCCACCTGCTCCAATGCAAAACACACGAGTGCTGGTGATGGTGAAAATTCTGCTGTAGAAAAAACAAACAAGCTTTCCTTTTGTTATAAACACAAACCTCTTTCTGTTAAATTGACTCATACACTCCCAAGGGTTAAAACCAAACATCCATACTCACGTACGAAGACATCCGATCAGAGAAAATAGAAGGTAACGCTTCAAAATTGTCCATGACAAGTGTTACAATCAGTCTGGTAATAACTCAATGACCAGATCTCAGTGAAGCACCCAGCATATGCATGGAAAATCCAAATACTTTCACGGAGTAATTATTGGATGACAGTGGAACCAATGAATGTGTACTGCCAAGTTGACTTCAAATATATTTTTCAAACCTTTTTTCCACCTTTTGCTTTCTTCATTTCCTGAAGATAATAACTCATGATTATTGTTTTCACAGCTTCTATGACCTCTCAAAGTGAGTAGACGGAATTTTACACCATGGGTATCAGAGTGGGAGGGGTACGGATCATGAAAAGGTCCATTAATCTTGGGTAGAATGTTATGGTTTCGGGATAAATGAGGCAGTAAAATTCTGTCCAGAGACATTCAAATGTGACCTGAGATACAGTGATTATCAACAGACTATTTGGCTAACTGGGATAAGGCAGGTGAACCTAATGTTATTCTTAACCAACCTCCTGCTTGCCATCTGGTGGCACAGCAGTTAGTACTGATGCTTCACGCCACCTGGAACCAGATTCAATTCCAGCCTCGGGTTACTGTCTATGTGGAGTTTGCATATTCTCTCCATGTCTGCATGGGTTTACTCTGGGTGCTTTGGTTTCTTCCCGCAATCTGAAGATGCGTGTGTGTTAGGCACATTGGCCATGCTAAATTGCTTCTTAGTGTCAGGGAGATTAGCAGGGTTAATATGTGGGGTTATGGGGAGAGCATCTGTGTGGAACTGTTGTCAATGCAGGCTCGATGGGCCAAATGGCCTTCTTTTGTACTGTGTAGATTGTGTGATTCTATCTCATTAAATATTTTCTTCTGCAGAAGAGATAATGAAAGTCATTTTCTTGTAGACTGAACGGAGGTGATCTGCAAAGCAGTCGTTCAATTTGAGTTTGAACTCTTCCAATGCACAGCAACTGCATTGTGTGCAAATTCAACATCTCACTCTTCTTACCTTCTACCCTATCAGAGACCTACCCTTTCACTTATTTAAAACTTATGATCTTTCTAAATATACTGCATTCTGTCAAGGAGGCCATTGTCATTGGATGGAATTTTCCCGAAATTGCACAGGATGCCGGAGCAAGCTGAATGGAACTCCTTGGTTTCATAACTGCCTCTTCTAGCCAAATCAAAGTGCGCTCTGTGCAATTTCAAAGTGCGAGCATGGATTACACAGCCATCTGGTGGGGCTCCACCAAACCTGCCTTTCCAAGATTGGGGCACCCTCTCAAAATAAAGTTAAACACTGTCCTCTCCAACTCCTCATGGACATCAGGATCCCTAGAGGACAAAGGGAACATCCCCAATCTTTGCATACAGAGAGGCAACTGTCCCCTACCACTAAAAGATCTGCACAGCCCAACTCCACACCAGGCAAAATCCAGTGCGACCTGACACACATTCCCTCTCCAGCCAAATTGGGGCACCACCTTCTCATTGTTGCCATCCCCCATTATCTATCGGCCCTCTCTTCACAGTAAGGGAATTTCCCTACCCCCCCAATGGTCCACACAAGGGGCCCTCTATTGATAGCGTCAACCTGCCAAGTTGGCACTCCCAATTTGTTGGGGGGGTGCAATGCCAGGCACTGCCCTGCCCTGTCTCTCATGACTTGGGGTAGGGGAAGGTGGGGGCTATACTTCCATCTGAACCCCTGGCGTGTCCATCGTGATTGGTTTTCAAAAACCAGTACTGATTCCTGCCAATATACCGCATCTTATGATTCAGAATCAATGGCATTAAGTTAGATAATGATGTAAAAATCCATTCAAATTCATGGAAACCATGTCTTTCCTGGGCACAAAATTCATTATGGCTGGAGCAGAGGGAGCAGGGAAGATCTCAAACTGAGATTTCGCAATCACAAATTCCATTGTGCCTTCTTGCAAGAGTTAGTGGCCAGAATGGATTTGTGTCAGTGGTGAACAAGTCCCTCAGATTCGGGCTTGTTAACTCTGCTTCTCTGTCCACAGATGCCACCTAATCTGCTGAGTATCAACACTTTTATATTTTTGCAATCACTCATGTTGATGTGGTGTCTCCTCAACACGATGATCAGAATTACATAGGTGACTTTGAACCTTTTTTTCCTTGTTAGTTCTAATTCAGGTCCTTCAACCATTAAGCAAGAGCTGGTGCTGGCAGTGGTTGAGAATTCTTCAGATGAGATCATAAGAAAGCACTGCCACGTGACTCATGCATACCCTTCGCCAGTGCAGAAAGATCTCCTTGGGCAGCCAAGCGATGGATTAGTCATGGTGGTAAACCACACTAAGTGAGCAGGCAGAGGTGTGGGAGACAGGGAATATATCTGAGAGTCCTTGTTGTAGGATGAAGAACACTCTGTATTCACAGCTGGACGCAGGTGCTGAACATTAGCATGGGATGAGTGGGATGTCACTTCAACCAAAGGAACAATGCTGGATACAGCAGCAGGAGTTATGTGAGCTGCTGTTAGTGTTTCCAGGGGCACTCAGTACTTTTGGGGAGAAACTTGAGGAATCTGTCACCGCCTCGTGTCTCAGGCTTCTGCACCGATATCCACTTATATAGCAAGAGTGGCCATTTCCAGTGGCAGATCACAAGGTGCATGGTGGAGCTCAGTCTGCCATTTAAATGGAAAGATAGTCTTATCTTGGCTATTCAGCATCTCACTAAAGTGCAGTAAATTTCTCTCTGACTCTTGGCATGGGCTATAAGATGAGAATTTGGAGATAGGATCTTTGGTGAAAATGATCCCAACATTGGATCATGGCATGGTGATACACACAGAATGGTGACACAATGGTTAGCACTGCTGCTTCATAGCAAGAAGTCTCACAACACTTCTTACTGTATTTACCACAGCCCAATGTTGACATCTCTACATCATGACTACCATCGGTTTCACAGTGCCAGAGACCCGTGTTCAATTCCATCTTTGGGTCACTGTCTGTGTGTAGTTAACACATTCTTCCTGTGTCTGCATGAGTTTCTTCTGAACGCGCTGGTTTTCTCCCATAGTACAAAGATGTGTGGGTTACAGTGATTTGTCATGCTAAATTGACCTTAGTGTCAGGGAATTAATAAGGTAAATATGTGGGGTTATGAGAATAGGGCCTGGATGGGATTGTGGTTGGTGCAGACTCGACATACCAAATGGCCTCTTTTTGTACCGTAGAGATTCTATGAGATTTTATGAAAACATCCTCCTTTGCCCTTCATGCTAACACCAACCTTCCCTCCACCCCAACCCCATCCATCTTACCCCAAGCCTTCCTCCACCTCCCAAGTCCTTATCAAGTGTACGGAAGAGATATATGTCAGTTATACAGAGAGATTAGCAAAGTTCAGATTGTTCTCCTTAAGGCAGAGGATCCAATGATGGGCTTTAATTGAGGTTTTCAAAATCATGAACAGTTTGGATGGAGTAAATAACGTGGCAGAGGGATCTGCAACCAGAGGAAATGGATTTAAATTGATTAATAAAATCCTAGGAGATGTAATGAGTTGTTATGATGCACTGTCTGAAAGGAAACTTGTAGCAAACTCAGTTGTAACATTGAAAAGACAGAATGAAAAAGAAATGAATGGAAGAAAATATTACAGAGCAATGAAGAACAAGAAGCAGAATGAGATCATTTCTGGGGGGGGGAGGGGTCTCCCAAAGAGCTGACATCAGCACAATGGACCAAATGAGCTCCTGTGCAATATCACTCTATAATTTGGTGATTCTCTAGGTGGGATTCTCCAGTGTCATCTGTGGCAGAACCTTTGCAAGTATGAATGAAAAACTTGGCACTCCACTCAAAACTCATTTCACCCTTAGCAGCATTGGAACATCCCAACCATGAACTGCGATGGAAGGTTTTGGCCTCTGACTCCCAAGTTCCACGTTAGCCTCTTCAAATTCTCATCATTAACACTTAGTATGATGCTATTTAAATAACTGATTCAGGGATCATTGATTCATAGGATGCCTACAGTGTAGAAGGAGGCCATTTGGTCCATTGAGCCTTCACTGACAACAATCAGGCTCTTTGCCTGTAACCCCACATATTTACTCCGCTAATCCTCCTGATACTAGGGGACAATTTAGTATGGCCAATCCACCTAACTTGCACATTTTTGGACTGTGGGAGGAAACCGGAGCATACAGAAGAAATCCACACAGACACAAGGAGAACATGCAAACTCCACACAGTCACTTGAGGAATCGAACCCGGGTCCCTGATGCTATGAGGCAGCAGTGCTAACCACTGTGCCAGGATATGAGAGGCAAAAATAATAAAGAAAAGCATGGTGTAAAAATGGCAACATTATCCGGCAAAATCTAATATTACTTTTAGGAAACTTCAGCAAAGTGCAATCATAAATGCACTAAAGAAAAGCCAACAATTACTATGTTAGTTCTTCTAATCACCTGCCTTAACTTCAGTGGTAAGTCCGTGGAAATGATGTCCAAGATTGTTAACGCTGTTACTCCAGGGATTTTCACCAACCCTCTGCCAAGATTCTAGCAGGAGATCAGGAAACTACTGCAGAGATTCTACCCTCACCATTTGTTCTTCAACCTGTCATCTTCCTCAGCAAAAAATGCTGCTTAGCAGACCAGTTCCCAAGACTCCCGGTGTACCCATTTTACATGGATATGTTGTGCACCTGTGAATAATTTCCCTTTGTAGTTAAGTCATCTTGCATGTTGATCAGGTCCACTCCGAACTTTCTATAATCCCTATGATCACACATCACAAACTGCAGTGAGCAATGAATCACTTGTTCAATTTACACACCTGCCTGTCACCAATGTTCCCCATGGTCCTCATAAAATCCAGTAACATCAGGGAGGGGGGCGGATCTAGTATTTACACTTTGTATTTTTTGATCTCATTAATAGGAACAAAGTCAGTTGCTCTCCTTTTGAAATAGGAGCAGGAATCACTTTTTAACCTTGGATCGTAGGGAGTGCTGCTGATAATTGTATACCTAAATAAAAGGCATCAGGGAGTTCACATTAAAGACAAGTCTATTCTCAGACAATTTATTGCATAGTTACAGTCTGTAATAGTGAGATAATGAATTATTCTATATTTAAAATCCACTCTGAAATAATGAATTATTCTAAACTCACAGTCCATTGCCTTTCGATAGCGATTATTCCATGGTTGCAATCTGTCAAAGAGAGATAATAAATAATTCCATATTTTCAGTCCATTCTTAGATCATTGACTATTTTGTATTTTATTCTCTTACTGCTGTTATTCCACTTTATTTTGGTTTCATTAACTGCCTTGTTTTGATATTATGTGCTTTGCTTTCACTTATTCTACAGATGAAGGAACCATTTTGTTATGCTAATGAAGGAGGGTCAACCATTGTGAACAAGCTATTAAATGTGGAACATGAATACCATTTCTTGTTTGTTGCATAGTATTCTCTGAGTTTTACTGCTCTGTCATATTTAATTCTTGAAAAATATCTATGATACTGAAGCATGATTCAGCAAACCCTTCCTTTTGAGACTATTCAACTTCCTGTTAGCACCACTTAACTTCCTGTCTCACGCTTATGCACTACTTTTGTGTCAACCTTTCCTCATTATCAATATTACACTTTTAATGTGGATTTTCTTTTGTAAATTTGTCACGCTGTAACTTCACCTCGTGCCAATAAACATCTCAATCCAAATGCCCAGTTTGACTAACAATTGTGGCTCCTTATTGTCTGATTTATGTATGTTAGCTGATATATACATACATTAGACCACAAGATTTAGGAGCAGATTTAGACCATTCAGCCCATTAAGTCTGCTCTGCCATTCAATTATGGCTGATACGTGGCGGCACGGTGGTACAATAGTTAGCATTGCTGCCTGACAGCACCAGGGATCTAGGCTTGATTCCTTGCTGGGTCACTGTGTGTGGGCAGTCTGTGCATTCGCTTCATGTCTACGTGGATTTCCTTCCATAGTCCGAAAAATGTGCTGGTTAAGTGCTTTGGCCATGCTAAATTCTCTGTCAGTGTACTCAGAGTGTGGCAACCTGGGGATTTTCACAGTAACTTTATTGCAGTGCTAATGTACATCTACTTATGACACTAATAAATAAACTTAAACTTAATACATTTCTCAATTCTATTCTCCCATGCGCTGGCCCCCAGGATCTGATAGTCTGCTTGGGAAACCACTAATTAACCTCTCACTAGGGCTCATTGCACACTCACTCCCTGGAGATTGGTAATTAGCCTATCAGTTGGAGTTCATATATAGAATCCTATATAAAGGAAGACCCTGAGTGGGTCCATTATCCCTACACTCCCAATTGGAATCTGTTGTGTTCACCACAGGCTTGTAATTATTTTTATTTTAATTTTGTGCAATAAAACATGGTTCCTTCATAGCTGATTCCTGGAGTTAATATATTCTACCTTTTCCCTTAATCTTTGATTCACTTACTAATCAAGACCCTGTCTATCTCTGAGTTAAGTACACTCGATGAATTCCACAGATTTATTACCCTCAGGCTGAAGAAATTCCTCCTTTTCTTGGTTCTAAAGAGTCACCCTTTTATTCTGAGGTTGTGCCTTTGGATCCTAATCTCTTGCAGTAATGGAAACATCTTCCCCATGTCCGCTCTATCTAAGACTTTCAGTAAACTGTTTGTTTCAATGTGATTCTCCCACATCCTTCTAAACTCTATCGAGTACAGACACAAGAGTCCTTAAACGCTTCTCGTACATCAAGCTTTTCTTCCCAAGGTCATTCTTGTGAACCTCCTTTGGACTCTCTCTCAGGCCAACACATCCTTCCTTAGATATGGGGCCCAAAATATTTCATAATATTCCCAAATGTCGCCTGACGAGAGCCTTGTAAAGCTTCATCAGTACACCCCACCTTTTCTATTCTAGTCTTCTCGAAACAAATGCAAAAATTGTTTTTGCTTTCACTGTTACATTCTTTCATTGTTAATTTCACTTGTCCCTCCTACTATGTTGCCCAAAAGCTAAAATGCCCAAACTAAACAAATGCTATTTTTGTATAGTATAAAGACTAAGAGGGGCCCTGGATTTCCTGACTAAATTTTAAAAGGGAGTTGGCTCAGGTCTTTCTGGGGAATAGAGACCACCATATGTTCTACGTCAGTGTGAGATAGTGTTAAAGTTGAAAAATTCATAAAAGTTGAACCAAGGGTTCATGTTATGAATAAATCAAAGCCTAGCGAGGGAGCAGAAGGTCATAATAATAATGCAGTGAAGGCAAAACAAAAGTTTTGGACACAACTCCAGCAATGTCATCTAGCAGCCAAAAAAGATAAATAATTTGAAAATTGGTCTTATGAAATAGGTTAGTGACAAAATCATGAAAAGAATGATGAAAATGAGGAAGAAAATGCTCATTAAAAGTAAAAACGAAGAGACTCAAATTTTAACAGGGTTACTTTATGTGTTGTAAGGAATTGCATTTTGGGATCAGATTGATCTAAAAGAATAAGCAGAGAAGTTGTGGGTGAGATGTTTTCCTTAGCTGGGAAGCCTGGAACTAGGGGCACAATTTTAAAATGAAAGGAATGCTACTTAGGACTGAGATTGAGAGAAATTTCTTCACACAAAGGATAATGAATTTTTGGAATTCTCTCCCCTAATGGGATTTGGAAGCTCACTCATTGGCCTGAATTTTACCAGACCACCTGCCACAGCAATCAGAATGAGTGAGGGACCGATCATGGAAAAACCATTGACCCCAGGCGGGATTTTATGCTTTCAGGACGAGCAAGGCTGTAAAGTTCCTTCCATTGCGTGTGTTTGAGTTTGATTGATATCTGATTTACAATAACGTATTCAACACTAATGTATTCAAGAAGTAGCAAGATATAGCACTTGGAGCGAATGGAATCAAAGGTTATGGAACAAAAGTAGGTTTAGGTTATTGAATTGGGTAATCAGCCATTATCATGATGAATGGCTCGAAGAGCCAAATGGCCTCCCCCTGCTCCTATTTTCTATGCTTCTACAATGTAAAGGATTATGGAGATAGTGGATGAACTGGCTTGATGGGCTGAATGGTCTATTCCTGTTCCTGTATTTTATGAGCAAGTTTTCAACAAATAGAATCCAATTAATGTGGAGCACATTTTTGACTTTATACAAGTTGACCCACTTATGCAGCTCTGCATCCTTGCATTTAACTAACAACATTGCCATAGTATTGTTTTGTTATGTGAGTTCTTAATGTTTGTCCTTTACTTTGTCCCTGTTTTTTCTTTCTAGTTTTCATGTACTTTACACCACCAAAACCTGTTCATGGCCTTTAGCAATACCAACATACAATCAGCAGAGGCAAAAGAATGGTCTGAATATGTCTTTTACTCCATCTCTTGTCTGGTCTTATTGCCTTACAAGTAACGGGCCTCTTCTCAACCACCGCACCAGCAGTGATGGAGAATGCACTGTATGGCAAATCATAAGTGCAAATTGATACTGAAGTATTCCATCTCACAGCATGTTGAAACCCCAGCTGCTATGTGACTGTCTAACATGAAAATCAAATAATAGCCATCATAATGAACATGAAGTGCAATCACAAAACCAAACAATTTGGCTGCGAGAGTTGGACCATCTTGCTTATTTGGATAAAACTCTTTGGTCATGAAATTCCTTCACAGAGCGCAGATTTTAGCACAACTGCGTATCCCCTGCACCATCACCATTGCTGAATCTGCTCAATCATGACTTTAGAGACATCAACGGACTTGAGCAGTGCTGCTGTAGTAATTTAGCCAAACATTGGTTTTACGTCAACAACACTCTTTATGGCACATCAAAGGAAATGACCATGACTGCAGGTAGTTTCCACCTTAGCACTTGCAACCTGATCTGGGTAGAGTAACAGGTTTAAGAATATTTGCTGACTGTTTCCCATTGTGAAGCCTCACTCCATCAATGAGGCAGCTTGTACTTCACGAAGCCAAATGGGAGATCTATTAATATTCTTCCCCCCCACCCCCCACCGTGACCTTCATGGCCATTATAACAGCTACAATTGCAAAATTGGCCAACAATTGTGAAATGGTTCCTTTCCTCTATCACTCAACAAGGACTAAGAAGCAAGATCAGACTGTTCTGGGGCTGTTTAAAGAGCCATTCAACAAATTGAGATGCTTTTGATTTGATGCACACAGGCACAGTTTGTGGTGAGTTGCTGAAGGATTTTGGAGGTTGCTACAGAACATGGAAAAGCAGAAAATAACACTATATTGCATTGTTTCAAACTCTAAAGTTGCAATGCCAATTGCTTTGAAACATCAGTGTCGATGCAGAGGAGGAAGCAGAGTGATAAATTTGTGGACTCTCTGTAGAACACCCCACCTAGAGAAGATTTTCTTGGAGCACTAGTCTTTAAGCTGTGATGAGCCAGGAACAATGTCTAAGGAGGTGGCACTTTGCTAAGAAGGTAATGACAGAGTGGTGTCACCTCCTTTACAAGGTCCTGGAACCTCAAACCAGAGGAAGGGCTGGCCTCAAAGAGACTGTGATGATTATTATCATCCTTTTGTCCTTTCTTCCAGGCAGGAGATAGTAACATTCACAACGTGTTACAATCCATGGTCTACAGAAACTTCTGGAAAGTGAGAGAGTCACTCCAAGGGAGGAGAGGGCAATTCTCTTCTCCAGGAGAAGAATAGATCAAGATGAAAGTTCTCATGCTTTCACGAGGTGACTGGCTTCTTGATGAAGCTGGGCAACACTATCTGGTGTGGGACCAGACGAAGAAATTCATTTCAGTTAATGCTCAAAATAGATCCTCAGCTGATGTACAGCACCCTGGAGCAGCATACCAGGCTGGGAGAATCGTCTCCATGTTTTATACATGTAAATTCAAATAACACAGAATAGGTTTTATTGAACGAGATGTTCACTGCTCTGCACAAAATATAAAAACTGAAAGTAAAACAACAGGCACTGCAAAATACCCCAATGACATCACCATTAAATCATATAATCAGCCCTTAAAGTAACATGCAACCCTTTTAAATATATAATACTCCTCCCGCCCCCCTCCCCTTTCCTTCTGTGATCATGATGACAAGTTACTACAATGTTATACATAGGATCAATGATACTCTAGACATAATACACAGTCAACAAGAAAGTCATCAGAAGAATATCAATTTTCTTTGGTTGTAGATGATTTTCTGGAATTTGGTTGTCTTTAACTTTATGATTCGGAACTGCAGTAGACTTTTTGGGCAGGATTTTAAGGCCGTGCTCACCCCAAGACTGGAAAGTCCTGCCCCTTAGTCCTGCCCAATAGTTTGCCTCTGCCTGCTACGATTCTCATGGTGGACAGGATGGGAAAATTCTGCCCTTCTTCTCTTGGAACTAATTCTGTTTCATTCTCACTTGGTATCATAGCATTGGACAAATTCATCAGGCAGGTCAGACTCAAATAATTCTTCTAACGAAAGATTTATAACACTAAGGATTGCAGAAGTTTGTACTTCTGGTGATAATTCTGAGAAATCATTTTGAGATAATCATAATTGGTAAGCATGGCATCACCAAACTAGTTCATCTTTGAAATTGGGCCTATTTTTGCTAAAACTATAGATGGTATCCATTTCCCATTTGTTGACATCATTATGTGTTAACAGACAAGCTCCTTATTGAAATGAGCACTATTTTGCCTTCATTTCTCATCTGGAAACTTGTGATTGTTGTTGATGCTCTATCATCTCCAGAATTCAAAATTGTGGTGGACAGGATTAAAATTCTGCCTGAAATGTCTACTGCACTTCGGAATCATAAAGTCAAAGACAGCCAAATTCCAGAAAGTTGTCTTCAACCAAAGAAAATAGATATCTTCCTGATTGACTTTCCTGTTGACTGTGTATTGTGTCTAGAGTATCATTGATCCTATGTATAACATTGTAGGGCCAAGGACAGCCAATTTCCAAAACATTGCATACATTGAATAGATGTCTTCCTGATTAGTTTTGTGATTGACTGCGTATAATAATTAATGATGCAGAGTATAACTAATCATATATATAACATTGTAATAATCTGTTGTCATGACCACAGAAGAAAATGGGGAAAGATGTTATATATTTAAAAAGGGTTGCAGGTTGCTTTAAGAGCTCTTCAATGCAGACTGTAAAGAATGATAACTCGGATTCCCCACAATGGATATTGGCCTTGGATGGTCAACTCAAGTTTTCTTGATACCTATGGGGAGTGATTTTCCTGGCCCGCTGAACTACTCAAGTAGTGTAATGGGCCAGGAAATGACAACGGCTGGCCAAAACAGGAATTGTGATCTTCGTCCGATCAGTTACAATCTTCCCAGATGATTTTTTTTCCACATAATAAACCTTTCACTAGGTAACAGCATGAGGCTGATTACAATATGCATATAGTGATTTGCATCTATTTAGCGAGCCTGGGATGCGATCATCCGGCTTTGCTAATGTTTCTTATCCCACCGATGGTGTTCCACACCAATGGGGATCATATATGGTCCCCAGCTACTTGGACCAGGTGTGATAGAAACTAAAAGCAGGAGTAGGCCATTTGTCCTTTCAAGCCTGCTCCTCTATTCTTTTTGATCATAGCTGACCAGTAAATTCAATATCTTGATCCCTCCTTCCCCTCCGATATCTTTTGATTCCTTTTGTCTTCTTGAAATCAGACAATGTTTTGGCCTCAGCTACATTCTGTGTAGTGAATTTCACACATACACCATCCTATGGGTGAAGAAGTTTCTACTCACCTCAAATGTTTACCCCTTACCTTCCAACTATGACCCCTAGTTCTGGGCTCCCCCAGCATTGGGAACACTCTTTCTGAATCTACTCTATCTAACCCTGTTAGAATTTTATAAGTTTCTATGAGATCCCCTCTCATTCTTAATTCCAATGAATATAATTCTAACCAACTTAATCTCTCCTCGTATGGCAAACCTATAATCCCAGGAATTGGCTTGGTAAACCTTTGCTGCACTCCCTCTATGGTAAGGACACCCTTCCTCAGATAAGGATACCAAAACTGCACACAATACTCTAGCTGCGGTCTTACAGTGCTCTATACAATTGCAACAAAATATACTTATCCGTATACTCAGATCCTCTTGCTGAGAAGACCAACATACAATTTGCCTTCTTTATTGACTACTACACCTACATGCTTAGTTTCAGTGACTTATGGACGATGTCACCAAGGCCTTACTGAGTTCCACCTTTCTCAATTTATAACCATTCAATACTCTGATAGTTTCGCTGGTGGAACTAGAGGCCATTGATATCAGGGACAGGGGCACAGTATCCCTTTGGCAGTACCAGCTTGGCTCAACCAGCCTGGCACCCTGCTAGTGCAAATGTGGCACCCTGCTATTGACAGTGTGGAAAATTCCACCCACCACAGGAATTGTAGCGAGCAGGACACAGACCATGCAAAGGTCTGTTGACCTTCAGCGGGATTTTCCACTCTTTGGCATGATCAGTCAGAAAATTTTGCCCATTGTCAATCCAGGAGAATGATCAATAACTTTTATTTTGTGTACTCTGACTAGTGCTGAATCTAACTAAGCTCAGCTATGAAAATAATCATTGGGTTTTATTATCAGTTTACAAAAGTTACGTTTTTATTTATATGGTCTTCATGTCAAATTATTGATTGATCATTGACTCTTAGCTACTAGTTTTGGTCTGTATAAAGGCATAACCTTATTAGATGTTTCTCAATTGCAAAGATGGTCACTGATCCTGTCTGAACACTCATATAATACAAAATATTGTCAATCAGAGAGCCATACCAAGGCTAATGCATTACAGTTACCTTTACCTATTGAGAAGATACCACCAACTAGTTTTGCTAGTATTCATTATTTTTTTGCCAGTAGCTTCTCAAGTTCAGAGATGTGCCAGAAATGATTCTATGACGAGGAAGGTGATGGATATGGTATTGGAAGGAACAATAGCTGGAATGCATGCCACATCCTGATTGTGATTGTGAAAAAAAAGCTTTTCCAGCCCGTTTATTGGGCAAGCTGATTTACCAAATTTCTGGCACTCTTTGCAACATAGGGGCCATCAGTGGATTTATGCCACTGGGGGTGGGTGGCAGAGCCTAAATCCTGTCAAAGAGGCTGGGAGTAGAGTGATGAGGGGGCCATTGCGATGTGCCAATCTCCCAGTATACAGGGAGATTGGTTGACATGCTATTTGATTATTTTCTCTGAATGCACCCTGAACATCACCAACCCAGACACACCTGTCTCCCCCCACCCCTGCCCCCCGGATAGCTGGCTCCAACCTCACACCACCAATTACAGGCCTGATCATTGGCCCCAGTACCTCCTCCCCAATCACCAGCATCATTGGGCCCCATCCCCAGTGGCCTGCCTTCTGATGGCCAGACTCAGCTCGTGAACACGAGTCCCACCACCAGCCTCCACTCTCCGATGCAGAGTTCATCCATTCCCTCCCCTCCTACCTCCTGCAACTCCTAGTCTGGCTCATCCTCGTCTTGCCCACACTCATGTGGCCACACTTCTTGGCACTGCCCACTGCCTGCTGGACACTACGAGTGTGCCAGCCTGGTACACTCCAAAATTCCACCCAATTTTCACCCAATTTCCACCCAATATTTGGGTGAATTTCCACCCAATATTTGAAATTACTGCCCCATTCCATCGATGAAGCATCAGAAACCAGCAGTAATGGTAGCTTCAGATTAGCATCAAGCGATACTTCAGATTTCTGCAAAGCATCTTTGACATCTAGGTATGTGTTCCCACATTTTGTTGTCCAGGTCCCATGATAGGTTCATATATACTACATTATACAATGGCTTCAATAATGTAGCTAAAGTTAGGAACACATTTTGCTATAATAATTTACAAAATCTAGAAAGGACCTCAGTTGCACCACATTCAACAAACGTGGAGCATCTAAAATATCTTTTCTTATTATATATTATTAAAAAATTCAATAAATCTTTGTTAACTTCAATTTTAAATTGACTACATAAAAATTCAGCCAAATATTACAGTGGTCCCTAGATTATAATAGTGTGAATCAGTTCAAAATATTTAATTGATTGTGAAGCATTTTGCAATGTCTTGAGGACATGAAACAGATACACGTTCTTTCTTTCTTAACCAATGACTAAAATGAAGACATCTTGATTATAATTTATTATGGTGTTGGCGCCTTTTTTCCTGTCATGTCTTATCTGAAGCAAACTAGGTTCACTTCCAGAAAATGGCCAAAATGTTTTGATATGAAATCTAATGGTATTATCTGGGCAACTGGGTGAGGACCAGTTATTCAATTCAAATACATGCACCTTCTAAATTTTATTGGTGTTTATGTTTAATTTATTGTTCTTTTTAGTTTAAAATTTTCAGGGCAGTATTTTCCTGTCCAGTCTCCATGAGAATCATAACAAGTGGGACAATATACCTTGCAAAGGTCCGTTGATCACGAGTGAGGTTTTTTGGTCTTGGGTTGAATATGGCTGGAAATCCTGCTGTTACAGTTTATTTATTTTTAGAAGAGCACCATTTAGAATGGTTTTCATTTTAGTTTAATATTTTGTACAGGTTCTTTAGAATGCCCTGTCTTGTAAAATTGAATAATTTGTCTAACACCATCGAGATGTAGCTAAATCAAAAAGACTTCTTGCAAAGCAAACAAATAGCAACACCAGATAAATGAAAGCTTACAATGCAGTTTAACCAAGGGCCATAATAGTTATGTCTTAACAATTTGAGGAGAGATAGCTACATCTGTAACTATGGCAAAACAATTGCAGTGCACCATCAATGTACATCAATTACGCATTTACTGTCCAATAAACATTTTAACCACTACACTCATGCCATAGTTTAGTAAAATGTATATTGTAATGTCTTCCAAAGAATATTGCACATTTTTTCTGCCCCATCTCTGGCTATGAATGATCAATTAATACTGAGTTGATGTAGCTTAATAACCCAAATATAAACTATGCATCATGAAACATTTACATGCTACTCCATCACAGAACAGATTTTATAGCTAAATATATTATTAGAGATATGTTTATGTAATTATGTATTTTACATATGTAGAGGTATGGAAGTATTTAGTGTGAACTAATGTTTGCTTGATGATTAATGAGCTCATCTCACCTATCTATTAAAAACTCATAAGTTGAGGCATAGGATCAGATTTTGCTGTCACAAAGACAAACATCATCATTACCTTCAGGCTATTGAATCCTCAGCAGAATCTCAGCTGAGATGAGAAGAGTTGCAGATTTTACAATTGGTACGTTAAAGTAACAGCAGAGTGTAAATGCTCAGAACAAGTATTCCTTAGCAAAAATTGAACCTACATTGTGCGCTTGTTAAAAAGAAAAAAAATGATTAAACACAAAGGGGAAAGTTATTAAATACTTTTAAATTTATTTATTAGTGTCATAAATAGTTTTAGCTTAACACACAACAATGAAGTTACTGTGAAAATCCCCTGATTGCCACACTCTGGCACCTGTTCGGGTATACTGAGTGGGAATTGAAGTTTAAAATTCATTTATTGTTGTCACAAGTTGGCTTTGATTAACATGGCAATTACGTTATTGTGAAAATCCCCAAGTCACCCACTCCAGCGTCTGTTTGGGTACATTGATGGAGAATTTAGTGTGGCCAATGCACCTAACCAGTACACTTGTTGGACTGCGGAGGAAACTGGAGCACCCGGATAAAATCCACCCAGACACAGAGAGACAAGCAGGCACTGCATAGAGAGTGACCCAAACCAGGAAACAAACCTGAGTCCCTGATGCAGTGAGGCAGCAGTGTTAATCACTATGCCACCGTGCCATTCTATAATAATGGTATGTTATATGGAAGAATGTTTTGTCAATAAAGGATCCTTGAAGTGCTAACTTCTTTCCAAGTAAATTTAATCCCAAATAAAGGGTTCAATAGAATTTATTATTATGATACACTTGATTTTGAACTTTCCATAGCAACACTTGGAGAAGTAACTTGTAACTTGTGAAGTAATCAGTATATTATGGATTGAAAACAATAAAATAATTATACTTTTGTATAGTTAATAATGTATTTTATTTCATTAGTGGATTCCCAATGGTGTTGCTCATAGTGTGTCACAGCAATGTTATTTTACGACATGAGTCTGCTGAGGCCTAACTGCAACCATTAAGTCAAGGGTAGCAGAATTTCATATTTGTTTTGTAACAGAATTTGTCAGCTTTGCTATTTTATCTATTTTCATTACAGCAGAGAACTGCCTCCTTAAATAAAAACCCATTTCTCCCCCTCACCACCAAATGTTTCTTCCTCACTAATATTCATCTCTGCTTCACAGAATCTCATTATCTGCCTCCCAGTTAGGGTCTCTCTCCTTTCATCTGTTTCAATTGGATGTCTCCCTGTTTCTCCTTCTCTTTGGGTTTTCTCAACTAGGAGGTGCTCTCTCTCCCTCTCTTATTGCAGCCAATCCACAGTACTTTTGTTTGCCCTCTGCATTTTGTGGGTTACTGCTGCACTACAACATTCCATTCTGGGCAAAATTATCCATACTTGCCAATTCCAGGGTGGCTGGGATTTAAAACAGATTTTTTTTTTATGTACCCCAAAGAACCCAAAGTCTTCATTTATTTGTTAAAAGACTGCAGATAAATTTGGTAAAGCACATGATGCAATACGTTTTAGACAAATAAAATGAAATATATCTTCTATTTAATCCTTCTGACTTATTTGGTATTTCTAATCTTTTCTCTGTGAATTCTATATTTTGTCATCGCTGCACTTGCCCTATTTCAACAACAACTAGAATATTTCAACTCTGCCTCAAAGGTGTTTATATGCCTGCAGTTCTCTCACTTGTTCTGACCTTCTCTGTGGTATTTCCTCTCTCTTCCTCACTCTGTCTCTTCACAGTTAGTGACACATGGTTATTTTCTCTTCTGTTTGTATCTGGAACTTTTTCCCAGCTGTGTACCAATGCCCTTAAACTGTGTCCAATGCACCGCCCCCCATCACTCATCCACTGACCAACCTCTGTGAATCATTTGTTGTATCTCATATTCATGGCTTCACTTCACCCTCACACCCATAATGATGCAGCTCATAGCTAGTACATTCATACATGCATGCATACATTTAACCCCAGACACATTGCATAACACTCTCTTAACAAATATATTTCTCTCTTGTAGACCACTGAAGGCAGTAGCAGCAATCTAGGTGGGGACAAACAAGGCTACATGGTTTTATCCCAGTGAAGGAGACAGTAGTCATTGGAATGTGACTGAGGCTATGACCAATAATGGGGTTGAAAGTGCTGAAGATGATAGCATACTCTTACCTTCTCAGTGCATGTTGGAGGCTGGTAGAAACTTTATGTGAGATCTCATACTTTGTAGCTTGCAAGTTATGGCAACTCCAATTACATACTTCTGGATCCAACCGCAATCCAATTCCTGGTGGCGAAAGACTCAGCTCTTATCATAGCACATGCAGGATTCATACAAATCTGAATAATGCTATGGAAGCTCAGATTGAAATCATGCAAACTTCGCTTGTTGCTATTCAAGAACAACATTTGTGTTCTGAAGAACGTGGAGGAACAGAAAAATCTTGGGGTTCATATCCACAGATCTCTGAAAGTTGCCAGTGGATAAAGCTGTGAAGAAGGCTTATAGTGTGTTAGTATTTATTAATAGGGGGTTTGAGTTTAAGAGTGTGGGGTTATGCTGCAACTATACTGGACCTTGGTGAGACCGCATTTGGAATATTGAATGCAGTTCTGGTCATCTCACTATAAGGAAGATGTAGAAGCAGAGGAAATTTGTCAGGATGATTTGGAGGGTAAGACTTATGAGGAAAAGTTGAGGGAGCTAGGGCTTTTCTCTTTAGAGCGGAGAAGGATGAGAGGCAACTTCATAGAATTTTATAAGATAATGAGGGGGATAGATAGAGTGGACGTTCAGAGACTATTTCCTCGGATGGATGCAGTTGTTATTAAGGGGCATAACTATAAGTTTCATGATGGGAGATAGAGGAGGGATATTGCAGGTAGATTCCTTACTGAGAGAATGGTTAGAGTGTGGAATGCACTGCCGGCTGTGATAGTGGAGTCAGACACTTTAGGAACTTTGAAACGGTTATTGGATAGGCACATGGGACACACTAGAATGATAGGAAGTGGGATAGCTTGATCTTGGGTTCAGACATAGCTCGACACAACATCAAGGGCCAAAGGGTCTGTACTGTGCTGTATTGTTCTATGTTCTATGTTCTAACCTTCTGTCACACAAGCTCAAATCATTGTTATCATGGCTGAGGATGCTAGTTGCAGCTGGTTGCAGATTTTACAGCAGTCCAGCAATTTGCCCTCCTGGAGCACTATTAGACTTGTTGAAGTGCTGTCCTGATAAGTGGCCGTAGCTCCATGGAGCTGCTTTCTCTCAGCATGACAGCATTCAGCTTCCCATTCCCACTATTCCACCAGCTCCTTTGCTGTGACCTATCAGTTATTCATTCAGATTATTGCCACCAATGCCCAAGGGCTGCAGTCCAGTGCTAGGCCTTGACCCAGAGCTGCTGCAGGTCATCCTACAGGTCAGCAGCCATCAGGACCAGCTACGCTACAGGAATTTGGATAACACTGTGTAGGAGCACGAGGCCAGACTAGGCATCTGGAAGACAGGTACTAATCAAATACACAAGACTAATGAGTTGACTGATAATTTGAAACATTGGATAGTTTAGTTGATAAAGCTAGTTTGGAAGGTTGCTTTTGCGATGGCTTTTACTTCAGCATTGTCCCCATGGGAATGGTGTGATGGCGATAGTAGAGGAAATGTAAAGTATGTGGCTGTTATTAAATAAGGATTTGGGGTTGTATTCATGGTACCGCAGTCGATAAGGTAATCATGGACAGCAGCATCAGAAAAAAGATGTGTTGGTGACTCAGCCCCTCTTCTGGAGAATAGTGCTTCTTCTAAGTACTTCAGGCAACAGATATTTGTCTGCTCAATGACATTTTGTGTGCTTGTTTGCCACTTGTGTGCAGGTTGCACTTTGGAGCCATGAGCTAGTTGCCTGTGTCAAACAGAAACCAACCTGTAGTCTGTCATGTGGATCGAAATGCCACTGGTCCAGTGAATTGGCGTAGATTAAAGGCATCATGATTGCTGTCAGGAAAGCAGGCACGGCCTGCATGATGTGTTGAGCAAGGTTTCATACCAGCTGCACTTTGAGCTACAACTGCCATACATGTGAAATTTAGATGTGGTGCACACAAAGTAACTTAAGGCCATAAGACCATAAAATATCAAAGCAGATTTAGGCCATTTGGTCCATCACACATCTGCTCTGCCATTCAATTATGGCTGATAGATTTCTCAGCTCCTTTCTCCATTCTTTTCCCTATAACCTTTGATCACCTTACCACTCAAGATCCTACCTATCTCTGTCTTAAATATACGTAATGACCTGGTCTCCACAATAAATTCCATCGATTCATCACCATCTGGCTGAAGAAATGCCTCCTCATCACAGTTCTAAGTGGTTGTCTCTTTATTCTGAGGTTATGCCCTCAGATCCTAGTTTCTCCTACCAATTGGAAACATCTTCCCCACATCCATTTTATCTTGACCTTTCAGTATTCTGTAAGTTTCAATTAGATTCTCCTTCGTCCTTTTAAATTCCACTGAGCACTGATCTAGAGTCCTCAAATGCTCTTCATACATCAAGCTTTTCATTCCTGGGATCATTTTTGTGAATTTCCTCTGGACTGTCTCCAGGGCCAGCACATTCTTCCTTAGAAATAGGGCCCAGAATTGCTCACAATTTCCTAAATGCAGTCTAACCAGAGCCTTATAAAGTCTCAGAGTACCATCCTGGTTTTTAATCTCATCCTCTTGAAATGAATGCTAACATTGCATTTGCCTTCCTAACTTGCAATTCAACCTGCAAATTAATCTTAAGAGAATCCTGAACTAAGACTGCCAAATCCCTTTGCACTTTCGATTTCTGAATTCTCTCCTGATTTATAAAATAGTTTACATCTCTATTCTTCCAACCAATGTGCATATATCCACATTTTGCCACATTATATTCCATCTGCCGCTTCTTAGCCACTCTCCTAACTGTTGAAATCCTTCTGCAGCGACCATCTATCTTTATATCATCTGCAAACCTAGCCACAATGTCCTCAATTCCTTTACCTGGATCTCTGATATCTAAAGTGAAAAGTTGCAGTCCCCTGTTGATCTCTTGTGGAACATATGTGCAATCAATGATACTTTTGGCTATAGCAAAACTTGCTATCCCATCAAAGTTATGAGAATGCTTTGTCTGATTCTCTCTGCAAAGAGAGAAGACAATGTATTCTCCCTCTTCACATGCAATGTATCAGTCACCTCCCTTATGCATTAGTGGCTGGCGATCCGCAAGCACTTGGAGATATCTCTTGTTCCAGACTGTAAGCAGCTTGAGGCAAATGCATTCCTGGCTGCAGTCATCTTCACACTGGCAGTGCCTTCCTTTCCCTGTGGTGATTCTGTCACCCTGTTGGCTATAGGTGTCAGATTTCAGTGGGCATTTTCTTAATGAAATGGAAATACCTGGTGCACTCTTCTTTGCTGAAGTTGAGGTAAGAGAATGACTCTATGAGGACACTGGACAGATATAGCTTTCTGCTTAGAACTCTTCTCCCCCTCATCTGTCTCCTCCATTTTCGAGCAGCTTGTCCTCCTTTGACATTTCTCCCAGGTGGTGCAGCCAGGAGGATGGATGTGACAGCAATCGTATCTGGGAGCAGATAGTCTGAGAAGTGGTCAGGATATGTCACAGTATTTACTCCCTTTGAACTTCACCAACTTTCAAGAGCAGTATAAAGCTCCAAACACTTCAAACTCAGCAGCAGCTAGTTGCAGTTAATCATGTGGTTGATGAGTCCTGAACATCCTGTTGGTGGGGATTTCGTCCTGACACTGCTATGTTCTAATGTTCAACTATGTGAGGATAAGAGAGGGTGCTGGCAGCAATGCTGAAGTCAACATTGACACCGTGACGGTCAAATCATCATCACAAACTGTTTGCCTACCAACACAGCATTTTCATTGCACATATTCCAAGCGTCACCATTCCTGACTTCCCTAAAATGTTGTCTAGTGCAACCCACATAGGCATGTTTAGGGCAGGCATTATTTTTGAGAAGAAATGGCGTGCTTAGTACCAAAAATATGGCCCTTGATGTAAATAAATTTTGCGGTCACTGCAAACTGATTTATGTTAGTTATTTAACAGTCTAAGGAAGGATTAAATTCCCTTGTACAAGGTAATGTGAAGCTAATTCCTGCAAACAAATCAAATAAATTGATTCACAAACAAGAAATCCCCTATGCCTTCAGTGCAACTGATAAACAGAACTTCTGTCATCCCAGAGTGCCAACAAGCAATAATCTGTAGCTAGAATGGATCAGATCTATAACAAGACTCAATACAAATACACTTCAATGTCAAAGTGTGTCAAGTCGATACAATGATTGAATTGATTGTGGTGCAACTGAAGAATTGGGAAAAGCAGAACATCTAGTGACCACATAAAGTGGCATTCTCAGGCAAAAAAAGAATTCTCTTCCTGCTGTGATGAATCAATTTACCAAATAAAACATTTAACATATTACTTCAGCAGGTGTCTTTCAGAATTACATATTTACCACTTTGTTTTCAGCTTATGTTTTAAGGATGGCACAGTGAGTAACACTGCTTCCTCACAAATCCCAGAGACCTGGGTTCGATTCCCAGCTTGGGTCACCATCTAAGTGAAGTTTGCACATTCTCCCTGTGCATGTGTGTGGGTTTCCTTCAGGTGATCAATTTCCTCCCACAGTCCAAAGATGTGCGGATTAGGTGCATTGACCATGCTAAGTTGCCTCTCTGTGTCAGGAGGACTAGCTATGGTAAATGCATTGGGTTACTGGGTGGGATTGTGGTTGGTGTAGACTTGATGGACCTCCTCCTGCACTGGATGATTCTATAGTTTTAAAAAAATACTTTTTTAACCATTTCATTTCCATTAACAAGCTAGTCGGAATTCTTTGAATTTGCCCATTCTGAGATTCTTTGGTCCCACTGCTGTAAATGGAGATTTGGCTGAGCGCCAAATTCTCCACTTTTGCTGGCAATGGTAATGGAATGGGCGAGACTGGAAAGTTAGTCAAGATGCAGCTCACAACTGCACACAGGAGGATTGGACAATTTATATTGTTCTTAACGGAACCAGGGAGACAGAAAGAGAGGCCAATTCTATAATCTGGCAGAGTTTCTACATTCACAAGGAATATGTTGCAATCAAAGCCCTATATGGAAATCCCTTGAATAGTAGGAACAGAAGAAAGGTTTTATTGTATCGATGTGCAGCTCATG
Organism: Sphyrna mokarran; assembly: GCA_024679065.1. Lineage (NCBI taxonomy): Eukaryota > Metazoa > Chordata > Chondrichthyes > Carcharhiniformes > Carcharhinidae > Sphyrna > Sphyrna mokarran. The sequence goes on along the minus strand of JAGIQG010000010.1, from coordinate 17,704,116 downwards.
TTAAACCAACCATTTTTCTACACTAAAATCTTGAAAATCCCAGGATACTGTCATGATGCTTTGATCATATGATGACTCACCACACCAATTCTCATAACACAGAACTTTGTATCAAACTTAGTCCTGACTCACAATGCAGGGAAACTGTTACAAGAATTGCTACTGAGTTTAATATAGATATTCTCAAGTCTTCTTTTAAGTCCTTTCAAAAATCTGGTCCTGACCTAGAACACAGCCCTGCAGAATTATATTTCCAAATCTCAGGAGGAGGATGTGTTTGTTGGAAGAAATAGTGCATCTCCACAGCATGATGAGGTGCACACGAAGGGGTGGGTATGCACATGCGCAAAACAGCCAGGTAGAGGAGATTAACTGATAGACCATGCAGTAAGGTTTGAAACGTCACTTAAAGACATTTGACGGCTGCCAAATCTCCCCTCATGTCATCATAAGGACCATCACTGTCAAAGATCATTTCCGGTTGCCTTCATTAAGCAGGAGTACAAAGCTGGACAAAGTGGAATCTCTTGTGACGTTAGTGTACCTTTAAGAATTTTTTTTAAAAATCACGTTCTCTAGAGTTGTAAGCATACTCTTCCAATTTTTCTTCAATGCTGTCGGCCGTTTGCTGGAAGTCCTTTCATATCTACTTCAATGGCTTAAATGGGGTTTTTGTTTATTTTTACCATGGGCCTCAGGTACTTTCTGGAATTGTTTTATGATCCTGCACTGCTAGGAAGAGGCCTAGTTGGCAGGTCATGAGTTTTAGAGAGTTCTTTTTTCTTCATTGCCGATTGAAGGTTTCACTTTTAATTTGGCTGGCAGTAGTTTTTGTTTAGAAGAGGTGGGCATCAAGCTGGAAAGCAACGTTTCTCTCTCTCTTTCTCTGGTTTTAGAAATTCTGCTGTTAGCTGGAAGCAAGGATCCTGTCCTTCCTGTTTTAGAATATCTGCTGTTTGTGATTGGCTTGACTAGGTGTTTTGGGAGCTGTTTTCCAAGCTTGTCTGTATGGTGCTTCAAGAGAACTGTAGCATTCAACCAAAGGACTAAATTCCAGTATCATGTGAACATTATTCTTTGCTGCGTTAAACCTATGGAAAGGGTTTTGTTTCTGGGATTTGTTTTGTTGGAATAGTGTTTAGCTATTAAGGTTTATACAACATGATGAGTTTTTTTCTTTCTTAAAAGTTATTGCTAATATTCTTTCAATAAGTGCAAATTGTGTGCTTAAAAGAAACTTTGTTTGATGAAAGCTCCTTTGTGGGTCAGTTGAATAATACCTCAAGTGAAATATCTCATGCTCAGCCTAAACAAATTCAAAGTGTAAAACTTATGATCCAGGCAGATTTCATAAAACACTTTAGACTTTATGACCCAAATTATAACACCCTCTTCTTCACACTATGGGTGAACAAAAGTAATTGGACTGGCTACAAGCTCACAGATCATTAAAGATATCAATCCCATGTGGATGAAACAATTTAAAACAAAAACTAATAAAATTCCATGTTTTATAAGAAGATACAGAATGTAAAAGTCAAGGGTAAAAAGTAATAAGTTTATATAAAACATAGTAAGACTGTAATTGGCTTGTTGCAAACTATTGGTACAAATCTGATGGAGCCAACTGAGTTCTCATTCAGTGGAGATCCTTGTTGTGGGGACTTCCGCTTCCCCTCATGTTTTGGGAAAAGTCCCATGCCACCTAATTGTAAGTGACTGGCCATCCCTGAGATCAGGATAAAGGTTGGCATTTTATTGTACAGCAGCACCAGTGGGAGGCGGTGGCTCATGCCAATATGAAGTCCATCCGAGGCTTCATTTCAGCAGTGATGGTAGGCGGTTAGGGTGCAGGAGACAGCATGGGGAGGGGAATGGCACCGCACCAGCACACTCTCAGCAGCAAACACTTTAATTAAAAACTTGAATGAGAAGCCCTGCCTCAACAGCCCACACCCAACTGTGTGTGTTTGCTTTGTCAAATCCCCAAATGGTGAGTCTGCACCTACTAATGAATTAACACCAGCAACAGTGAGTTGTGACATCTTAGGAGGATGTTAATGGCCTCTTAAGGACCTCAACTTGCAGTAGGACAGGAAAGGCATGCATGAGATTACCCCCCACGGACTTAATCAGGGTGGAGGCAGGAAGGCAATAGGCCTTAGCCACCATTCCCCTATCTTGACTAAATGTCTGCCCACCACTAAAGCCACTACAGGGGAGTGAATTAAATTCTGCCCAAAGTTCCAAATTATAGGAAGACTCTAGGCTAACGGGTGGCACGGTGGCACACTGGTTAACTCTGCTGCCTCACAGCACCAGGGGCCCGGGTTCGATTCCTGGCTTGGGTCAATGTCTATTTGGAGTTTTCACATTCTCTCTGTGTCTGCATGGATTTCCTTTGGGTGCTCCAGTTTCCTCTCACAGTCCAAAGATCTGCAGGTTAGGTGGATTGGCCATGCTAAATTGCCCTTCGTGTCAAAGGGACTAGCTAGGGTAAATGTATGAGGTGACAGGGATAGAGCCTGGATGGAATTGTATTCAATGCAGACTTGATGGGCAAATAGCCTCCTTCTGCACTGTAGGATTCAATGATTCTGATGCAGTTAATTCACTTAGAGGGCTGTTTTGAGGAAGTATAATTACAAGGAAAGCTTTGAATCCAGAGTTTAATTTTCATCCAAAGAACACAGACTGAAGGGTGGTTAGGGAGTGGAATGCCCTGCCTGCGGCAGTTGTAGATGCGCCAAGTTTGGTGGCGTTTAAGAGGTTAGTTGATAAGTTTATGGAAAAGAAGGGAATGGTTTAGTTTGGAGGGTCATTGTTTTTTTCATAATTGGCCGGCGCAACATCGAAGGCCGAAGGGCCTGTTCTGCGCTGTAATGTTCTATGTTCTATGTTCTATTATACAAGATAAGATGGAAGCTAGGATCGAAAGAAGCAGACATTTGAGTCATTAAGGAGTCGAGAATGAAGGAATATTGAACAATTCAAGTGATTTAGAACACAAGATATGCAAACCATCTTTTTAAGGATAGTTGTGCAGTGAAGGAATTCATTTCCAGGATTCATGCTTGTTGAGACAAAGTTAATACGAAGGTTACATTGCTGAGGTGGGGTGAGAAAATGGCACTGCAGTGATATGGGTTTTCGGTGAATAAATGCAATTAAGACTATTAGCTCAAGTGGAGGAACTGGTCAAGCTAAATAGTCTTTTTCCATGTATCTCGCTAACACAGAATCCTGACAGAATCATAGAATCCCTACAGTGCAGAGTGAAGCCATTTGGTCCATTGAGTTCGCACCAATTCTTCATAGAATATCTTCCCTGTCCTATTCCTGTAACCACACGCACGGTCAATTCATCTAATTCATATTTTTGAACATTATGGGGTGATTTACCAAGGCCAATGAATCTAACCTGCAGATCTTTGGGCTGTGGGAGGAAATCAGATCACCCAGAGGGAACCCACGCAGGGAGAATGTGTAAGCTCACCCAAGGCTGGAATTGAATCTGAGTCTTCTAGCGCTGCAAGTGAGCAATGCTAACCATTGTGCTATTGTGCTGTCCCAATTCCTTCAGTGTCTATACATCAGGGAGCTTCCAATCTGAGACTCTGTGCCATTACTGCAGCAGGAAGGATGCCAATAGCAAGCTTATTTGGGGAAGCTAAGTCCCAGGCCTCTAAAATCCCTGAGGGACCATTCCAGCCATCCAAAACTTAACATTAAGTTCACTCATCCATCAACTAATGGAAGAAATAGATCATAAGTTGAAGAAATGAATATTAAAACAATTTGTCCCCTGTAGATGACACAAAGGGTAGGCAAATGTCAATTTATGGTTATAAATAGATTGAATGGCTTATTTGACATTTTTCTAGTGAATGTTGAGTGAGAGAAACACTAAAGTTCTATAGTCCATAAATTTCCAAAAGGTTCATGATCACTGATATGTAGCTATTGCCAAAATAATTTATTGCAATGCATTACTCATGCAATCCAAACAAAACACATGTTGTTCCAGGTTTCATTGTAACAGGGCACCTAACAGCAGTTGCTATAGCTAGACTTACATGCTTTGTTTGTAAAATTAGTTGTGCGCCAAGTTGCAATGGGGGAAAGTAGGCATCTGGGATTTGAGTGAAGAATACACACAATTGCCTACCTCCTTAAGCAATCAGATTGAAGGATGAACAGTGGAAGGATTAAGGAAAAAGTGCAAATTAAAGTTGGGAAATGCAATAAAAAAAGAAAGAAAGAATTGTGTTTACTGGTATGTAACGTTTCTCACGGCCACTGAACTTGTTTCAAACAGCTTGAAAGCAGTGAAATACTTCTAAAGTGTAATCACTGTTGTACTGCAGGAACCAAGACAGCTGACATCCACAAAGCAAACTCCTGCTAACAAAAACACGATAATGATCATAGATCGTCAATCATAGAATCAATAGACCAGCAGCAGGATTTTTTTACTTGGTGGGGTTTTCTGTCCTGCCACCCAAAAAGTACACAGAATTTGGATTCCCATCAATCATAACAGCTCCACAATCAGGGAACATTCATTGGCTGGAGACTGGACTTCCATCACTTACTGGGGCCCAATAGGCAAGCACGTCTATAGGCCCAGCAGTGCAGCAACAGTAATGGCCAGATTTGGGACTCTAAGAACTCCCCACATTCTAATTCATTAGTCCAAGAACAAAATGCATGCATGTATGTGTGTGTGTGCATATGTGTTGCACAGCAAGGAGAGTTCAGGCCCCAGAAGAGCAAGGTAGAGGGGAGTGCAGACTTGTTGGAGAATTGAGAGAGGATCTTCTAGTGAAGACTTTAGGGGAGTTGCGATATGTGAAAAGAGAACTCGTGAGAGATGTGTTCCCTCCTTCCCATCCAATGCCTAAACAGAGTGAACTTTCTGCTTTCACTCTGACCCTGAAGTTGTCGAACCAGCCTCAAAAGTGAGGCCTGGTCAGAAATGGCCCTTTAGTGGCCAATAATTGACCATTTAAGTGCCTCAATTGGGGTGAAGCAAGTGGAGTGCCCATACTTTGCCTGTCTATGTAAAAGTGAAGACGGGTGGGTTGGAAAGGGTAAGCCAGCAAGAAGACCATCTAGGGATCTTGCGGGTCCCCTGGCTGCGTGGTAAAAATCTGCTCCAGATAATTCACATTTGTGATGTGTTAAATATTGACCAGGACATCAGGGATAATTCCCATGTTCTTTTTCCAAGTGGCAAAATTGGATCTTTTGCATCAACCTGAGCAGATGGATGGGGTTTTTGTTTAACGTCATCGAAAAGAAGACATGTATAACAGAGCAGTGCTCCTTCAGGACTGCCGTGTAGTATCAAACTTTGTTGTTGTCCACAAATCCTTGGGTAGGACTTGGGCTTAGAAACTTGTGATTTGGAGAAAAGAGTTCTATCAATTCCACATGGCTTACATTCTAAATGTCAAATTATGTACAAAAAGTAAATTAAAGAGAGGGGAAATTTAAAATAGATAAAAATGAGATAGAAAACAAAAGTATGTTTTTCAATTTCATAATCTCCAACAACAATTAAAACTTTATAAGACTACAGTTTTAAGAGTCAAGGAAGTTGTTTGTCAATAATTAACACTTAGCATATTCTTAAAAGGGTACACAGGCAGGAATTGTCAAGATTTTACTTTTTGTTTCATGTTCACATCTAGGTACAAAATGCAAATCTAACACACATATTTTGGGCCACTAAGGGGAAATTTACCATGACCAATCCATCTAATGTACACAGCTCCGGACTGTGATAGGAAACCAGAGCACCCGGAAGAAACCCACACAGACACGGGGAGAATGTACAAACACCACATAGATAGTGACCCAAAGCTGGAATGGAATCCGTGTCCCTGGTGCTGTAAGGCAGCAGTACTCACCACTGTGCCATCGTGTAGAATTTGTGTTTATTAGACTAAACGCTTCAGAATAATAATGTTGCTGAATGGATAGACTATTTGATTTAAATAGTTTTGTGAGAACCTGGTGTCATGTACATAAAAAAAAAACATGAAAAAAGGTTGAATGTTAGTACATTGTTCTTTGCACAGAACATCATTAATCTTTAGGACCATTTGCCATCTCGTGTTAACAGAGGATTCGCTGCAAGTGTTCAAGATGGAGATGAATGAGTTCTTAAATGTGGCTGACACCATGACATACAAAAAGTAGGTGGGCATTGGGCAATGTATCCCTTGATCATTGTTTAATCCCATTCTAGCCTCAGAGAGAAATTTTCCAGATTTTTGCTGCCCTTGGATTGGCCATGGGTTTTTCTGTCTGTTTTAATTAACCTGTCACCAGAAGATGTGTGTAGGTGGGGAACCATATTAGTCCTGCTGCTCAGCTACATTGTTATAATGGATAGCAAACCTTTCCTGTTCACAGAGTTGAGAAGGAACTTCTCCTCTCAGACGGTAGTGAATCTTTGGAATTCTCTGCCCATTGAAGCAGTGAAGGCTACCTCGTTAAATGTGTTTAAATCACAGGTAGATAGATTTCTTATCAATAAGGGAATTAACAGCTATGAGGAACAGGCGGGTAAGTGGAATTGAGCCACTATCAGATCAGCCATGATCTTATTGAATGGCGGGCAGGCTCGAGGGGATAATGGCTTTCTTGAGCTCCTATTTCTTATACTCTTATGTTCACACTTTTCAAAAGGTTGTCAATATATCTTGAGTACAGAGTTCTTAGCTCACTTCTTCATTTCTGTGAGCTTTCAGATTTTGGATGTTAGCATCTTAGAGAAATGTAGAATCAGAGAGCCATGGAATGATTCCAGTTTAGTGGAGGCCATTCTGCCTCCCATATCCATGCTGGCTGTCTGAAAGAGTAACTAAGCTATTTCCACTCCCTTACATTTATATACATTTTTTCACTTTTGATAATCATTAAATTCACCCTTGAAAGCTATGTTTGAATCTGCCTTTATTGTATTTTTATACAGCATATTCTATATCCTAACCATTCGGCATATAAAGATAATTTTCCTCATGCTGCCATGTTGGAATTGGACAAGGGTCTGACAATTGAAACCTCTGTTGACATCAGGCAGGAATTTCCAGTGTAGCCCGAGCAAGGCTTAAAATTCTGCCCAATGTCTTTTGACTCTTGACCTGGCTGCCACAAGAATTACCCCTTTTGAACACTTCTATTTAATGTGGGACAAACTTTTCTTCTTTAAGGAGGAGAATCCAAGCTTCTCCAATCTGTCCACATAGGTTTCTCCTCTCTAGAGAGAATTTAGGAGATTAAGAATGGATCCAAAGTCTGCATCTCCTTCTGAAAGAACGCCACCCAGAAGTGAACAGAAAAGTGAACAGAACAGCTGATGTTGAGCCATTGTTTTCACAAAGAGTTTTCATAATGCTCTTACTATTGTATTTGATGCCTCTTTTTGTAAAGCCCTTTGTCTTATGAGCCACTTTCTCAGCCTGCCTTGCTACATACATTCAAGTCTCCCTAATTTTTTTTGATTTGATTTATTATTATCAAATGTATTATCATGCAATGAAAAATATTGCTTCTTGCGTGCTATACAGACAAAGTATATTTTTCATACAGAAGGAAAGGACAGAGTGCAGAATGTAGGGTTATTGTCAAGGCTATGGTGTAGAGAAAGATCAAGTTAATGCAAAGTGGGTCCATTCTAAACCTTATGCCAGCAGGGAAGAAGTTGTTCTTGAGTTGGTTAGTACGTGTTCTCAGATTATTGTATCTTTTCCCTGATTGAAGAAGATGAGAGAATGTCCATTGTGTGTGGCATGTCCTCTCATTCCATCAGTGTATCATCTTCCTCTCACAGTTTATAAAACATTTCCATATTTTGCTATTGAGATTTGTCCTGTGCAGCCAAATCTAGATCATGCATACAGATCAAAACAAGCAGTGACCCCAACAGAACAACTCTGTGGGGCAAATCTTAACATTTTGCCTGTCGTGGGAATCATAGTGGGTGAGTGGCAGACCATGGAAAAGTCCGTTGATCTCAGGCAGGATTTTCCGGTTTCAGAGTCAGCGAGGCGGGAAACTCCCAGTATACTTTCCCCCAGGGTAAAAAAATAACTATTCACTCCATTTCATGCAACTGAGATAAATTCAGACCCACCCTATCAGTTTCCTTTTTATTCCATAGGTTTCAACTTTGCTAGCTTGTCTATCGTGAAACATATTTTCACATGCATTGTGCAAAGTTATGTGCACCACATCAACTTCATTATCTTTATCAACCCTCCCTGATCCCTAAGTCAAAAGGCTTCATTAAACTAGTTAAATCTGATTTTCCAATTACAAATCCATTCACCTCTTTTCAAATTAATTCACATCCGCCCAGGTGACTGCTAACCTTGTCCCTGAATTTCTGTACTAAAATCATTCTACTACTGAGATTAAATTGTTTATTGTTGGGTTTCCCCTTTCATTACCAGAATGCCCTAAATTTTTTTGTCTCATCTTTTCTCTTCATTACTTTGTTTCTCTTCTGTATCTGACTTACCTTCTCTCTGTAGGAAGTTCATTTTTCCATTATGGCATTGCCTGCCAGTCTTTGATTTCAAGTTACTTAAGACAGATTAATTCACATCTCACTGAAATTGGCCCTATTCCAGCTAAGTATATTTATCTGGTTTGCCCCTTGTCCTTTTCCATGGCAAAACAAAATAAGTAAGATTGAAGCAGGGAGATGGAAGATGGGACTGGCAGGGTGGTACAGTGGTTAGCATTGCTGCCCCACAGCACCAGAGAACCAGGTTCAATTCCTGGCTTGAGGGAATGTCTCTGTGGAGTTTGCATGTTTTCCGGGTGTCTGCATGGGTTTCTTTTGGGTGCTCCTGTATCTTCCCACAATCCAAAGATGTGCAGGTTAGGTGGATTGGCCATGCTAAACTGTTGTTAAATTGTCAAGGGAACTAGCAGGGTAAATGAATGGGGTTGTGGGGATAGGGCCTAAGTGGGAATATAGTTGATGCAGATGGGCCAAATGGCCTCCTTCTGCATTGTAGGGATTCTATTTCAGATCTAATTATTGACTATTTCCTGCTAGGTGGAGAATTTGCCAGCTAAATGCAGGTGGTCTGCCTATTTCAATATGGCCCAAAGCAAGGATCCCCACCAAGGAAGGGAGTACCAGCAACCTCAACTTGCATACCAAGGGAGTTTGTCCTCTGATCATCAGCCCCTTGAATGTTAAATTTTTTTTTCAAGTTAACTCTTGACAATTCCAGAGGCACAATCTTTCCAAAAAAATTCTTAGGCCAGAATTTTCTGACCATTCACGCTCCATTCACTGCAAGGGAGGATGGAGAATTTGACGCTCAGCCAAATCTATGTTCATTGCAGCAGGACCAGAAATTCCTGCCAGCAGAAATGGTTGGAAATTTCACCTTAAGTATCATAAAGTCTGAAAAGCTCATTCTGGTTTTCTGGGTGAGTTTGACACTGCAATCTTCCCACATCCTGTCAATGGTAGGGGTACAAGGGGCAGAGCGTAAGCCTCCCAGAGAAGCCAACTGCGGACTTTGCAAGGTGCCGTTGCTGAGGCACTGGGAGATCTCCTGCCACCCTGCAAAGCCCACCATCCATCATTGGTGGCAATGTAATCCCATCGTGGAATCATAGATTGCGGGTATTGGGATTGTGCAATGAATCCCTCATCTTGATCCCTTCTTTGACCTACCCCTCTGCAGCGTATCATTTGCTGATCAACTCTCTGCTTACACCCTTCTCCCATTACAAATCTCCCCTTACCTCCCCCCAATACCAATCATAACCCAGGTTCCCCCCTCATTGTCGATCACCCTTCTTGCCTCCCCTCCATTACTAATCATACCTCACACAACTGTCTCGTTGCTTATCACTCCCCTTTTCTGCATTATCAATCACCTCCATTGCCTTCCCCATCGCCCCCTCCACCATTCACAATCATTTTCCTTACTTTCCTTTGTGAAGAGCTTCCACTCACCTTCCACCCTGCAGAGTTGTCCCATTGCCTCCATTCTTCCCCCTCTTCCTCCCCGCAAACTTCTTCCCTTGCCTCCTCTCATCATGGCTGGGCAGTGCAAGGGTGCCCAATGCACACTACCAGGCTGACACTGTTGACTGGACACTGTTGATTGGGCACTGTCCAGCAGTGGCCATGATTACCTTGGAGCTTCAATGGCTTCTGATTCCCGTACCATGGCCATCATGTTTGACCCTCATTGGTGGGGACTATGAGTTTCTGTCACCAGTGAGATCTGTTGCTTGTCATTAATATTTAAATCAGCAAGGGTGCGGTGCCAATTGTGCCAGCCAAAAAGTGCCCAGAAAATAGCTTTTGGGACAAGGTTGGCTCAGGATCAACTTGAAAGGCTTGTGCACCACTGCACTGATTGACTGGCACACAAGCCAGAAAGTTTGCGCCTCTGGTCTCCAATATAGCTCATTAAAGCCCACCTCTCCTGGCAAAAGGGCTGCATCTTCAGACTTGCTGACCCTCTGATTGAGCTAATAGCCTCAGGAACCTGTCTGCCATCTTTAAACGGATTGTGGGTTCACAGATGACCAACTAAGATATGCCTGTCCCAAAATTATTGTCTGGAGATGTCGGCGTTGAACTGAGTTAAACACAGTAAGAAGTCTCATGGGTTAGATTCTAACAGATTTAGAATTTTACACTAGCTTTCAGAATGCTGCTCCTTTGTCAGGTAAGTGGGAGTTCTGTTCACAAATAGGCCATATAAAGACACAAACTCAATTTACAAAATAATGGTTAGAATGTGAGTCTTTACAAGTTATCAAGTCTTCAAGGTACAGACAATGTGAGTGGATAAGGGCTTAAGTACAATTAAAGGGATGTGTCTTGTCTCCAGCCAGGACAGTCAGTGAGATTTTGCAAGCCCAGACACGTCGTAAGGTTTACAGGTAGTATGACATGAACCCAAGAGATACCGGATCATCGACACGGATGTCATCATCTCACGTGAGAACACCATCTGTCAGGTACACGGTACATACTCTTGCCACTCGGCCATGTTGTCCATCTGATACGCTGGAGGAAAGGATGTCCCGAGGCATGGTACATTGGGGAGACCATGCAGATGCTATGACAACGGATGAATGAACATTGTTCGACAATCACCAGGCAAGAGTGTTCTCTTCCTGATGGGGAATACTTCAGCGGTCATGGGCATTCGACCACTGATGTTTGGGTAAGCATTCTCCAAAGGGGCCTTCACAACAGACAACAACGCAGATTGCTGAGCAGAGACTGATAATTCAAGTTTCACACACAAGAGGATGGCCTCAACTGGGATCTTGGGCTCATGTCAGAATTTAGAATGGCCAATCACTAAGCAGCAAATGTTTTTGGACTGTGGGAGGAAACCAGAGCACCCAGAGGAAATCCACACACACATGGGGATACTCCGCACAGACAGTGATCCAAGCTGGGAATCAAACCTGGGTCCCTGGCACTGTAAGGTGGCAGTGCTAATCACTGTGCCACTGTGCTGTGAGTTAGAATATATGATGTGGCGTTGGATTGGGGTGGTAAGAACTCAGTAAGAATTTAGCAACACCAATTTATAATCCAACCGATTTATTTGATAGTAAAAAAGCTTTCGACTCTGTGTCTTCGTCAGGCAAATGCCTGCATTTGCACCAGAACACTGCATTTGCCTGACGAAGACGCAGAGTCGAAAGCTCGCTTTTTTACTATCAAATAAATCGGTTGGATTATAAATTGGTGTTGCTAAATTCTTACTGAGTTAGAATATAGGCAGCAAAGGACTGAAGCACTTCAAGATTTGAAAATGTATAAAATGAAGGCCTATTAAGAGTGTGTTACAACAATCAAGCCTGGAGCTTCCAAAGGCATGGATATGGGTTTCAGCAGTTATAGATCTGAAGCAGATGGAACTGGGCAATGATAATCCTGTCTTCTGTGATCTCTTTGTCTAAGTGCTTATTTTTAGCCTATTTCCTATGCCGCTCCCATTCATGATATCAGAAAAGAAAGGTTCTATGACAATCCATGTCTTCACTGGAAATCAGTTCCATGAGTTGACTAAAACAGCAGAAAGAAAAACCCTGACAAAACAAATCAACATTCAAAGTAATGAAAACCGCAGAAAGCAGCAGTGCTGGAAATGTCATCCTTATTGTGTAGCCTCAGGAATACCTTACAGCAACTTTTATAACCACTTTTACAGTGATGATAATTATTTGGGAGAAAGATGAGGGAACTGGGTCAAGCAAGGTGCAGCGATGATCTCCGAAAAGAGGCTGGCAATAGTTTCGGAGAATTTGTTGACATGGTTTTCAAATTTGAAGGATCTGCTGCAAGATCCTTTAAGAAGATATTTTACTCTCTTTTACAACAAGAATAACTTGAATTTGCATAATGTCTGCACGTCCCAAAGTGCTTGTTGGAGGTGCAAGCAAAAATTGGACATTGAGCCATAGGAGCAGCTAGTAAAACAGGATGAAGACAAGTTTGGTCAAATCAAAGAGTTTTAAAAGAGGTTTTACATTTTTAGAGGGAAGTCAAGAATTAGTGGAATTTATGGAGGAAACGCCAGAGTATAGGACTGAAGGCGCACTTGTTAATGGTTGAGTGAGGAATAGAAGAATACAAAGGAGAGCAATAGAGAGCTTTGAGGCTAGAAAGGATGTGAAGTTGATGGTTACAGTGATAGGAAGGGATGAAGCTGTAAAGTGACTGAAGGGTGAGACAGAATTTTAATTTTGAGTCAGTGAAGATGGGATTGCTGGACACATTGGGAGATGGAATGCAGGCAGCTTGAAATGAGGTTCGTGAAGATCTAAATAATTGGGAGAAGGATATGAAAGTAAAACTTGCTATTTTGTCAATAAAACACTGCTGAAAAATATTCTACAATTAATTCCATTTCTGATCAAAATGAGCAAACATCAGTTCAGTTGTATGTGATTTGTTGCTCTTTCTCTTCTCACACTTAATTGTGGACAAAGCAGACTCTCATCTGTTCCCATATCAAACTTTATCTGGAGCAGGTAGAGATTCACATTTGAGGGATGCGATTCTACATTACTCATGGCTAACCACACATCTCTTCCATTCTTACCACCCATTCACTGGAATGATAAAAGAATTTTGCAGGTTCGTACTAAACCAGGGCTCCCATGGCATGTTTTTAGAACAAAGGGTGTTGGGTACCTGGAACTTATTGCCAGGGGAGATACTGGAAACAGATATGACAGTAACTTTTAAAGTTCATTGTGACAAAAACATTAATAGGATGGGAGTAGATGGATATGGTTCTGACAAGATAAGGGGCTTTAGTTCAGTCAGGCATCATGGTCGATACAGGCTTGGAGAGCCAAAGGATCTGTTCCTCTCATATAATTTTCATTTTTCTTTGTTCTATTGGCAGAATTGTGAACACACTTTCCTCAGCTATCAAGTCCTGAGGCAGGACTTGAACCTGGACCCTTTTGGCTCAGAGGCAGGTACAGTACCCACTGTGCCAGAAGATTGACCACCATGCGCCAATTAAGTTTGTTTCTTCTCTTTACATTCCGTAAAGTCTTGTTGATTTCTAACTATTATAGTCTGATTTTCGGAATGCTTCTAATTATGAGTGGTCATTAGCATGGATTTGTTGTCTCGCAAATTGCATTTTCATCTGTTTTATCCTTCTTGAAATTTCCTTCAAAGTCCTTCAGTACATTTGGATGTCTAAAGTAGCTCCAAAAATGCCATTGTCAAAACATCAATTCAAAGTAATAGTGACCATGGAATATTATGGAAGCATATGACTCAGAGATTAGATGCATGACAAAGTGTACTTACTTTCAAATAACTAAGAAAAGTGGTAAACATTGTTCCTTGGTCTTTCATTTAAATTATGTTTCTCTTATCATTAAAAAAAAAGTATTTGAATTGCCAACAGTGAACAATTCATTGATGTTACACTATCATTTCAACACAGACATACATGACAGGAGTTGGCACTTGTAAGTTGCTTTTGAAGATTTCCCCACGCTGCTGTGTACAGAAAGAAACAAATTCCAAACAGGAATCAGAAGTGACCAACAATCAGACCTGCAGGTTTTGAGCAAATGTTTAAAGATAAGAAATGAGGAGAAACTTAGAAGCTTTGGCAAAACGGGGGACTTAAAAGAGCAGACAGATTAAAGAGAGGTTTTGGAACAGGGAACCCATAGGGCTGATTGACCAGTGGAGCGAAGAGAAGGCAACCGCACAGGGCCAAATGTCATGGAATCATTGGTCGGAATGTTCCGGCCCTTCACGACGGTGCTATTTTCTCATCTCACTGCAGGGAATGGAGTTTGGCTGGTCACCAAATTCTCTGACTTCGCTGCAGTGGGAGCATGGCGTGAACTGCTGGCAATTGAGTTTTATGTATGGCTGGAGCAGTCGAAGAACATTGGTGCTACCATGGATGGATTTAAAGAAAAAGATAATTGGCATAACATCTCAGAAATCCAAGACCCACACGTAGAATCATAATTCGATTGGCAGATTATTTGTCCAGTTTGAGTGAGGAACCAGAGTATGGTGAGTATGTAAATTTGTAGCGTCAACTGGTATGATATTTTACCATCAAGCCCCTGTGTGATTTTTCAAAACTCATCAAGGATATTGATCAGAAGTTGAGTGGAAATCTCCATTAGTCTACAGGGCTCCCATGGTATTGATAATGTAGTAAAGTTAAAAGGAGGCTTAGACTGCAACAAGGTTGGAAGGGACATCTTCCTGACAAATTTCAAATAATTGTCTCACAAACAATATTAAACAGCCACATCCCAGTTGCTAATTCTTCAGATATTGTAGCAACAATAAAGAAGATACCATTTACCACGACCCGCCATTATCTGGAGATAATGCATAGAATCCATTCTACCTCCGGAAAACTAATCAATCATTGGGATATCTGTGGTGATTGATTTCAATAGAAGTCTCACAACATCAGGTTAAAGTCCAAGAGGTTTATTTGTTAGCACAAGCCACTAGCTTTTGGAGCACTGCCCCTTCATCATCATCTGGGGTAGCGCTTCAAAAGCTAGTGACTTGTGCTACCAAATAAACCTGTTGGACTTTAACCCGGTGTTGTGAGACTTCTTACTGTGATAATTTCACCCCAACGCTGTCATCTCCATATTGTGATTGTTCTCCACAGGTGGAATTTATATGTTCAAAGGTACTTACAGTGATTTGATATTACAGCAAAGTCAACTTGATCAACATAGGATATGAACAAGAGATTGGTTAAAGATAAAAGCACACAGGACAATTGACATAGCATAATGTGAGAAAAGCAAAACTTAGCGTAACAAGTCGATGACTTAATTGGAATAATGTATGTAAGCATTATAAAGGTATCAGAATGCTGTAAGAATACAGGGGGTGAAGACAGGATAGTTTGGAAGCAATCTTGAATTATATCTCTGAGTGCTCTGCCTCATGCATGTTGGAAAAACTTGAATGAACCACTTTATTGAAGCCCCATACGGTCTCAGAGACTCGGTTTGTTTGAACCCTCCAACAAAAGCATGGTCATTTTCTGGAGGTGGACTCTCAGTAGCAGATTAGAGTCTAGTATTTCATTATGTCTATGGACGTTCCTTGTGGCCTACCTAGCCACAAACCTGATACTCAAAAAGGTTCCCCCACCATAATGATATCCTGGCAGTATGGCTGTTTCTTAATTCCAATGATTTGAAAGTTTTGAGAGGGCTTTTCTCCCAATCTTATGATAAGACTAATCCCCTTAATACTAGATGGCCTCCCATTCACCCTCCAACTTTGAGAGTCTGCTATTC
Source organism: Sphyrna mokarran (assembly GCA_024679065.1). Lineage (NCBI taxonomy): Eukaryota > Metazoa > Chordata > Chondrichthyes > Carcharhiniformes > Carcharhinidae > Sphyrna > Sphyrna mokarran. Next base: position 17,688,273 of record JAGIQG010000010.1, on the reverse strand, counting down.
AGACACTGTTGTTTTTTTTATAATAATGATATAAGGGCCAATGTGGGTCCATTTACTGAGACTGAGCATGTGACATCAGACATATATGGATAGAGCCACAAAGACATCAGAACTGTGCTATGGCCTGCTCGCAGGCAAAAGTGGAACTAAAACTGGTTCACATGACACACATTTGTTCAAACGATGACATGCTTCTATTCCTTAGAAGCGCATTATAACTGAAACAAATGGGCCAACCAGAGCAAATTGAAGGGCAGGAATTTAAAGATGAACCTTAGAGGATTTCTGATTGATTAATTGGGAATAAGAAAAGAAACCTTTGGTCGTGATTATTATAATTTGATAGATAAGAATGGAACCACATGATGGTTGTCGCAAGGAGGGGACGAGAGCGGGGAGACTTTGAAAGAAATGGAGTGATTAAGCAGCTTGAATATTAAGCAAACAAAGATGAATAATGGACCATGAGTTGTGATTGAATGTACTTTGATTCATTTCTGTGTGTTACAAGCACCAGCCTGTACTCATTTAAATCTGCCTCATTGCTAAACACTTCCAGTAGCATTCAGGACAATTCCTATTACTGAAACTGTTAATACAGAGTTGTCAAAAGAGCCTGCAGCAGTGATAGTCAGGCTGGAGGCCAGAGCTCCCCATTGAAATAGCAGGCACGCTAATCCTCTTCAATTGAAGAATACATAAATATTTGCTTTTGACCTTCTTGTGGTATTGCTCATTGGCATTCTTGCCCTGCTACAATATTGATTTCCCTCAGAAAGGAAAGAAAAAATAAATACCCTTTGGGCAGTTGTAATCTAACTTGTTTGCCAGGAAATTAATTGGATGAGATCAGCTGCTGGTTGCACACCCACCCAATCTGACTTCAATGAAAATTAGAATCAACAGCCACGCTGATTCTTGTCAATGTTTCATTGAAGGAGTTAGATGAGAATCACCCTATTCGCCCCATCACAATCAGTGCTAAATCAGAACTTAAACTTTTGAAAGCATTGCAAAAATAGGATTTCTCATCACTTCTGTCTCACCATCATTGCTAATAAATTTCCTGCCTTTTTTTTGACAGTATGGCTTCAATTTGATAGCGTGAATCCGATATTTCCCAAGATACATCTCTTTCAGCAGGGAGAATCTATCAGCAGCAGCTAATACACACGACAACCTTCCTGGAATTTTTTACTCAAGTCCCAAATTTTGGATAGAAAGAGAACATTTCTACAGTTATAGAATTGATTTTTCTAGGTGATTATTTTTTTCAAGCCTTCATACTTTTAAAATGTTGTGTTATTTAAATATGAATTTACATGTCGTATCCAACACATTAGCAATGTATGGGTCTCACAGATTATTGAGGTACTATTACCTCCACTCTACACATCTAGTAAGAAGTCTCACAACACCCAGGTTAAAGTCCAACAGATTTATTTGGTAGCTTGAGTTTTCAGAGCGCTGCCCCTCCATCAGGTGAGTGGAGATTGCACTTACCTGATGAAGGGACAACGCTCCAAAGCTTGTGCTACCAAATAAACTTGTTGAACTTTAATCTGTTGTTGTGCGACTTCTTACTGTGTCTAATGCTGGCATCTCCACATCTTGTGCACTTCTAAAATGCATCCCCAGTTTTCGAACTAGTCTATTGACCATATATCTAGTCCATCATGAAAATTGTCTGCATCTCCACATTAAAAGCCCAATTCTGCTCCTGCCTCACTTCATTTACTTCTGGAGCACTTATCTATTCCTTTGTTGCTGCAAACTTGACTATTCCAAAAACTTTCCTGACTGGAATCACATCTTCCACCTGAGGTGGACTTAAACTAATTCAAAATTACACTTTTCACATTCTAACTTGCAGTGAATCCCAATTATTATTTTACTCCAGTGCTCTCTGATCTACATTGGTTCATTAAGTCTTAGGATTTTATTATTTTCATCCTTCCAATGCCTCACTCATTCCTAACTCAATCCACTATTCCGAGCCTACAACTCTCCAAAATCACTGTCCTCTTCCAATTCTGGTTTCTCGCTCATTTCTGATTTTTATTTCTGACAATCTTAAATTCAGCTATTCCAAGCTTGAAGGTTTTTACTAAAATCTCTGCCTCTTGGCTTTGCTTTCCTACTTTAAGATATCCCTTCAAACCTACCATTCTGAACAAAGTTTTTGTTATGCACTCAGTTTTATTTGACAATGCTGCTGTGGAATCAGCTCGGGTTGCTTTGCACATGGAAGCATTATACTGTCTTCTTTACACTTCCAAAACCTCCCCACAATCTGCCTGTTGTGCCCTCTCCGACCTCATCAGCATATGTCTGAGGGAAAGCTGGTGGTTGATCTCCTGGTGTAACAGAGCGATTGCACTCCAGGCCACAGACTGAGATTCAGCAGACACAGCAGATGTCAAAATCAGCTGATCAAGGCAGAAGGGAGGACATTGAGAGCTTGAACATGCTGAAGATTGTACATCGTGGCTCCTGGCAGGTTCGAAATATATTTTAAAGCCTGCGAGGCTGTTGTCTTTTGCTTTACAGTAACCACAAAGTAGCTCCTAATTGCCTCTTGCAAGTTCAGCCGATCAGAACATTTTCCCCCTTTCCGCACAGCCAGGATGTCGAAAGACCAGGTATGTTCTTTGTCATTGATGGATTGCAATTAGACTATGCTGATGAGATCATACCATGTCAATTGGTGTTTTGTAACCGTAGATGTGGAAACTGCCTTATAAAATTTGATTCTTGACTAACAGAACAAAATCTGGTGATATTGAAACTAGAACTAATGAAGGATTGAAATCTGTTTGTACCCAAGAATATGCATGATATCTTTTACATTCGTACAATATCAAAAACAATATATGTTGGAAACCTGAAATAAGAACAGAAAAAGCTAGAAGTACTGCCAAAATCTAAAGAGTTAATGTTTCAGACTGTGACACTTATCTTAGCATTTTCTCTCTGTTTTCTCTGCTCTACAGTATTTCTTTCATACTCTGCCAAACCTTCATCCTTAATAATTTAATCCTTCATCCATGAGTGGCCCTATCCTCTTTTGCCATGTTCTTTGACTTTGTGTATGCTAACACTAGCGCTTATTGTGATTTATTTTTCAAATTACCTGTTCAATTTTAATCATTTGTCCTTTTAACCTGCTTAAACTTAGTTTCCAACTCCATTCTATATCCCGAACAATTGAGCATTTTCCATACTTATTTCACTTTGTATTCATTTGTCGATCATTTTCAGTCATGTTAGCATAGCAATCTTCAATATATACTTATCCTGAATGCTCAGTAGTATTTCATTCAAGCGATTATACCTTGGTGAAATTTGCACTGTGTTAGAGTGCTTGCATGTATTACTCATGTTAACTTATAGATCTTTTGTGTGTGCTCAACCGATACTAGGTTGGCTAGAATCTCTCATTAATGGAATCTTGACCTTCGCATCTCTTTGTGTTTTGACCTGGTGATCTAAAGGAAATGCCTACTGTTACTTTTGCTCTGATTTCACAGCTCGGGCTTGTCTTTTGTCAGCCTTGATCCAAAATTCTCAAAGACTGTATTCAGCTCCGTTCTTTTATTTCATCGCTGGTTACCTCCGACACCACAAAGTACAGGATTACTGAGTCCTGACTCTCCTGTTTGTTCATTTACTTGCTAATAGGATATTCTAAAAGAAGTGAAAAAGCTGTGTCAAAAGTATTTAAGGTGACGATACACTCATCAAACTAAAGATTTCACGTGACTGAAATCTGGAATAAATCTCGGCTGTAATGTCATTTTGTTACTTGAAGTGCCGCAGTAAAATAAAAGCCATATGTTTAGCAAGGCTGTTAAAGTGATTAGTCACTCTCCTTACCTTTTTAATTGTATCTGATGCATTGCAAACTTAATCAGAAGATAAGGCAGGGATCTGCCAATCTTTTATGTACAAGTGTACAAACCAAGGCTGCCAGAGTCAAAGAGCTGGAGATATATTAAATTCCTCCTGACTACACAGCTGCAACAGCAAATTAAGCTCAAGTTTGATCACATAGTTGGCATCCCAAATGTCTTGGGAGCAATAGAGTGTGTACACTTTGCGCTACATATTCCTTCTGTCACTAAAGCTGTTTATTAGAATCATAAATAGTTTCACTTGTCCAATTTGCAGGTGGTTTGTGATGTAAAACAGCAAATTATGAATCCCACTGTTAAACTGTCTGGGCTATGTTTGGATTTGCACATAGTGGATTATTTATGTATTATCTTTATTTATTTAATAATACTATCAGTGATAGAGGAGCTGAGTATAAATCATTGATAGATTAAATATTTTAAACTAGCAGCTGATTTTCCATTATTCTTCATATTTATCAACTGGAAGCAGTAGCAATGGCTTTAAGAGCAGGTTGTTACCAACATGTCCTGAAATGTTTTCTGTAATGTATGTCTGATTTAATTATATGTACAGGGTTTTTTTTTTGCAAGCCACGCACAAGCAGTAACTTAGGGATGCTGAGCTGTGCCAGTGTTGCGCAGGAACACATGAGTTGGTGTGCGCCCCTGTAGCTTAGAGGGACATTAGCATGAATCTTCTGATATGAGACTGGCAAACGATTCCACAAGACCAAAAAACATAGGAGCAGAATTAGGTCACTTGACCCATCAAGTCTGCTCTGCCATTCACTCATGGCTGATGTTTTCCTCATGTCCATTCTCCTGCCTTTTCCCCATTACTCCTGATCCCCTTATTAATCAAGAACCTATCTAAATATGCCTTAAAGACACTATCTATCTATGTCTTCTGCGACAAGGAGTTCCACAGATTCACCATTCTTTGGCTAAAGAAATTTCTGTTTTAAAGGATCGTCCCTCTAACCTGAGGTTGTGTCCTCTGCTTCTAATTTTTCCCACTATGGAAACATTCTCTTCACATCCACTCAGTTCAGGCCTCGCAATATCCTATAAGTTTCAATAAGATCCTCCCTTATCCTTCTGAACTCTAACAATTACAGACCCAGAGTTCTCAACTTTTCCTCATAGAACAAGCTTTTCATTCTAGGGATCATTCTTGTGAGCTCCCTCTGGATCCTTCCTGAGACCAACACATCCTTCTTCACATACAGGGCCCAAAAATGCAAATACAATACTCCAAAAGTGGTCTGACTTGAGCCTTATACAATCTCAGAAGTACAGCCCTGCTTTTGTATTTTAGCCCTCTTGACATAAATATTAACATTGCATTTGCCTTCCTAACTGCCTTCCAAACCTGCATGATAATGTTAAGAAAATCTTGAACAAAGGCTCCCAAGTCTCTTGTGTTTCTGGTTTCCCAAGAATTTCCTCATTTAAAATACAGTCTATGCAGCCATTTCTCCTTCCAAACTGCACAACCTCACCCTTCTCCATATTCTGGAATTCAGATGAATGAGGGGAGATCTTATAGGAACATATAAGATTATGAAGGTAATAAATAAAATAGAAACAGGGAAGTTGTTTCCACTGGTGAAACTGGAACTAAGGAGCATAGCCACCTAGGCAATCTGAATAAGGGGGAGCAGATTTGGGACTGAATTGAGAGGAACTTCTTCACACAAAGGGTTGTGAATCTGTGGAATTCCTTGCCCAGTGAAGCAGTTGAGGCTAACTCACTGAATGTTTTTAAGGCAAAGATAGATAAAGTTTTGAACAGTAAAGGAATTAAAGGTTATGGTGAGTGGGCGGATAAGTGGAGTTGAGTCCATAAAAAGATCAGCCATGATTTTATTGAAGAGCAGAGCAGATTCAAGGGGCCAGATAGCCTACTCCTACACCTAGTTCTTATGTTTTTATATCCTTACCTGCCACTTCTTTGCCTACTCTCCTAATCTGTCCAAGTCCTGCTGCAGCCCCCTTGTTTCCTCAATACTACCTATCCCTCTTTGTATCATCTGAAAACTTAGCAACAGTGCCTTCAGTTCTTTCTTCCTGATCGTTAATGTATATTGCAAAATGTTGTGGTCCCAGCACTGACCCCTGAGGCACACCACTAGTCATCAGCTGCCATCCTGAAATATACCATTTTGTCCCCACTCTCTGCCTTCTCAATTCTCTATCCATGTCAGGATCTTACCCTTAACACCAACGGCTCTTAACTTATTTAACAGTCTCCGGTATAGCACCTTGTCAAAGGTCTTTTGGAAATCTAAATAAATCATGTCCACTGGTTCTCCTTCAGCTAACTCCTTGTTACCTCTTCAAAGAACTCTAACAGATTCTGTTAGAGTTCTCTTTGTTGAAGCTGAGCTGATTCAGTCCTATTTTATCATGCATTTCCAAATACTCCGTGGTCTCGTATTTAATCATGGATTCAGGTTGCTGATTCACTTTGGGACACTGAGGGAGTCCTGATGGTTATGAATGTAGGCTACTTATGTAGGAAGTTTAGACGTTCATTTGCAGGTTTAGCCTGCATGGATTGCTGCCAGATTCCCGATGACAGTGGGATCAGATTGCCAGAGACTTGAGTTGTTTGCCTTATACTTACCCAGGTTTTTACTCATTTATTTAGAGATTTTCCTCGCAGGTTTAAAGTTTGCCCAGGAGCGCAGCTTGAAGTTAAACTGTCTGAAGTCAGAGCATCCCAGCATCACCGCTGACAATAGCTTGATTTGATTTAATTTTTTTGTCACATATATTGTAATACATCGAAAGTACTGTTTCTTGTGCATTATACAGACAAAACATACTGTTCACATAGTACATAGGGGAGAAGGAATGGAGAGGGTGCAGAATGTAATGTTACAGTCATCGCTAGGATGTAGAGAAAGATCAAATTAATATAAGGTAAGTCCATTCTAAAGTTTAATGATAGTCCTCCTAACAATGTTCACCTCCAAAAAATTTTAGCACCTCCCAACAATATGTTTACCCCTCTGACAATCTTCACCCCCCCCTCAACAAGGTTCACTCTCTGACAATTTTCACCCCCCGCCATTTGACAATATTCCCCCTCAGCCCAACCATGTTCAGCCCCCGACGATATTCACACCCCACCCCAATAGTGCTCAAAACCTTCTGACAATGTTCAGCTCCTTTCCAACTAGTCTTGCAGAATCCGTGTCTCATGATCAGCCTATATTGGCAGTTTCAGCAATGTTAGTTCATTTATGTAGAGGTGGAATAAGCATTGTTTGGGTTCATGGTGGGGTACGAGATGGCATGAGCGTTATTTGGAGTGAGTATTGTCAGAGTGAGGGAAGAGATGGGCATTGTTAGGGTGAGGATGACATAAGCTTTGTTGAGGATGTGATGAAAGAATGTTCTGGCCATTCATGCCAGCTGCACGCCAAGTTTTCTGTCCTTACTTGCAGTGGTGACTGGTCATGAATGGCTGGAAATTTCTGGCAATAATTCCACTTGAAACAGTGCAAGTTAATGTAGTGGTGAGAGGAGATAAGAAGCATGCCTTCAATTCATGACAAAAAGGGGCATGGCTTTGCCAGAATTACATTTGTTATTAATGGGCGTCCTTATTGTGTTTGTTCCTTTGTCCATGCTGGAGCCAAGAGTGGAAGATGCAAAGGCTCCAGCGTACAATGGTAAGTGTGCTGAGTGAGCCCATCCACAGTACTGCTGGTGATTCACGATGACTCGTAAAGCAACAAGGGCCTCTTCAGCCAGAAGACCCAATTAAATGTTAAAGGCTTGGAAGGGATTCCAGTTGAAGTGATTCGATCCAGAATGAAATAGTTAAAAACTTGGGTCTAGATTTTATTTTTCTCACACATGAAGCCAGGATATAAGCATGTCTTTAGGGGGCTTATTTCATTAGCTCCCAACCATCTCTTGAATTGTCCATTAGAAATGATTAGGGATAGTCCAGATGTTTGCATTCTCATGATATAACAGTAATAAAGAAATGACACTGGTGTCAAAGGGTTCTTCAGCCATGGAGGATAGATTCAAACTTTAGCAGCATCGAAAGCTGGTATGTATAGCACAATTTATTGAAAATTGTTTTTTTTGATCTTTCGCAACAGTAGAGGCCACATTATTCTCTGTTCTTGTCTTATTCTTTCAAAGGATGTAGTGACTTTGGCAAGGCCAACATTTACCCATCCTTAATGACCTTAAGCTGAGTGGTTTGCGACATCTTTTTGAGAGACCAGTTAAGAATCAACCACATTGCTGTGCCTCTGAAGTTACAAGTAGGCCAGACCAAGTAAGGATGGCAGATTTCCTTCCTGCACATTCATGCTCCAGATAAGTTTTTATGACAATCAGTGGTGGGCTGGTATTTATTGCTCATCCTTATTTGAGAAAATGGTCATGAGCTGCCTTCTTGAAGCACTGCAGTTCATGTGGTATAGGTATACCCATAGAGGAATGGCAAAGTAGTTCCAGAGGTTTTGGGGCTGTGTATGAGTATGTAAAATATGCTGCTGTGCAGAAACCCAAAATAATCCCATTCACTTCCACGTCGAATGGGTGAGCTTTAGAAAGCGTACACAAATGGGGCAACACTCAGGCACAGTGGTTAGTACTGCTGCATCACAGCGCCAGGAACCCAGGTTCAACTCTGGCCGTGGGTCACTATCCGTACGAAGATTGCACTTGCTCCTCGTGTCTGTGTGGGTTTCCTTCGGGTACTCCGGTTTCCTTCCACAGTCCAAAGGTGTGCGGATTAGCTTGATTGGCCATACTTAATTGATCCTAGTGTCAGAGGGATGAGCAGGGCAAGTGAGGGTTTACAGGAATAGGGCCAGGGTGGAATTGTGGTTGGTACAGATTCAATGAACCAAATAACCTCTTTCTGCAATGTAAGGATTCTACGATTCTATGAAATCCCCTTTGGGAATGGCAGGTCTGTGAATTAAATATGTAAAAAAGGCAATTGAAAATACATTTAGCCCTACATTCTGGCATTAACTGTCAGCACATAGGATTCCAAGCTGTCTGGAACTCACCAGGGTCAACAGAGCAAGACTTCACCGAGATTGACAGGGTTGTGAAATTGACAAACGAAACCCATTTGAGCACTGAAACATGACAGGTGCTTCCTTTTTTTAAGTGAACGGCTTTTACTCAAAGGACTTGTTCTGAGAGTGTGCTTTCACTGCTTTCAAGGTGGTTCATATCTGCTACACCGGACTTTTCTCATTTATAATCTACACTCCACAGCTGTCAGCCCTCACTGCAGCATGGGAGCAGCTTATGCAGTTCTACTTTGAGCCTCTGATGCGGAACAAAACAGGGCAGCAACAGCAACACCAATAACATCTGTGGCAACACGATCAACGCCAGCCTTCTCTGTAGGACAGAGAGGATAGACATAGAGCTCCGGCTTGAAGGAAACCGTACCCTCACCACAGGATGCGCAACACCAGCTTCCTTGACATACCAGAGCATAAGCATTCAGGAAATTCAGATTCTCAGGTCCTTGCTGACATCTACTCCTGAACAAAGGTTCCCAGGCGCAGAACCTGTCAAGTAGAGCTGATGGGGAATCTGTTAAAATTACCACAATCTTGAATTTCTTCTCCTTCAGCTCCTTCCAGGGATCTGCTGGTGACATCTGCAGGACTTCACAACCTGCTACGCACAAGGTGGCAAGATCTTAAAGGTGGCCAATGCCATATCTCCCAAGGCCATTATTAAGTCTACTTTTCCACTGATAAAACAAGTTCAAAACAAGGGGCCTCTTGAGATTTCTGCCTCCAAGATGCAAGATTCTGGGTGGAATTTTCCTATGCAACCTGCCATGGGAATCATAGCGGACAGAATACAGACATACAAAGAACGATTGACTTCAGGCGGGATTTTCTGGTTTTGGTGTGAGTGTAGCTGGAAAATCCTGCCCTCTAGATGCCCAAAGGGAATGATAGATTGCACTGAGGTGTTCCAAAAATAATCCAAGTGCATTTTTCTGGTCAAAAGGAATTCCATGTTCAGATGGTGTGTGACCACCAAAATGTATTCATGCACATCCGCGAAAGACATCCTGGAAGTTGTCATGATGCTTTCATTATGCATCAGTTATTGCTCCCTTATTTTCCCTAGATATGTTGGTCCACTTAAGGTCTTCAATCATTATAATACTGACAATCCGTGACCAAATGAGTCGTCCCAAGCTCTTAAAACATGGATGAGTGGTCTGCTGTCAGCTAGGCTTGTTTCACAAAGCATCCCTATTCAACAAAACTCATTGTTGCTTTCGTTCAGTGTTCATTAATTCCACGAACAGCCCAAGTCATCGAGGTATATGGATAATGTGAATCCACATTCCCAAAGTGGCCAGCTCTCTCATGGTGGACATCAGCACAGAGACCTTTGATATCATAGCACTCATAGCTGCTATTGAGTCTGCCAATCATTCTCCCAGTTATACTGCCTCAGGAATTGTTGGCAGCAATGCACATATTTTCTGTTCACCCTCCAGAATTGGCCTTTTGGTGGTTGCAGCTGCATCTAACTAGGTAAAACGATTAGATTGTCCTGGAATTTCCAGTGGGGAGTTTCCACGACTGTCCCTGTCATCAGCACTTAATCCTGCTCCCAAGTGACTTGCCTCTTATTTTGTAAAAACCTAGCAACCTCCCATCGACTCCCCACTAGGGTGTATGGATGGATTTCTTTCCTTCTCCGTAATATGTTTCATGGCAGCGTGAGGCAGTGACTGCTTGTTGGAAGTGGAAACTTATTGCATTTTTCAATGGAGTTTCCCATTCAACAGTACTCCTGCTGCTGGGAAATACAGGGCAGGTGTACACCAGTGTAGGGACATAAGATCCCTCCAACATATACTGTAGTACAATCTCAGTGAGATTGTATCTGAGTTGGTTGAGGTTATGCATGAGTCCTGTGATGGATTGTACTGTCTTATCAGAGGAACACTCAGCCTCTTCCTGCACCAAAAAACATGGGACATTTGAAGGACTCGAGAAAGATGAATACCAGCTGACAAATGGAAAAGATTGAAGTCAGCAGTGTGCAGATCATTTATTCCATTAGTGATGACAACAAATCAACAGAACAGATTGTTATATGATTTGTTGAAGTGTGATATGTAATTTTGTCACTGGAAAATCTATATCTTCCAGCCTTTTTCCTAGGATGGAGAAAGCTAGCACGAGGGGACACAACTTTAAATTAAGGGGTATGAGTTATAGGACGGATATCAGAGGTAGGTTCTTTACTCAAAGAGTGATTAGGGAGTGGAATGCCCTGCCTGCAGCTGTTGTAGATGCGCCAAGTTTGGTGGCGTTTAAGAGGTTAGTTGATAAGTATATGGATGAGAAGGGAATGGTTTAGTTAGGAGGGGCATTGCTTTTTATTTTGGTCGGCACAACATCGAAGGCCGAAGGGCCTGTTCTGTGCTGTATTGTTCTATGTTCTATGTTCTATGTTCTATGTTCTATGTTCTATGTTCTATCTGTCCATCTCTAATGATCATGCACTCCACCATCTTATTAATTCCCATGACCTCCTCCTCTGCAGTGGTCAGCGTGGCATTCACTGGAGAAACACATTCCAGATCCTGCTTTTTCCCTGGAATTTTTCTCTTTCCTCTCCAAAGTTAGGAGCATGAGAAATGGATTGCAATAAGAAGAAAGAATGGTGTTTGTGAAGATTGACCGTGAGGAATGGGTGCGAGATGTCAATTATAAAAAAGTGAATGGGAGCATTAGCTGCGTATATTTGGATGTGATGAGGTGTCATAGGAGAGAAGAATGTGAAGAGCTGAAGATGTGTTATTACTAGGAGTGTTGTGTTGGCAAATGTTGGGAAAGTCAAGGAATGGTTTGGGCTTGAACGTGCAATGCAACTCACTTTTGTTTTATCTCAGGAAACCATTTGTTGAGGAATAGAACTGAAGACACTCTTTATCCTTTCAGAAGCTGTTATAATCTGATAGGTGTTTATACTGCTCAAACAAAATCCCAAAGGGAAACTTAGCAAGGGAAAAAAAATCACAATTTTTTTTCTTTTATAATTTTACCACAAGGATACATGGTTTCTGGAGCCAGAAGTCACAAACTTCAGTGGCACTTTGGAAATTTCAAATATTAAATTAAAACATTTAAAGAAAAGAAAACTTAAACAGACAAAATTACATTTATACAGTTAAAATTAGCCTTTCTGAAAACCCCCCAAATATTTCTTACTTGGTTAGAGTCACAAATAAACACCCCTTTAAGCAATAGTGCCCTATAGATTTAGTCTATAACGTATAGTACAAATACCCCCAAGACAAAGCTGCTATCACTTTTGTGAGACATTCCACATAGTATTGACTCCTCATTTACACTCTGCTGTGGAACTTCAACTTCAGGCACCAGATTGCCATTTGAGTCCTATCAGCTTTCTGGCTTGATTGGGTAGCTGATTTAAAATTGCCTTCTGTACAAACAGACACTTTTCTAGCTTAGCTGGAAACTCCTTCACTTTGAGTCTTCATTGTTCTTTTCCAAACCAGAGTACACTGCAGAAGATCTTACATTACCAACCACTGCTTCAGCATCTGTCCTTTAGTTTTTTTTTACTCTGCTTTCAGCTTAAAATCATTATCCTTATCCTTCATTGAAATTTACCTTTCCAAGAAAAATATTTTATGTTTTCCCTATTGCCGCCAGCTACTGGTAAAATAAAATTTAATAACCTGGCCTTATCTTTTTATGTCCATTTCTAAATTTCAAATCCTTTTTGCTTCCCTTTGACATTGAGCAACAGAGCATGACAAGTCCTCTATATCTCCTAATACAAATTTCTATCTCTGTCTTGTTACTAATCAAACATTCACCTTGGCATATTTACTTCAAGTGACTTCCTTTCACATCTGGACCTCGTTGATGTTCTCAATTTTGTAGACACCCCGCTATTAATTAAATTATGTTCACAAACAACCGTAAGCCTGATTCACAGAATAATACAATAAACACCAAAACATTATTAACATTTTTTATTCACAAAGCATTTATTCACAGAACTACACATTACAAACATCTCCAAACCCAACAACCATAATTTCTATTTAAAGGGAAACAAGTTCATGTCAATGACCTGCATACAATTTAATAAGATTATTATGTAATTTAAACCATCCCTGCCTAATGAATCACTTCCAACACTGCATAAAGTAGCAAACAACACACTCCTGTTTGTGACCTCCTAAACAACTTCAAGTATTGGGAAAGCAATTGTCTTGTGGTATTATCGTTAGACTGTGAAACTCAACTAATGCTCTAGGGACTTGGGATTGAATCCCGCCATAGCAACTGGCGGAATTTGAATTCAATAAAAAATATCTGAAATTAAGAATCTATTGATGTTTGTGAAACCATTGTCAATTGTCAGAAAAATCTATCTGGTTCACAGGTGTCCTTTAGGAAAGGAAATCTGCTGTCCTTACCTGGCCTACAATGTGACTCCAGATCCACAGCAATATGGTTGACTCTCAACTGCCCTGGAGCAACTCGGAATGGACAAAAAGTGCTGGCCAGCTTGTGAGGTCCATGTCCCAGAAGTGAATAAAATGAAAGCATTGCTCATTTGTTTGAAAGGCTGGCATCTTCCTCTTATCTGCAGAAAACAATATTTCTTTTTGGCACAGTAATACAGAAAAAGAAAATGACATGGCTCCATTCCCGCTCTGCCATGCAAATCCATGTCCACAGGCATTTCAACTGTGTATGTAGAATGCCGAAGCGAATGTAAGCTCTGTTAGCCTGCACAGGCGCTGTGGATTTCTGCACTCCTTAAGGCCTGATTGGCAAGAGGATGAGGCCTGAAAATGTAAATGTTGATATTATATTTTTGGAACTACAAGATGAAGAGGAAATCTGAACCAGCCTCCGCAATAGTAAACTGGATGACGTTTGTCCTTTCGTTCTCACCATGATGTACCACCCTCCACCTATCATTCAATGCATTGATTCAGTCTCCAATTGCCTGATGTTGCAATCATTCTGGGCCTGTCAGCTGCAGAGTGATGCTAGATGTATATTAGTGAAGCCTGGCATTTGAAGTGAACTTCATAGTCTGCCTCAGAACTAGTTAGTTGTCTGGCCACAGTGACAAAATTGTTAGCACTTCAGCCTCACAGCACCAGGGACCCCAGGCTCAATCCTGGCCTCAAAAGACTGACTGTGTGGAGTTTGCATCTTCTCCTCGTGTCTGCATGTGTTTCTTCAGGTGCTCCAATTTCCTCTCACAGTCTAAAAATACGCAGATTATGTGGACAGGCCATTCTAAGTTGTCCCTTAGTGTCCAAAGGTAGGTTGGGAGTTATTAGTGGGGTAAATATGTGGGGTTATGGGAATAGGATGAGAACGAGCCTGGCTAAGGTACTCTGTTAGAGAGTTAGTACAGACTCGATGGGCTGAATGGCATCCTTCTGCACCATAGGGATTCTATGATTGATAGATTAAATCCTTCCCTTTGATCTTGTCACATAAAGGAGCATTCAAAACATGTGTTTCCCAATCATCGGTAAACACACAGTTTGCTAATACTTGTGTAAGATTTCTCCATTATCCATCCATCAGGTCTGATTTTCAGAGAACCTACCAGACCTTCACAGAATCTTGAATCATTTATTCCATTTGTCACAAGGCCTCGCATTGCTCAGTGATCTGGCAGCGAGTGTTAAGAGGTGCACATCCCACTGAGACATGAAGCACTCATGAAGAAGAGCAAATGGAGCAAAGAGTAAAAATCAGGAGGAGTGGATCTCGTGCCAGCTGACTGCAGGGCCAACTTGCCTTCTTCACCGGCCACAGAAGCTGTAGCTTTGGCTATTGCAGGCTTCGTTTTAACAAAGGTTGGTACCTGAGCAGAATTTCCTGCTTTACAAAGGAACATATGGTTAATAATCCACTGAACGTATGGTTAATAATCCATGTTGATGCATTTCTTGTAATTTGACAACTTAATCTATCCCAGCATGTGTGAGAACTCTAGGATGACTTACAGCTGAACCTCTGATTGCAAAGGGTTTAGTTCTTGGGAGAGCATTTGTTGCTAGCACCTAAACTACTACAGAAAGCTTGGACTCCAACCAACAAATAAAAAGCCTTTTTCACTTTGACTGTGGCATGTTGACAGGGATCAATCGCGTAGGACCATAAGATATATGAGCAGAATTGGGCCATTCAATCTATCAAGCCTACTTCACTATTACATCATGGTTGATAAGTTTCTCAACCCCATCTCCTTGCCTTTTCCCCATAACCTTTGATCTCCTTACCAATCAAGAACCTATTATCTCTGTCTTAAATGCACTCGATGGCCTGACATCCGTAGCCTTCTGTGGCAACGAATTCCATAGAATCTCTACCCTCTGGCTGAAGAAATTCCTCCTCAGCTCAGCTATAAAGGGTTGTCTCTTTGTCTGTGTCTGAGTCTGTGTCCTTGGTTCCTAATCTTGCCCACCGATGGAAACATCTTCTCCCCTTCCACTCTATCCATCAAGTTCATGAGGTCATTGATGTTGTAGGGAATATTTCCCCACAGATCCATGTTTATATAAGGCAATGGCCAACAACAGAATCATAATTGAAGTAGAAATAGATGAGGCCATTGTCTTTCATTGTAACATCATATCAGGTTTATCCAACTGTACACCCAGTAAACATTGCATTACATTTTGCAAAATATTGGTGGGATACAACAGCTTCTGGAGTATTAGCTCTGATTGCAACATGACAATGTCACCTCAGCAACAAGCATTGGGCGATAGAGGACTACCTTAATCCTAAAAGACTTTTGCTGATAGGTTGTTGCTATATTTATTGAGACCATTGGGAAGTCACTTAGAAATTATAGGTTGAGAGGACTCTGGGCACTTGATTGAGAATATATGGATTGGAGTTTCATTAAAGTATTAGTACTGATACATGAAATCATCAAATTTTTAAGAGGAGGCCATTTGATCTGTCAATCCTGTACTGGAACCTAGAATGAGCTGTGCAATTAAGTTTTGGCCCAACCCATAGTGTTCTTCCCCTACAAATTTGTTTTTTTCACTATACAGGGAGAAGGTGAACCTCCCTGCCATTCATACCATACTTTCTTTACAGTGAGATCAGAAAATTTGGTGGACAACCAAATCTCTGTACACTACAGCGGGATGGGAAAATCACACCAGTGGAATGATTTCAGCCTCGGCCAATTGTCTTTTGAAGGTTTCAATGGAGGCTAATTCCATCACCCCTTCAGATAGTGAATCTTATCTCAACAGCACACCATGAGAGAAAAGAAAAATCCTCTCTTGTATTTACCAAATACGTTAAATCTAGGGCCTTTGGTAACTGATCCACTTGCCACTGCAAACAGTTTCTCCTGATTTGTCCTATCAAAACTTCTAATTAACTTAAATTCCTTTAAATATATTAGGTCTCCTCTTAACTTACTCTGCTTAAAGGAGACCAAATTCAGCTCCTTCAATCTCTTCACAAAATTGACATCTCTTACCCTTCAAATGTTGCGGTAACCTCCATCTCAACACGTCTCAGGGGCTTAGCCTGTTTTATAGTGCCCATAATTGCACACAATATTCCACCAGAGGTCCAGACAATGATTTATGGAAGATTAGAATCACTTCCTTACTTTTACATTTGATGCCCCTGTTTATACTTATTCCTTGGCATTGGTGTTTAATGTAATGATCTTCCTAGTTACAGCAAGTCTGCAAAGCCATCTCCTTGGCACTTATTACTGTTCTCTACCTTTTATTTCTTCATTGCCTTTCTTTTTCTCCCCCCCAACTCTTTCCCCTTACTTCATCTCCCTTCCCTTACTTTTCTCCCCCCTACTTCTCCTTTTCTACATTCTACCTCTGTTCTATCCCAACCACTCCTCCTACCCCCTGCCCCCCAACTAACATTTTCATCTGTCACAGTTTACAGTCTCTTTGCTGTTGGGCCATTCACACTCTTTATTCTCTCTGTGGACAGTTATTAGGAGTCTTTCCCCTTGGTTTCTGTGACTATGTTTCATTTTTCAAACCTTCCCCCTGCAGTATAAATACGTCCACTTTCTATGCCTTTTAGCTTTGACAAAGGGTCATCTGGGCTCAAAACGTCAGCTCTTCTTTCCTTACAGATGTTGCCAGACCTGCTGAGATTTTCCAGAGTTTTCTCCTTTGCTTTCAGATGCCATCCTCCGTAGTAATTTGCTTTTATCCATGGTTATCCATTCTGCTGTGATCATTGTTGCAGGGTAACTATTTCCTCATTGGACCCTTGCCTTATGCCACATTATAATGCTACTAAAGCAAATAACTGTGGATTCTGGAAATCTTAAATAAAAAACAAAGTTAAATTGTCTGAAATATACAGTGGATTAGGCACTGTCTTTGGAGAGAAACAGTTAACACTTTGGGTCCAGTGATGCTTCATCAGAACAGAATTAACATAGAAACATGGGAACTAGAAGTAGGCTATTAGGCCCTTCAAGCCTGATCCACCATTCATTTTGATTATGGCTCATCACCAAATTCAATATCCTGATTCCCCCTTGCCCCCATATCCCTTGATTCCTTTAGCCCCAAGTCCTATATTCAATTTTTTCTTGAAATCAACCAGCGTTTTGGCCTCAACTTCATTGAACTCTTTTCCACTTCTCACATTCAAAATGCTGCTTCAAGATACTGGTTATAGGGCGATTTTCCAGCTCTTCCTCCCAACAGGATCTTCCAGTTTTGCCCAAGGTGACTCACTGTGGCAGGTTACCTGACAGTAGGGTGGGAGAGCATCGGCGAAACCAGAAGATCCACCACTGGCCAGTTGCCTCCATTACAATGCATAAGCTTCACTGTGTCTGCATTCATCTCCTCTCCATGGCTGACACAGTGTGTCAGTGGCCTGGTTGTAAGATGGAAGTCTTATGTCCCTGCAATTCTTGGATTGTGAAGTGGCATAAATTCGTTACTGTGCCTTCATGGAGAGAGAGGTTTTGTACATGTGAATATATGCTTGGTTGTACTGCATAAATTCCATTGGTTTCAAGGAATGCTGAAAAATTTCAAGCTCTTCAAAAGGCAGCCACATGGATATAAGAATCTTTTTCAAAGTGTTTTCAAGGGAACAATGACTTAGCATACAAATTTAACCCAACCTCAACTTAAACTGGTTTGAGACTGATTATTGAATAATCCTGTGCAGTGATCCTCTTCATTTTTATTTCTCAACTGTGAAAAGCAGCTTACCTCTGTAACAGTCTGGCCAAGATTAGTAACTCATGGGTGGGCAATGATTCAGAAACCTTGTCTATTACCAGTCTCTGTAGCTGTGCACCACTATCTTATACGACACCCCACCTGCATTATCTAAATTATCATTGCTTATGTTGTGTACAGCTAGACATCAATATTTCATGCAACTCAACCAGTTAATGGGTTCAGTTTTCGTCTTTGCTGCATTGAAGGCAGGTGGTGGGCAGAGGAACCAAACTATCTCGCCAGTCACTTCGGGGCAAACTCATTGATTTTAGTGGTTGAATCTCACATATATGCAAGAGGCCAACAACCAGTCCCAATCACACAGCTTGCCATTTTAGGGGGTGGTGGACCATTTGCTTATTATGACCACGCGGTAGCATTTTAAAGGAAAGAACAAGATTTAAATGAAGCAGTAGGTTTCAGTGGAAGAAACATTTTAGTAACATGCACAACAGTAAAAAGATTAAATTAAGAAAACCTTTAAAGCTTGTTTTAACCAGGTGAGAAGAGGTGATCCTCTCTATTCAACCTCCTCAGTTGGTCATAATGAAGGCTTAAGTTACAATTGGATGCGGCAATGTTGTTTCCTCTGACCTGCTGGTCTAGAATCAGGGGTCTTAGTCTCAGGATACAGGGTAGGCTATTTAGGACTGAATTGAGAAGAAATATTTTCACTCAGATGATTGCAAATCTGTGGAATCCTCAACCGCAGAAGATAACCACTGAATATATTTAAGAAGGATATAGTTAGATTTCTCAACTCTAAATGTATCTAGAGGGTAAGGGAAGAGTGTGGATCTTTGGTGCTGAGATAGAGGATCAGCCATATTCACATGAATGATGGAGTAGGCTTGAATAGTCCACTCCTGCTCATACTTTCCCTGGGGTCTATCTTACCAGAAACTGGCAAAATGTCAGTTCTGGGAAACTGGTATGAAGGTCTGCAGCTCCACTGAGCAGTTTTCCCTCCAGATTTTGAGCCTCTTAGTCTAAAAAATGCTGAGTGGGCATTATTTTCACCTTCACTATGGTAAGACGGGGACTCTTCACTGATCGGCATTCTCCCAACTCGTCCCAATCATCGCTGGTATCAGCCATCGACCTCACCACCACACCCCCCCACCCCCAGCTCCACACTCCCCCCCCCCCACCCCCACACCCACCCCCTACCCCCCACCACCACCACCCCCGACCCTGCACCCCATGATCACTGCTAGCGTTAACCATTGACATCCTCCCTCGCAACAATAATTGCCAGCATTAACTATCATCCCCCTTCCTCCCCTCTCAACGATCAACGCTGATATTCCCATCTCCTTCACCCCCACTGTCATCGCTGGCATCCCCGTCCTGCTTCATCATTTGCATTCACATGCCCCTTCAGTGCTGATGCATACTCCAATACCACTAATAGATGAGCCTCCACAAGAGACCGCCTAGCAATGCCAGGGAGCAGTGTCAGGAGCATTTACACCGCGCTACCTGGCCATGTGTCCCCCCCCGCACACTCCCCCCCCACCCCGACCAGGAGCTTTACTGGCCAGAGGGATCTCTTCAACAGATTTATGTTTGGAGAGGTATGAAAATTTTAGCAAGGGGGATAATTTGACAAGAAAGTGTTTAAATACTTATTTATGTCAGTCTATTCAAAGAAGATGCTCACCCATTATGGGTGTGAAATCATGATCTCACTGGCAAGATTTGTTGTTCCAGTTTTGAAACCCCTTTGGTGATCTTGTGCATCGAGAATTGTGGGCTCACGATCCCACCTATTGGTTCCATGTTTAAAAATATTGAAGCAAGGAAAAAACTTGCTCCAAAGAAACAAAAGAATAAGAGCAATACAAATTCTTTGTCAAATAAATAAGAAAGATTTGGCTGGATTATTGATGGGTGATCCTAGTCAAATTAAGTCCCTTTAATAATCATTTCACACAGAAATTGTCAATGACCAAAGGCATTTAGCATATATCGGTAAATATCCTAAATGCACTAAAGATGCTACTAATCCTCAATTATTTAATCGAATTGATGAAGACAGAATTAAGGCAATAATTGATTAATTTTGCACTGCCCCAGACCTGATACAACTGCTGTTAGAAAATTGAAATGTTTGAATGCTAAAGTCATGCTTTACTTCAAAAAATGTTCACAATTTTGGTTACGATCTGAATCAATACCACACATCATCAACTTGTGTGGATCAGTGTTACTGCCAAAATCAGAGGACCCTCAGGCACCCAGAATATAGAAAATTTGAGACTAATTACAATTGGTTCGATAATTTTAAGACTGTTTCACATAACTGTCACAAGAAGATTGGCTAATTCAATTTACTCGAACCAGAGACAATAAGGATACATAATTGGTTCATCGGGATGTAGCAAAAACATAATTTTTTTGCAAAATTGCCTTATGGGTGCAAAAAGAAGTAGGAACGACTTAGCAATCATGTTCACTGACATAATTAAAGCTTTCAACTCAATTGACCATAAATGGTCCATCAAAAATCTACAGTTGCGAAGTTTAAACAGCAATTTTTTAATTGTGCTGATAACTTATATAAAGAAGTCTTGACTTTTATTGAAGTGGACAAGGGAAAAATGAACCCAATTCTAATTATGAAGAATGTTAAACAAGGCAATCATTTATATTCGATCCATTTTAGCACCACAATAGATACTCTTTTGAGCACTCTGGAACAAAATGTTGTGTGTTTACAATAAAATTGCAACTCCAAAGCATTCTATGTGCCTTCACTCTGGTGAAAGGTCGGAATGAGGAAAATCTTGCCAATCTTGGAGACATTTTATGAAAAAAAGTGACTGGAGATGAAAATCAGAAAAACAATTCTTCATGACATCTCAGAATGACACATTTTATTTTAACAATAAAAGTCTAAGGAAATTAAATGGCAACAACCTCAAATATTTCAACACAGGTGACTTTGGAGCAAGGATTGACCAATGATGGAACACAGAGAAGATGCCTGGGGAATGAAACTTCAATCATGGATTGACAATTTAATGTCAACCCCATCACCCCCGCGGCACCCCCCTCTCCCACACTGCCCCCTTCTCAAGTTCTCAAGCTTTCATAGTGCCATGATATATTCAAAACCATTTTTATTTTCCATTGTTTGCAATAATTAAGTTTTAACATCACTATAATTTTAGAGGGGCACAGTGGCACCATGGTTGACACTGCTGCCTCACAGCACCAGGGACCCAGGTTCAATTCCAGCTTTGGTTGACTGACTGTGTTGAATTTGCACATTCTCCCCATATATGCATGGGTTTCCTCTGGATGTTCCAATTTCTTCCCACACACCAAAGATATGCAAGTTCAACAGTTTGTCCATGATACATTGTCCCTTAGTGTTTCAAGAGGTTTACATTAGGAGAATGAGGATTAATACATAGAGATGCAGGGGTAGAACCTGGGTGGGTTGCTCTGTCAGAGAGTGAGTACAGATTCAATGAATGGTTTCCTCCTGCATGATAGGGATTCTATGATTCTATTGTATTCTATGAATAGAGGCTTCCCAGAATTTCTTGTTGGCATTGGATCGTATAATTAAAAAGACATAAAAAAATAGTTTACATCTACTGAGAGCTAATTCTGGTGCTATTTTAAACTAAGAGCTAGGGATTACAGGGTACCAAAATTGGAAATCCCAATGCATTCTTAAGAAAACAAAGTCATTAATATCATTGATGGATCAAATAATAAGGGCTTCTATTTTACACAGTGTTACTTGCTTGGTTTACAGATCAACAAACTGAACATAATCAAAGATATCTCTGCACCTTAGTGTGCAAGGCAGCAATGAGGCCAGTGTTGTGTGTGTGAAGGGGGTGGCGGGGGTGGCAGGGGGACAAGGGTGGGGGTGGTGGCAGGAGGCCAGTGATATCCATGTCATAAAGTCTTAGATTCATAGAGGTTTACAGCATGGAAACAGGCCCTTCAGCCCAACTTGTCTGTGCCACCCTTTTTTTTTCATCATTAAGTTAGCCCCAGTTGCCCACATTGGGCCCACATCCCTCCACATCCATCTTACCCATCTAACTGTTTAAATGCTTTTTAAAAGACAGAACTCTACCCGACTCTACTGCTATTTCTGGCAGCTCATCCCAGACACTCATTATCCCTTTGTGTGAAAATATGGCCCCTCTGGACCCTTTTGTATCCCTCCCCCCCTCACCTTAAACCTATGCCCTGTAGTTTTAGACTCCTCTATTTTTGGGAAAATATGTTGACTATCTACCTCATCAATACCCGTCATTATTTAATAGACCTCTAAACTATCACCCCTAAGCACCCTATGCTCCAGGAAAAAATGTCCCAGTCTATCCATCCTTTCCTTATAACTCGAATGATCCCGGTAGCATCCTAGTAAATCTTTTCTGCTCTCTTTCTAGTTTAATAATACATGTTGTATAATAAGCTGACCAGAATTGTAGACAGTATTCCAAAAGTGACCTTACCAATGTCTTATACAACTTCAACAAATGCCCCAACTCCTGTATTCAATATTCTGACTGGTGAAACTAAGTATGCTGAATGTCTTCTTCGCCATCCTGCCTACTTGTGACTGTACTTTCAAGGAGCTATTAACATGTGTCCCGAGATCTAGTTGACCTACAACACTGTCCAATGCCCTACCATTAACAGTGTAAGTCCTGCCCTGGTACAATCTACCAAAACATCACTGCGTGGCAGGGAGGCCAGGAAGCTAGCAGTGTCCAAGTCACTGGAGGATGGGGAGATCAGGAGGGCAGCGATGTGTGTTGGGGTGGGAGGCATGGAGAGGGGAAACAGCAGCCAGTGATGTGCTTGGCGCATGGGGAGAGGCCAGTGATGAGGCCAACAATGTCTGTGGGGCATTGGGCCAATGTTGGCTTGTGCACATGCACAAGGGCCCAATCAGCGCACTGATTTCAGCCTCTTCAGTGGAAATAGCCCCAGGATTTCTGCAGTGATTTACACTCGTGCACTCTGCAGTGCACAGAGGGTGGGGGGTTCTTCTCTGAACTCTCTGTGACAAAAAAACAGCATGAATTACCCCAGTTTTCACTCAAATTAAACACTTTGACTTTTTGGGAGAACTCCAATGAGGTATTTCTTAGTTTTACAGTATTAACGTTTCAAACCGTTGACTTCCTTTAAACTATGGTAAACAATCTTCTTTTCTCAAAACACTCCTACTTCAGAGCAATGCCTATCCCAACATATAATTTTTGTTACTTGGTAGATCTGGATATATCATGACATGCTGAAGTTATAATACATCAACTAACAATATTTTTCATACTTCTGAAAACTGTTTCCATGTCAAAAATGGAATAATTCACTAACACAACAAAATCCTCAATCTTTTCATAGAGCAAACATCTAGATTCAGTTGTACAGTGTGTTTGGAACCATATATCACAACATATGATAGATCTTTATTTGAATCCAACATTTTTTCGGAAAAGATGATGGCATGGTTGTTGTCGATGTCATAGTTAGGTATGAGGGAAATAAAAACTCACTGGAAAATGTCTGGAGGGAGAAGGTAATCAGATATCAACAGTTAACTTATTAATACTTTAACAGGCGGCCAAAAGGTTAAACTCTTTGGCTCTCTGCTTAGAATCTGAGGTACGTGACTCAAACAGAGCAATTCAATTATGGGATTTTTGCACATTGATCATTTTAAGATCTTAGCCTGTGAAGCTACAAGGCCAGTGATGTTGTTAACATGGCAAATTTTTCAGATTTTCATGGATGATTGAGAGCACTTGTCTATTCATTTTGTTCTTGTTTCATTTCTAGTTTTGTTTTACTATTTCATTTTATCCTACATTTTAATATGTTCCTATTTTAGTAATAAAGTTTCATATTTTGCTTATTTTTCTTTTATTATTGCATTCAAAAAGTTTATTATCTAGCTCTTAAAATGTAGCCTCTATTTTGTGAATTCTGTGGTAACAATTTTATAATAACTCTTGCCCTTTTTACTTATATTACAGTTCCTGTTTCCCATTTCCGCTTGGGAAAATATTTTTTCTTTTGGGCTTAATGGATAGCCATGTAAAAACTCGAAGCGTACCATATTTTATACCAGTGATTTACTTTAATGCTTTTTGCTGCCTTGTAGTTTCCTACACTTTCCTTAAACAGAAGGAAGTAAAGCTTATGAGATCTTTTCTGTCAGTTTATCCCGTTAACAGCAAAGACTTGTGTTGGACTCATCACTTTAACAACTGAGGTGCTAACAAGATGAACAAGGCAACCACCTCATCAAACACAGGGATTAAATGGGCAAACCTGAATATCTCAGTCTGAGCTAGGGGTGATTCCCTCACCAGTGATGCCTTCAATAGCAACAGTGAGATCCTTTCTTCTCAGCTCAAGTTGTTTTAAGTTAAATTCACTTCTCTTTTCTCTTTCCTGGAATTCTCTCTTCTCCTTCTGTTCCTGCCTCTCTCTCTCTTCATCCTTTTCTTCAGATTCTAGTTCCAATTTCCACTGCTCCAATCTTAATTTCTCTGCTGCTATGTTAGCCATTTCAGTGTCCCCAAATTCCATCTTTAGGTATTTTGTCACATGTTTTAAAACTTGCAATATTCTGGTTTTTGTACAGTAATCAACCTCCAAGAGCCTATTGTTAGGGCACAGATCCCCAAGGTATAGTATGAGGTCAGACTAGACCCCAATAATTCGCTACCTTGGCACTAATGCGGTGATATGATTATGAGATCAGTGACCACTAAGCCACAGGAGTGAGGGCGATATGGTGGCACAGTGGTTAGCACTGCTACTTCACAGCGCCAGGGGTGTGGGTTCAATTCTGGCCTGAAGTGATTGTCTGTGTAAAGTTTACACATTCTCCTATATCTGCATGGTTTGCCTCCAGGTGTTCCGGTTTCCTCCCACAGTCCAAATATGTGCAGGTTGGGTGGATTGGCCTACTAAATTGCCTCTTAGTATCCCAAGATGATTAGGGGAATTAGCAGGGCAAATATATAGGAATATGGAGATAGGGTTTGGGGAAGATGCTCTGTCAGAGAGTCAGGCAGACTTGATGAACCAAATGGCCTCCTTCTGTGTTGAAGAGATCTATGATTCTCTTCTATGATTATATGATATTTCATTCCAGACACAATTCTCCTGCTTCTATCAAAACAAACTTTATTTAACAACACTGTTTAGCTATAACAAATTGAACAATACTTAAACTCTACAAGATATGATTCTTGACTACTAACCTATCCCTACAAGTTCCAATTCAAGCATTATTCCTCTTACAGACATAAACCCTTCTTCAAAATCAGTTAGCAAAACATAGGCTTACGATCTTGCACTTAGGTTGCCAGTCCTGGATCTCCCAACCAACTTCCAGAGAGACAGGGGATTATGTGTTGCTTCTTTCAGAACCAGGCAGAAACAGTTTGTTTTAAAATGAAAGTGGAACTGTGCATCTTCCCTGCATGCTTTGCTTAGCTCTTTACATTAGCACATGACTCATTCCCTGTCAACTAACCTCATCAAAACTCAACATTGAAACTCCAAGGAAAACATAAATAAACACAAATGCATTAACTGTGTTTCAATAAATATATCATTAGCTAAAATGAGTCATTTTCCTATATAAAATTAAAGCACATGGGATTGCAAATAATGTCTTGATATTAATAGAAAGCTGTTTAGCAGATCAGAAGCAAAGAATTGCACAATTGCAGTTCGTGACTAGTAAGATTCCACAGGTGTTAGGACTCCCAACTGTTTACATTATATATTAATGAGTTGGAACAGGGAACTGAATGTATTTTCTCCAAATTTGCAGATGATACAAAGTTAGGTGACAGGGTGACCTGTGGGAAGCAGTATGATGTGGATAAATATGAGGTTATCCATTTTGGTAGCAATAATAGGAAGACAGATTATCACTTGAGTGGATATAAATTGAGAGATTTATTCAATGAGACATTGGAGTCCTCATGCATCAATTGCCAAAAGTAAGTGCACAGGATCAGCAAGCAGTAAAGAAGGCAAATGATATCTTGGCCTTCATAGTGAGCGGATTTGAATCAAGGAATAGGGGTGTTTTGCTGCAATTGTACAGAGAACTGGTGAGGCAACCTGGAGTATTCTGCACATTTTCAGTGTCCTTATCTGAGGAAGGATGTCCTTGCTATAGAGAGAATACAGCGAAGATTTATCAGGCTGATTCTTGGGATGGCAGATCAGTCATATGAAGAGAAACTAAGCCAGTTAGGTTTATATTTGCTGGAGTTTTGAAGAGTGACAGGGGATTTCATAGAAACTTTTTAAAAAAATTTTAACAGGGTTAGACAAGGTGGATTCAGGAAGAACATTTCCAATGATGCGGCAGCCCAGAATTAAGGGTCATGATTTGAGGATAAGGGGTAAACCTTTTGGAACTTTTAGAACCAAATCTGGCTCTTGGAGCAAAAGGGATCAAAAGGTATGGGAGAAAGCGGGCTTCAGGATATTGAATTTGATATTCAACTACATTCAAGATATTTGGTGGAGGAAGCTCAAAGGGCCAAATGGCCTACTCCTTCTTTTAGTTTCTATGTTTCTGTTCTGCAGCCTTAGCAGGGAGCTGCATGTTTTTTTTCAGATTGACTCCTCACAACAAAACATTGTCTTTTACAAGTAACATGACATAAATATATTTCTTAAGATACACTAGCATCACACTAACTACAACTTTAATTATTCAAAGGACAGTGCCCTTAATTTCTCTGTTCTCCCTATGCAACCTCATAACAAGTCGATAACAAGACTTTAAGCTTCTTTTTCACAAGGACATGCACTTTCCAAATCAGAATTGATTTTATTATTTAATGACAAGGAACTAATCAAATAAGGATTCCTTAAATTAAAGGAAGAACAAATTTATTAATCACACATACAGTATCAGAAATAATGAGAGTTAGGATCCAATAAAAAAAGGGCAAAGTAATATATGGTTAAGCGTCCTTCGATTGTTCTTGTACAGAATTTAAATGCTGCAGCTGATTTATGTTAGTTGCTTTCTTGGATGCTGTCAGATATATGAGATGTTGCAATTATTATGAGATCTCAGGATGCTGACAAATTTCTGGCAGAGTTGGCTCCTTGAATTGGTTGTTTTGTTTTTCCCAGAAAAGAGAGAAGGAGAGAGTCATTGCTTTCCTGTGCTGAAGACATTCTCGACACTGCTTGAGTCACTTGCAAATTCTCTCATGTGGTGAAGCAGCCTTTCCAATAGATACTTCACCCGTTATGTATTTCCAAGGAGGTTTGGTTGGAGCTGTCTCTGGCAACCACTTTTTCAATATCCAGTATATCCCTTTTTAATGTCTCTTCCTGAGGCGGTTAAAAGATGTGATTGGTGTTTGGATTACAGGAAATGTCTCTCTCTGCACACATCTTCTACCTTGGAACATGGGCTTTTTTTTATATATAGCAGTTTGCTCTATCTCAGTTTAAATTGTGAATTACTACTTGGTTCATAGAATACCTACAGTGCACAGCGATGCTACTTGTCCTATCAAGTCAGCCACAATCCCACCCAGGCCCTATTCCCGTAACCCCTCACCTTTACTCTACTAATCGCCTAGCTTTAGGGCTAAGTTACCATAGCCAATCAACCTAACCCGCACATCTTTTGACCGTGAGAGGAAACCGGAGCTCCTGAAGGAAACCCATGTAGACACGGGGAGAACATACAAATTTCACACAGTGACCCGAGGCTAGAGTTGAACCCGGGTCTCTGACGCTGTGAGGCAGCAGTGCTAACCACTGTGCCATTGATTTGTGTTTTATTATTTCTCCATTGTTGTTAATAAATGAGCATCAGCAAGATGAAATTGTAATAAAAATTGAGAGCTTCCTATCCTTTTTTTTTTGTACAAAACATAACAACCAATTCAAGAAGCCAACTCTGCCAGAAACTTATTGAAAGCTGCAAAATCATTTTTTTTTCAAAACTAAAGAGGCATGTCCTTATGACAAGTTCAAAATACTCTCGAGACTGAAGCCAGAAATGAGTGCAGAATCTGTATCCAGATTTCCTTGACTGCATCAAAAGATCACTTTTAACTTTGTTGGAAGGCAACCTCCCAGCCTGATATTGGCCGTGATTTAGTGTGGGTTAAGGAAATAGCATTAGCTGTACTAATTAACACAAAAGCTACTTTCAATCACCGAAAAATATTCCACTTCCACTAGCAAGAGAAATTGCCACTTAAATCAACATCTCTTCAAAACTAGGGATAGCAGGAATTCTAATATTAAGCTCACAATTTTTGTCACAATTTTCATAGAAGTCTACAGTCCAGAAGGAGGCCATTCAGCCCATCAAGTCTGCACTGCTCATAATCCCACTCAGGCCCTATCTCCACAACTCCATGCACTTACCCTAACTGGTCCCCCTGACACTAACAGGTAAGTTAGCATGGCCAATCCACTTAACACACACACATCTTTGGTCTGTGGGAAGAAACAAGAGCACCAGGAGGGAATCCACCCAGACATGGGGAAAATGTGCACAGCAGTGACCCAAACCAGGCAATGAACCCAGGTGTCTAGCACTGTGAGGCAGCAATGCTAACCACTGCACCACTGTACTCCCCATCTTGCTGCTGCCTCATTATTGACAACAATGGAGAAACAATGAAACAAAATCAGGTACAAGATCCATATGCCTGCTCAACTACCAAAATTGGGGTAAAATTATAGACCTGTGTTGCTGGACCTATACAATGCAAACTAACTTGTCTGCATAATTGATGAAGTGCTTTTAACAACAGGAAAATATATGTGAAATTCTCCCTGCATATTGTCATATAGAACATAGAACATTACAGCGCAGAACAGGCCCTTCAGCCTTCGATGTTGCGCCGACCATTATAAAAAGCAATGACCCTCCAAACTAAACCATTCCTTCTCTTCCATAAACTTATCAACTAACCTCTTAAACGCCACCAAACTTGGCGCATCTACAACTGCCGCAGGCAGGGCATTCCACTCCCTAACCACCCTCTGGGTAAAGAACCTACCTCTGATATCCGTCCTATAACTATCGCCCCTTAATTTAAAGCTGTGTCCCCTCGTGCTAGCTTTCTCCATCCTAGGAAAAAGGCTATCACTGTCCACCCTATCTAAACCTGTAATCATCTTATATAGGCTGGAATTTTCCAGTTGTTCATAGCAACGGGATCTTCCAGTCCCACTGGTGCTGTAACCTCATCATGGGTTTCATGGCGGTGAGGTACGCATTGAACATGAAACCCCATGACAATGGCAGGACCAGAAATCTTACCATGAGTCAATGGCCTTACACCACCAAGAAACACATGGTGGGTTACACAGTAAATTCCACCCATAGTGTTTATAAAGCTGCTGATCACATCAGCACTGCCTGAACTGTATCCCATTTAGTGTTAATGTTTGTCATCGATGTCGATGAAGACCTCAACACCGTTAGATGATGGTGTCGAGATTAGCGCTTGATTTGGATTAAAGTGAGGGATTATTGCGCAACATCAGCCTCATTCTCTCTTCCAAATTCCCATCTGGATCCAGTGACAAGACAAGAGTCGAGACGGCTGGAGATGGGACTAGGTGCAGTGGATGACCAGGACGTTTTCTGTATCTTGTCCTGTTCTTCGTTCCATGGCGTCTGCAGAGACCGCCTTTCTGACTGTTGGACCTTCCTTTGGTCTCGTCCACTCAATCCGCCGGAGTCTGTCTTCACATGCTAGGACAGATATCTCCATACTTCACGAGGGTTGAGACCCGTCGGTTACCGTCACCTGGTTTAGCCGGCTAGTCGAAGCCGTTGCCTGGGGTGTGGCCGCTGTCACGTGCAAACAGCCGCAGGTGAGAGCTGAGTGCCAGGTGGGGACTAAAGGTGGACAAATGGCCCTGGAAAGCACATGACATGTTCCTCACCAGAGTTACTATCCCTCCCTAACACCCCATACACCTCATTTAATATTAATATGTATATTGCATATATCTCAATTCAAAAAAGAACTGGACATAAACATGCCAAAGGAAAAGCTCGCAGGGCTATTGGGATAGAAAGTGGTACCAAGATTAATCAAATGGCTGTTTAAAAAGTTGACACAATCAGGATGGATAAAATGCAGTCTATGGGAGGAATTTTATGTCCAGCCACCGGGGGAACTGAAGTGAGTGGCAGCTGGACCATGCAAAGATCTGTTGACCTTGGGCAGGATTTTTGGTTTTGGGGCAAGTGCATCAACAAAATCCCATCCCTTATTTGCTGTATAAGTTAATGTGTGGAAGTGTGTTAATTCGGGGATGGGGGTTGATGGACAGTTTGCTTGTTCGTGTTGGGGGGTTTGAGGGAGAGTTCAAGAATCATCATCATAGAACCCTAAGTGCAGAAGGAGGCCCTCCGGCCTATTGAGTCTGCACTGAACACAATCCCACCCAGGCCCTTCCTCCATATCCCTACATATTATACCCACTAATCCCTCTAACCTACGCATCCCTGGACACTAAGGGGCAATTTCTTAGCATGGCTAATCAACCTAACCCGCACATCTTTGGACAATGTGAGGAAGCCAGAGTACCCAGAGGAAACCCACGCAGACACGAGGAGAATGTGCAAGCTCCACACAATGACCTGACCCGAGAATCGAACTCAGGACCCTGGAGATGTAAAAAAGCAGTGCTAACCACTGTGCTACCGTGCTGTTGGTCAAAGCTCTGAAAAATGATGGCTTGTGAGAAACGCTGCATTTCTCCATTCTCTTCTCCATTTAACAGAGTGTGTTCCAAAAGAAGCAGGAAACTCCCCTTACTGGTGTCGAATCGGATATGTAAATATGTTAAATACCATTTAAGTGGCAATTTAACTTTCTGTTCAGTGCGTAGGTTTCCCAAACTGCGGGAATCTGGCCAGTGTGCACATGGTAAGAACACAGAAGGAAATTATTGATCAATTCCACTTAGATGATTCAAAGCACTTAAATAGAGAAAGTGAAGAGTTGTCACCCTGCTTATGGGAAAGATATACACTCTCAGCATTTGTCTGGCGAACATGATCCCCCTATTTACATTACAGGAGCAATTTCCAAAATATTAGTGGTCTATGTGCCTTGCACAATATGATGTTACAGAAAGGAAAGAAGCTGCAGGAGGAGGTGGAAGCTGCAAATCACTCATTGACATATGTGGGAGGAGGAAGAGGAAAATATGCATAATGTCATCAGGCACAGAGATGGATGACAAGGTGTGAACACTGATCTTATAGTGGCATGGTTTTATTAATGGACACATCTAAATCTATATAAAACTGCAAATCTGAACAACCTAGACTCCTAGCACAAAACATTCCCACAGTCAGAACTGTCTCCAGCCCTAGAACACAGTTTGCATCGACCTTTACTGTGGGTGTGCTATTCTGAAGCCTTTTTGCTAACTTCGGAGTGAAAATGCTACAACACAAAGGGCCACACCCACATACATGCACACAAATATGCATGCACACACACTATCATGTACACACAATCTTGCACACACATGCATGTACACACAACTAATACACACACACATGTACACACACACAAATACACATACATACATACACACACACATACACAAAATGACCCTTTATTATTTCAGCAATTAAGCAACTTTTACATGATTACAAACTCCCCAAGTGCAACCATGAAGTCTAATTCACTTCTACATGATTCGACCCATAAGACCATAAGGCCATAAGCCATAGGAGCAGAATTAGGCCACCTGGCTCATCAAATCTGCTTCGCCATTCAATCATGGCTGATATTTTTCTCATTCCCATCCTTCTGCCTTTTCTCCATAATCCCTGATCCCCTTATTAATCAAGAACCTATCCTTGTCTTACACAACAACTTCAGAGGGCTGCAAGCCAGCAGCTGATGGAGATTTTTCGAGACCATTGGGCCTGCACCAACAACAATCCCACCTAAGCCCTGCCTCCCATTGCCTTACACACCTGAATGGCCTTTTTCTGCACTGTGGGAATTTTATTTTTGATTCTGTGATTTTAACTTAGTTCCTGTCAAAACGACAGAACCATCCCCAGTTTTGGAATGCATTTGATGAATTAGTAAGCTTTGGTGAAGCTCTTTCGCCAAACCATGACATTATCATCCTGTCTCTTGGTTGCTGATATATCAGGAAGGATGGGCAGATAGTGCGCCAAAAAAGAAATAGATGATCTCCACTTAAAAGGATCATAATTTGATTCAGTATGACTGTGTGGTGAACAAATAGTATGGAATGGAGGTGATTATGCAAAGGCTGTCCCACTTTTCCCCCTCTCCCCCTCTCACATCCAGTTCCCAGATTTTTCTGTAGTGACCATATTGAGTGCAGTGAGGGTAGAAAGCAGAGTGAGAGCCAGAAGGTGAGCCAAGCTTACCTCAGCGGATAGGTGTTGCTGCAAGTTGCAGAGGAAT
The DNA here is from genome assembly GCA_024679065.1 of Sphyrna mokarran. Taxonomy (NCBI): domain Eukaryota; kingdom Metazoa; phylum Chordata; class Chondrichthyes; order Carcharhiniformes; family Carcharhinidae; genus Sphyrna; species Sphyrna mokarran. The sequence continues at coordinate 17,655,595 of JAGIQG010000010.1, read as the reverse complement.
TGAACCACAAGAATGCGAGGACCTGAATCAAGAGGTGCAAAAGATTTGCTAACCCCCTGCCACTAAGGGGCAATTTATATGGTTAATCAACCTAACCTACAAATCTTTGGACTATGGGAAGAAACTGGAGCATTCGGAGCAAATCCATGCAGACACAGGGTGAGTGCAAACTCCCTACAGGCAGTTACTCAAAACCAAAACTGAACTTGGATCCCTAGTGCTCTGAGGCAGCAGAGTAACTATTATGCCACCGTGCTGTCCATAAGGCTCCAGCAATGACCATAAGGCAAGAAACAAGATTTGTGTAAAGTGGTTAGGATAATGAGCAAATTTGCGATGATAGTGGATGAAAAGAAATGGCAGGAATTTAGTGGTTGGCACTGCTGCGTCAGACCGCCAGAGACCTGTGTTCAAATCCGGCATCGGGAGCCTGTCTTTGTGGAGTTTGTATATTATCCCCATATCTGCGTGGGTTTCTTCTGGGTGCTTGGGTTTCCTCCACACTCCAAAGATGTATGGGTTAGGTTGGTTGGCCCTTATAAATTGCCCCTTAGTGTCAGGAGGATTAGCAGGTTGGATAAGTAGAGTTATGGAAATAGGGCCTAGATGAGATTGTGATCTGTGCAGAGTCGATGGGCCAAGTGGCCTCCTTCTGCAATGTAGAGCTTTAAATTTAACCAAAGCTTATCTTTAACTGCAAAACTCATTTTCAAGTGGTGGACAAGTGTGCTGAGGTTTACATATTAAGCTGCAATGAGTGTGGCAATGTATGAATAAGAAAATTATGAAGATTTATTGAATTTGTATTCTTTTGAACATATATACTGGAAATTTTACACCCCAACCATCTGAAGCTTGTATGATCCCACCCGAGGCCAATAGAGAATGTCTTTCTGTGAGCCTTGCCCCCTTGATTCCAGGGCAGGAATGCCAGTAAAATTCCAACAACAGAGATCTATGTTCTATGGCCTAGTAGGTATGGGTATGATCGGTGCAACTTGTGGGCTGAAGGGCCTGTTTGTGCTGCAGTATTCTATGTTCTGTGTAGAGATGAGTCAAAAGTCCCCTTGTTCAGTTGATATTGCCCGAGCTTCCACCACTGTCACACATCTTTCCTTAAATCTACTCTGCATTCTACAGTAAAATAAAGATATTTTTTTCCATCATTGTCACCAGTCAGAGTTGATTTTTTTTACGAGTGTGAGAAAGTATTTTCTACATTTCCTCTCTTACTTTCGAGCTTGTGGGCTCAGATTCCTGATTTGTTGTACTTAGTTTCTGCACACTGTTGTCTTCCACTTGGGAATAATTTGAGGTCAGCACACCACTGGATCAATAATGGCTGCAAAGACATAACACTGATTTTTAGTAATGTTCGCATTGACTTTCATATCCTGACAATGGTTTATCATCATGATAACATTTTTACATTGGTGAAATAATTATTTTGCTTTAGAAAATATGAAAATTTGGAGCTGCATCTGCCTTTGTCTGCCATTTCTGACAGAGGTATCACGGTAGAATGGGATGAACTCTGAGAAAGTATCGATTTAGCTTTGAATGTTTCCAGCTATTGACAGATGGGAGCAGTGTGCCTCATGTATGTATTTTTTTCTGTAGCTATTATGTGGGAAGAAATGAGATGATTCTCAGGGGTTTAAATGTAGTCTGCAACTGATTCCCCAAGAGTTGAACAAGAACTGTAGCTTTCCGTAAAGTTTCATGCTTTGAGATTTCATTCAAATTACACATTAAGCAAACACAAGCTGAAGGCAAAGTAGAGAAGGCTTCCCGCTTCCATTACAACTTCTGAATTATCTGTTTACCTTTAGGGGAGATGATGGCCTAATGGTTTTATTGCTAGACCATTAATTCAGAAACTCAGCTAATGTTCTATGGGCCTGGGTTTGAATTGTGCCGTGACAGATGGTGGAATTTGAATTCAATAAAAATATGTGGAATTAAGGATTTACTGAAACCATTGTCAATTGTTGGAAAACCCATCTGGTTCACAAATGTCCTCTAAAGGGAGGAAATCTGCCATCCATACCTTGTCTGGCTTACATGTAACACCAGAGCCACTGCAATGTAGTTGACTCTCAAGTAGGGATGGCCAATAAATGCTGGCCAGCCAGCAACACCCATGTCCCATGAATGACCCATGTCATCTGAGGAGCTATTAGGACATGATACATTTCTGAAAATGAAAACATTATTTAATTCAACTATAATATCATTGGCAAAATATTCATCACAAGCACAACAGTATGGCACAATTACCAGAACTACAGATGGAAAGTCTGGATCAATTTAATATATCATGATAAAAATTAGCATTCTTAGTCAAAGTATCATATTAAATGTCTTTGCAAAATTATTGATGCCATCAGGCTCTATTAACTCCAGCTACTCAGGTCAAACACTGTTCTTGCGTATTGCATCTCTCTTTTCACCATTGGAATTTTATATTTTGCCACGCTGTTGCTTTCTTGGAGGCTCTGTTAAAAAGCTTCTTGATTTCCAGATTATCAATATACTTTGAAGGATCGTGAATAGAACAGAAAGCATCCTCTCATTGTTATAAGAACGTAAGAACATAAGAAGTAGGAGCAGGAGTAGGCCATCTGCCTTGCCATTCAATAAGATCACGGCTGACCTGAAGTGGATCAGTTCCACTTTCCCACTTTCTCCTCATAACCTTTAATTCCCTTGTCTTCATTCTCGTCTTCACTGGTGTAAAGAAGGTCACACTTTGTATTCGCTTCTTGATGCTTTGTTTTCTGACGCGTGTCTTCAACAATTCTTGCTTTACTGCACCATTCCAGTAACCAATGACACCGTGGAGTTACAAATCCCTCTCACCTGAAGCTGCCACTGTTACAATGTAGTTAACATTACATGTGGGATTTTATAGCCTTGCTCATCCCGAAACCTTAAAATCCTACCTGAAGTCAACTGACCTTCCCATTGTGTATCTCTTTCCTGCTCTGATTCCCATGGCGAGTGGGGTGATAAAATTCTGGCCTAAAACATGTTATTCTGGGTAGTGGCAGTGTACAGATTGTTTGTGGTTTTATACTTTGTGCCACATCACTTTGACTGATGACCTTCATCAATTTGTCAGTATTGACTTTGATTAGCTCAACAGGAAGACAGTAAGAATATATAACATTGCCATATTTTCACAGTAACCTCATTGCGGTGTTAACGCAAGTCTATTTGTGATATTAATAAATAAGCATTAAAACTTTTTAAAAAATGCTATTTAAAACTTTCAGGGCTAACAAATCAAAGCATTTGGAGATTTCCTGGTAAGTGGATTGTAATGAGTCCTTTGCAGAAATAAGTGGGATTTTCCAGCCATGCTTGCCCCAAAGCTGGAAAATGCCACCTGAGATCAATCTTTTCATGTTTCTCTTCTTGCCTGCTTCGATTCCTGTGGTACATGGAGTAGGAAAATTCTCCCCTTTATATTTCATCTCCAAAATGCAATGTATCCTCAATAATTATCCCTGTTTCCATGATGCCTTTATTTAGGCATCAGCCTTGGCTTAATGGCTCTTACTCAGAATATTCTGGATTTAAGCCTTTGTTAAGGAGATTGAATAAATAATTCCTGCTGCCATTCCAACGCACAATGGAAGGTCCTAGCTTTCTGGCTCATAGTTATCCCTTAATCAATTGCTAAAGCAGATGATCTGGTCATTTATTCCATTATCTTTTGAGGATCCTTGCTGCGAATGAAATGTCTGCCATATTGCCCACATTAAAAGAGTGATCACGATTCAGAATTACTTCATTGGCTGTAAAACACTTGCGGATATCTTGAGATTGTGAAAGTTGCTGGCTCTATTCAATTTTTAAATTTTTTTTCTTTTGTAATGGAGTCATCATTTTGTCACTCTGCAAAAAAAATTGCGCATAAAAATGAAGCAAGTACGAAATACAAAGCTCAATACCCGGCATTATGTGAGCATACTTGCTTTTGTGCCATGTCTAAAAAGGGGTGCATGTTTCTGGGATGGTGATTGACTCAGAATATCAGAGATAATCTCACATGATTAAGTCGTTATTAGTTGTCCATAGAAATATAGGAGCAGAAGCAGGCCATTCTGCTCCTCAAGCAGCAGGCACAGTGGTTAGCCCTGCTACTTCAGAGTGCCAGGGACCAGGTTTGATTCCTAACTTAGATCACTGTGGAGTTTGTATATTCCCCACATGTCTGCATGGGTTTCCTCCAGGTACTCTGGTTTTCTCTCACAGTCCAAAAATGTGCGGGTTAGGTGGATCCGCCATGCTAAATTGCCTATTATGTCAGAGGGACTAGCTAGGGTAAATGCATGGGGCTATGGAGATAGCGCTTGAGTGGGATTGTGGTCAGTGCAGACTCAATAGGCCAAATGGCCTCCTGCTGCACTGTAGGAATTCTGTGAATCTGCTCTGCCATTTAGCTAGATCATGAACTGATGTTCTTGCTCAACTTCATTTTCCCCCACTATCCACATATCCCATAATATCATTAGTATTTAGAAATCCATCGCTCTTCAAATGTATTCAATAACTGAACCCCACAGTTCTCTGGGATTGAAAACCCATAAACCACTAATGGAAAATAAGCTGCAAGAAAATTGTCCAGAATATTTGCCATCATATTCCTGAAATTGCATCACAAGTTTGTGGACTAAAATTATGTCCTTTTCAGTTGGACATTAACATTCTTTACACATCTATACGCAGTGCAGTCTGTAGCATTTCTAATGTTGTTACAGTATGTTGGAAAGCTAATATTCCCTGCATAAGGCAGTGGCAACTTGAGAAATGACTTTGGACAGTAATGATTGACTGATGCCATGGTTGGTCCAGGGGTGGTCTGACAGATTCTCTTAGCAATGAAGGTAGGTAAGCATTGCACTTAGCTTCAGTGGTATTGGAAATATCCAATTTATGTGAACATGACACTCTTAATCCTTTCTGTAGTCCTCAGACAGCATGGCTTATTATATCTAGATCTTCAAACTGTGCATGACAGACCAATCTATAAAACAATCGCGATTTCTGTATTTCCTAAGGGATAGCTTTCTTTTCATAATTTGGTCCTGTTTGTACGACAACTATCTGCCTGTTTTTATTAAGTCAGAAAAAATTACTTCAAAAGCAGTGGCCACTTATATTGTGAGCCATCATTTACGGTGCATTAAGGCAGCATAAATGTTGGTGAAGAAAATCGATAAAACTAAAACAACAGGTTTTTTTTTTCAATGTGGTCTTGCAATACTCAAGATTATTTGTTCATTTAATAGGGATCTTCACAATATCTCAGCCAAGTCTCTGTGGACATGGTTGGACACCATTTTTCATTATCAGTCACAACAAAATTATTGGGCATATCTGAATAAAATACGAACAGCAGAGGTGATCAACAAAATACGAATCAGCATTAAATAGGATGGTATTCTTAAACCTATTTCCTCAGGTTCCTAAGTGATACACATGAACGTAATAAAAATTGCACAACAGTGTTAAGATACAGACCAGAAACATCAAGGTGTTTCATGAATATAGCCTCGACCCTAGATTTTTACATTTGAATTTGGCATGGGCGAGCATAATGTATTTCACTCCAGGTATGATTAAAGAGACCCATCAGGTATATTTATCTAAAAATGTTTATTCAAGAACACAGTTAATATAGAATAAAAGTATGTAGCATAAATTTTAGATGATTATAACAGATTTAAACATGATATAGTACAAACTTTAACAGCTAGTTATCTCTGATGTTCCGAGTCAATCACCATCCCAGAAACTTGCACCTCTTTCTAGACATGGTACAAAAAGCAAATATGCTCATATGATGCTGGATATTTAGCTTTTACATTTGCTGTGAAGTTTGGGTCTTTTGAATGTTGGAACAAATCTCTGAAGCTTCCCAGTGCTCGAATTTTCCAAAATGCCTTTAAAGCGAGAGAGAAAGAGAGGAAAGAGATAGGAACACTGCCTTCTTCTAGTAACTTTCAATAATGATTAAACAAAATGATCCCCAAAACAAGCACCACTCAGTAGTCCCCAAAGGACCATAAAACCCCAGAGAACTGCATCAGTCCAGATTAAAATCAGAATGATGTCCATTATATTCCTTCAGTAGTGACGAGAAGACACTGGTAATAGATATCATAGCACCAATAAAATCTTGCAAAAGAACATGATTTAAATATGTCTGTTGGAGACACAGTATCATCACAGTAGCTCACACATTCAATTTTCCTGCTGTTGCCCTACCTAATCAAATTCTCATAGATGATCAGTCTTCCCAGCTTTTCTATTGCCTAAGAGAGAAGTCCTCAAGAATATGGTGTGTGACTTAAAGATATAAAGGCACCAATCACTGATAAACAAGTGTGCAGTATATTGTGGGTTCATTCATTAAGAACTGGCCCATGTGGACGTATATAAGTAGACGAAAAACCTCGAGGATATTAGAATCATATCCTGCTCTTGGCCAAAGTGAAACTGAGGCCAGATTACACAGCGTACTTCTCTTAAAGTGATAGCATGCTTCTATTCCTTAAAGGTATATTACAATAAAGAATGCCTTTGAAATAAAGTAGTACTTTGTTAAGCAATAATTTATTTAAATGACCATTACTTTTTTATCTTCAAGATCAAACAGGCTATAATGTAAAATTATTATACAAAGCACCTGGTTCAGCAAGTTTTATTTAAAATAACACCAAGAATTAAGAACAAGAGTCAGCCATTCAGCCCCTGGAACCTGTTTTCCCATTCAATAAGATCATGGCTGACCTGATTGCGGCCTCAACTCCAATTTGCTCTCTGCATCCCAGAACCATCAACTGCCTTCTGGATCATAAAATGTATCCAACTCAGCTTTCAATCGATCCAATGATTCAGCCTCCATTACTCTCTGGATAAGAGTTTGCACTACTGGCTTTTGCGACCAAGTAAACCTTTGATCTTTAATCTGGTGTTGTGAGACTTCTTACTGTGTTTACCCTAGTCCAATGCCAGCATCTCCACATCTGTACAGATAGAAAGGAATGAGTTCACAGGGGAAAGAACTGGCTGAAACAATGGGTCCCCCATAACCTGTTCATTGATTTTGGGAAGAATATAAAAGTGGGCTGTTTGGGGTTGGGGATTGAATTGGGAAGCTATGGATAGTTGAGCCCAAGAAATACTTGGGAGGGAAATTTAGTTTGGACAGAAGCACAATAGAGATGACATTGCATCTACTATCACATTTACAACTTATCTACTATTCAGTCCCATAATGGAACTGAATATCAGGCAGGCTGGATAATTTGCTGTCATAGCAAGACTTTCCCTGCATTATGACCTGCTCGAGTTGAGTTCAACTCAGTGAGCGGAATTTTCCAAAATCTGGCAAAGTGTCAGATTCAGACTGCCAATCAGTGCGCATTTTTCCAGATTCATACCTGAGCTTTCACTCCAGATGTTCTGGCACACAATGTCAAAGGACAGCTTCGGTGGGCAGTTCCAGAGTGCTCCATCACTGGAGTTTACCTCATGTTGTTTCTGTTTTTGTCCAATTGATAGAGATTAATTGATATGAAAAGTCAGCAACTCTATTATCATTGCAGCATGTGAGATGACCAGGATGGTAAGAAATTAGTTAGATTGACATTGGTCTTTTCTGATTTCAGCACTTTCTATGCCCCTGTGTAAATTTTTTAAAAAATCCCAAAAGATGTCTGAATGTCTTTATAACAAGAGATTAATATTTGTACCATATATTCAATGCATTTGTGAACAAGTTTAACGTGTGCTGGTTAAAGCAAAGTTGCAATCCTTGTTTAAAATATTTGACTCAAAATATATCATTTTCTTTGTCCATAACAAGTTTTTAATTAAATCATGCATTAAAAAAATCATTCACGGGGTGTAAGTATCAGTGACAAGGCCTTTGAGCCAGTGATGGCGGGCCTTTCTCTTGAACTGTTGCAAGCCATTTGGCGTAGGTCCACCCACGGTGCTGTTAGGGAGCAACTTTGACCCAGCTGGAGTGAAGAGCAGGCAATATAGTTCCAACATCAAATGGTGTGTGGTTTAGAAGGGAAATTGAACGTAATGATCTTCCCACTGCAATATCCAAATCACTCCCAATGGAAACAAAAATGACTGTGGTAGCATAATGTTCACCATGGCTTAATGGGAACACTGTCACTTGAGTTACAATGCTGTTCTGCAAAGTCTGTTCCAGAAAATTAACCACATGCTGTGCACTGTGTATTGAAGGAAGCGTGCACTGTCAGCAGCACTGATATTCAGATAAGAATCAAGATTCTCCCCAGAAAATTCTAAGTCCCCAATTCATGTGAAAACAGGAATAACTCCTGTTGGTACTTTTGGCATGATTTTCAGAATGATTCTTCCATACTCTGAGTCCCTAGCAGGATGCCATCAGAAAATCTGATGGTGGGGCCTATTCCTGCCTGAGAGGCTGGTACCATAGTGCTGAGTGGGCCACTGTGTATGCGCTGATTCTGATATCGGAGATGGATGCATACACGGTGGTCCCGCATTGCTAGCTTCTCGATTGCTGGCCAGCCGGATCACTGGTCAGACCTACAACCCCCATCATTGCTCCTCCCAACTCCTTCACCCTCCCAATCACTGGCTGGCCCCCCTGGCCCTCACCTGATGAAGGAGCAAACCCCGAAAGCTAGTGTGTTTACTATCAAATAAACCTGTTCGATTTTAACCTGGTGTTGTAAGACTTCTTACCGTGTTTACGCCAGGAGCTCTCCGGGTCAACTCTGATATCTATTCCCAGGCCTGTTCTCTCCAAACCCCACCCCCACCCCCACTCCCAGCAGTCTCAAACACCTGGCATGCCAGACCAGACCCCTCCCCTCCACCACCCCCAACACTGATGGCCATCCCACTCACTATTCTCCCTCCCTCTCCCATTGATCCTCTGGCAGACTGGGCCTCCGACTCCAACCGATCGCCCCTTATAAGCCCCGCATACTCTATAAACTCTGCCCTTTCAGGCCCCGCGTCCTTGAACATTGCCGGCCTCCTCCTTAGTCAGTGTCAGGGGACCAGGCTGGCACTGCCCAGGGGACACTCCCCCTAATGTCCTGGGGAGCCCGTTAATGATGTCTGTTTCCTCCAGCGGCACCGGCTACCTGTTCCCACTTCATGGGGAAGACTAATAAATCCCATTGGAGTGAACCATTCCTAGTGGAGGGGAAATGTTAGCAGGCACAGGCACATCAGCCTTGCGCCCTTTACTGGGATGTAAATGGGGATTTAAATACTGAAGACAGCTCTGTGCTGATTTCTGGCATAGAGCTAATGACACTAAAAATCTTTATCCTGAAGACACCCAGCAGGGTGCCTGCAAGACGGCCTCTGCTGATGTCTCTCAGATTGCTGTGCTACAAGAGCAGTGCAGTGGGTTAGAAGAATCGGCCCCAAACTGTTAAATGTTTGCAGCTAGAAGTAAAACTTTAAAAAAATGTATGATTGAACCAAGAACTGGGAGACACAGCGGCAAATAATTATCCCAATATCAAAGCAGCCTGGAGTACAAATTCATGGATGGGTTTAAGTTTCCAATGTGGCATGTAGTTCCACATGAACATTCCTTTCCAGAAAGGCACTGGTCTTCATATTGATCAAGGTGACCAGGCTTAAAACCACTTTTAGATCTTTTGGATATCTAACAAGAGAGCATGACTCTTGCTTGAGGACATCCTTCTGAAAATCAGGCTGCCTTGAATACAGAATGGTGTAAGCATCGTTATTCATGATAACCATGTCCAGATGTAGAGCTGTCATACCACTGATCCTTTGGGGGAAAGCTGAAAGTTGCAGGAAATTCACAAATTTTACAAAAGTCTATTTATCTCAAAGTGAAGTCAGGAGGATCAGGAGTACAACCTAAAAGCATTACTGTTGGCCTCCCGCTCATTCCAATCACAATTCCTATTCTCCAGCCTATCATAACTGCCCCTTTTTGCCACTTTAATTGCTCCCCTTTCCTCATGATTATACTCCCCTCCACGAGCTATTGCCTGAGAGGGCAACCATCCTCATTCCATCTTTAGGAAGATGGACTTCAAGAGGGTTGTGCCCCTTTGTATATTAATGGGGATGAAGTGAAATGGTCATCTATTTTTACAGATACACCAGAAAAAGTATCTTTTGCAGGTGTATCACAGCTTGGTATGGCTCTTGCTCTGACCAAGACCGTAAGAAACTACAAACTGTTGTGAAGGTACTCCAGTCCATCAGGCAAACTAACCTCCTATTCATTGACAGTATGTTTTGTCGATATAACAAGCAAGGAACTTTTCAATATATACCAAAACATGTGACAATAATAAGTCAAATATATATATCACACTTGGTATGGCTCCTGCTCTGCCTAAGAACACAAAAAAGTACAGAAGGTCATCAATGTAGCTCAGTTCATGATGCAAACCAGCCTAATATCCATTGACTCTGTCTATACTTCCTGTTCCCTCAGGAAAGCAGCCAGCACAATGAAGGACCTCATGCAATACTCTCTTCCAACAACTTCTATCAGGAAAAAGATACAAAAGTCTGAGGACACATTCCAACTGACTCAAGAACAGTTTCTTCCCTGCTGTCATCAAACTTTTGAATGGACCGACTTCATATTAAATTGATTGTTCTCTATACCCTAGCTACGACTGTAACACTACTTCCTGCACCCTCAGCTTTCCTTCTCCCCTATGTATTCTATGAATGGTATGCTTTGTCTTGTAGCGTGCAAGAAACAGTATTTTTCAATATATACCAAGACATGTGACAATAATAAGTCAAATATAATTACATTTTTTGTGGAATTGGCAAAATGGCTCCGGATGAACTATAGGCATCCGCAACTTGGCAGCAAAACACTAATAATGGCTGGTTTCCCATTTAGGCTGAGGTTTGGGCATTCAGCATCTAGTGCGAACCCTCACTATTTCAGGGCTGAATTAAATTCCATCCCCCTCCTGCCCGCTCTTCCCCTTCATTACCTGCTCATTTATCCCTTTGTTTCTTGTGGAACCTGCTGTGCTTTCTCTCATTACAATATCCTTCAAAACACTATTGGTTGGCTTTGCATCTACTGAGGTCACTGAAGTTGTTATTTATTCACAGCTTCATCCTTCTCATTTAAAAAGTTCTCTTTGCTGCTGCTTGTTTCCGTGCCTTCACCTTCCTTCATATCATTAATTTTCCCTCTGTATTTACAAAAAAAGCATGATGCAATGGTTCCTCAATTAGACAGTTCCACACCCAGCATGTCAAGCATAACACACCATTTCATTTTTGCATTGCAAATTCTACCTTACGCTGTTTGAATAAAGCAAAACATATAATTAATGCCACACTCCATAATGTCCATCATGTCGGAGTACCTGAACTAAACTTCTCTGTCCAATTACAAGTTGCTCATTCCATCAAAATCTTCAGTCAAAACAGATGTTGACTTGTTCACCATCAATCCCATTTATATAACAACCTTGGTTAAAAACTACAGTCAGCACTGGGAATAGAATATGGTAATAAAATCTTGTTTTACTATCCGACACAAAGATCAAACAATACTTAGATCTGATCTTAAACAAAATAGTTTCCTCAAGCAACTACTTGTGAATATTTGAGGCATACATGTTCAAACTCTGAGCTTATTGAGTTTGCTGATTGAATTTGGGGTGGTGATAGTGATCTGCAACTGATTGCTTCCTGGCCTTTTTGCTAAGATCAACTGGTGGATCAAATCTGAGTAGTGCCTGCTCTTGTCAGCTTGGATATCGTATGTCTCTCTCATCGGGGCCATGAACTGGATTCAGTTTGAATTTGAATTGTTTTTGGAGCAAGCAAGGAGATTGATTAAGGGCTTGCTATGTCCACGCTGCATACTGGCTTTATAACTCTGAAAAAGGAATAACATCTTTTAAAGAAGAGTTTATGCCAGCATCACTGACCTAGTATGATCGATTGACATTGAGGGGAGTCAGAAGTTTCCAAATACTGGTGTTGTATGAGGAAAATGTTCTACTCTTCAGAAATAATTTATTGACAGTAAAGCATTTCACAAAGACCTGCAGTTGTGAGAAACCCAACTCTGCCCAGGTTCGATTTGCAGTTTAGGTCAATGTCTGTGCAGAGACAGCACATTCTCCCCATGTCTGTATGGAATTCCTCTAGGTGCTCTGATTTTCTTCCACAGTCTGAAATATATGCTAGTTTGGTGCATTGGCCATGCTATATTTTCCTTCAATGTCCCCGAACAGGCACCAGAATTTGATAGCTAAAGGATTTTCACAGTAATTTCATTAACGCAAGCCTGCTTGTGATGCTAAGAAATAAACTTTAAACTTTCTTCTTTTTTGTTAAGGGGCCAGGCCTTCCTGTGGCATTTCTTTTATGCAAAAAGTCAGACAATATGCAATTTAAGACTTACAGGTGAGAATTAAAGGCTAGAGGGAAAGAAAGGAAACATAGTGAGAAAACAAAAGAAAACACAAGGATATGGATTTCACCAGCAATTCCATGTCCAATTTCCTTTGAGAGAAGTCAATTACATTGCAGTGCATCTGGAGTTACCTACACACCAGACAAGCTTGGGAGATTTTCTTCCTTAAAGGACATTAGCAAAACCAAATGGGTTTTTGCAACAGTCTCATGTTCACCATTACTGAGAATGGCTTTCATTCAATATGTTTTCATTTAATGAATTTACTAATGAATTGAAGTTAACTTACACTAACTGCCATGGAAAAAATTGAACATATGCCCCTGAGTTTAAGCCTCTGGATTATTCATCCACTGACATTATTAAGACATCACCATCTGCATGAATCCACATAATTATTTGGAAAGGGAAGGTTGAGTAATTAATTTCTGGCTGAAGGATCGCCTGTCACCTTCCTCCAAGCTGCATAATTGGGGGAGAAAAAATGAAGAATATGCCTTTGACATGGTTGACAAATGTTTTCAAATTAGTAAATCACTCTGCCTCATTAATAGCAGCAATATTGTCTCTCTATTCATTCTTGGAGCCACTACAGTGGCTCCAAGAATGCCAGCTCTTTGGAATACTTGTGTTGCAAATGTGAAGGAAACCCACTTTCATTCTTCAAACTTTGTTTGGTGTTATTCTTTGAATGCTCATCAAAGCCGAGAATGAATTAATGTCCGGCCATTGCAGAGCACATAAAATACTTAGCATTCTTTAAAAAGATGAAATTATTACTCATTCAAGGTGCAAATTTATTATGTCAATGAATGAAGCTAATTTAGGATCTACACCTGCTGCATATGTAATTTATATTGTCAGAGATCCTGGATGCTGGCAACTTTAGGCATTTTTAGTCGACTTGAGTACATACTAGCTAGACACCATGCATCCAATGTGAGACCTTTAATGACTTGTGTAGCAAAAGAACTTTTGCAATATCACAGTGATACTCATTCTGAAACAACAGACTGAATTTTCCAGCCCTTCCTGCTGGTGAAATCTTCCAGTCCCATCGATGGCGACTTCACATGTCAGATCTTCACAGGTATGTCTAGTGAATAATGCAAAATGCCATCGACATCTGTTGCACTGGAAGATCTCACTGCCAGCAAATGGTGAGTCACCTCCGCTACCAGAAAACAGACCATGCAGACCAATATTGACATTTTATATTCGTATAGTTTCACCTAAGTGGGTGGAACATTCTGGCCGTTCACCCTGGTGGAAATTTCTTGTTCCACTGCAGAGATCAAAGACTTAACTGAACACCAAATTTGCCATCCTTGCTTGCAGCTGGACATGAATGGCCGGAAAACTCTGGTCAGTGACTATCCCTTTAAATTTTGTCGCAATATAGACGCACTGAGAACTTTCTCTGGTGACCAGTGACAGTATTTTCAAAACTTTTACTCATCTTGAGTTAAAGTCATAGGGGGTCAATGAAAAAAGATGCTGTGTGAAGATTTCTGGCAAAGGATTTTTCAAAACACAATGATGATCAAAAATCATAACCTAGCTTAAATCAATACCCAAGTGAAATATTGTCAATGTTTTCAAGGTTTGAGAAATGAACCCAGTTATATGATTCAATTATGGATCTTATTGGCTGATGTATTCTGGTTCGACCTGTCAATTATTTAAATTCAATGAGGACCAAAACGTTTTCCAGAGATACTTAAGAAAGCTGAGTTTTTCAATCTCTTTGGAAACTTCCAAAGTTAGATTTGGCTAGTGGATTCTTGTGCGGATGAGAAATAAAAGAATAAAATTATTACTGTTTATGTAAGGTAATTAATTCAAAAGACAATAATTCAGCATACAAATTGCAACCATTCATTCTTCTTATGAAGAGCTGGATGGTATAATTTCAACTGTAACTATATGGGTCATAATACTGTTACTTATTTGGTCACTGTTTCTTTGTCATAGAATCCCTACAGTACAGAAAGAGACCATTGGCCCATTAATTTTGCACTGACCACAATCCCATCTAGGCCCTAACTCCATATCCCTACATATTTTACCCCCTAATCCCTCTAACCTATGCATCTCAGGACACTAAGGGCAATTTTTAGCATGGCCAATCAACTTAACTCACATATCTTTGGACTGTGGGAGAAAATTGGAGCACCTGGAGGAAACCCTTGCAGACACGAGGAGAATGTGCAAACTCCACACAGACAGTGACCAAAGCCAGGAATCAAACTCAGGTCCCTGGAGCTGTGAAGCAGTAGTGCTGACCACTGTGCAATGATGCCACCCTTTGTGTTCAACATATTTTGCTGACAGGTTATGAACCTAGAATGAGGGCAAGAGTTTGTTATGTTTCACCGATTTTCATATCTGGAACTAAAATCACCACAACAAACACCTGCATTCGACTATTAGCTCTAGCTTCAATGACATGAATGGTTTTAGATTCAGGTGTGTTCCTGCTAACCTCCCGTTCAGCACCATCCCTATTATTTTCCCCATCACTGGATCATTCCTAGTATGTTATTGGACTTCTGATGCTGTCACTGGTGCAGTATTTATTTGGAATAAGTGAAAGGCCTTACTTCCAACTGTGCTGAGAAAGGTTGGGACTCTTTGATCCCACCACTTTCAACGAAACGTCCCAGTGACATCACCAGTGCCAGTGACAGTACCAGTGGGAACCCGCAGTCGGACTGCACTGCTGATGGGACCAGAAAATCCCACCAGCATGAATGGCTAGAGAATTCTGGTCGTTGCCTGTGGCTGGGGGGAATGCAGAGATTATTCCATTCAGTAGATTCACGCAAGGTTTTATTTTTAGGTGTGCATTGTACAGGCTCCAATCCCCAACTGCCGGCAGCCTGTAAAGGCCCTACTGAGAACATGCCAAGGAAAATGGCGTGATAGTTCAGTCTAACTATTCACCTTCAATTCAATAATTTTGAGCAGCTTTGAAGTACTCACAATTTTTAGAGAAAGCAATGTGAGTTGGAAGTTGATTGACTTCCCATGCCATTCTTTAGCTGACCATCACTGCTACCTAACTGTAGTGATTATTTATAACTATATATATGGCATTGATCTTTATCAGTAAAATATGTTCTCACAGTTTTCGCGGTTTTGTCAAAAAGCAGAATTGTTAGGACATTATAATGAGTGACATCATGTCCACACTCTCAGTTAACACATTATATTTGGATAGGGAGAATTTGGTTACACCCAGAAAGTTATGAAACCTTCAAAACAAGTAGGCATAAACTTCCTCAATGAGACATTGGCCTGGATTTTCTACTTGCATTCTTGTTGGGCTGGTTCAGCAATGGGAGCAGAAGTTATCAGGAGAATTGTAAAGTCATCTTTTACATTAGCATTTCATGAATCATGAAACCCTACAGTGTAGAAAGATGCCCTTCGGCCCGTCGAGTCTGTACCAACCATAATCCCAACCAGGCCCTACACATTTACTCGCTAATCCCTCAACACTAAGGGGCAATTTTATCATGGCCAATCAACCTAACACGCGCATCTTTGGACTGTGGGAGGAAACCGGAGCATCCAAAGGGAACCCATGCAGACACGAGGAGGATGTGCAAACTCCACACAGACAGTGATCCAAGCCGGGAATCGAAACCAGGTCTCTAGAGCTGTGAAGCAGCAGAGCTAACCACTGTGCTACTGGGCCTCCAACGATGATTTCCCATCATTCAACATAAGAAACATCATTACAATAAATGACCACAGCATTATCTATCCCCAAGCCAGAATCATCCCCTTCTCCCTGTTTAAAAATCCTTCTACCATGGTGTGAAATACAGCTGGTCTCCAAAGGCATGCAGCTAGTGAGTAAACCTCCCAGTTGAGGGCAGTGCTCAGGAGCAAGTGGATTTTGCTTGGACACTTCCATCTGGTACTGACTGAGCACCAGAAAATGCAAGATGGTAGTGCTGCGGGAGTTCCAGGGTGAACTGATTTGCTCTCTCTCCATTTAAGCAGCCTTTAAAAATGATGCTCAGATCCTCAGCTAAGTTGCCACTTGATCAGGTGAATCAGAGAACCTAACACAACATAGAACACAAGAAAATCTCACCCCTTTTGCTAAAAAGTCTATCATGGTGGTCAATTGAGTTATAAAAAATGTGATAATGTATTGCAGAGCAAGATATATTTCTCAGAATTTTGGAATGCCTTTGCTTTATCAAGTAAATTGGGCACACTCAAAGGGAAAATGTATTGCAGACTGCAGTATTGCAGATCCTGTTCAATCTAGTTTGAAGTGTGGTAAGCACTATTATAAACTTTAACTTTAATACTTTGTGTTTGTTGAAGGTTAAAATGTTCTTCAAGGACTTTGTGACATTTTGCATTTCTGTTCTATCACAGGCAAGCACAGAGCAATCTTCTGCATCTTTATCCTCTGTTGACAGGTTTCATTCATCGGGCATTGGATTGGAAGCAAATGTACAAACAAAAAGGAACACTCTGCCTTCATCTTCCATTGTGAGATGACAAAAGGTGTTCCAAGTCCGCACTTTAACATTCAGATTCACTCATCTCTTTCATGGAGCAAATTATTAGACGCATTTACTATATGTGGACTTTTTGCATGCAAAAAAGTATTCGGAAAGAACCTTCAATTTGCTTCTCTGTTTGTAAGGCTTTTGAGTATACATTTCGATTTACTTAACAACGTAGTTGATTCTGAGACTAAGAGTTTTGAATCTTGATAAAGGAAATTATGATGGTATGAGGTTATGATGGATTAAGGATTGTTACTTAAAGAGATGACAGTGGAAAGGCATTGACAAACATTCAAAGAGCGCATGGATGAACTGCAACAAGCATTCATCCTTGTCAGGCACAAAGTAAAATAGAAAAAATGGCCAAACCATGGCTTACAAGGAAATTACAAATAACATCAGATCCATGAAAAGGCATTCAAATTGACCAGAAAAAAAAAACAACAGACCTGAGCATTGGAAGCAGTTTAGAATTCAGCAAAGGAAGATCAAGAGATTGATTAAGAAGGGGCAAATAGAGTATGAGAGTAAAATAACAGTGAACATAATAACTGACTGTAAATATTTCTAGGGATTGTCAAGAGAAAAAGATTGGTGAAGACAAATAGAGACCCCTTACAGTCAGAAGCAGGGCGATTTATAATGGGGAACAAAGGATTGGCTGACTAACTAAATGCATACTTTGGTTCTGTCTTCATAAAGAAGGAATCTGATAACATTCCAAAAATGTTGGGGGACACAGAGAGAGGGAAGAACTGAAGGAAGCCAGTAGTAGTTGAGAAATGGTATTGGGGAAATTGATGGGATTAAAGGCTAATAAATCCCCAGGGCTTTAACAGGAACAGCTGCAGTTTCTGAGATGTAGATACACCCACAGTGCTGTTAATGAGCTGATTCAGGATTTAGACCCAGCAACAGTGAAGGGACAATGATTTACTTTTAAGTCAGTGTGATAAGTGATTTGGAAAGAACTTCCAGGTGATGGTGTTCCCAAGTATCTGCTGCTCTCGTCCTTCTAGATGGCAGTGGTTGTGGGTTTGGAAGCTGTTGCCTAAGGAACCTTGGTGAATTCTTGCATTGCATCTTGTAGATGTTACACACAGCTGCCACTATCAGTGGTGGAGAGATTAACTGATTCTGGAAGAGATAGCAATCAAACAAGTCACCTTGCCTGGATGGTGTTGAGCTTGAAACTGCATTCATTTATGGAAGTGCAGAGTATTCTATAATACTCCTGATTGGTGTTTTGTAGACAGTATACAGGTTTTGGGGGTCAGGAGCTGAGTTCCTTGCCTCAGGATTCCTATTCTTTGACCTGTTCTGGTACACACTAGTTATATGGCTAATCTAGTTCAACTATTGACCTCTGGTAATCTCCAGAATGTTAATACTGAGGGACTCAGTGATGGCAATGCCATTGAATGTCAAAGTGCAATGGTTAGATCCTGTCTTGCTGGAGATGGTCATTGCCAGGTACTTGCATGGTTCATATGTTACATGCCACTTGTCAGCCCAAATCTGGAATTATTCAGGTGTTATAAAATATGGACATGAACTGCTTTAGAACCTGAGGATTTGCAAATGGTATTGAACATTGTGAAGTCATTAAGGAACATCCCCACTTCTGATCTGATGGTGGAAGGATGGCCATTGATGAAGCAGCTGAAGGTGGTTGGGCCTTGGACACCCCTCTTTAGAACTCTTGCATTGATGTCTGAAGATGAGGTGATCAACTTCCAACTACCACAACCATCTAGGATCCTTGATGCCATGTCAGTAAATTATTGCCTTGACATCAAGAACAGCCATTCCCGCCTCATCTCTGGTATTCAGCTCTTCCATCATGTTTGAACCAAAGCTATAATGAGATTAGGAACTGAGTGACTCTGAAGAAGCCAAACTGAGCATCCTTGAGCAGATTATTGCTGAGTAAATTCTGCTCGAAGACCCTTTCTCACATAGTTTTGAGTTATTCTATTGCTATATCAAAGTGCCAAATTGACGAATTCTGAAGTTCACCAGAACGCAGATACCTATTTTCAGCCAATCTGATTCACTTCACATGATCTCAAGAATGCTAAAATGCATTGGGCACTGCAAAGACAATGGACCTTGACATCATCCTGCCAGCAGTACCGGAGACACCAGAACTAGCCATGGCCCAAGCAGTTCCATTATAGTTACAACTCTGACATCTACCCAACAATGTGGAAACATGTGCGGCTGTGCCTGGTTCAAATAAAGCAAATCCAACCTGGTAAATTACTACCCTAACAATAAACTCTTGATCATCAATAAAGTAATGGAAAGTATCATTAACAATGCTATCAAGCAGCATCTATAATGTAATGACTTTGTAGGTAAAGGCAGTGGGCAGTCAAAGGGGTTGTCAGTCCTGATTGTCTGCCTTCCTTTTTCCATTTCCACTGCCAGGTATCCCTGGAAAGGGAGCATGTGGTACCCACTGGCACAATCCAAGTCTTCAGTGGTCATTACAGAGACTGGATGTTTTATTGAACCATTTAATTACATTTTTTTTGTTTTGATGCTTTATACTTCCTTTGACATTCTCTTTGATGCAGAATCCCTTTAAGGGGCTAAATTTTTATTTATTCCGCCAATGTAGTTTATTTAGTTTATTTTGTTACTCAAAAGTAGCACCACAATTGCCTGCATGTCAATGTTTAGTTTGGGTTCTGCAGGGCCACTGAATTCCTGACCTCATTAGAATCTTAGCTCAAACTTGAAACAAAGAAATGAACTCATGAGATGAGAGTGACTGTCTTTGAAATCCAGGTTTGAATGAGTGTGTCATCAAGAGGCCGTATCACAATTTAGTTCAATGGAAATCAGAGGGAAATCTCTTGACTGGTTGGAGTCAAACCTTATGTAAATGTAGATAGTTGTTATTTGATGTAAACCATATCAAAGTCAATACAAAACTGCAAAGCTCTTCAGGGTAGTGTCTTCAGCCCAACCATTCTCAGTTGTTTCTTCAATGACTTTCCTTCTGTTATAAGATCAAAGAGGAAATGTTCACTGATGTTGCACAATGTTCAGTACCATTTGCGACTGCTCAGATATTGAAGCAGTCCAAGTCCGTATAGAAAGCCTTGAATCACGTTCATGCTTGGGCTGATAAGTGGTAAATGACGTTTCCACTGCACAAGTGCCAGGCAATAAACCTCTGCAACAAAAGAGAATCTAACCACCTGCTCTTGACATTAAATGACATTACTATTGCTCATCCCCCACTATCAACACCCTGGGGATTATCATTGACCAGAAACTGAATTGGATTTGCTGTATAAATACTGTGGCTACAAGAGCAGGTCAGAATCTAGGAATAACTCACCTCCTGACTTCCTAAACCTGGCAAGTATCCACAAGGAAAAAATCAAGGGCGTGATAGAATACTCTCTACTTGTTTGGATGAGTGCAGTTTCAACACCACTTAAAAAATTTGACAGTATCAGAACAAAACAGTTTGCTTGGTTAACACTCCACCTGTCACTCCCACTGCCACTGATGCGTAGTGGTAGCTATATGTACTATCTACAAGATACAATGTGGCAAATTCCCAAACTCTTTTGACAGCACCTTGAAAATCTGTAACCTCTATCACCTAAAAATAGAAAGACAACTGATAGGTAGGAATACTGTCACCTGCAAGTTCCCCTCCAAGACATACACCATCCTACTTTGAACCACATCACTAGCGTTGGGTCAAAATTTTGGAATACTCTTGGAATACTCTTCCCAATAATATTGCAGATAAATGTATACCAGAGGACTACAGTAACACAGAATATGATTGACCAGAATGGATTGAAGCAACTTAAATGATGATGCAATACATCAATTTTTGCTTGCATACACAACAGTTCTGGGACTGAGCCCAAGAGGGACGAGAGGGATGGCAGTATGGTGGCACAGTGGTTAGCACTGCTACCTCACAGCATTAGAGATCAGGGTCCAATTCTGGCTTCAGATCACTGCCTGTGTGGAATTTGTACATTCTCCCTGTTTCTGCATGTGTTTTCTCTGTGCACTTCAATGTCCTCCTATAGTCCAAAGATGTGACAGTTAGGTTGATTGGCCATGCTAAATTGAGCCTAGTGTAAGGGAGATAAGCAGGGTAAATTTGTGGGGATATGGGGATAGGGCCTGTGTGTGTTTGTGGTTGGTGCAGAGTTGATGGGCAGAATGGTCTCCTTCTATGATTCTATGATTTGATGATTACCATAACAGCTTGCAAAGCTGAGCATGCAGAGCCTGACAAATCCCTAATCATCAATATGTACAGAGGGATATAAAAAAGGGAGGCATCTCATTGTTCCTTGTTCTGCAGTGGATGTTTACTTACATGTCAGAAGTTACATAATTTTCCCTGAGTGTCTGATCAGCACTCCAAATATGAAAAAAAAATACAAAGCAACCAACTGGGCTGGATATGGGAAAAGATTTTGAGTGTCATTTAGGAAACACATAACTCTTTAGTTTCCTGGTTGAGTCGACGTGGAGAAGTGGAAGGGAACGGCCACTTTCTAGGTTTGAGATAATAATGCCCTGATGAAAGAGGTCGCTTTTTTTCTCTGTGGTTTAAAGTAAAGAAATTGGAAAGCAAGGCTCTGTGTGGAAGAATTAGCTTTATGGGAATCATCCGGACAGTTGAAGAAGTAAATTTTTGACCTCATAGTTTAAAGTAATACTGTCCAGTTGTCCTGTGGAATGGAGGATTTGGCTTCTTTCAGATATTTGTAGAATGAGGAAACTGCTGGATTGTGGGAAGAAGTGATATTTTCACTGTGCTAGAAATCTAAAGACACAGAGTACACCTCTGAGGACTCAGATTTAAACAGACAGTGAAATTTGAATTCAGTAAAAATCTGGTTCAATTAATGTCCTTTAGGGAAGGAAATCTGCTTTCTTCTGTAACTCCCGATCTCCAATAATGTGGCTGAATCTGAAATAACTTAGCAAGCCGTAATTAGGGATGCAAAATAAATGCCTGTGCGGCCAATGATGTCCACCTCCCATGATGAATAGACAAAAAACATGAAGGTTTTTATTTATTGATTGATTCTTCATGTTGTTATTCACTTGTGCGTTGACTAGCAATCTGTAATGAGTCATAGGATCATAGGAGGTACACAGCATGGAAAAGGGCCCTTTGGCCCATCAAATCTGTATCCATTAAAGACAAACCACTTAACTATTCCAATCCCATTTTCCAGCACTTTGCACATAGCCTTGTATGCTTTGGCATTCTAAGTGCGCAACTAAATATTTCTTAAATGTTGCCCTCTGCCTTCACCACCCTTTCAGGCAATGAATTCCTGACTCCTACTGCCCCTTCCATAAAAACATTTTTCCTCACACCCCTTCTATCCTTATGATTTTGAAGCATTAGTTTAATAATTTTGTACTTCTATGCTTTTGCCAGTGTTGTTATTTATTCAATTCAAGTCTGAATCTTTGTAAATGTTAATGCATTACACCATAGCATTCTCAAGGCCGTGAGAGATGGGCAACAAATATTGACCTTGCCGGCAATGCTCACAATCCATGTGAGAATTTCAAAAAAATGTTACCAGCCAAAAAACCAGTAACTGGGAAAGAAGTACAACAAATCTGAGACATATATCTCCAAAAATGTTATTGCTGCCATCCAACTTCATTCCATGGGTTGCTGAAACATTGACAGGTAAAGAACAGGAAACCTATAATTTGTCCCTTTGGATTTTATTTTATTTATTACTTGAGTGTTCTTAAAAAAAAGTTTGTGTTTGTGGTTTAAGAAAGTGTAAGAAATTACACTTAAAAGTGATTAAAAAGATCTTTGTCTATGTGTGCTATTGACAATATTGCAGAGAGACCGAATCCCACCCATACAGTTCCTGAATAACAACATGTACTAGGTCAATTTTTCATTTTAGGTATCTTAAAAGTGAATGCTAAAGAAAATCTAATAAGTGGAAATGATGCAATTATAGTTTTCTCGGACCAAATTTTCCTCCAGTGTCACCAGTGGGATCTTTCAGCCCCAGTGATGATTTTTCCATAGCTCCCACCTCCTCCCAGCTCTGCCGTGGGTTCCCCAGTAGTGCGAGCAACTTAAAAAAGGCATTGGTATGGATGGGCGATTGGAAGATCCCACCTTTGGCCAATGGCAAACTATCTCCGATGTGGCTAAATATGCCATGGAGGGTACGGGAAATATTGTTCTCTGTTTATGTTTGCATGAATAAACGATGTATTTAGTTGTCCAGGTTAAGAGACAACTGCAATGCTCAGTGAATTTATTATCAATTCCTGATTACAGTTGCATATGGACATGTTAGGATAATGAATAAAGATGATCGTTAACTTTTAATGAAGCTTAACAAAAATTTAAGCGTTAGAAAGGTCAAAGTATGAAAATTAAATTGTAATTCCTGCTGCGGTCAAACATTTAATTCACTTTGTTCTGCAAGATCAAGGATGCTGGAACATGTGAAACTATAGTTAAAAACAGTTAAAAACTTCTGATGCTGGTATGAAAAATTAAGTTACAATAATTATGGAAATTAAGTTATGACAAACAACTCTGTCAGGCAATGGAAAATGCTTATCAGCAAACAGGGCACCCAGTGAGGCTAGTGCTTATGTACTCAGGATAAGTGTCTAATCTAAACCTTGTGTTAGTTTCATATACTCTTGGTCCCAGCTTTGACTAAAGAATGAAAATAAGATCCTTTCAATCACAAAATTCCAAAGATCAAGATACAGTGAACTATAACTGTTATATTTTCTGCATGCGTCAGCAGAACACATTTCAACACTTTGTGCTGTGTTGTGTTCTCACTTGTGCACAAGTAATTAAAGCTTGGAAGCCTAAGTACTCCTAGTGCCGAGTGTTGTTTGGACCCAGATCAATGACACAAGAACATTTGGGACAAATACATCACAGGGGTATGAAGATGGCTGGAGCACTTTGACTAATGGTTCTCAATCAGTTTGTAGGAATAATTGTCTGATCTTGATGAAGAAATGATTGATAAGTTAAGTTCCTTAAAGATTTATTTAGTGTTCAGGTCTAATAGTGAAACAGTTGTTTTCAACATTGACAAGTAGAATAAGTTAAAATAATAACTAAGGAAAGTAAACTGAAGATAATGGAGATTTGACAAAGAATCTGGAAAATAGGTTGCATGATCCAGTGAGTGGCAATTTCCAGAATCCCATTTGTGAAGATTAATTGATGGAAAATAACAAGTAATGCCAATGCGATTTCACAAAGTGTGCTCCTGCTAAGTGTTACATCCTACTGGAAGCAGTAGTTCATGGCAAAGGTTGTAGGAATCAAGCAAGTGAGTTCAGAACAAGAGTCCAACAAAATTGTGAGGTGTTAATTCAGTGATTTAGATTGTCAAGGATATAGGAAACCTAAAGCAATATTATATAGAAATGCAATGTAAACATGCGTCAAATATCTTGACATTTTAATGGAGATAGTACCCCATTGAACAGTCATTTCTGATCATTAATATAAACTTACAACCATGGGATTCATTTGAGCTAAAATAAGCAAAGCAGATGCCCAACAGATTCAAATGAATCTCATTATGAAGGAGTTTCTAAGTAACAGCTAGCTATTACAGATGCACAGTAACTCCTATGCATAGAGATTCTAAGCCTTTTTGCTAAGTTACAACAATTATTACACTTGCAAAGCACTTAATTGTCTGTAATGTGTGTTGAGACATTTATAAATGCCAAACTTACTTTATTTTATATCATGAACTTGATGAAGTGCGCATGATTACTGTCAGTATACAAGCTATTATAAGGTCAGCTTTTCTTCATTTTGAACTCAGTCAACACTTATTTCTTAGATCTAAAGCTGAGAAAAAATGTAGGGTGAAGGTAGATTTCCACTTCTGTATTGTTGAGATACTTGAATGAGAGCTTCTCTGAAATAGGGGTAGCCCAGGATTGAAGCATCTACCATGTGTAAGCATTGACAAATTATAGAAATCAAATGAGAGGGAGATCCAGATCCAATACCTCAACTTCTTAAGATCTGTTATTGCTTAGCACCCCACTGAGGTTCAGCTGCAGCTGGTGGATCTTATTGCTTGTTGTAATCTCTTAGTCAGAGGATTTTAAGAGGATTGCTCTGTGAATTGTTCTGAATTAACTTACTTGATTCTTAACAGCCTTGCTATGAACCAATGCTCCTAACAAGGGGTAACACTTAGAGAGAGCAAACTTGGTGATATTATAGGGACATGATTTGTTATTTTTCATCCACAAATGAGATTCCGGAAAGTCTCACTTACTGGATTGCAAGAATAAGGCAATAGAAATAGCAGAGAGTGCATTGATTCTGCATCCCTTCCAATTGAAGTTTGAGCCAAATTTTGTATTTTTGCTCCTGCCTGATATAGCAATCTATGCATAGGCGCAAAATTATAATAATTATCCTGCAGAAATGAGCTAAGCACGGCTTAGTGCCACAGACAGGAAAGAAGAGCTAATTGAGTGGCCAATCTGTCCATTATTGGTGCAATTTGTTTTTTGAAAAATGGTAGACTTGTGTGTTACCAAACACCTGTTGGTGCACAGTTGACTTAAAAATCAACAGCAATAGTATTTCATTCATTAAAAAAAGGATTATTTATTCACACACTCACCCCAACAAACCAAAATGCTCTGTCAGTCAAGCAACTTAGTACACTTTACAAATATTAACCCAAGGCAATAGCTAATGGCTCATGGGTCTTTGATATGCTGGAATTTTACCGCCTCGTGAGATCCCACCCAAAGCTGATGGAGAATGTCATTCTGCGAGCCTCGCCTGCTCCGATTCTGAGACTGAGGTGATGGTAAAATTCCAGCCATGCCTCTGAAATTGTAGTTCCGTTAAGTCCAGATGGCAAAATGATGATTGCTCAGCATACCATGTAGACGGGTACTTGAGACTGTTGTAACGGCAAGTCCAATTTTTTTACAGGTTAACTTGAAGATTTTGGAATCAGGCTTTTAAAACAACTTTTAAGCCTGACAGTTATTGAAAAGTAGCACAGCAATTCTCTATAGTTCTGGTCAGGATGGTATTATTCAACAGTCTTTATTGGGTTTTTTTGTGTTTTGTGATCAGATGATTTCAGTATTAGAGGACCAGTTTCAATCACATGATTAACAGCCAGTAACATGCAATAGAAGATAGATAGGGATCTTTAAGAATCAGAGTATAGGTTTCTGTCCATTGGTCAGAAGATTCAATTGGTATTCAATCAGAAATAAAGTCTTTCAGACTTGTGAATAACTGATCTTGGCAGCTTTTCTTTGTGAAATGGACAAATGGTTTAGGCGTCCATTACTTCTGTGTTTTGGACTAACCTTTGACAAAAATAGGTATGAAATTCCATAAATGAGTGTTGTGAGACATGTCCATACAAGCACTTCACCTCACCTCTCTCAATCACCCTTCACCAATCCCTGTCCCATATACTATAATTTAATTCAGAACTCTCCCATGGCTTTTATAGTCTGTGTTGAATTTGTATAGGTCACCTGGCTATTTTAACAGATCATCAGAGCCCATTTGGGAGATAGCAGTTTAAAAAATTGCAATTTTTTATGTCTGCACTAGCAAGATTAGAGACTGTATCCTGCCTTATGCTTGGAAATATATTGTATCAAGTTCAAAATAGTTGATATTACAATGTTGTAATTCTAAGGACAAAATTAATATTAATGGATGCTTGACAGAGCCAAATATTGATGAAAAAAGTGACATGTTGCTGGGGCTTTTCATCTGGACAAATGCAAGAATGCTAAATTTCAAAATGATCACAAAAACTTATACTGCAGGAGAAAAGAGTGCTAATTAGTTGGCAAGGGGAGACAATGGAAATGGCCTAGTGGTATTTTCTCCACACTATTACATCAGAAACTCAGCTAATGTTCTGGTTAGAATCCCACACTTCAATAAAAAAAAAACAGATCTGGAATGAAGAATTTACCGATGACCATGAATCCATGGTCGATCGTTAGAAAAATCCATCTGGTTCGTTAATGCCTCCTAGGGAAGGAAATCTGCCATGCTTACCTGATCTGGCCTATGTGTGACTCCAGAGCCACAGCAATGTGGTCAACTCTCAACTGTCCCTGACGCTCAGCCGGACACTCAGTTCAAGGACAACTAAGAAGGGATATTAAATGCCGGCCAGTCAGTGATGCACACCTCCCATCAATGAATAAAACAAGTTGACTCTGATTGGCCTAAGTGTTTCCATACAGAGAGTATTGGGAAAATTTTGGCACCCAAAGCTTCTGGGTAATTCCAAAAAGATGCTAAGCCTGAACTTATTCATTTTGTCTCCAAAGAATGGCTTTCTGCATATGTATGCTTGTTACTTCTGGCAAGATAAATGAACCATGTTGCATGTTTGACTAATTATCTTAAATGATAATTAATGTGGGTTTTAGCTCACTCAGTAACATGACTCATTTACCAAAGTTCATCAACTTGAAATGTTAACTCTGTTTCTTTCTCCACAGATGCTGACTGATCTCCTGAGTATTGCTGCATTTTCATACATGAAATAGATAACCTACTGAATAACCAGGGGCTGTCTGATATGCTATTAATTTCCAACATTAAATTTGTGATAATCCTCATAACTTGCATGGAGAATCACTGATCGTCCCCTTTGTAGGACTCATTGAATACAAGCTCCCTGAGGAATGGTAATTAACTAACCAGATGGAGCTCGTATACCAAGCCCTGAATAAAAAAGCAGGTCCATAAGTGACTCCGTTATTGTATTGCCCTGGTAGAAGCCTGTTGTGTCCACCAACCCTCGTGTTTTTTTTTTATTTTGTGCAATAAAGCACTATTCCTTTATAAATTAGTTATGGACAGACTTAAAAATGGTGCCCTAATTTCAAGAAGTGCTGCGCTGGCTGGTTCAAAAGTGCTTTTGTACATCCTGAAGTCATGACTAGTGCTATGAAATACAAATATTTATTCATTTTACTCTCTTATTGAATATGGTTACCAAATGTTGTTATAATAAAGAACATTAATCTCTACTTTTAACACCTGAAGTAGAAGGAAAAACAGCACTAAATCAACCTGTACAGAGTTCCTTCACAAAGACGCAATTACGGATCTCGAGAGATGCAGTCAAACTTTTGTCCTTGTGAAGAGATTAGGTTAGAAGAGTAAAGCTTAGAAATAATGCTGTGCGGAGATAGACTATGAACACTTAACATATTTATAAGCCATGCCTTTGACCACTATTTTAATGCAGGCATTAATCTTGGCTACATTTTATTGATACAAATGAGATATAATGACAGATATTAATGTTGCTGACTTCCAGACATGCATTATGCTTGGAAGGTTTTACAAGCTGCACAAACTCGATACTAATAAAACAATACTTTATTCCAAATAGTTTGCTTGACTAACATATGAACAATGCATTATTCCTGACTAAAACAAAAAAGAAATTAGTTTAGTTTTTATATTGATGGGCAGAGAGCCTTCTTCGCAGATTTCATACAGATTGCCAAAAGATAGTTGTGAGCTATTATATGAAAAAGAAGTAAGGTCGGTTCAGCTCAGCACATTGAACATTTAGTATGCAAAATAATTTTTTGTATTATTCAGCTGTCACTTTGGGCAAGATTCTAAATGAACCCACCTGGCAGCAAACTGCTGAAATTAGATTGGTTTCCTAATTTTACTTTGCACAGAAGTCAATGGAAATTAAAACCTGGAATGAGAAGTGAGGATAAAAAGAGGCAGGTGATCCAATCCTGTCAGTTCGCTGCCAGTGAATTAGGTTAAAATGGGCTGTGTTTTGTTTCTTGATTTTTTTTTGCCATTAATAAATAGAATAGCACAGTGGTTTCAGCTATTAAAGGCTTCCATCGTTCAATTTAGTATCAGCTTTGAAGACTAGGGATTTTACAAGTAACATTATTACGATTATACTATAAGCCGACTTAGGACACTAATAAATGAACTAAACTAAACTAATTCCAGAAGCACACCATCAAAGGTTCCTCTAGATTGCTGATCCCAGCTCACAAGATACCTTCAGGTTCTGTACTTACAATGAAGTGAAATCATGCTAAGGCTCTCTGAACTTATTGCTGAGGTACATGGTTTTACCTGTGCCCCAAAAGCTCTGTATGTGTGAACATTGAAACCTTAGTGAGGTTAATTCTCAATGATGATCTGGGTAAATTGTTCATGATGCAAGGCATTCAAACACGAAGGGGTGAATTGCACATCGGGTTAGCAGTAAACTTATGTGATCAATTAATTTACGCACTGAGTTGAACAGCTGGGCCTGATGTTTAATTGGCTTCATGGAACTTACTATTGAAAGTAAAATGAGAATGCTTGTGATGATTGAGGGATCTGTACCAATCTTAAGTAAAGATGGCAGCACTTGCTGTTTTTCTATTATTGCTAGACTATTAATCCAGAAACTCAGCTAATGTTCTGGGGACCTGTTTGAAATCCCAACACGGCAGATGGTGGAATTTGAATTCAATAAAAAAAAAATCTGGAATGAAGAATCTATTAGTGATCATGAAACTGTAGTCAATTGTTAGGAAAAAAAAACATCTGATTCACTAGTGTCTTTTAGGGAAGGAAATCTGCTATCCTTACTTAGTCTGACCTACATGTAACACCAGAGCCACAGCAATGTGGTTGACTCTCAATTGCCCCCTGAAATGGCCTCGCAAGCCATTCAGTTTCAAGAGCAACCAGGGATTGGCAATAAGTGCTGGCAAGCCAGTGACACCTTGTCCCATGAATGAGTATAAGAAAAAAGCTGTCAGTGGAATAAAGTTTGTTCATAGTACTTTGGTTGGGAGTTAATGACATTTGTACATAGAATCTATAGAATCTTGCAGTGCAGAATGCCATTCAACCCATCGAGTCCGCACCAACCACAATCTCGCCCAGGTTCTATCCCCATAATCTCATGCATTTATCCTTGATAGTCCCCCTGACATTAGGGGACAATTTAGCGCGGCCAATCCACCTAACCTGCACAACTTTGGGAGTGCAGGAGGAAACCAGAGCATCTAGAGGAAAACCATGCAGATATGGGGAGAATGTGCAAACTCCAAACAGACAGTGAACCAAGCTGGGAACCAAACCTGAGTCCCTTGTGCTGTGAGGCAGCTATCCTAATAACTGTGCCACCACGCCATATACTTTAGAGTTTTGATCTCCATGTTAAATGTTTAATCTATCACATCGGGATAGTTGCTGCTTAGATTGGACCTTGGATGAGGAGCAATATGACCTGCATGAGGACTAGTCAGTGTGCTGCTGACAGACTTTGGCTGCACACCAGACAGGGTACTAGCAGAGAGCAAAACTCTCTCAACAAGAACCAGAAGAGAGGTACAGATTGCAGGATGCACAGTGTATACAGGCAGAGGCTTAGTTTCCTTGTCATTTCTGAAGAGCAGTGATTCAAGATGCTTAAGTTCTTGAATCAAATGGTGGCAGACATCTACAGTCTCCAAAAGAAAGGGCTGCCACTTACAAGAGCTGATAACAATACATTATCAACAGCTGACAAAATTGCCACCATCCTACACCATGTCGCCTCTGAATTCTTCAAAGAATCTGCTATAACTTGTTAGGAAACCCACTTTTATATCCACGTATATCCAGATATTCAGATATCCATTTATATTACACTAAATGCCATTAGCCCCCACTTTCGTTATCAACTGAGAAATATGCAACAGGTTCTCATAGAATTTTAGATTCCCACAGTGCTGAAGGAGGCCATTTGACCTATCAAGCCTGCACAGACAACAATCCCACCTATGCCCTATCCCTGTAACCCCACATATTTACCCTGCTGAAGCCCGATACTAAGCGGCAATTTTGCATGACCAATCCACCTAACCTGCACATCTTTAACTGTGGGAGGAAACCGGAGTACCCGGAGGAAGTTCACGCTGACAGTCCAACTGAGGCTGGAATTGAATCTGGGCCCCTGACATTGTGAGGCAGTAATACTAACCACTGTGCAACCGTTCCACCCACTCCATCACGTTCTGTTTTCTCATCTTCTCCAAAGAGGGAAAAGCAGACTTATGAATGAGTAGAATGGTCTGTGTGTACCCAATGGACACACATTGTGTGTCTATCCATTGTTTTGTCATAATTATTGAAGAGGGGCATGAAATTGCACAAAGATGAGGGTGAGTGATGGTGATAGATGGGCAGCTGAGAACATGGGCTGATATAAAAGGTGTAAGGTGAATGGCTGTGAGCAGTGAAGTGATGGAGGAAACTTGACAGACAGTTTGAGGAGATGCGATGATGCATACAGGTGGATACAGTGAATGTGGCATGAGACTCACCTCTCCCGGCATGTTGAGGTATCAAACCTAGAATCTTTGTGACTACAGGCATGTGGCTTCCCTACCTCTGAAGCAGAAACCCCCATCTCAGAACTTGTTGGCCTGGAAGGTAAATTTGTAATGCAACCAAGTAGTTTGATTATCAACTTGTAAATCCTTCTAATGAACTTATGGTAGGTGGTAAGAGTTTCAAGGGACTGTTAGAGAGAGAGGACATTAAACTGATTACTGCATTGGATCTAGGGACATACCAATACACTCTTGGCGCTGGTCTTGACAACATCTAATCTCTTGTCTTGGTTTGGTTTCAGCTATAGACCTCTTCCTCCAGCCAATGCAGATTCTGTCTCTTCACATTCTCCAGCAGCAAACTGAAGGAGGTGTCAATAAAACAGGCCACAACCTTTGCCTATCTCAACCCTCATCAATGCCTGATGTCCTCCTCTATTCTTTCCAACTCCAATCTGCCAACTCTTTGGATCCAATCTTTGGATTGTCACTTTAAATACTGCAG
The DNA here is from genome assembly GCA_024679065.1 of Sphyrna mokarran. Lineage (NCBI taxonomy): Eukaryota > Metazoa > Chordata > Chondrichthyes > Carcharhiniformes > Carcharhinidae > Sphyrna > Sphyrna mokarran. The sequence goes on along the minus strand of JAGIQG010000010.1, from coordinate 17,623,653 downwards.
TTGAGATCACATCACGGCTGCTGCTGCTGATTGGACAGGAAACTCAAAAGTAAACTGATAATGTTGTGGCTGAGTGAGGATGATAAACAGAATTTATTTCCAGGTGTCCCATGTAACATTACTCTCCCAACCCCCTGCTCCCAACACATCTCAAAATTAATATAAATATCCAAACTCATTTTAAGCCAGGAATCAGGAAGGAAGGCAGATTGCTTTCCTTTTTTTAAAAAAAACTGGTTCCCTAATGGAAGGAAAATGATTAAAGCAGACAACATAAAAAAGCTCAAGAAGGAAATAAGATGTGACTCTGGAGAAAGAGAATTTAGGAATATGGTAAATATGCAGATATGTGAAGTTAAAATTCATTAATTGGAGTTCACTAATGGCTTTTTCTGATCCTACACAATTCTTATGTACTTTTTTTCAAATTCATTTGTGAGACAATGGGTGTCACTGAATGGTCGGCGTTTATTCCCATCCCTAGTTGCGCGAAGACAGTTGAGAGTCAACCAGATTGCTGTGGGTCTGAAGTCAAATGTAGGCCAGATCAGGTAAGGACGACAGATTTCCTTCCATAAAGGACATTAGTGAACCAGAAAGGAAATTGGTGAGTATTAACTTAATTTCTTGAATTTGCAGGTAGCTTATAATCATAACTGATACTTCATAACCATTTCAAAAAGCTTGTTAGTATTCCTTGCATGTGAAGCTGCTAACTTGCATTGTGTGTTTATTTTTTTTATTCAGTACTGAAATTCTGTAGTGTGACTGTATGTTCCTAATCTGCTGTGTAATTTTAACTTAGTTATAACGGAACTTGGTCATAAGAGCAAAGGAAAATTGAGGCACTTGCACCAACACCGGAGGAACAGCATAAACACATTTCATTATAAATGAAGGGAGCTGCACTCAAAGAATACCAATGCAATTCTAATTGAATATTGGATACAGTCACTGTAGCTTTGTCATTTATCAGTACATTAACATTCAAAAATTATCCAGGAGAATGGCATTAAAGTACATCGCTAGACATTTTATGGTTTTTAAAACTGATGTACATTACTTCATGGTACCATGACAAACAAGGATTTTAGAAATAAATTCTATGAAATAATTAAAAACAATAATTCTAATTTCTAATCAAACCATCCCTATTTTCAGATAAAAAAATGCAGGTGCCTAATGGAATGAATATGGAAGATGTTTTGCCACATGTGCCACAGCAGAATTGTGCCATCCACATTGTTGGGTTGAGCTCCTCAATAAATGTCCAAGGCAGGTGCTGGAATAATTCAACAAGTTCATTCAAATATTTAAACAAGGGCCCTATATTGGTTGTAGCACTCTTTTGTGAGATTGGCTCTCAGTAAAAGTAGCAATTAATAGGTTGTTCTAATCAACAGCCAGTGCAGATACATCGAGCTTTTTTGTGTGTTGTATCAATTCTGTGGGCAGAATTTTCCTGTCCTGCCCACCACAGAAATTGTAGTGGCCGGGGGGATGGGAGGCAGTGGGGTGGACTACGCAAAGTCGTGTTGACCTCAAACAGGGTTTTCCAGTCTTGGGTTGAGCGTGGTCAGAAAATCCCACTTCCATGCAATTCCCATGGTGTTGAGAGAACAAATTTTTGTTTTACATTGATGCTATAAAGGCTGTGCTTGATTGAAACATGTGGTTGTAAAGCAGTTTTCTCAGGTTTTCAAAGTCCCGTTTACCTATTTGTCACTTTCAGAAGCATTTTCAAGACTTGCCAGCATTATGTTATGGCTTGTTGGTTCTATATCTCTTGGAGACATGAAGAATGAGTACGGAGGATGCATGTGAGCATAGAAGGAGCATGGTAATGGGTAGGAGCAGTGAGGGCTAGGGGGCCTAACAACCATGCACAGGGCTACAATAAAGTACTAACTGACTGAGACAAGCCTCCTAATAAGCCGTTACCTCTTCAGGCATGTTGAAGGAGGTACTCTTGGAATCTGTTGACTATTAAATCTGGAGATTACCACTCAGGCCAGGAAATGTCCTGACCCATGGCTCCAAACTGGATAGGAGAAGTCTAGCCTAATATGTTAATTCAGGGACATATGGATTAAAAAGATACTGTAAGAAATCTCACAACACCAGGTTAAAGTCCGACAGGTTTATTTGGTAGCAAAAGCCTCTAGCTTTCAGAGTGCTGCCCCTTCGTCAGGTGATGGGAGTTCTATTCATAAACAGGATACATAAAGAGACAAACTCAATTTACAAAATAGTGATTGAAATTTGAGTCTTTACAAGTAATCATGTCTTAAATCATGTCATGTACAGACAATGTGAGTGGAGAGAGTGTTAAGCACAGATTAAAAAGATGCGTATTGTCTCCAGACAGAACAGTTAGTAAGATTTTGCAAGCCCAGGCAAGTAGTGGTGGTTACAGTTAGTGTGACATGAACCCAAGATTCCGTTTGAAGCCATCCTCATGTATACGAAACTTGGCTATCAGTCTCCGCTCAGTGATTCTGCATTGTCATGTGTCGTGAAGGCTGCCTTGGAGCATGCTTACGTGAAGATCAGAGGCCGAATGCCCGTGACTGCTGAAGCGTTCCGCAGCAGGAAGAGAACTCTCTTGCCTGGTGATTGTCGAATAGTGTTCGTTCATCTGTGTCGTAGCATCTGCATGGTCTCCCCAATGTACAATGTCTCGGGACATCCTTTCATGAGCATATCAGGCGTGGTACATTGAGAAGACTATGCAGACCTTATGACAACAGATGAACGAACACCATTCGACCTGTGTGGCAGAGGGGTTGGAGGGGAGGTGTAATAAGGAGGCCAGTAAAGTTTTAGGATTGGGGCAATATCTTAGGGAGCTGGGGCGGAAGTATTATCTGACCAGAGAGCAATGCAGGAGGGGAGCAGCATTCTATCATCTCTTTTCTACGCATGCGCAGTTGGAGGCACTGATTGAAGCTGCAGGAGTTTGGGCATATTAAGTCATGCCCACAGGCTTGTGCAGCCCAATTCAGACTCGCTGAATTTTTTTTTGGGCAGAGAGCATATGGGAGCACCTGGGAACAGGTCTAAAAGTATCTGTAAAATGTATCTAAAAGTATTTAGTAAAAGTATCTAAAATACTCCCAGTTTGAAGTCTACCCAGCACTTAGAATTAAAATGGTAAAATAGGGACCATGACTTTTATAGCTTTTTCCCAATGGAAGGAGTGAAAGAGAGTGTGTCAGGGATGTGTAGGGTCTTTGATTATGCTGGCTGCTTTTCTGCACATTCCTCATGTACTTACATACTTACTCTTTCACTGCATCATGCTACTCTCACGATAGCAATTTCTGTATTCCAACTAACTCTCAGGGTAATTCATGCTGAACTTCTTATTGGATTTAATAGTGACTTTCTTATATTCATGAGCTGACTGCACATGCAGTGAACTTGGCTATTGCTCCTTCTAATATCATGGATTTATCACCACTTCAGTTTCCATTACATGGTTTAATTGACTCTCATTGGCAGATACCAAGGTAATCAAGGAATATGGGAATAAGGTGGTATTCTGCAGTTGAAGCAGAAATCACTCTCAATTTGATTGAATGATGGAGCAGAATTGAGAGACCATTTAGCCTATATTCCTGCTGCTATTACTTATGTGTGCATGTTCTTAAATGGATGCTTATTGCATGACCTCCTGCCAGTTGTTATACAGTTCCTGGGCAGTTCGGATTCTCCACTTGTGGCACTGATTATCTGCAAAGGGCCATACCTTTAATGTCCTCCTGCTCACTGTCACAAAAGAGCAGTGAAAGCTAAAATGTTCCCTCTTCCTGTGTTAATGACATTGTAATGATAAACTGAGAGGAAAGCTACTGTGTGAAAGAATAGACTGACAATATGTTTTGCCTCATTATATTTTCCATGCACCTTTGTGTCAAAGGAAAAGTAGTTTGCAAATTGGGAACTCAGACACAATTCTATTACTTCAATCAGAGAATATAAATTGACTGAAGTGGGTTAGTTTCCAATATGATATTGAAATAACATCAATAAATGCAAACTAATGGAAAGGAGTTAAAGCTTATATTAATATTTCAAAAGCAATTTGAACAAAATCAGCATTTAAATGTATTTACTAATCTATAAAATCATTTATTAATAATGGAATAAATTCACTGTGTATTGACAAATTCCAAAGCTTTGAACCAGTGTTCAGTAGTTACATACAAAAGCGCATTTATATAACATTTAATATGTCATCAGCAGGGTCCTGGGATTTTGTTTTGTGCCTTAGCTTCTAACTGAAAAATGAAACAACCTATTATTTGTAAATTAGAAGAATATTAACATAGAGACATAGCAAATAGGAGGAGGAGTACACCATTAGGCCCATCAGTCCCGTTCCATCATTGACTGCGATCCTCTTCCATAATGTCACACTCCCGTGTTCTCCCCATACCCTTTGAAGCCTTTTATGTCTAGAAATCTATTTTATTAATTCATTCATGAGAAATAAGCATCACTGGTTGGCCAGCATTTATTGCCCATCTCTAGTTGCCCTTGTTCAGAGGGTAGTTGAGAGTCAACCAAATTGCTGTATGCGTGGAATCACATGTAGGCCAAATCAGGTAAAGGTGGCATATTTCCTTTCCTGAAGGGCATTAGTGAACCAAATGGTTTTTTTGACAATCAACAATGGTTTCTCGTCATCAGTAGATTTTTAATTCCAGATTTTCTTATTGAATTCAAATTCTACTATTTGCTATATTGGGATTCGAACCCATGTCCCCAAAAAATTAGCTGAGTTTATAGATTAAGGTCTGGTGATAATAGCACTCGCCAATTGTCTCCTCTATTTATTTTGTACTTTTAGTGACTCGTCCTCCACAGCCATCTGTATTGGAGAATTCCACAGGTCTACCACTCTCTGAGGGGAGAAATTTCTCCTCATCTCAGTCCTAATGGCCCACCCATATACCAAGACCATGCCACTTGTCTTAGAGTCGTTGGCCAGGGGAAACATCATCCCTGTATCTAGACTGTCCAGCTATGTCAGAATTTCATATGTCTGACCAATATTCCAGAAAAAATATGTGCAACTAAATAAAAAATATATTTTAAGTTGCTAAAAATATTTTAAATGGATTAAATTTGAAACACAATGGCGTGTAAATTTTGAGTGCATCCCTTGCAAATAATTGTTCATTTTTGCAGACAGTCTTTGGAATTTTTTGATATGAGAGGCATAATTTTAACTCCCGGCTGGAAATCTCTGGCAAGGGGTAACAATTTGGTGCAGTGATTCTGGTTGGAATCTGCCTCTGTTTCCTTGTATGTCCTGGCAACAAAGAGAAAGCTACCAACAATAAAATAATTCTAGGGATGACATGCAGAAGGGACAAATGTCTGTTGAAGTGGACGTGAAGGGTAGACTGAAGGAGCATTTGGTTGCCCCTTAGCCCCAAAAATAAAAGTTTGTTTTTCACTTATTTGAGAGGGTTCTGTAGGCTTTCTGAAAGTTTAAATCAATGAGGTAGTGGAGGGGGCTCCTCATTCAGAAGAAAGTTGAATTTATGAGTCTGACACTTGCCAAACCCAATGGGAGTTCCATGGAGTGACAAAACCAGTGGCTCTGAAATAGAGAATGAATGGGAGAAGAGAAGATGAAGTCACACAACGTGAATTGCTCTCCTGCCCCTTTGCCACTGATCAAGAAGATGAAACATTTTCCTCACTTGTGTTGCCAGTCTTGCAAAGTGGATAGCACTCCAGCTGTTGAGTCAACAAGGAAATTGGCTGAAGAAAGTTATGTCTTCAGCGCATTATCTAAACTGTTTCTTTAGTGCAGAATGAAGGAAATGCAAAATTGTCAGGAATGTGACCTTTCTGATGAGACATCAAACTGAGACTGCCTGATCACCCAGCTGGATGTAAGATAGTTTCTGACAACATTTGAGAAAAGAGCAGCTGATGCATAGAATCTCTACAGTGTAAAAGGAGGCCTTTCAATTCACTGAGTTTGCACCAGCGACATTCCCATCCAGGCCCTATCCCCAATACTAGCATGGCCATTTCACAGAACCTGTACATCTTTTGATTATGGGAGCAAACTGGAGCACCTGGAGGAAACGCAAGCAGGCATGGGGAGAATGTGCAAACTCCACGTAGACAGCCATCATAGGCTGGAATTGAACACAGGTCCCCAGCTCTGTAATGCAACAGGATTAATCACAGTGCCATTGTGCCACTTTCATTTCTCCTTGTTTCCTGTTAACATTACTCCCTTCACTAACATCGTTGAAACAAAATAACTTGGTCGTTCATTTGAGATTTGTGGGACCTTGCTCTGTACTAATTGGGCAGTATTTCAAAGGTAATACACAGATTCCTGGAAGGTTACACAGAGAAGGATGCCAATCAGTTCTTGGCTACAACAAGCCAAAACTTCTAGATCAATCAGGCAAGTTCGGTGCTTTGGATATGATGAGGTGCTAATGAATTTAAATGATTCCTTCATTATTAGTATGTTGGAAGTTCTCCTGCAACAAATTAGTATAGAAATTGGAAACTTGTTCTTCCCAAATATATTGTATACTGTTGCCAGACACAGAGCTCTGTGTGCCTTCCAGTAAATCATGAGCACGCATAACATAATTCTTACTGATGGATTCGCATAACATTACATAAGTGGGTGGCAGGATGGCACAGTTGTTGGTACTGCTGCCTCACAGTGCCAAGGACTCAGGTTTGATTCTGGCCTTGGGTGATTGTCTGTGTGGAGTTTGCACATTCTCCCCGCGTCTGCATGGATTTCCCCCAGATGCTCTGGTTGCCTCTCACAGCCCAAATATTTGCAGGTTTTAGGTGGATTGGCCATGCCAAATTGCTCCTTTGAGTCTCAAGATAGAACAAAGAACAAAGAACAAAACAGCAGGAAACAGGCCCTTCGGCCCAACGAGCCCGCGCCGCCACCTCGATGTTCCCACTTCTGCCAGCGATCCCTGTCCACGTTTATAGATCTATGGATTAAAAACTAAATTTGAGACAGTTTAGGGAGAATTTGTTTTGCCAATTAGCCTAAGAGCACATCTTTGGGATGTGGGAGAAAACTGGAGCTCCCGGAGAAAACCCACGCACGGAGAATGCGCAAACTCCCACAGACACAGGCCCAAATCCATGTATCTGCACAGCACAGCGATAGTCACTGAGCTGTAGTGTTGCCCATCAGATGGTCTAGGTCAAGCATACACTAACGATGTGAAGCAGTAGGATACTCTCGAAAAAGGTGCAAGAGCAGTCTTCTCACGACCCATCGCGTGTATGCCCCTTGTTAGACAACAAGGTGGACCAAAGCACCTGTAGGATAAAAACAAGTACATCAATATCATCATCTATTTACACACTTCCCAGGGACTCCCAAGGCTCATGATCCCTATTTTAAATCAGTTTTCTATACCCCTCCATTCCCATTCTGTTCATGTGCCCATCTAAGTATTTCTTAAATAACTCCAGAGTACCTGCCTCCACCACTTTAAGATGTATAGTTTAGGGATAAATATAGAATAAATGCATGGGGCCTGGGAAAGATGCTCTTTTGATGAGTCAGTGCAGACTCAATGGGCTGAATGGCCTCCTTCTGCACTTTGTTGGGATTCTATAATGGTGATGATAGCAAGCAACCTTGAAACACAATCTGAGTGACTAACTTTCAGGACAGTTCTGAGATGCTGATGTGCTGAGTATGTGTCATTTTTTAAATGAAATTAGTCCACATTTGGAATACTGCATCCAGTTCTGGGTGCCATATACTACCAGAGGAACATGGAGGCTTTGGAGAGAGTACAGGAAAGGTTTACCAGGATGTTGCCTGGTATGGAGGGTCTTAGCTATGAGGAGAGATTGGGTAAACTGGGGTTGTTCTCGCTGGAAAGACGAAGGATAAAGGGCGACCTCATAAAATTATGAAGGGCATAGATAGGGTGAACAGTGGGAAACTTTTTCCCAGGTCGGAAGTGACGAACTCAAGGGGTCACAGGTTCAAGGTGAGGGGGGCAAGGTTTAACACAGATGTCAGAGCGACATATTTTACACAGAGGGTGGTGGAGGCCCGGAATGCATTGCTAAGCAAGGTGGTAGAAGCGGACATGCTGGGATCGTTTAAGACTTATCTGGATAGCCACACTAACAGACTGGGAATCGATGGATACAAACGAATAGTATAGTTGGAAGCATGAGTAGGGCAGGCTTGGAGGGCCAAAGGACCTGTTTCCTGTGCTGTATTGTTCTTTGATTTTTGTTTGATATGAACTGTTTTACACGCAGTCTTTTCGAAAAAGAAAATGATATTTTCGTAAATAGAGTAGAGCTCGATTACTTTTTATCCTTTCCCTCCCCCAAAAATAAATCTATTCGCAATGTTAAGGACATTACCAAAACCAATGGAAAATGAATTGCAGTCCCAGTGGGTTGAATGGGAGTTTGATCGAAGAATACATGCGGTGAAAACTGTCAGCTTTAATATAACTAAGATACGTGCCTTATGATCTTCTGAGGCTTTAGAAGTTTCTTTTCCTTGAGTGAATTAATCTTTTAATTCTGGCACATAAAATCTGATAAAAGTGACAGCGTATATAAGTTGCAGCACCTAACATCCAAATATGATTAAGCCCATTACATCACTTTGAGAGAAACAGGTCATAAATTGTCAGTGTGTTTAGCTTGACCCTCGCATACATCCAGCAGTGCGTATGTGCCAAAATGTATCATTATGCCTAAGTTATGTGGGCTTATTGGACAAGATCCAGTGAATTCGTTCTTGAACAGAAAGCATTCATTATTTGACTACTGGCAGAACATTCTGGAAGTGTGAATTTTTGATGGACACTGTAGTAGGAAGCACGCTCCTTTAAGGAGTGGGTTCTCAGAGGAACATATGACCGATTTGGCCAATCAAACCAGAACACACAGGTCCTGGGGCTGAGCACGGGGTTTTCTTTGTCAGTTAGGAGTCTGGAGTCATGGAGGAGGGTAGCCTTTATATAACTTACCTTAATAAACCGTTCACTCATTAATCTATTTGATTATTAGCTGTCTTTGCAAGTTACTACATTTGGCAATGAAGATCAAACAACAACTGCAAAAATCAGGAGAGCGGACTACTTGAGGAAGCCTTTCTAAAGCAAACTTGTTCAGCAATCTGTGAGTGTCAAAATGTCCCTTTTTGGAAACTAGACGCACTTGACACTAATGTGGGAAAGCGGATACAAAATGTCAAATACCTGCATTTTACTTCAGGTCAAAGAAATGGCGGTGGGGAGGAAGAAAAGCACTGAGTAAACCCATTAACAGACAGTGGGGCTTCATCCCAGAGCCTGACAAGGACTCTAACTTCTCCAGATACCCCTGACTCCAGGAGCTTGTGGAATTTGCCAAGGGACATTATCATTCAAATTAACATTAACACAGAGGGATTCAGCCTCTAAATTTAAGAAGCAGACGGCCAGGCTAGCAGTATATACTGGAGAAGCTTTAAGGATCCTAGGAACAATAATAACACCTGTAAGTTACTGGTATCAGCCAGCTCAATTATCTCGAGTAATAATCGGGGGCCAAGGGCCAAGTTGGACTGAGACTGCCTTTGTCAAATTTGATTAAATTGGCTGGAAATCTTCAAAATCAAAGTTGAAAACTTCCTAATGTCTTAAAAGTTCCATGGTAAGTTAGGCAAGATACAGAGCCTAACAAGAAAATTTTCTTTGGATCCTGAGGCCACACCAAAGATTTACAGAACCCCACCTATACTCTGCACCTTACATTGGAAGATTGAACCTGATCTCAAGTAGCTGGAAGAATCTGGCATGATCAAGTTTGCCCAACTCTCGGAGTGGGTGGCTCCCATTTCAAACGTGGATACTTCAAGCCACCTTCCCCAACCTGAAAGTATACTATCTCCACTGGTACCACAGAAAATTGTTCTGGTCCTAAGCTTTCTTGATAGAAGTATCATTGTGTCAGTGTGCCAAATTGAGATTCAGACCCAAATGACCCCATATTATCTTGAGTTAAACACAAGGTCATCCATGGATGACATTATGATAACAGGTCTGAGCAATTCAGGCCCTTCCAGGCAATAAAAGATGGATTAAATTGTGAGAACTGTGTATTATGATGGGGATCAAGAGAATTGGTTCCAATTCCTGCCAGAAAATTATTATTACAAGAGTTACATTTTGCGCAATCTTGGATGATAAAGATGAAGATGCTCACACACAGTTAAATGTGGTGACATGGAATAGATAGTGACATTGAGAATCTGGTGGAACACTGTGAGCAATGTCAAATGCAACAAAAATTGCTGCCTGCGATGTTAATGTATCTTCGGGTGTGGCCAGATCGATCATGGGTGTGACTACACATCAATTTTGCAGCCCCATTCATGGGCACTATGTTTCTGCTCATAATAGATGCACACTCAGATGATTGGCATATACTGAATGAAGTCCACAAACTCATCAATGATGGTCGAGTAATTGTGAAAGGCATTCAGCAGCCATGGATTGCCTGAGGTGTGAGTGCCCGATAATGAGACTGCTTGCACTCGTCAAGAGTTCAAACATTTCATGAAAACCAATGGTGTTCAGTATATTTGAACTGTATCTGACCACCCTGCTTCAAATGGATTGGCTGAGAGAACCATTCAAATGCACGATGAAGAAACAATCATCAGCCTCCCTTCAAACCAAACTGACTAGTTTCTGAATAAAACAACATCACATCTCACCACAAGCATTATACCCACCAGATTATTCATGGGCAGACCTATTAGTACAAGGTTAGAGCTCACACTTCTGAATTTGGGGGGTTGGGGAGGAGAGAAGAGGCAAAACAGAACACACAAAAGAAGCATTGTGACTCGAAAAACAGAGGGGGCATTTGATACTTAGTATAGAATTAGCTGAGGGGTTTAAAAAAAAGATAGCATGGACAAGTTGGACAGAAGGGCCTGCTGTCAAGCTCTATAACTCTATAAATATTGTGCTGATCTGAATTGGATCCCTGGAATGGCCATGGATAGACCAAGTTTCATATGAAATAATCCAAGGAGAAAGGGTAAAATAACACCTAGACCAGTTGAGAAGGAGAGAATTGCACACAGAACCAATGGGGCAACCCACACTTTCTATGCCTGTCAGTGACATTACTCCAGATGAAAGTAATGCAGCAGCAAGCTAACCAAGGAATGTGTCAGTGGAAGCTGGAGATAGTGTCTACACTGACACCCTTCAAAATCAAGAATCAACTAACTGAGGTTCAAACTGAAGTTACCTCTATTGCCAGAGCACTAGCTAGTGAACACATGTTGCTCCCAAAGGATCAGGAAGTCCACTGGACCAACTTATCTGATAAGGGGCTGCGTTTCAGATCCATTTGTTGCATAGTATTGTAAATAATGCAATTGTCATTGAAATGTGCTAAATGGAAACTTAAATCTGGGAGGGATGAGATAGCCTTTAAGGGGCAAGCCCTCAGAGTGTCATGTGACCCATTCAACTAGTGGGGCTGGAATGCTCGAATGCTGGAGCTGAGCAAGGACTTTCCTTGCCAGTTAGTAATCTGAAGTTGTGGAGTAGGCTAGCCTTTATATCACTCTCTGTACATTTATACTTATACTTTATATCATTCTCTGTACATTTATACTTAAGTTAATAAGTTAATCTACTTAATAAGTTAATCTACTTGATAGTCAACCCGTCTTTGCAAGGTACTACAACCACCTACTATAAAACCACCATAACTTTGTCAAAAGTGCAGCAGAAACCCTGTGGAGATGAGATGTCGGAACACTTTTGCGGTTGAACTGAAACAAATTTGATATGCTATGACCTGAAGTAATTAAATCAGAGCTTCGACTTACTCATGGTCAATTTATGTTTTATTTTACTTATCAATAGAGAGATGTTAATGGATACATCAATAAAGTGCAACAAGGCATTAGGTTCAAATTCCACTATGGGGCTTAAGTCCAAAATTAAGACAGATGATCTAGCGATGCATTGATGGTATACTACACAGTTGAAGGTGCCGTTTTTCAGATGAAATGTTAAATATCTGTCAGTTTGAATGTGTGAGAAAGATCCCATAGCTTTTTTTTAAAGAAGACCAACAGAATTATTCTTGATGTTTTGGGCAATGTTTACTCCTCAAACAAATCACAAAATCAGTCAGTGTGATCATTAGCACATTGCTGTTTGTGGCAGTTAGTTGCATATATTTATATATCAGCTGTCATATTTCCTACATTATAAAAGTGACTACACTTCAAAAAATACTTCAAGTTAAAGTTTATTTATTAGTGTCACAAGTAGGCTTACATTCACACTGTATCCCCTAGTCTGCACACTCTGGCACTTGTTTGGGTTCACTGAGGTGTGGAAGTTAAGAAGTTCAGATTGAAGTTTCATAGTTTGGAAGTTAAATTGTGTGAAAATTAAAGTGTTCAAATTAAAAACTCATGTCTTCTCCGTATAGTAGTGGAAAATGTTTATCAGCTTACTGACCTTTAAAAGGAATCAGTTTCTGTTATTTTATCACAGGCCTTATAATATTTTTATTTTTCAGACCAGATATTTTTCCACAACAAATACCAACGGCAGGATATGAGGATATGCTATGCAAATGAAAGATTAGCAGAAATCAATTTTTTATCAAATGAGAAAGAGCAAAAGGACGAGATTTAATTGGCAAATATGTGTGTCAATCAAAAATGTGAAAAATCTCTTGTCTTGATTTGCTATAATTGACAATAACTGTTGAGCTGTTTCTCTGTAATCTCCAAACTGCTCCGGTCATCCCATATTAGCTGTGAAGAGTTCTCCTTGTGCACAAGTACTTAAAGACCTTACATTGAATGCACGGTGTCCAGCACTATTTGTGTAAGGAGTTGACTGAGTGTTGTTAGATTGCTGTTACTCAAGGGACCTCTAACAGAGGGAGAATTTAACATGGCCAATTCACCTAACCTCCAAACCTTTGGACTGTGGGAGGAAACCGGAGCACCCTGAGGAAATCCACACAGACACGGGGAGAATGTACAAACTGTACACACAGTGACCCAAGCCAGGAATTGAACCCAGGTCTCTGGCATTGTGAGGCAGCAGTGCTAATCACTGTGCCATCATGCCGCTCCATTGCATTCATTGGCTGTGAAGCACTCTGAGATGTGCAGTGATGGTGAAGACATTATACGCTGAAAGCCTTTCTTCCTTTTTGTCAAGTACAGATGGCTGATCAGTGTCTGGCCAATCTCAATTATTGATTTATTGATGACAAGAGAAGCCAGTGGCTTCCTTTTGCTAAATTACCTAACAGAATTAGATCAGAAAGCAAATCTACACGCTTCAAAGGAAACTGTTCCCTCGTGTGTCAAGAGAAATCAGTTTTCCTTCAAAAATAAAAGACTATCTCATTTGATAGGTTGATCTCTATCATCTTTCAAAGTGATGCTGACATTATGTAGTCCATCTGTTTGATGAAGAAGGTCAGTTCACTCTTCCTTAGTTTTACTTCAATATTTCCAAGGTGATTTATACTTGTTTTTTTCCAGTCGTTCAGTGGCTGTGGGTGTCACTGGTTTAGTAATCCATACTTGTCCTTTGCTGCATAACTGTATTTTTCCCATGAATATGATTGCCAATTTCCGAATGAATATTCGTGTTTGCAGTTTCATGAATCAGTGTGATAGTATTGCGAAATACTAAGATCTCTCCAGTATTATGTACCAGTAATTGTTTTAAATCAGTTTAAATATGTTACTAAGTTGAATAATATATTTTATATCATAAAATCCCTACAGTGCAGAAGATAACAAAGAACAAAGAGCAACACAGCACGGGAAACAGGCCCTTCGGCCCAACGAGCCCGCGCCGCCGTCCTAACGTCTTAATGACATATCCATGACTTTAGGCTATGCCCGTTGTGGAAGATTCCCATATAGGGACCAATATAGGGACAATTTGTTACCCAATCAGCCTAAGAGCACATTTTTGGGATGTGGGAGGAAACCAGAGCACCCGGAGAAAACCCACGCAACCACGGGGAGAACGCGCAAACTCCCGCAGAAACAGGCCCAAATCTATGTGTCTGCACAGCAACGGCGATAGTCTCTGAGCTGTCATGTTGCCCATCTGATGGTCCAGTTTAAGCAAACACTAACGACTTGAAGCACTAGGCCACTCCTGAAGCAACCTCCAAGAGCAGCCCTCGCATGACCTGCCGAATGCATGCACCTTGTTGGTCAGCAAGGTGGACCGAATTGCCTTTGGAAACAAATAAGATATTTAGACAGTCCTGCTATATCCCTCTATCTGCAGACCGCTCATGTGGCTGTCCAAGAGACCCTTAAACAACCCTAGCGTGCCTGCTCCCACCACCTTACTCGGCAGTGCATTCCACACCCCCACTACCCTTTGTGTGAAAAACTGCCCTCTAATATTCATCTTATACATAGCCCCCCTCACCCTAAGGCCATGACCCCTCGTTCTATCCAATTCTAATGGTGGAAAAAGCTTACCACCATTTACTCTATCTATACCCCTTATAATCTTATATACTCTAATAGATCCCCTCTCAGCCGACGTCTTTCAAGGGAAAACAACCCCAGTGTGTTCAATCTTTCCTCGTAAGACAGCCCTTCCATACCAGGCAGCATCCTGGTAAATCTCCTCTGCACTCTCTCCAAGGCCTCCACATCCTTCCAGTAGTACGGCAACCAGAACTGGACGCAGTACTCCAAGTGAGGCCTAACCAACGTTCTATACACTTGCAACATCAGACTCCTACTCTTGTATTCTATACCCCTTCCTATGAAGGCTAATGTACATACGCTTTCTTTATCACATTCTCCACCTGTACTGACACCTTCAGAGACTTGTGAACCTGCACTCCCAGGTCTCTCTGCGTCTCTGTACTCCGGATACTTTTACCTTTTATCCTATAACTCCCCTCTACATTATTCTGGCCAAAATGCATCACCTCGCATTTATCCGGATTAAATTCCATTTGCCATCTATCTGCCCAATCTACCAGCCTACCTATGTCCTGTTGTATTGCCCGGCACTGCTTCTCAGTACCCGCCAATCCAAGCATCTTGTCATCAGCAAATTTACTGATCACACCACCTACCCCCTCTTCCAAGTCATTTATATAAACCACAAATAGAAGAGGTCCTAGTACTGAGCCCTGTGGCACACACTAGTGACAGACCTCCAGTTGGAAAAAGAGCCTTCCACTACTACCCGCTGTCTCCTCCTCCCAAGCCAGTTCTCAACCCATCTACATACCTGGCTCTGTATCCCATGTGCCTTCACCTTTTCTATCAGCCTACCATGAGGGATCTTATCAAACACCTTACTGAAATCCATATAGACGACATCAACGGCTTGTCCTTCATCAACCATTTTTGTCACCTCTTCAAAAAATTCCACTAGATTCGTAAGGCACGACCTCCCCTTAACGAAGCCATGCTGCGTATCCCTGATCTGATCGCAGTGCTCCAGATGCTCATACATCCTGTCCCTGAGGATCCTCTCCATTAGCTTACCTATAACTGAAGTCAAGCTCACCAGCCTATAGTTCCCTGGGTTATCCCTCTGACCCTTTTTAAACAACGGTACTACATTTGCTATCCTCCAGTCCTCTGGAACCTCACCTGTGTCCAAAGAAGAGACAAAGATTTGCGTCAGAGGCCCAGCAAGGTCATCTCTCACCTCCCTTAGCAGCCTGGGGTAAATGCCATCAGGCTCCGGAGCTTTATAAGTCTTTATGCTGCCTAACAGCCCCAACACCTCTTCCCTCGTAATGATTATTTCCTTTAATGTGTCCTCAAATTTCTCAAAGCCGGCACCAGACATCAGGCCCCTCTCCCACGTGAATACCGATGCAAAGTATTCATTCAGGATCTCCCCCATTCCCTCAGGCTCTAAGCATAGTTCCCCTCCTCTGTCCCTGAGAGGTCCAGTCTTCCCTCTAACCATCCTTTTGCTCCTTACATAGAAGTAAAATGCCTTAGGACTTTCCTTAATCCTACCTGCCAAAGCCATTTCGTGGCCCCTTTTTGCCTTTCTGACACCCCTTTTAAGATCCCGTCTACACTCTCTATATTCTTCCAGCGCTGTCTCTGTCCCCAGTTGCCTAGATCTAACGTACGCCTCCTGCTTCTTCCTGACCAAGTCCTCAATATCCCTAGTAACCCACGGTTCTCTAATCCTACCTTTCCCATCCTTCCTCGTTACCGGCACGTGTCTTTCCTGCAAAGATTTTAGTTTTCCCTTGAAAGACTCCCACATGTACAGCGTCGACCTACCCTCAAACAGCTTATCCCAGTTGGTATCCTTCAGATCCTGCCTAATCTGGCTGTATTTAGCCCTCCCCCAGTTTAACAGCCTCCCCTTAAGGCAGGCTTCATCTTTTTCCATTAATATCCTAAAGCAGACAGAGTTGTGGTCACTATTTGACACATGCTCTCCTACTACTTCGTCAACCACCTGCCCTGGCTCATTCCCCAGAACCAAATCTAGTATAGCCCCCTCTCTAGTCGGGCTATCCACATACTTCTCCAAGGACCCTTCCAAAACACACTGTACAAATTCCTCCCCGTCCTCACCTTCCGCTCTGGGCACCTTCCAATCTACCCCAGGGAAATTGAAATCTCCCACTACAACCACCCTATTCTTCCTACACTTATCTAAAATGTCCCTGCATATCCCTTCTTCCACGGCCCGCGGGCTGTTGGATGGTCAACATAGTAACCTCTCCCTTCCTATTCCTCAACTCCACCCATAGCGACTCAATTCCTAAATCATCCATACCACCCTCCCCCTGCACTGCTATGATGTGATCCTTAACTAATAACGCCACTCCCCCTCCTCTCTTCAAACCACCTCTGTCATGCCTAAAACACTTATACACTGGAATATTCAATTGCCAGTCCTGCCCCTCCTTTAACCACGTCTCAGTCACCGCCACCACTTCTAAATTCCTCGTGAACATTATTACCTTCAGTTCATCTGTTTTGCCAGTCACACTCCTCACATTAAAACACATGCACTGAAGACCCTGAGGTCCTCTCTGATCCTCCTTCCTACCCTCTGGACTTACCCTGTCACCCATCTCTCTCCCACTCCCAGTTCCCTCTGTCTCCCCACCCCCCCTCCATATTAGTTTAAACCCTGCCGAAACACTCCAGCTAACCTCCCAGCTAAAATATGGGTCCCCTTCCCAGACAACTGTTCCCCGTCCCTCTTGTATAGATGCCCCTCCCTCATGAAGACTTCCCAATGGTCTATGAATCTGAATCCATCTGCCCTACACCAATCCCTCAATGGCGGGGATGGCCATTGAGTCTGCACCGACAGCAATCCCACCTCAACACTATCCTTGTAACCCCACTTATTTATCCTACTAGTTTCCCTGGTACTAAGGACAAGGTTTTCCAGCCTCAACCGGAAATTCTCACCCTAGGTCAACATAGATTTCCATTATCAGACTCTTGACTGCTCTGATTCCATGGCGGGCGAGGTGGTAGACTTCTGTGTTAAGACTCAATTTACCTTGGCCAATCAACATAACTCCTGCATCTTTGAAATGTGGGAGGAAACATGCACATACACAAGGAAAACATGCAAACACAGTTACCCCAGGCCGGAATTGAACCCGGATCCCTAGCGCTGTGAGGCAGCAGTGCTAACACTGTGCCATCATGCCACCCAAACTCTTGATATATATTTAACTAGATAAACTATGACTTTTTATATTTATTTGTAAACATGCAGTAATGTTGATTATGGTTCAATTCAAGTTTGTCCAAATATTTTAAGCAAAAACTGTATTAAAAAAACTACACAATCAATACAAAAATTAATCTCCAGGTGCAAATTCATGAACTGAAGATGAACTTTGTGCACAATGTAGATTTATCGAAATGTTTGATCGAGTAGACATGGAAAAGACATTTGTTCTTATGGGTGAGATGAGAGTTTTGGATCATTAATATAAAATATTAATCAAGAAACTCAACAGGAAATTCAGAATAAAATTTGTTACCCAAATTAAGTTAACATGTGGAAGTGATTGACATGAGGAATAGCTGGATTGAATAGCACAAATACATTTAGGAAAAGGCTGGATAAATTATGAGGGAAAAAGGAATAGAAGTGTATGTGAAAACTGCTAAATGAAAAATAATGGAGAAGATTTGTATAGGAAAGGGAAAACCAGTGAAGTATTTTGATTTTCAAAGAACATTTGATAAAGTCTCACATGTAAGGTTAGTGTGCAAAATGAATGTGTATGGGATTAGGAACAATACGTTGGTATGGATTGAGAATTGGTTAGCAGACAGAAAACAGAAAGGAGGAATAAATAATCAAGTGACAGAAAACCAGGCAGAATTGTGACAGGTGAAAAGGAAGTAAAGAGCTTCAGAGCAATTTAAACAAATAGATAAGTGGGCAAACACATAGTGGATGCAGTATAATGTGGATAGGTGTGAAATTATTTACTTCGGTCAGAAAAACAGAATGGCATAGAATTATTTAAATGGAGATAGATTGAGAAATGTTGATGTACAAAGGGATCTGGGTGTCGTTGTACAGCAGTCATAGAAAGCAAACATGTAAGTGTAGCAAGCAGTTAGGAAGGTAAATGCTCATTGCAAGAGGATTTGAGTGTTTGAGAGGAAATGACATGCTGTTATTGTATAGGGCCATGGTGAAACTATACTTGGATTATTATGTGCTGTTTTGGTACCCCTACTTTGTAAAAATTATACCAGACAAGCTGTCAGACTGTTTGTTTGCACTGCCAGGGAACATAGAGGAGTCTAGCTCTTAAGTAGAAAGTGTAGAGCTTGGAACCCATCTTTTAATTAACTATTCTTCAAAGATATTCTTCGGCAGGTTTTCGAGACTTCAAATATTCAGCTGTACAATCACTCATTAATCTGGCGAACTGGTGCAATGACAATAATCTCTCCCTCAATTTCAGTAAATTGGAGGAGAGAGTCATCAATTTCAGGAAACATACTGGAGGACATGCCCTGACTACAAAAACAGGAGTGAAGTGGAAATGGTCAAAAGCTTCAGGTTTCACAGTGGCCAGATCACCAACAGCCTATCCTGTTCCCTCCATGCGATGTCATAGTTAAGAAAGTCCACCAATGCCTCTTCTTTCTCAGTAGGCCAAGGAAATTCGGCATGTTTATGTCACAAGTAGGCTTACATTAGCACTGCAATAAAATTACTGTGAAAATCACCTGGTTATCACATTCCTGTGCCTGTTTGGGTACATTGAGAGAGAACGTAGCATAGCCAATGCACCTAACCAGCATCCTTTCTGAATGTATCACAGCTTGGTAAGGCTCCCGCTCCAACCAAGATGACAAGAACTACAAATGTTTGTGAATGTAGCCTACTTCATCATGCAAACCAGCCTCTCACTCATTGACTCCATCCATACTTCCAACTATCTCGGAAAAACAGCCAACATAATCAAGGACTTCAGACACCCCAGACACATTCTCTTCCACTTTCTTCCACTGGGAAAAAAAAGATACTAAAGTCTGAAATCAAGTTCCAGCCGACTGAAGAACAGCTTCTTCTCTGCCTCCTTCAAACGTATGAATGGAGTTACTTACATTAAATTGATCTTTTTCTACACCCTACCTATGACTATAATACTATATTCTGCACTCTTTTCTTTCCTTCTGCCCCATAAACTCTATGAATGGTATGCTTTGTATAGCTTGCAAGAGTCAATACTTTTTACTGTCTACTAATACATGTGAATAATAAATCAAATCAAATCAAAGCATCTTCATGTGAATTTTCTTCATATATCCACATCAAAGGTTGCTACCTGCATGCAGTTGGTAGTTATGAGTGTAGTAACACTGCTTCTTCCTCAATACTGGGTATGTGAATACATAAAATCAGATGGAGTGGAGCAAAGTGAAGGGGTGGCGATGATCAGATATGAAGAAAGAGGTCCACAATCATACCATTTGAACCTTGGCCTTCATCCCAGATAGCAAGATGAGGTGATCAGATGAGATTTGAGATGTGATATAAGGCAGAACATACCATCATCCTGAATGGTCTCAGATGTCTTGCTTGCTAATGACCCACGATTCATCAAGAAGTATGGGTGTCTCCAGCCAAGGTCATGGGGGGATTTTAGCCTGCCTATCCCTGACCAAATGTATTTTGTTCCCTTCTATTTTGGGCAGAGATTGGATTACTCTCCATTTGGTTGATATTCCTATTGCAGCTGAATAGCTGCAAGTCTGTTGAAGTAGTGAGAAGTAGGTGTGAGACTGTCTGTCCTCTGTGGAACATGTGTGATGAGGTGGAGATGCCGACATTGGACTGGCGTGTGCACAGTATGAAGTCTCACAACACTAGGATAAAGTACAACAGGTTTATTTGGAATCACGAGCCTTCAGAATGCCACTCCCTCATCAGGTGAGTCACCAGTTACCTGATGAAGGAACAGCACTCTGAAAGCTCATGATTCCAAATGAACTGTTGAACTTTTAGTCTGGTTTTGAAAGGTGTGTGAGGGTGAGATGGAACATCTGAATGTTAAGCTTGAGTCATGTGCATGAGGGATTGTTGATGGATGAGTGATTGGATGTGGCAAATTGAGTTGCGAGAGATGAGTTATGCAGTGAGTCGGAGATAATCCTTTGAAGATGCACTCACTGAACTTCACCACCCACGTGAAGTAGTGAAACTTCTTGCAGCACTGCTACCAGATATTGAGAGGCAGATATCTTGACTTCTTTGGCTATCTGCCTTTATATTTCAATTTCTATTCATTCCCAAAGGAATAATTGCTCCTTTTTTTTCAGTATCCAGTTTATAAGGTGATTAGATGGGTACCATCTTTCTTAAAATAATCAATTTGAAGCAAAGAAATGTAGAGAGAAAGCCAATAAATTCTGAACAAAAATACCTTAAGGTCATTGAAGTTTCTGAATATCACTCAGTGGAACAGTCTGTCAAAAAGTAAAGTGTTTGCAGCAATACAGTTAAAACCAGGCATTTACTTGGATATTTGAGCAGACACCAACATCGTCTAAACCTTGCTATGATTTCTTATCTGTCAAAGAAATAACTGAGGTGTTGTCAAAACACTGTCAGGACATTGTTACTGTATACTGAGGCCTGAGTGAATTACCTACCCTATACTTTAGAACTATTAAGTGCCATCTTTTTGACAAACTTCGCTAATACTTCAACAGCACAAAAAGAATCAATACAAACAGAATAGTTCTGCCGACCTTAGGCAATTCCTCATTTCACGGAGGTTCCTGATAATTTACATTGGTGCAGAAAATATACATTGAGGCCAGCACCTCAGGAATGTGCAGTAAAATCTATGATAATAGTTAAAAAGAAACAATGTGAAGGTAGAGGGAAAGTGAAGAGCTGTAAATATTGCTGGTTTGTGCCAAGTATTCAATCAACAAATGAAAGTGGAAGCCTTAGGGGCCTTGGGTAATGGACCTTGGTCTGCATTTTGTTACGAATAATGCATCATTTTTAAGTTAATTTATATATGGCTGAGAAGAAAGGAGAAAATGGTTGCAGTTTCATTCTGGTTTCATTATGAACCTTGGTGCCTGGAAAATCACGTGACTACAAGGTTAGCTCTTTTGAATGTGTTTGCGTGGGCGGGATTTTACAGCCTTGCTCTAGCGAGACTGGAAATTCCAGCCCAAGGTTAATGGACATTTCCAATGCCCACCCCTTGCCCACTCCGATTCTATGGCAGACAAAGCAGTGGAGTATCTTTTTTAATGAGGTCTTACAACCACTGAAATCAATGACATAGATTAAAAGGCATTGAATTTTCAGGGATTCTGAAAAAAGAGAAAAATGTAGAAAAGCTATACTGTTGCTCTAGCAGTAATGATCTAGTGACATAGAAACAGTGAAGACAGGAGTTGAGAGACAGGGGATTCAGTGTATGTGTCGGTGGGGGGAAGACAGGGCTTGAACCCTCTGAGAATTAAAATTACAAGGTGAGTGGGTCAGTAATTAATTGTGCAATATTAATGAAAGTTGTTGGTGTGTTGATGGAAGTTTTGAAGGAATTACAAAAGAATTTCTGAGGAAAAAGCAAAATTAAGATGTTAGATATCATCTGACCAAGGTAAAAGCAAATTACTACGTAGGTTAGAATCTGAAACAAAAACAAAAAATGCTGGAAAGTTTCAGCAGGTCTGACAGCATCTGTTTAAAATTTGTTTATGTCACAAGTAGGCTTACATTAGCACTGCAATAAAGTTACTGTGAAAATCACCTGGTTATCACATTCCTGTGCCTGTTTGGGTACATTGAGAGAGAACGTAGCATGGCCAACGCACCTAACCAGCATGTCTTTTGGAACGTAGGAATAAATTTGGGCGCCCAGAGGAAATCCACGCAGACATGGGGAGAAAGTGCAAACTCTACACAGACAGTAACCCAAGACAAGAATTGACCCTGGATCCCTGTTGCTATGAGACAGCATTGCTAACCACTGTGCCACCATACCATCTGCATTGGGAGGACAGTGCTTTTTGAAACATTAGCTCTGTTCTCTCTTTACCGATGCTTTCAGACCTGTTGAGATCTTCCAGCCCTTTTTGTTTCTGTTTGACCATTGCAGGGCTTGGCCAGGAATTATTTTAGGTGGGTCTATTCAGCAGCCAATGATGTATGGAAATGATGAGTCAGATAAAGCCTGGGAATGCTGAAAAATTGCTGATCTCTGGATGATGGAAGTAGGAACAGATGGGAAATATCAGAGATCGGAGAGCTGATGAGATTGGAGAAGGAATAAATGGTAATGGTAATGTTTTCAAATTTGTCTATAAATAAATTCATGAATTGCTGACACTTGCAACATTACCTGAACATTCATAAGATCAAGCATTTGATGTCAGAAATTAGGAGTGAGGAATGGTGAAAGAAGGCTAGATGAGTCATGGAAAACAAGCTTGCTGCTTTCTCCTAGATGCACCATAGGAAGCATTCTTTCTGATTGTATCACAGCTTGGTATGGCTCCTGCTCTGTCCAAGATGGCAAGAAATGACAAAGGGATGTGAATGTAGCCCAATCCAACACGCAAACCAGATTCTCATTCGTTGTCACTGTCTACATTTCCTGCTGCCTAGGAAAAGCAATCAACATAATTAAGGACCACATACACCCTGGACACATACCCTTCCACCTTCTTCTATTGAGAAAAAGATACAAAAGTCTAAGATCACACACTAATTGACTCAAAAACAGCTTCTTCCCTGCTGCCAACAGAATGGACCCACCTTGTGTTAAGTTGATCTTTGTCTGTACGCTAGCTATGATAATAACACAACACTCTGCACTCTCTTCTTTCCATCTCTATGAATGGCATGCTTTTTTTCTATATTGAGTGCAAGAAGCAATACTTTTCACTGTATACAAATACACATGACAATAATAAACTAAACAAAATCAGCATGATTCTGGAGTATTGAGAATTTGGTTAAGAGACAGGAAATTGCAATATTTCTCAAGGTAAAAACTGGCAAAGGATAGCTATCCCTGGCACAACCTCGTGTCCTCTCATCTTGTTCTCAGCTTTTAGCTTTTAGAATATGACAGCTGGAAGGAAAGGATGACGACGGCGAGGGATCAGAAACGCATTAAAAGTAGAACTAAGATGACAATTGAGAAAATTAACTGAAATGGTGGTGATGTGAGATTTGGCGGATGAGTTGAAATTTGGCAGCAGCTAGGAATGAAGATGGCTGATTATTTTGTTTAAAGCTGCAGGAACATGTTAGAAAGATTTTTATCAGATGGGAGGATGAGAGTGGAAATGAAGGCAATAAAATGAAAGCAAAGAAGAAAAGGGTGGCATGGTGGCACCATTGTTAGCACTGCTGCCACACTGTGCCAGAAACCTGGGTCCAATTTCAGCCTTGACTGATTGTTTGTGTGGAGTTTGCATATTCTCCCTGTGTCTGCATAAGTTTCCTGCAGGTGCTCTGATTTCCCGCCATATCCAAAGATGTGCAGGTTAGGCATTGCTAAATTAACCCTGAATGTTCCAATATATGTAAGTTGTGGGGATGGGTGAGATAAATATGTAGGGTTACAGGAATAGAGCCTGGACAAAGTACTTTGTCAGAGAGTCAGTGCAGACTCAATGGGCCAAATTGTCTCCTCCTGCTCTGTAGGAATTCAAGAATTCAATGAAAAGATCAGGAGTAGCCTTGTCAATGATTGAGCTTTCAGACGTGTTAAGGCTAGTAACCATTAACTAATCACTTCCACTATATTTGTTTTCCTGTATCGGCAAAGATAATAATGAAGTTGATAATTGGAAGAATCTGTCCATAATGAGCACTGATGCCTTCAGCTTGAAGCCATGCAGAAGTTAACCTTTACAGTCAGCTAAGCAGGATTGAAATAATGGTACATTTGGAGCTGGAGAATAATAAAATAAGATGTGACACATTTAGCATGATCCGTTCTCTAGCTTTGCTGAAGAAAGCTCACCATCACATGAAGATCACCACACTTGAAGATCATCAAGTTTGCTCAATTGGCTGAGTCATTAGGATACTGTGGAAAACAGCCAGAAGTGGAATTTCCTTCCATTTCAGAAGATCTATCTGGAGAAGGTAATCTCATTTGTTGCTCTTTGAAGGCCACTCAGGTGTGATTATCTGTAGTTTTTAGCTCTTGAAAAATAATTTTGGGAGCCAGTATCACAAGTAGTGCCAATTTGAGAAGAATCTGTTATCTTCTCTAAGGTAATCAGATTTGTGCAATTAGGGCACCCACATCCTAGAAATAAACACAAAAAAAACAGTTTTAACCCATTAGATACTGTGACAATTTTCCCAAATCTCACACACCTTCTGACCTTATGGCAAACTGTGTGAGCTTATAAGCTCCATGCAGTTGTTCCTTACGCATGGGAATTTATTAACAGTAGGATGAGGGATTGACTCATCATAATCTCGTGAGCCAAGTTATGCCTACCCCTAGTCTGTGTCCAGTCACTATCCTGGTCCTGGCCCCATTTTATTTGAGTCTGCAAAAAGTAAAGCTTGCATAAAATTGAGTGCTGATTGTCTGCTGGAAGTTTCAGTTGGAGATTTATCTCATTATTGAATTCCAGATTATAAGTGAAACAGCTGCAGTCTAGATTGTTTTAGACCATAAGTTGCTGTCCTATCTAATTCAAAGAACAAAGAACAACACAGCACTGGAAACAGACCCTTCAGCCCAACGAGCCCGCGCCGCCGTCCTAACGTCTTAATGACATATAGGGACCAATTTGTTACCCAATGTAATTGTCTCACATCTGCCAACAATTCTAGAACAATTCCTCTCCTTTTGTTTAATGATCGTGCATGGAGTAAACAGTGGTGATGTGGAGGTGGTTTGGGGGCTGAATTCTGTTCTCAGTGTGCTAATTTCCAAACTGACTTTGCAACCAAAATGTGATTCGAATTTAATGAAAGCATATTGTAAATTATTTCCAGTTACGACCATGTTGCATTAAAACAATAAGAGGTCTCACAGCACCATGTTAAAGTCCAACAGGTTTATTTGGAATTACGAGTTTTTGCAGCACTGCTCCTTCATCATGGCATTAAAACAGAGCAATTGCTCCAACTATTAAAGGTATGAAACATTATAAAAAAAATGAGCCTCAAGCAATGAACAAAATTAAAGTATGAAAATACTTTTCTCTCATTCAAGGTTAGTTACAGTGTCCAATTAATCTGTTGTTAACCTTTCTGCTTCTTAGAATCATAGAACACCTACAGTGCAAAAGAGACCATTCAGCCCACCAAGCCTACAATAACCATAATCCCATCCAGGCCCCTGCCTTATGACACCATGCATTTACCTAACTAATCCCACTGACATGAAGGGGGAATATAGCATGGACAATCTACCTAATTTTCATCTTTGGAGTGTGAGAGGAAATCAGAGCATCCAGAAGAAACCCATGCAGACATGGAGAGAATGTGCAAACTCCATACAGTTACCCAAGCTGGGAATTGAACCCAGGTCTCTGGTACTGCGAGGCAGCAGTGCTAACCATTGTGACACTGTGCCACATGTTCTTGCCTAATTTTTTAAAAATTACATCCTGTAATCCTAGAAACTATCATTATCACAAAAGAGTTAGTGTTGGACAAGTTAATTGGGCTAAAGGTATACAAGTCTTCTGGTCCTGATGGAATGCATCAAAAGAGATGGCGGAGACTTAGCAAATGCACTAATGGTAATTTACCAAAATTTACTGGACTTTGGTGTGGTTCCCACAGATTGGAAAACAGCAAATGTGACACCACTGTTTAAAAAAAGTAGATAAAAGGCAGGTAACTGTAGTGCAGAAAATACTTGAATCTAATATCATGGCAGAAGTAGCAGGATGTCTGGATATAGAAATCATAGAAATCAGAGAAATCATAAGAACTATATACATTGTCCCATTGGTAAGACATAGCACGGGTTCATGAAGTGAAGGTCATGTTTGACTAATTTGGTGGAATTCTTTGACAACATTACATGTGCAGTGGACAATGGGGAACCTGTGGATGTGGTGTATCTGGATTTCCAAAAGGCATTCAACAAAATGCCACACCAAAGACTGCTACAGAAGACAAAGGTGCACAGTGTTACAGGTAATAGCATAGAGGATTGGTTAACTAAGAGAAAGCAAAGGAAAATGGATGTTTTACTACATAGATCAAAAATGTGTTCTTAGGCTAATTGGCAAAATAAATTCTCCCTAAATTGTCTCAAGTTTGGTTTTTAATCCATAGATCTATAAACATAGACAGGGATCACGGGTAGAGGTGGGAAAATTGGGGTGGTGGCATGGGCTCGTTGGGCTGAAGGGCCTGTTTCCCGTGCTGTTTTGTTCTTTGTTCTTTGTACTGGTTGGCAATTAGTGACCAGTGGTGTGCCTCAGGGATCAATGTTGGGACCGCAATTGTTTATGATTTACATAGATGTTTGGAATTGGGGACCAAGTGTAGTGTATCAAAATTCGCAGATAACACTAAGATAGGTGGCGGAGCAAAGTGTGCAGAGGATGTTGAAAGTCTGCAAAGGGATATAGATAGTCTAAGTGAGTAGGCAAGGATCTGGCAGATGGAGTACAATGTCGGTAAATGTAAGGTCATCCATTTTGGTATGAGTAACAACAAAATGGACTATTATTTAAATGGTTAAAAAATTGCAGTATGCTACTGTGGAGAGGGACCTGGGTGTCCTTGTGCAGGAATCTCAAGGAGTTGGTTTGCAGGTGCAGCAGGTAATTAAGAAGGCAAATGGAATTTTGTCCTTTATTGCTAGAAGGATGGAATTTAAAAACAGGGAGGTTATGTTGCAGTGGTATAAAGTGCTGATGAGGCCACACCTGGAGTACTGTGGACAGTTTTAGTCTCCTTACTTGAGAAAGTATATACAGGCATTAGAAGAGGTGCAGAGGAGAATCGCTAGGTGATTTTAGAGTTGAGGAGAGACTGAGTAGACAGGGGCTATACCCATTGGAATTCAGAAGAATGACGAGAGATCTTATAGAAATATATAAGATTATGAAGAGGATAGATAAGGTAGAAGCAGAGTGGCTGGCGGGTGAAACTAGAACTAGGGGGCATAGTTCAAAATAAGGAGAAGCAAACTTAGGATTGAGTTGAGGAAGAACTTCTTTACATAAAGGGTTGTGAATCTTGAATATCCTACCTAGTGAAGCAGTTGAGGCTATCTCTTTGAATGTTTTTAAAGCAAGAATAGATACATTCTTGATTAGTAAAAGAGTTACAGTTACGGTGAGCAGGCGAGTAAGTGGAACAGAGTCCATGAAAAGATCAGCCATGATCTTATTGAATGGCGGAACAAGTTTGAGGGGCCAGATGCTTACTCCTGCTCATAGTTCTTATGTATGTCCTTATACAACCTTACCAATTTGATTAGCTTTCCTTAATACTGGAACCCTCGACCATCCCATTAGAAAGGAAAAGGAAACCAGGAAATCAGCTCCCACTATAGTCACCAATACATATATGTCATCATTATGTGCCCCGAAAAACCAGCTCTCTCCCGTTGCTGCTTGCTTCCCTCACATTTTTCATGTTACATAAGAACATAAGAAATAGGAGCAGGAGTAGGCCACTTAGCCCTTTGAGCCTGCCCTGCCATTCAACAAGATCATGGCTGATTTGAAGTGGAGCTGTTGAACTTTCCTGCTTTCTCCCCATAACCTTTAATTCTCTTGTCTATCAGAAATTTGTCTACCCGTGACTTAAATATATTCAGTGAGGTAACCTCCACCACTTCAAAGGGCAAAGAATTCCAGAGACTCACCGTCCTTTGAGTGAAGAAGTTCCTCCTCAGCTCTGATCTAAACTGCCCTCCCTCCCTTATCTTGAGGCTGTGCCCTCTAGTTCTGCTAGAGGGCACAACGGGATGTTGCTTCATCCCATTGTGAGAAAAATGAGAGTTCTTAATATTTTTTGCAATATCATTGTCATATTGTCATACACTGGGAAACAAGCTTATCTAAGTAAATATGGGTGAGACTGATTTGATTAAACCAGAGACAGATGACAAAGGTCAAATATCGATAAGACAGACGTGAAAGTAAGAGGTTGAAATGATAATGAACAGAGGACCAGGGAAGTAGCCTGTCCAGGAATTTACATTAGGCAGATATGAGAAGTTATTTTAAATTTGACTGTTAGATTTCAAAGGAAAAATATAAAGTTGGGAAATAGTACATTTGTGAGGCAATATAGTATGTTTAGCTCACAAATCTAGTAGCCATAAAATAGTGTATAAAAAAAGGAAATGGAGCATCTAAAGAATTGTAGAAAGAATGGGGTTGAAGAACAAAAGGAAAAACATATTTAAAGTGAGACTGAAGGCTGTTGTTTTAATTGTGAGATCTTGACCAAGACTGTATGCTAAAGTTAGACCAGTGAACATCAGTTTGTTACCACAGTCAGAGAAGAGACTGTGGATGAGATTTTCCCTAGACTAACAGGACATTGTGCTGTAATATTGCTGGAATTTTAAACTCTGAGGAGCTGCCCCATTAAAAGAGGGTTTATCTTTGCATTTATTTAAGCCAAAATTTTTGTTTGGAGAACTATTGTTAACTGCTTAAAAATGTTCTTGTGTTTTAATTTTTCTTTTCTTTTTATTTTAATAAATGTTTAAGTTTATAATTTAAAATCATCAGAAATGGGCTGAGAATTACTTACCTTGATTTCAGATAGCTCCTCAGAATGTACAAATTACAAACTTTTGTGGCAGTGGGTTTCAAGTTCCCTGTTGTGATTTAGTAGTCTGGCAGTAGCCCTCTGTTATGCCTTAACACTGCTCCACTAAATGCCTCTCCCACTCCCTTCCCATGTTCCTTGCCATTTTCTCCCTTTCATTTCCCCCTTGCCATGTCTTCCTCCAATTGGAGATTATGGCCGTAATTTTACTGGCCTTGCCAGAGTGGGCATGGCATGGACCATGGAAAGTTCCGTTGACTTTGGGCAGGATTTTACAATTTTGGGACAAGCAAGGTGTAAAATCAAGCGTGATGTCTTTTGGATCAGGCACTGAACTTAGGACTGTCTAAGGAGCAGAAGAAGGCCATTGCACTGCAAGCCTTTCTTCCTCTGGTGGGCCCAAAATATCTCTGACTCTCTGTGCTGATATGTGTGCTATTGCAGACCAGAACACTGCATTTGCCTGACAAAGACGAAAAGGTTGAAAGCTCGCAGATTTACTATCAAATAAATCGGTTGGATTTAAAATTGGTGTTGCTAGATTCTTACTGAGTTCTTATTACCCTAGTCCAACGCTGGCATCTCTACATCGGGCCCAAAAGATACAGTGAAAGTATTTTGAAGAAGAGTAGATCCGAGGTGTTCTGGCCATTACTTATCCCTCAATCAGCAACAACAAAAATAAATTATCTGATCATTAATGGTTTGCTGTGTGCAAACTGTGTAAACACAGTCCCTGAATTAAAACAATGACTACATTCCAAAAGTACTTCATTGGATTTAAAATGCTTTACACTCCGAATCTTAAAAACTGCCAGATAAATTCACGTTTTTTTATATATATTGAAGATTCTTCATTATCATTGAGCTGAAATTTTGTACCTGCCTGTGGGAGTACCTTTGGGACAGGCATTGCAGCACTTCGAGTAGTGGAACACTCCATTTCCCAAGGTCAACAAGGGATGCTGATATTCCAGTGAAAAAAAATCCTCACCATTAACTTCAGATTTTTGGCTGGCTTTCATGATGGTTTACAAAATAGCATGTCCGTACAGCAAGCATCACA
This sequence comes from Sphyrna mokarran, assembly GCA_024679065.1. NCBI lineage: Eukaryota > Metazoa > Chordata > Chondrichthyes > Carcharhiniformes > Carcharhinidae > Sphyrna > Sphyrna mokarran. The sequence continues at coordinate 17,593,263 of JAGIQG010000010.1, read as the reverse complement.
TAGATGAATTTCCATTTGCAGATTATGAGAGACAGGTGAATAATTGTATCACTTACTGTAATCAGAGGATGGTTTTTCTTTACTGAGCTGTACCATTAAACGAAGAAGGTTAGTCAAGTAAAACCATTTCCCTTTACTGTCAAAGGAAATGAACATTTGCTTGCTTCGATGGTTTCAATCTAATTCATTTCAAAATTAGAATTACGATCAATGTATCAACATAGTACTGAAATAATAATTTCCTTACTATAAAAATTTAGGATCTGGAAAATTGAGTTAAAGATCATTCCCTCCTCCTCCTCCTTGCTCACTCTGGCTATTTCGAGCATTGAGGAAAGACAGACTTTACTTCTTACTGATCCTTCCAAAGGCTGTAAGTGTCTGTATTGGGATGAGGGCAGGGTGCAGTAGAACACCAAAAACTTGCTCAAAGATGTGGGTTTTAACTATTTTAAAGGGGAAGAGTGGGATGCAGATGGAAGGCTTTGTGGGATAATGGGTAGCATTCCTGACTCTGAGCTAGAAGCCCTAGGTTTGAGTCCCACTGAGTTACTTGTTGGCCAAGGAAGGCTCATTCATAACACTATCAAACAGGTTGAGTGTCAACCTGCAAAAACTCTTTCCAACACACATCAGTGGCTTGTGGCAAAAGTAGGAGAAGTGGCTAGTCAGCCACACTTGACATGAAGCATTACCCCTGAAGCTATAAATCTAAAGACAAATAAATAGTTAGTGCATCACCATTTTTGGAAAGAGAATGAAAATTAGAGAGAGGTGAAAATATTTCAAGAGGAATGTCCAGAACTTATGAGCTTGGCAACTAATGGGACGAGTAGCAATTGTGAAATAATTAAAATCGGGACTGCTCTAGAGGCAGTAGTGTGGGAATATAGCTATCTTTGAGGATTGTTGCACTGCGGGAGGTTGCAGAGACAAGGAAGAGTGAAGGGGGATTTAAAAATGAATATCTTAAAACATGAGTTATGGTCTTTTTTAATAATGTCACAAGGAACAGCACATAAGTGCTGTTTGCGGCTAAGAGGGGACCTAATCGAAACATATAAGATGATTAGAGGTTTAGATAGGGTGGACAGTGATAGCCTTTTTCCTAGGATGGAGAAAGCTAGCACGAGGGGACACAGCTTTAAATTAAGGGGTGATAGTTATAGGACGGATATCAGAGGTAGGTTCTTTACCCAAAGGGTGGTTCGGGAGTGGAATGCCCTGCCTGCAGCAGTTGTAGATGCGCCAAGTTTGGTGGCGTTTAAGAGGTTAGTTGATAAGTATATGGAAGAGAAGGGAATGGTTTAGTTTGGAGGGGCATTGCTTTTTATATTGGTCGGTGCAACATCGAAGGCCGAAGGGCCTGTTCTGTGCTGTAATGTTCTATGTTCTATATGTCTGAATATAATTTCCTCACTTAATAATTGCTGTGGATTGTCCTATGAATATTTTCTATGATAATCAGTCAGTTGGAAATTTTCCTGTGTCCTCTTTGTGTTTCCATTGTGTCACAGAGGAAGTTGTCTAACAGACATACTCATCACTTGCAAACTCCACACAGGCAGTCACTCTGGGCAACAATCAAACCTGGGTCCTTGGAGCTGCGAGGCAGCAGTGCCAGCCACCTCGTCACCGTTTCTATCCAATAGGAATATCGTACAGAATACAAGATACAAATGAAAAGATCAAATGGGCAAACACATCTTGTTTTGTAAGAAGTATGTTAACATCAGGGTGGAATGGGGAAGGGGAGAGGTTGGGGGGGTTTACTGGGGGGAGGGGGAGTGGCAGATGTTTAGGAAATAAAGTGAAGAATTGGAATGGATGAAAATGCATTTCAAAATAAAGAGATGATGAGCAGTGCAAAAGTCAGCATGACAACGAAGCTTAGAATCCTGGAATATAACATCACAACAATTTTGTTAAATGGAAGTGACTATTGGACAATCAGCGAAGGAATGCTGAAAAAAACTAAGGTTGCAGAGTTGTGGTGAATGATAAAGATATCTTGAATGAGTCACGCTAACAATGAAGAGGTACCAGTAAAATCTGAGACCAAAAGAAATCTGCTGACCAAGATCAGGGAGAAACAGTTGCAATTTCTTGGACTTTTAATAAGAAATCATGCTTTAGAAAGTCTGATGCTAATATGAAAGATTGATGGTAGAAGAGATTAAGAAAAACAAAAACAACCTCTTTAAAGAAATAAAAACAGGAAATGCTGTGAGCAAGTGTAACAGTTTGATCCTATACTTGATAGAACTCAATGAGGCTTCATTTGAAGCAATTTTTAAAAACACCATCTTGGCCTTTTGACTAAGATAAAGCTCAAATCAAGTACTGGAGGGGATGTAATCCCTGCTCCTATCAACTTGGATCTTGTTGATCAAGCCTAAGGCAGGAAAAGTGGGGTCTGTCTTGTCAACTTGGATCTGTAATGTCTCTTTTGTAGGGACTTTGATTAGACCAATTTGGTTGGATATAAATTTGAAAAACCCATCAGGTTTGGCTCTGAGGAGAGTGAAACAGAGTTAATGATTCAAGTCCCTATCCCTCTTATTCAGAGTCAAAGAAAGAGAGAAAGTGATGGATTTTGTAATGTGAGAGTGGAAGAGAGAGTGATGGAGGTAAATGGAAGGTCAGTGATAGGTGTGAGCTAGAAGACATTGAACAAAGATATTTAAGGCACAACATAAAGGAAGTGTTACTGGCAGTGTTGAAGGTCTATATAAGCTGCTGATAGTGGCACAAAGATAAGGATAATCACCTGATGAAGGAACATAACTCCAAAGGTTTGTGATTCCAATTACACATGTTGGATTTTAACTGGTATCATGAGACTTTTTATTGTGCCTATACCAGTCCAATTTTGGCATCTCCACCTCATGGTATAAAGATAAGAGAACAGAATATGTTATTAGAAGAAAGATCAATGCTCAGAGAAAACAAAACTTAAGAACAAATGACAGATGGTCCTGTGGGGGAAATGGAGGCAAGGGTGAGTCAGGAGGTTTGGATATTTGTTATTGGGATTAAAAAGGGGTCAAATTGGAAGAGAAAGTTCACTGTCTAAAACTATTGATTTCAGTGTTGAGTTCAGAAGGCAGTAATGTTCCTAATTGGAAGGTGAGATGTTTTTCCTTCAGACTCAAAACATTTATTGCATCCTGATTTGCTGAGCTTTCCCAGCATTTTCTGTTTTGATTTCAGATTTCCAGCAACTCACTGTATTTTATGTTGATTTGAGCTGACCTTTTCAACATCAGCTCAAATTGAATGATATACCACCAATAAAGATAATCTACACCTCTAGAACAAGATTAACATGAAAGCCCTTAATCAACGTCTGTTTAGAACATGGAATCTGAAAGAGGAAGAGAGAAATGGGTACAAGAGGTACATCCAAAAGATCTACCACTCACGGTATTTTAGAGTTACCAAGGTATAACATAACCAATGATTGCATATTGTGAGGGTCAGCTGACCAACTGAATTGGTAAATAATGTAACCAATGACAAAGTGGTATATTAGCTGACCAGCTGACCCAATATAAATAGAAAGCAGATGGGGATTTGAGGAGCATTTGTGATCTAAGTGTTAGTGTAATGAAGTTTCTCTGTTAAAGCATTTCTTTGAATTACTCTGTGAAGTTAGATCTTTTATTACTTGCTACTAGACCATCCTTACTGTCAAATGAATGATATACAGCACAGCAAAAAACCCTTTGGCTCATCATATCTGTGTTGGTCAAAGACAAACTACTTCAATGTTTTAATTCCATTCCATAGCATTGTCAGCCTTGGCATCGCAAGTGCACACCTAATTAATTCTTAAATGTTGGTTTGTTAGCAATAAATTTTAAAGAAGCTGCAAGCGGAAATTTTAATGCCAGACAACAGTGAATGAAATTATTTTGATTGTGCCTAACTTCTGGGTAAAATATGAGCTGGGGGAACCAACTTCAAGACATGTCCAAAACCCTCTTCAGCCAACTTATGTTAGCTGGTAATGTGCCTTCTTCTAAATGTCCCAAGTGCCTATTTGAAAACGATGCCAGGCATCTTGACTATGCCACAGAGGCCAAACAATTGATTTAGGATACAATGCCAAATTCACCAAAGACTGGGGATGGTGCATAGGATCTTAGGTTCATATTTAGGGTGATACCGTGGCACAATGTTTAGCCACAACACCTGGAACCCAAGTACAATTCCAGCTCTGGGTGACTGTCCATGTGGAATTTGTACATCTTCCAAGTCTCTGCGTGGGTTTCTTCCTGATGGTCTGGTTTCTTCCCACCAGGAATGTGCAGGTCAGTTGAATTGGCTCCCTTGGTTTCCCAAGATGTGTAGGTTAGGGGATTATTGATGTAAATGTGTGGGTCTATGGGGATGGCATCTGGGTAAGGTGTTCTTACAGAGGTACAGACTTGTGGGCTGAGTGACCTTCTTCTGCACTATATGGATTCTACAATTTTAGGGGACCCATGTGGCCTTACCAGGGGTCAATAAGAGAACTGTTGCCAGTAACCTTCTGGGGGTGTAGACTGCTCTAGATTTGGAAAATTAATGTAATCTAATCTGAATAATTCTTCCATGGGATAGAGCCTCGATCTCGTAGGGTGGTGCAGACCTTCCGCTGTGCATCAAAACTGTACAATCACGTTATCTAACCCACTGCTAATAGATGTGTATGCCGTTTATAATCACCCCAGTGCTGGAAGTGAGATTTCACACTGATGGTGCAACCTTGTAAGACTAGGGTTACACAATAACCTCTGATATTTAAACAATATTTCAAAGCAATTAAAAAAAACTTATGATATGAACCATCTAGGGAATGATTGAAATTGTGCTCATTTCAGCAAAATGGCTGCTATCGTTTAACAATTTTTTTGAAATAAATGCATGTTATTAAAATGCTAATATGACCAGAAGCAGTTCCTTTCCTGTTCTATCAGTGTAGAAATTGCATTCACTTTATTTTATCCTTCCAGCACCAAGCCTTTTATTTTCCATTTTCCTCTCTAGAGAGCACTCTGAACTATTTAGCACTTATTGGTCTATTGATCGATTTGAGTTGTTTTCTTAGTATTTCTGTCACATTAGGATCGATTTTTGTGACATTAATACCCTGTGTGCGTCTGTTCATGGCAAGTAATCAGGTGGAGAAAGGGACAGTGTCCTTGCCAGCAATTCTGACATGCCATGACATGAGAGCTTCATAATATTATTATCATGCAGAAATTATTTTCCAGTCAGTGTTTCTGGTCAAGGTCAGGTTCAAATCCCATTGATGTACAAATAAAATGGGGATTCCTGATGGTAAGTTCTGAACTTATTGTAGAATTAAGTATCTGCACTTGACACAATGAACCACTCAAGAGCTTTAAGGCAACTCCGCAGATTTTCATTTCTTTCAATTGACATTTTGGGTGGGTGTTTCCGGCTGTGCCACCTTGAAGCCAAAAAATCCCACCCAAAGTCAATGGACCTTTCTAATGGTCTGCTCCTTGATTGCAATGATTCCTATGGCGGGTAGAATGGGAAAATTTGCTCTTTAGTTCCTCATGAGCATTTGTGATGATTTAAATCCAGCAACATTAACAACCTCAACAGGCTTCCCATTGATATTTCCGTGTTTAAGAAGGGGGCTCAAGGAGGAAGGCCAATAGGATAGGTGGCTTTGGGTATTCTTTGGGATGGCCTGATGTCACAGTGTTTAGCACTGCTGCCTCACGTTGCCAGTGTCATGGGTTCAGTTCCCACCTTGGGTGATTATATGAAGCTCGTATGTTTTCACTCTGTTTGAGTGGGTTCCCTCTGGGTTCTCCCGTTTCCACAAGTCACAAATGCACTTCTACCATTTAACACGCAATGAGACCACTGCAGAGTCCAGTCCCAACTTTATCTCCTATAATCATTACCTAATTAAACAACTTTATCTTCTTTTCTCATGTGGAGAGTGTACCTTTAAGCCTGTTAAGTGTTTTGCTTTGTTACAATATCAGAGTTTTCCCTTAAACATAAGGGATTTGAGACTTAGATTATTGTGACTAGTCTAGTGGAGATTTTGCTCTGTAATACATTCACTATCCTATCGCGTATAGTATAATTTACATAATCCAGCGATTCTCATTTCAATTATTTGCTTGCAAAGTTTTTGTCAATACTCCTCTGTGCCATTATAATACAGATTTTATGACAAATATTGAGCACGAAGGCCTGTGGAAGGGCCAACTGTGAAGGAATCCAACTGATTTTTTTTTCCAATAATTGAACAAAGAACTAGTAGGCTAGTCTTTTTTTTGCAAGTATGTAATTTGTCTGCCCAATTTCCAGATATTTGATGTGCCTGGTGCGCCTGTGGACAGACTTAGGAAGATCTCCCCTATCAGACGAATGGACAGAATATTTTTCTTAAAAAGGCAAAGTATAATCAAATGATTGAGAAGGGAGTTAACCTGAGAATACATGGACAAGATAACTAGAAATATAGAGAGAAATATAAAGAGTTTCCATAGGATTTTTAAAAAGTTAATAAAATGAGAGTTGGTCCAATGGAAAGTGAGACTGGGGACTTAATAATGAAAAGTAAGGAGATGGCAGATGAATTGAACAGTCCATTGACTCTACATTCCCCACTGCCTCGGAAAAGCAGCCAGCATAATTAAGAACCCGTGTAACCTGGACATATTCCCTTCCACCATCTTCTATCAGGAAAAAAGATACTGAAGTCTGAAGTTACATAACAACCAACTCAAGATCAGTCACTTCCCTACTGCTATTACACCTCTGATTGGACCTACCTCACTCTCAGTTGATCTTTCTCTAAACCCTAGCTATGACTGTAACACAACATTCAGCACTTTCTCTTCATCTATGAACATAATGCTTTGTCTGTATAGCACAAAAGAAATATCGCACCTGATTATCTCAAAAAAGTTTTAAGTGATGAATGGCGAGAAAAATGGTGTAAGTCACCCTGTTTCTTTCAGTGGGAATTCAGGCTCGCATTTCCCACACTCTGTGACTATCATTAAAAATTCAGGGGTGGGGCAGGGCCTAATCATGCTGGAGGCTAACAGCTTCAGAACTCTGCACGTGTAGTGGTCCCGACCTGCCTGATCGCAGTTTGCTGACCAGCTCTATTGCTGGCCATCCTGGGATCCCATGCTGCAGCCCCTCCAGCATCCCCCATGGCTCGGTCACCTCCACACAAGCATTCCCAGGCCAGCCCCAACCCCTGTCACCCCCACCCCCGCCCTCATCCCAGAGCATCACAATCTCCAGTTCCTCCAAACCCAGCAGTGGCAATCTCCCCCCAACACCCTGCTGGCAGAGCACTCCACTGATCCCTCCCAGAAAGGCAGACTACCCCATAGAAGGCCCATCCCCTTGAAAGGAGGACTCACCCCCAGCAGACCATATCATCCAGAACACCTCAATCACTGGCTTCCCTCCAACTCTGTCTGATCCTATCTGCAGTGTGACGAAGGGACCCCTCCACCCTTAGAGATTGCCACAGGCCCCAAGCGTAATAGGCTCTGTCCTCTTGGCACTAGACCCTTGCCCCCCGGCTGTGCTTTCTAGGCCCTGTTGCCTTGGCCCTGCCCAGTTGCCCTCTAGGATTCACCTCTTAGGCTCCCACCCCTTTGACACTGCCCAATGCCTGGCCTGCAGTGTGAAGATACTACCTAGGTATGGACACTTTGCCCCTTGCACAGTGCCAAGGAATACAGACTGGCACTGCTGGGGTGCTCATGCCCAGAGGGCACCATTCTTACCACTCAAACCCCTGGGGGAGCCCTGATTGCCCCCTTTCACTCTGACAGGGTTTTGCACTAGTTGTCCACAAGTGGGAAGCTACTCTAAACCCCATCAGAGTGAAATGCTCCTGGCGGGCTGAGAAATGTTATCAGACCTGGAGAATTCTGTGTCAAGCCTGATAATAACATTTAAAATATATTAAAATCAGATTTAAATCACTTACCTGTCCTCTCGCCAGTTCCCACCACAGTCCCAACTGCGCCTGTTCTCTGGCTGTGGGAAATGTGCATGCTTTCTGAATAAGCAAAATGGCTGACATGGAATTCTCCCATCCTCTCTTGCCAGAAAACATGTGCGTCGGAATGGGAGAATCGGGCCGAATACTTTTCACTGCATACAAATACATGTGACAATAATAAATCAAATCAAATCCAAATCAGGCATGTTGTTTTAGTCTTTACTATAAAAGCTACAAGCAACATCCCAGAAATAGCTGCAAGTCGCAGAACTGAATTGAGAGAAGAACGCAGGGAAATTACAATCACAGGGGAAGTGGTACAGAGAAAATTGTTGGAACTACGGTCTGTCAAGACTCTGCGACTTCATTCTCAGATCTTAAAAGAAGCAACTAGTGAGAAATTTGATGTGTTGGCTTTAATCTTCCAAAATTCCCCTGATTTGGGGAAAACCCATTGAGATTGGAAGGTAGCAAATGTAATTCCTTTATTCAAAAGGTGAGAGAGGTAGAAATAGAAAACTATAGGCCAATTAGCCTATCGGTCATAGGGAAAATATTAGAAGGTATTATTGAAGACATTTTAGCAGAGTAATTGGAAAAAGTCAGAGTAATCAAGCAGAGTCGACATAGATTTTAAAAGAAAATCATGTTTAACCAATTCCTTAGAGTTCTTTGAAGGAAAAGGTGCTGTGGATAAAGGGGAACTGGTGGATGTACTGTATTTATATTTCCAGAAAGCATTTGATAAGGTGCCTCATCAAATGTTATTGCGTAAAACAAAATAACATTGTGTAGGGGGTATCACCTTCACTTGAATTAAATATTGGCTAACTAACAGGAAGCAGATGGTAGGTACAAACAGATATTTTCCTGGTGAGCAAGATATAATGAGTGGCATGTAACAATGACCAATGTTGGGGCTTTAACTTTATACAATTTAGGTAAATGAAGGATAAAAGGATCAAAGGCATGGTTGCTAAATTTGTGGATCATACAAAGATGGATGGGATACTAAGATGTGAAGAGAACACATACAGGGATATAGATAGTTTTAGCAAATGAACAAAAACTTGGTAAATGGAAGACAATGTGACAAAGCATGAATGTGTCCATTTTGGCTGGATAAATTGAAAAGCATTTTATCTAAATAGCGAGAGATTGCAGATCTCTGAGATGCAGAAGAATCTAAATGTGATAGTGCATTAATCACTAGGTACAGCGAGTGATTAGGAAAGTTAATAGAATGTTCTGACTTATTGAGAAGGGAATTGAATGCAAATGAAGGGAGGTTATGCTTAAGTTATTACAGGGCATTGGTGACAACATATCTGGCATACTGTGTACAGAATTGGTCTCCTTATTTAAGAAAGGATTTAACTGTATTGGGAGCACTTTAAAAAAAAAAGATTCACTAAACTAATACTGGGAATGGAAAGGTTATCTCATCAGAAAGGTTTGAATAGTCTAGATTTGCATCCACTGGAGTTTAGAAAAATAATAAGCGATTTGATTGAAAATCCTTAGAGTCTTGACAGGGTGGATGTGAAAAGGATGTTTCCTCTTGTGGGAGAATCTAGAACCAGGAGTCTCTGTCTAAAAATAAGAGGTCATCTCGTTAGGATAGAAATGATGAGAATTTATTTTTTCATTGAGTTGTGAAGCTTTGGAATTCTCTTCCTCTGAAGGCAGTGGAAGCAGAGCCTTTGAATATTTTTTAATGCAGAAAGATTCTTAACAAGCAAGGAGTTGAAAGGTTATTTTGGGTAGACAGATATGCGGAGTTGAGGTTACAATCAGAACAGCCATGGTCTTACTGAATGATAGAGCAGGCTTAAAGGAAATACACCTGCCTCTAATCCATGTATTTGTATTTTCTGATGATATCAAAAAGGGAGCTAGGGCCTATGACTGAACCTCTGAAATAATCGGAACAGTTTCATGAAGGATGCAGATCTGTGGGGGTGATCATTCTACTTGATTGCACTAATGAGAGGCTTGAGACTTTTTTTGCAACAGGGCGTAAATCACTTAATGCCAAGATGCCGTAAGTGCTAGAGCAGCATTCCCAAGCAGTTTCCCATCACAGGATTGGGAACCAAGCTGTAAGTTCAAGGTTAAATAGGAACAAAGACATTCCCTGAAGTAGGCAAATAATTATTTGGAAGCAGGTTTGTTTTTAATCCAAGTACCTTTTTAAGGACCAGTGCATTGGCCCCACATGCTCAGTATCTCTATACGGACATGTGTGGTTCTTGTCGTTGATGATTATAACTGGCAGCCAACATTTTACAATCACTTAGGGTCCTGAATTCAACATTGAAGTAAGTGCCCAGTTGTTTAGTACAGAAGCACTAGTCACCCACATTAAATATCAAATGGTCTGCGACATTCTCCTACTTATAGTCTGTCTGCTGACAACTCCAATTTTCAGTGTGACTGGATAGGAGGGAGACAAAAACCTTCCTCTTTGTTTCAGTTCACTTAAACTGTATTCATTGATTAAATGGCTCTGAATAATGGAGTCATCGACTGGTATTTTGCGACCTCGCTTGGGAGAGGCTCATAAAAATCTCACCTGAGGCCAATGGAGAATTCCATTCTGCGAGCTGTCCTCACCCCGATTCTGGGCCGGGTGTGGCGGTAAAATTCCGGCCACAGTCTGGAATTCTATCACCATGCCCACCATAGAATTGGAGCAGGCGAGGAGCAGAGTGGGAATACCTATTGACCTCAGGAGTGATTTTCCGATCTCGGGTCGAAAGAGGTCATAAAATCCTGCCAATAGACTCAAATAGCATACATGAAACATGCATTCTTTGACAATGAAACAATATTACTGATCAAGCAAGGTAAATACATGGTCATGATAGTCAGGAAGATATTAAAGAGTCTAAACTGCCTACAATTGCAGGTGATTTCCAAAAATAAGTGAATAACATTAAATGTATCATGATTACTCTTGATCCAAGCACACCATAAAAAGCTGTTAGCCCAAATGTTGGCTATGTAAATTGTCAACAATTTTGCGCTGTCAATTTTCTCTCCTAAGTGCAGTGATACTTTTTTCTCCTAAAAATTAGTAATTTATCATAAAGATATGCCTCAAACATCTTTCATTTTGCATGGCAGTAATATTTATAGTGTCTGGAATTCTTTCTGTATCATGTTCTGTGTCCATAGCTATTTTGTGTGCTGCAGTAACTCAGATAATTATAAGGCTTTTGTTTCATACAACTGCTTTTATTTTTATGAATGCCTTCAGTTCATGCAAAGGTTAAGCGGAGATTTAATAGAGGTGTTCAAAATCACATAGGGGCTGAACAGAGTCACTAGGGAGGAACTGTTCCATTCATTAAATGATCAAAAATAAAAGGACACAGTGATTTGCAAAAGCAATAGTGTGAAGTGAGGAAAAAACTTTTTTTACACAACAAATGGAATGGCACAATCTCTCTGTTTGTTCTAATTATTGTTTGCTTTATTATGTTCAGAGCAGCATTTTTTTTAAACTCTGCAGGCTTTTCTTAATTTTATTTTCTGTGTACTGCATGTTTTTGTATTTGACTCTGTAACCTTTTAATGCAGTTTTTTTTTTGCCAAACCTTTCTCTTTTATTTGTGTCTCCCATTCAGTTACTGCAAGCTACTGAGCCTGTGGGACTGCCACCTACGTAAGTACGGCTTCTTGTTTTGTATTTTTGCTGACCCATCTTGCGGACTCTCACACAGAGATCTTCCAATGTTCTGTAGTTTTCTTCCACCTGTCTTGTGATCTTTTGCTCAGGGGTCTTGCAATTTTTCTTCTTAGGTACATTTCTTTCTCATTAGTCTTTAGCTTTATATATCTTGGAGTACTGCCCTGGGTTCATGCATTTAGCTGCCACCTTTCATATCACTGCTGTCACTAGGATGGATGATGGAACAATCTCTGATATGATATCTTTTGGATGCCTCCACCACTGTCATCCATGTTATGTTACTTTGTGTCTCACTGCCATCGTGCTATTACAGTAATGAGGTCTTGAGACTTGTATGTTTAAACATAAAACATTCATTGTTTTCATCTTTCACTCTTTACACTATTATACATGGTGCTGCATCCAAGCAGATGGGCTGTTGACTTACAGAGTCAGCATCTCCACATCATACTGAAAGAGTGCCATTTGCAGTGAAATTGCAAAAGATTACAATGCAGTGAAATTGAAAACCCCTTCTTAAATAATTAGATGATGAAACTGTCAGGAAAACATGGTGCTTGAATACTATCTATAGTGCTTCTATGTACAACTGACTCACCATGAGTGTATAGGTATTGTAGCTTTTGTTGAAGAGCTCTTGCAACAACAATTCATCTTCTATCACAATAGTTTACAATGAATAGCTGCAGATGGTTAATGCAGAACATTCAAGGATGTTAAACATAAGATGCTACATGGTTTAGTTTTTGCTGCAAAGCCATTTTAAACAAGCTGCACCATCCTTAAGCTTCATTGTATTGATTCATGGAAGATTTTACATCCAGTGAAAAGAAAATGAGTTGAGTGGAAACTCAAAACACAAGAAATTTACAACGGAATTTTCACCAATTGCACTTAAGGCTAACTCTGTTCCCCACAATGTTTAATTATGATCGCCTGCCAGAGAATGAAACATTCTTATTGGAAATTGGAAGTAACTTGAGTTTTGGCATGGTGGAAATCACACGTGGACAAGTAAGAAAAACAATCCTAAAAGAGCCTAAAGTCTTCAAGATGCAAAGCTAATATTAAAATAAATAAGATATTTTGTGTATTAGATGTATTGATCATGCTAAAATTCTCCCTCAATGTATCTGAAGAGGCGCCAGAGAGTGGCAGTTAGGAGATGTTCACTGTAACTTCATTCAGTGTTAATGTAAGCTTACTTGTGACACTAATAAATAAACATAAACTTGTGACCACATTTAGAATGTGTTCCATTATTTGGTCTTTATGGATGATACAACTTGTTTCAATGTTTACAATTGTCACAAAAGGAAAAAAAAAATTGCACCCTGTGGAACCTGCAAACATATTATAAAATCACTGTCTCATGTGGTAGCCAGTCTATTTCTTTGCAACTTACACAAAACGTACACAAGCAACATGACAACAGTTTGATAACAGTGCATCAGATTACTTGGTTGTTCTATAAGTGAAAGGTGACCTTTATAGAATTCACAATGTTTTAAATACATTTTAAGATATAAACTGATATGATGGGGGAAGGGTTATTAATCTTGTGCAATAAGGAATAATGAAGTGAGTTCATTTTGCAGTTATTAAGAATATTAGCGTTCATTTAACTAAACGGGTGGGATTTTCCAACCGCACTCACATCAAAGATGGAAAACCACATCCAAGGTCAATGGGCCTTTGCATGGTCCCACCCACTACCAACCATATGTTATTGTTCAGGGATTCAAGTGGGTAGGTAGGCAGAAAGCCATATGAAGTACTGGAAGTCTAATGCATTTTGCATGAATTGAAAAATAAATTAGTGGTGTGGAATTCTTAAATTTAATCTTATGCGTGGGGGAAGTTCTGGACCACTAAAAAGAGTGTTGCTTTACATCACTTTTAAGCACATTATACCCATTGATTAGATGCAAATGCCAACTACCATTCTTGAAATTAGCAATTCCATGAGGTGCCATGTGAAGTGAAATTGCAAAAGATTATTATCCAACAAAATTGATAGCACTTTCTTAAATAATTAGGTGGTGCAATTTTCCAGGTAACTTAGTATTTGAATGCTACTTATGGTGTTTCTGTCTACAACTGGTTCACCATGAAAGTGTAGATGCTGTTTGCAGCTTTTATTGAAGAGTTTTTGCAACAACGGTTTGTCTTCTAACACAATGGGGCACTTTCTGCAGATTGTTAACTCAGAGGATTAACTAGCTGAGGATTGCAGGAAAAAGCTGCTGCATTGTCACTGTTAGAATTTTTGAAGGGCCCACTGTCAGCTGTAACTGACAATAATTGAGGAGTTGAAAGATACCAAGGGCAGGAAGCCCTATGGGAGAGTGCTGTAGACTATCTGGAAAGAGTGACAGAGGCAGTCCATACCAGCTAACCCTGTCCACCACAATGCGGAAAGTGGTTAATTAAAAAAAAACAGGGTATGGAAGTCACTGGTTAGGCCAAAATGTATTGCCGATCCCTCATTACCTTGAGAAGGTAGTGAGCTGCCTTCTGGAACTGCTGCAATTCAAGTGGTGTTGGTATACCCCCAGCGCTATTAGATAGGGAATTCCAGATTTTGACCCAGTGATAGAGAAGGAAAGGCAATATGCTTCTGAATTAGGATAGTGAATGGCTTGGAGGGTAACTTGCAGATGGAGATGCTCCAATATATCTGCTGCTTTTGTTATTTGAGATGCTAGGTGTCGTGGTTTGGAAGGTGCTGTCTAAAATGTCTTAGTGAGTTCCTGCAGATTTGAGTTTTGTGATGGTACACACAGCTGACATGATATATTGGTGGTAGAGTGTGTAAATGTTTGTAGAAGGGTTGCCAATCAAGGGCTGTGTTGTCCTGGATTGTGTCAAGCTTTTTCAGTGTTGTTGGAGCTGCACTCATCTAGTTAAGTGCAGAGTATTTCATCACACTCCTGACTGTGCCTACAAGGTGTGTCACTTGCCACAAGATTCTTAACCTCTGAGGAATTCCTGCAGTGATGACCTGGAACTGAGAAGATCAACCTTCAACCACCACAAACATCTTCCTTTGTGCGAGCTGTGACTTTAACCAGTGGAGAGTTTTCCCATTGACTCCAATTTTGTTAGAGCTCCTTGGTGCTACACTCAGTGAAATGTTGTGATAATGTCAAGGGCAGTTCCAGTCACCACAGCTCTTGAGTTCAGCTCTTTTGCCTATCTTTGAACCAAGACTATAATGAGATTAGAAGCTTAGTGGCCCTGGTGGAACCCAACCTGCACATTAGTGAACAGATTATTGCTAAGAAAATGCCACTCATGTGATTGTTGATGGATCCTTCCATCATTTTATCTAATGATAAAGAATGGACTGATGGGGTAGTGAATTTGTTCTGCTTTTTGTGTACAGGACATATCTCAGCTATTTTATACATTGCTGAGTAGATACCAGTGTTGGAATAGCTTGTTAAAGGCCAGCAAATTCTCAAGCACAAGACTTCAGCATTGCTGCTAGGATATTATCAGGGCCCATGGCCTTTCTACTATATATGTCAGCTATTTCTTCATATCAGGTGAAGTGAATCGAATTAGCTGAAGGCTGACATCTGTGATGCTGGAGACCCAGGAGGAGGCCGAGGTAGATCATTCACTCAGCACCTCTGTTTGAAGATTGTTGCAAAAGCTTCAGACTTATTATTTGCACGAATGTGTAGGTCTCCATCAGCTTTGATGTGAATGCAAACCTGATTTCTTCCCTTAATCCTACCTCTCACTCTTTCTCTTCTATCCTGTCTTCTTTCTTCCCATCATCCCTCTCTTCCGAATTAGAGGAAGGAGTTACCAATCTTGTTTGCTGCTCAGTTTACGAGATTCCATCTTTGTTCATTACATTTTTCACGAGATTCATTCATAGAATCATTGATTCCCTACAATACAGAAAGAGGCCATTGTCCCATCAAACCTGCATCGACAACAATCACACCCAGGCTCTATTCCCATAATCCCTATTTACCCTGCTAATCCCCCTGACACCAAAGAGCAATTATGCCATAAAAAACATTCTTTCGGCTTGTATCATAGCTTGGTATGGCTCCCTTTTTGCATGGAACTACAAAAAGCTGTGAATGTAGATTAATCTATCATGCAAATCAGCCTTCCATCTATTCATTCTGTTTACGCTTTCCACTGCTTTGGCAAGGCAGCCAGGATAATTAAGGACAACACACACCTCAGACATTCTTTCTTCCACCTTCTTCTGTCAGAAAAGAGATACAAAAGTCTGAGATCATGTACCAACTGACTCAAGAACAGCTTCTTCCCTGCTGCTGTCAAACTTTTAAATGGACTTATCTTGCATTAAGTTGATCTTTCTCTATACAGCTATGGCTGTAACACTGTATATTCTGCGCTCTCTCATTTCCTTCTCTATGAATGGTATGTTTTCTCTGTAAAATGTGCAAGAAGCAATACTTTTCACTCTATGAAAATACACGTGTTAATAATAAATTAAATCAAATCAAATTTAGCACAGCTAATCAATCTAACCTGCACATCTCTGGAGTGAGGGAGGAAACCGGAGCACTTGAGGGAAACACACAGACATGGGGAGAATGTGCAAACTTCACACAGACAATTGCCAAGGCCAACGTCCTTGACGCTGTGAGGCAGCCATGCTAACAACTGCTGCATATATATTCTTTCAATGATGGGTTATACAGTAGACAGGAATTATTCTTTCATATCTTTCCTACAATTTAAGGGATTGTCCCAATTGAATAATCTAATTTATACCTTTTTTCCATTAAGTACCCTGTAAGGTACCCTACAGAAATTTTGATAGAAGCCTCATTGTATTTATGTTCTGCCCCTCTTGCAGTCCTTCTCATTGGGGTTATCTTGGATTGCAATACCAATCACCAAAATGTGTTCCGTCATTTTTGAGATATTATTTAATTTCAAAGCCTCCTGTTCTTGGAGAAGACACCATCATTTAGCAGATTTCCTATTTCTGAGGACCTGTACTGATCAATAATTTTAATGGAAATATGTTACTGATTTCATCAGGGGCTGGGGTCATAAAATAATATGGAGTAACTTTAGGGGCTTTATTCAGATCCAACATCCCTTTCACAACATGGTAATTCCGTGGAAATATGCTCTTTCTTTCAACACACAAGTGCCAAATGTATATGGATGTTCAAATGCAGCAGATGTCTGTTTCCAGACTGGATCTTGCAGAGGCAGCACAGATCCCAGTACCACAGCCAAAAGGGATGGCTGCCTCAGTGATTCATCTGTAAGTCAAAGAATGCCCAAAACAAGGCCCACTTGAAGCTCACTTGGAGGCCTCCAGGGTTTAGCTGTAGGTTGTCTCAAGTGCCCAAACTCTCAGAACTACTCCTAAAGGGAACTCCATGCAACAGTAGAACTTGGAACTGCTGGTAAAATGCCACAGGAGGTAAATAAATCCATAATTGGCCACTTGGTTAGATCATCGGATCATGGCTCCAGTGGGTGGGATAGTATCTAACTTTGCAACTGTTGGCAAAAAAAGGCATGCGCCTGATACTATCCAATGTTCCACTGCCACTTTGCCATCACCCCCTCTGCCAGTCAATCTGAAAAGGACTGGGAAAACTTAGCTCGCTGAATCAGAGTGTTGTGGCTTTTATTCCTACAGAAACTTCAATACACAAGTCTCGGAAGATGATCCAGTGCAGTGCTGAGGGAGTGCTGCATTGTCAACAAAGCTGTCTTTTGGATGCGATATTAAACTAAGACCCTGTCAGCCCCCAAAGGTGGACACAAAATATGGCACAGCATCCTTTTGAGGAACATTCATGGAATCATCTTCAGTAAGCTGACTGACCTTTATCCAGCGATCAACATCACTGAAATAGACTACTTGTGGAAGCTTTCTGTGCAGAAATTGATTGGGACATTTCCTGCAATGTAATAGTGACTTCAAATAGATACTTCATTGAGTGTAAAGCATTTGGAACATCCTGAGGTTGTGAAAGGTGCTACATTAATGCAAGTCTTTTATTTGACTTATCCAAAGTGTCTTTTGATCCATTGCAATTTTAACATGATTGATTTCTCAGGCTTATGAAGTGCTGCGTGGGTGACACAGAGACCTTATCATTGTTTTTGTCTTGTATTGAACATTGTGTCTGAAGAGGATAGAAGTATATTCCCAGGATCAACTCCTAGAGCTATTCCATTTAAAGAGCAAGTAGCTTGGGACAAGGCCTTTGGGGGGAGGGATGCAAGATGACTTACATGGAATACAAAAATTTGGAGCAAAGCACAGATCGTGTAAGTTCCTCTACTTGGAAAGACCATTAGAAATCCCAATTGGTTGAGTTGTAGGAAATATTCCTCACTTCCTTCCCTCTGTATCCACCATTTTCAACATTAGTTTTGAAAGTATGTCTAAAGCATTCCATGGGATATCTCAGGAATTTTGTCCAACACACCATTCTTTGGGATGTGAAAAGGCAGGGTAGGCCCTGGTTTTTGTACTCTAAAGGTAGATACCCAATCCAAAGGACAGGAAGTCAGTGACATGACTACACTATTCTCCCCGGGGTCATGAATCTTGTTAGATCAAACCTGTAATTTAAACCTTTTCTTTTCTCACTTCTAAAGAGGTGCCACAATGCTCCCTGCACATATGGAAAACACACAGAGTGTACAATATAATTACCATGATTAGCTGTGCTCACCAAGTCTAACAAATCAACTGCACAATCCACCAGACTGGGACAACATGGTGCTGCTTCAAGGCCATGTTCGTTTTAGAATCACTATGGTGCAGAAGAGGCCATTCAACCTATTAAGTCTGCACTAACTTTCTGACAGAGTATTTTACCCAGACTCTCTCTCACTCCATCCACACAATACCCGTGGCTAACCTATCTAAGTAAAAACATTGTTGGATACTAAGGGTCAATTTGGCATGGCCAATCCAGCTAACCTGCATTTCTTTGGATTGTGGGAAAAAAGTCACGCAGACAAGGGAAGAAGATGCAGACTCCACGCAGACGGTGATCCAAGCTAGTTATCGAGCCCAAGTCCTTGGAGCTGTGTGGCGGATGTACGAAACACCATGCCACTGTTCTGCTCATGATCTGGAATTACACCTTTCGACCCAATTAATTTGATACTCTTCAGTGACAAACTTCATAACAACATTGATAATGATAAATATAATTGCTTCTCTCGAGGGCAATTATGCTTGAGCAATAAATACTGGCCTAGCCAGCAATGTCTGCATCCCATGAACAAAATAATAATATCAATAATGATGATAATAATTAGATTCTATCCATTAGCTAACATTTAACTTGCCGTCAATTCTTTCTTCCCACTATATTTCAGGAAGTTTCTTTGGTATTACTAGTAACCTTTGAGGTTAAAACTTTCAAGAAAAATATGTCATTAGTATTGAAAGGGCAGAACTGCTACGGAGCATGAGTGAAGGAACAAATAGCAGAGAATATGTTAAAAGGTCAAGAGATGATGAATTCCAAGGAGTTAATGCATGTGACACTGCCTAAAAGAGGCAAAAAATCTACAGGTTTGAGTGAGTGATAAAAGCATATTTTGAGAATGTGAATGAAAAGAATATCAAAGATAATTTCTTTTTCATTTTGCAAAATGCTGCAATGGCAAAGGATTTGGCAGGATATATAAACCAAGGGAATGAATGTATACTTAACCTTACACTAAGAATTGACAAGCATGAATAAGGAATGTCAATCAGCTTGGGCGGCAAGGTGGACCAGGTCAGAGAGGGGGGGATTTGGCATCAGACTGGGCTTGAGTAAGGGATGGGTTGTGTTGGGAGGGATGTTGCGTGTGGTGAGGAGGGGACTGGTTTGGGCTGGAATGAGGTGTGGTGGTTGTGGTTGGTGGGGTGCCAGGGGCGGAAGGGGTAAAGGGGGCACAGAGATTGAGCCCAGTTAAAGTTTAAGGTTTATTTATTAGTAACAAGTAGGCTTACATTAACGCTGCAATGAAGTTACTGTGCAAATCCCCTAGTTGCCACACTCTGGCACCTGTTCGGGTACACTTAAAGCGAATTTAGCATAGCCAATCTACCTAACCCGCACATCTTTGAACAGTGGGACGAAATGGGAGCACCCAGAGAAAACCCAGGAAAACATGCAAACTCCACAGTGACCAAAGCAGGGAAATGAACCTGGGTGCCTGGCGATGTGAGGCAGCAGTGCTAACCACTGTGTCACCATTCTTCCCGTTCTGGAGGACTGGGTTAGTGGTCAGGACAGGGCAGTGTGCTTTGTTGTGAGGGGGTGTCGGATGTCTTCTGGACTGGAAGGGGTCGGGGTTGGGTGGTGTGGGATCCCCTGAGGATTGGGATAAAGTGATGTCCCATATCAGTCTGGTCTGGGTTTTTAAAATGATTAATCTTAAATGCAGGATAACTATGAGGACAAAACCGGGAGATATCTGAAGTTTTAGATCACTTTATCAAATGGTTCCTAGCCTAACACAATTTTCCTGGGGAAGTTATGATAATTGCCAGATAAACCCTCTCATGGGACCTTCCCATGGGATTCTCCAACACATCTTTGAAGAAGCCCCGAAATGTGAGTTATCCATAGGAAGTTATGACCCATGATTCAGGATATATTCACAGTATGATCATTGGTTTCAATATTCACTGATTCCAAGATGAATTGTAACTGCAGTCTTAATTGTACACAATTTCACTGATGAAAGTTTCCAAAAGGCTCACATAAAGCATGCATTAAATGACAGATATATTAATTTTAGTCAGGCTCAGGATGTTTATTCTGATCAGGATTACATGATGTTAAGAGATTGAAACCAATAGCCTAAAAATCTCATTATGAATTAAGGCTCCGATTTGGTCATCTGGTGGGGATCTGCTGGATTTGTGGCTGATCCACACATGCCTACCTTGAGCTGACCCCAGTAGATCTTTTGTGATTGGGCCTACTGATGGCCAATCTGTGTTGTTTCTATAGTTAGCTAATATTTCTCACATTAGCAATGCTGGTTGAACATTAAATTTGGATTATATTTGACAAATCTTTCACATTGTTCGGTATAATCAATAATTTAAGGTAACAGAAGCCTTTAACTTGATAAATCTCTTTTTGCTGTCTTGGCAACGCTGAACTCGAGCAATGAAACACTATTCCTGAACTCTACTATTGCTAAATTGTAAGAAAGAGGAAATATGTTGAATGGTTTGTTTTTTTTTATCACTGTCCTATATGTTGAGTGTTCCAAATATGGGTGGGCGTAATCCACATTACTTTGGTTGGCTCTTCTGGTAGACTGGCCAAGGAGGGGTAGCTGGTGCCTGAGGACTGGCTAAATGAATTGCTAGCACATTTTATATTCATGCCCACTCTACTCTAGCCCAATATCAGATGGCAGCACCCAAGAACATCCAGTCTCTATTTTAAAGATAATATTTATAATGGGTAAAATAAAGTCACATGTTTATCTAGGATTTTAACATAATTCTAGTATGCATTGTAAGAATAGTATTTGTCTTGCACTTGTGTCTACAGTTGGTACTTTCCCATGGAGTGTAATACTGCTGATGATCAATATACACCACATTAATCTTTAATTAAGGTATTGTCACGCACAATTGCATTGAAACTGCATCTCGGGCAAGAAGATTTTACGTCTGATGTTTCTCAACATGTTTATGCTCATAAAATTAATTTATTTTAGAGGAGACAAAGAGTTGATCAGAAGTGCTGCAAAGCAAATTTAACTTATGAAACAAAATTTTTCTGAATTGCAAAAAGATGAGAAGTTTCTCAAATCTGACTGGTTAATTCTTCAGTGGTTCGGCCTTGATAAAAAGACCGTTTCATTTTGTTTATCTCATTCTCTTGTTATATCAAGCCAAACTTCTTCCCGTTTTGTTATGATGGCTATGGGGGATGGTCAATAGATCTGTCCCTGGGTCTTGTAGAGTATGAATTCCCCTATTAGGCAAGTGGAGGTTCGTCCAACAGGGAAGGAAAAGTGGGGTGTTTGAAAACGATTTGTTCCACTAAGGCACCAGCAGTTAAAGTACTCTAAGACTTGATCAGTACACTGTAGCCACAGAGTCAGTACCTTCTGCATGTTGTAAATAACGGGCTTTGATAATCAATTTTTGTTATACGCACTGTGTGATACGCACTACATATAAATTAGATCTGGTAGGAGCAGATTTAAAATTTGTGAAGTCCTTTGGAGAGATAAATACCCTTTGGGAGGGTCTGAAAATGGATATTCTTTTTATATTTTGGGGGAATATTGTACTATTCTATAAAGAAGGCATTGTGTCTGCACTCAACCCTGGAACATCCAGATAACAAGGTTACCTATGTTAGGCCTCTAGTCTACTTATTGACGACAGCTCAGCCTTGAACACTATTATTCCCACAAAACTCATCTCCGAACTCCGTCACATAGACCTCGGCACCTTCCTCTCCAAGTGGATCCTGAACTTCCTAACTCATAGGCTATAGTCAGTAAGGATAAGCAACAATATCTTCTCCATAATCAGCTTCAACACTGGTGTCCCACAACATAGGACATAACAGCGCAGAACAGGCCCTTTGGCCTTCGATGTTGTGCCGACCAATTATGAAAAAAGCAATGACCCTCCAAACTAAACCATTCCCTTCTCTTCCATAAACTTATCAACTAACCTCTTAAACGCCACCAAACTTGGCGCATCTACAACTGCCGCAGGCAGGGCATTTCACTCCCTAACCACCCTCTGGGTAAAGAACCTACCTCTGATATCCGTCCTATAACTATCACCCCTTAATTTAAAGCTGTGTCCCCTCGTGCTAGCTTTCTCCATCCTAGGAAAAAGGCTATCACTGTCCACCCTATCTAAACCTCTAATCATCTTATATGTTTCGATAAGGTCCCCTCTTAGCCGCCTCCTTTCTAACGAAAACAACCTCAAATCCCTCAGCCTCTCTTCATAAGACCTGCCCTCCATACCAGGCAACATCCTGGTAAACCTCCTCTGTACCCTCTCCAATGCCTCCACATCTTTCTTATAATGTGGGGACCAGAACTGCACACAATACTCCAAGTGCGGCCGCACTAGAGTTTTGTACAGTTGCAACATGATGTTGTGGCTCCGAAATTCAAACCCCCTACCAAGAACACAAGGCTGTGTTCTCAGCCCTCTACTACGCTCTTTGTACACCTATGACCGTGGGGCCAAAAACTGCTCAGTTTGATTTAAAAGTTTGCTGATGACACCACTGTATGAGCAGTTGAGCGGATGTCAAATGATAACAGAGTATAGGAATGAGATACAGAATCTGGTGAACTGGAGCGGCAACAATAATCTCTCCCTCAATGTCAACAAAACAATGGAGATTGTCAGTGACTTCAGGGAATGTAAAGGAGTACATGTCCCTGTCTACATCAATGGGGATGAAGTGGAAAGGATCGAGAACTTCAAGTTTTTAAGTGTCCAGATCACCAACAAACTGTCCTGGTCCCCCCATGCTGATATTATAGTTAAAAAAGCCCACCAACACCTCTGCTTTCTCAGAAGACTAAGGAAATTTGGCATGTCAGTTATGACTCTCAGCAACTTTTACAGATGCACCATAGAAAGCATTCTTTCTGGTTGTAACACAGCTTGATATGGCTTCTGCTCTGCACAAAGCTGCGAGAAACTACAAAAGGGCATGAATGTAGCCCAATCCATCACACAAGCTAGCCTCCTGTCTATGTAGACTCTGTCTACACTTCCCCCTGCCTCAGCAAAGCAATCAGTATAATTAAGGACCCCATGCACTCCAGACATTCTCTCTTCCATCTTCTTCCTTTGGGAAAAAGATACAAAAGTCTGAGGTCACATACCAACCAAGTCAAAAATAGCTTCTTCCATGTTGCTGTCAGACTTTTGAACAGACTTACTTTACAGTACCCTGATCTTTCTCTACACCCTCGCTATGACTGCATGATTACATTCTGCATTATCTCATTTCTTTCTCTATCAATGGTACATTTTGTCTTTATATTATGCAAGAAACAATATTTTTCACCGTATGTTAATACATGTGACAATAATAAATCAATTTAAATTAACTCAAATCAAATCAAAGATTTAATTAAGCTGGGAAAAAGATTAATGAGACCATTAATCAAAAAGAATTGAGACATGAAAAGGAATGAAATTGTAAAATGTATGCATTTGTAATAAAGCTATGGTCAATCAGTATTAGATGTAAATAAATAAAAGGCTTTTACAGTCAGTGAAGATTATATAAGTAAACAAGAGAAGGCTATAAAAATATATTTGATCCCAAAACTGAAGGCATTCGGAAGGACATGAAATATTTTTATATTTTGGAAAGATAAAGGATTGCTGAGAATACTGGGATTGAAGATGAAAGGAGGACAGGATGTTGATTTGGGATTGGTTCTATCAAAAAAGCCTCCCAGGAACAACTCTCAGCTGGGAGAACTTGCAGTTGGAATCAGCTATCCAGTCCAGCCAGAAATCGTGAGCTGCAAAGAGAAGTCTTGTTCTGAAGTTTTCCACAGAAGAGCGGAAGGAGTTGGAAGGTTATGTGGTATACCTTTATTAAAGCTATAACACATTGCCTTGTGAAATATTAATGGATTTTTGTAGTTAAATATCTATAAGGTAGTGTCAGCTGGAAGGTGTTTACCTGTGGGTCACATATGAAGTCACCTGAGGGAATATTTTGTGGGATTTTAACTGTGTAGTTGTCATCTGTGTACTTTAATTTTCTTTTCTTCTTGTTAAATTCCAAAACTGCTACTGGACATGTTGGTGCTGAGATCAATACTGTTGTTTCCCTTATTTTCAGAATAAGAATAAAAGGAGCATGGTCTGAGAACTAAGTTTCTGTTTTAGATTTGGTTTTCTCAGTAATTAACATCTGACGTAGTTATGAAAATAAGTGGCGTACCCAATTGTCAGTAGTTCCAGGGCATAATTGAGATGGCCAGATTTCTTTTGGTGAGATAAAATGTCCTTTGGGAGGGGTAAGGTTCCCTTTGGGAATACCAAATTTGGATTTGAATAGATATAAAAAGTATTAAGGTCCATTGGACCTGCCAAGAGATTGTCAAATGAACTTTAAAAACACCAAAAGGCACTATCACAAACTATCGACAAAAGCAACTATCAAGCGTCAAGGCACTTAAAATTCCTGCTCTTCACATTTTGGGGGAAAAGTTCAAAGCTCTTTGCCTGCTATTTCAGTCTGACTGTTGACCTAAGTCTGATGGTTAGACTTCCTGTGTTAATGTTGCATGACTGATTCTACAATCTTCCATTATCATAGTGAGCTGCCTGCTATTTCACAATATGAAAGCTATATATACTCTCTGGAGCGGTCCTATGAGTTTGAATGTTTGTTTTTTATTAGAGCTTAAGCACTTGACTGAACTATATGTTTTAACAAGGGATTATGTAGTTGCAGAAATATAAATGTAGTGATTTTTTTTAATAAATTGATTTTTTTTAAAAATAATGCTTTCAACAGACAATGGGAATTTTATTTTATCTTGGCATGGGTCCTATTGGTGGATACAGGATGAATTGACATGGAAGGTGTAAGGGAAAATGATAGTGTTTGGAGGCAAAAATTGGCATGCATTGGCACTTAATTGACATGAGCCTATGAAGGGAAATGGGGGTGGTTTGATCGGCAAGATTTGGCAGAGATGGTATTAAGGAAGTTGTAGACCATGGATAGGGAGGATGAAATGGCATTACATGACATGGATGGAGCATGGGGTCTGTGAGTTGATGAGAGGTGTGAGTGATGTGGGATGGAGAATTGTTTTATGTCTTTTTTATTTAAGGGAATCTTGACATAGCACCAGCGCACCAATCCAGGCCTTCCACCTGAATAATTGGCAGCATCTGCATTCATTATGAGGTGACTGATCTGATCCCATAAATCATAGCCATCCCAGAATATAAATTTGACAGTTCTGGGTCTCTTTATTCTGGCTGGGTTTATAGGGCCTTAATTGTCCTGAACCTGCATTCCCTGACTCGGGAGTGAAAGTTCGTGTCTGAGTATAGGCTAAGTCTCCAGTGCATTACTGATGTAAGTTGCATTAGAAAAGGTGGTGTCTTTCTGAAAACACGATTCCATCTGCCCTTTCCGATGGGTATAGATATCACACAATGCTATTCTGAAGAAAACCTCTAGGTCAATTTTTATGCCTCCATTAACATCACCAAAACAAACCTTGAGACTTCAATGGCCCTCTGTTAGACCAACTCCCTAGATGGACTTGTGTGTTTCCTGTGCTCCACCGATTATCGAGTTCTGTTCTAATGAGGCCTAACTTGAAAATATTTCACGTCTCTAGTAAGCACCATTGAGCAAACAGCAGGTTGTGACCCACCCAACAAATGAGTGACGTAGACAATATCTCCCACATCTGCAACAGATGAACGTAAATGAGCTATAGTCATAAAAATTCAAGAAAGATTGGTAGGGGGCCTTTTCTTTCCTAAATAAGGAAAGGAGAAATACTTATATTCTCCTCATAACTTTACCCTTATTGATACAGCAGTATGCCGCTTTAAATGTTGGGGGTAGGTTAGCTCATATGGCTGGACAGTTGGTTCGTGATGCAGTGCGGTGCCAACAGTGTGGGTTCCTATACAGGCTGAGGTTATTCATGAAGGTTCCTCCTTCTCAACCTTGTCTGACCTGTGGCAATCTTCAGGTTAAATCACCACTCATCCGCTCTCCTATTCAAAGGGAGAGAGCAGCCTAATATCCATAGGTATTTTAGTACCTTTCACTTTAAATGTCATATGTGTATAAAATATCCAGAAATTCATATTTAGTGCTTCCCTGATTTTACAGTTCTCAGGCTAATTACATCTACATCATGTATTTCATCAACATTCAATAGAGACCATGCAAAAAGGACATTCCACATTTAATTCATAAACAATCTGAAATATTAAGGATACACATTCCAAAAATATCACCTAAAGTTTAAGTAGGCTTATGTTCACATTGCTATGAAATTACTGTGAAAATCCCCAAGTAATGTTATCCTAATGTCACCTTTTAGTAGCTGGTGGAGACCTATAAATTATTGTTTAAAAATAAAATGACTTGCCAAAAAAACACAACCGCCAATAAATCATCAACAATTCATTTTTAACCTGAGAGAATGTAATTCAATTAACCTGGGGATGTCAATTTGATTTGTCCTGAACTCTTGCTCGGTGCCTCTCTCTCTATGAAATAACACAGCAAAGTGCTGTCAGCCCGACTGAAAATGTGTCAATAATAATTCAATCTGTATCGAACAAATAAAGATACTTGGAAAGCATGAAATGAGAAATTGCCAAAGGGGCATCCAGGCTACATTTTCACAGACTCTATGATGTTTACTTTATGATAGGCAATGTTCAGGAATCTCCTCACATACAATGATGTGACAGAAACTTTGTTAAGTAAAAGAACTCTGGCTGTATAACACATTATTTATACTTTTGATGAGTATTTATTTATTGTTTTACTTCTACTTTTGGAAAGTTTAATTTGAATGAAACTCAAAATCAAAGTCATTAATCTAATTTGCTGCTACATTGCTATACCTTTTGCAACCCTTAGCCCATCCGTCGTAATGTTAAATAATACAAGAACCATCACAATGTAGCTTGGAGACAAGTGGGCAGTGGGCATCAGTTCATTTACCATGGAAACTTAGGGTTGGATTTAATGTGCCCAGCCTGGTGTGTTTTTGGTGATGGTGTGGGGCAGCATGTAAAAGCCACCCCACCACCTTACCGCCCACTCCCCGATCTCACCCTCAAACACAGTCGGGGGGCTGGTGCCAAAATCAGTAACCCAACCGCCGTATTTAAATAAATAATAAAGGGTTAATTGAGCCTAATTACAGGCCCATTGGATCCTGATAATACACTTCTCATGTCATAACACTGTTAGTGTGGACATCAGATAGGAGTAGATAGATTGTTTCTGCCAAGAGGCTATTTAAGTAGTGGAAAAGAAATGGGGGAATTTTCTTCAAAGGGGTGCTCTTTGCACATTGAGGGGCAAATCCTGCACCTAAGATAATATTCTCCCTTTCTTCTATTAGCTGCTCTGCAAAACCCACCATGCTGCCCCCTCAACTCCCCCTCTCTCCTGGTTGAACCTTCACTGCCCAAAATGGTTACTGGAGATCAGATTTGAGAGGTTACCATGGTGGACTGAAGAACATCCCCACCAGCGCCCTCATTAATTTCCTCTTCTTTCCTCTGTTTCCCTCAGCACAGCTGCTTTCTAACTTTCTGAACATTTCCAACACTTTCTATTCTTATTTCGGATTTCTAGCATCTGCAATATTTTAATTCTGGCTTAAATTCAGTTCTGTTTAGATCATAGTAAAGCTATATTTGCTTTAGGCTACTGTATCAGAATCCAAAGGTATATTGTGAAGCCAGACAGCCCCCAACAATTTTATTATTTTGAATCAATGTGAGGAAAGGATATTTCATTCCAGGCACGATTCTATTGACAAATTAGGGAGCTTTTATCAAAACAAACTTCTTTTTATGACAGTTTAACTATAACAAATGAATTAAACCTAGTCTTTAACATTTGAGCAATACTTAAAATGAAGGAAACAATTCTAAATTCCAAATTATCACTATATCAATTCTAATCATGCAAAATGTATCTCATAAATTAAAATACACTTTAAACAGAGTTAGCAAAATCCAGGTATATTTGCTTTTACTATTGTTCATAGTCTTGAAGATTTGAGATCAATCTTTTTAGAGAGAGAGAGTCTCCATCCAAACTTTTGCCATAACCAGCTCCATTCAACAACTGCCCTTTGTTTAAAATGAAAATGAAATTATTTTTTTCCTGCAAGCCTAGCCCTCCCATTTCCAATATCACATGACTCTGTCTCTATATATCTAACACACCTTATAACTTCAATTAAAAAAAACTTAAGCTTCTGCTAAATAAACACTTATAAGACTAAAATGTGTATTATCATGCTTTCTTAGCATCTGCTGCATTCCTGTCAAACAGACCAATTGTAACAAAACTCTGCCTCTTAATGCAGTTCCCCCTTAACACAAAATGCATTAATAACACAATATCATCACACTAAATACAGTATGGCAAAAAATCTTCTCCCCTAAATGGTGAAAAGGATGGAGCAAAAAAAAAATGCCTCCAAATTAATCTGGGCCATTATGACCAACTTGCACCCTACCACAGAGGCTTGAGAATGCATGAAAACTCGTCTTTGGATCTTGTCAACAAAATCACCAAGAATTTAACGTGCTTTTCATCTTTTCATAAGCTCATCTACACTAAATACCATGACAAAGATCATAAGAAAGACAAATCATTTTTCCTGATGTGTCAGAGGAGCATTTTTCCTATCTCCATAGGAAGGTTTTATGTCAAAAAAATGTTTTAGCACTAATTCATTGTTGGCAATTGTAGTGGCACTTGAAGAACAATCTTCACCAACAAATTTTAGAAAGGTCTTTTTTAAGAGTTTAGGCTGTTGCATTTTTACATTTAAGGTTTACAGGTATCTGTTTTAGACCTCATGAATCCAACAATATAGGTATAACATAAATTTTAATTGAGTACAGAAGATTTAACTGCTAAACCTGTACACTTTGGACTGTATTTAGAGATCCTGGTGTGGGCCCCTATATCATGTCAGACACTTAAGTGGCCAGCATTGGGCCATTCCTGAGATTTAGGATCTTGGCAATGAAAATTGCATTCCTTGACAGTTGATGGAAAATCAAAGGCTGGAATCCTTCCATTGACCATCAGTGCCATTCAGACAGTAGCTCAGGCTAGTAATGCACTGACCAAAAGCTTAGCTATGATGAGGGAAGAGGGCTACATGTGAATGAAAAGAGGATGGAGCTCATCAGCAAGAGGGATAAGAGGAATCAGATGGAAGAGCAGGGAATGGCTTTAAATGGGAACCTCCTTTCCTGATGCCAGATTCATCAATCATATGCTAACTGTCTTTGAAAGAGGAACTTCCTGGAAGACCAGAAGCATCCTAATATGGTTTGCCATGTGATTTTCAGGAGTTTTGGGAGACCCGTACAAATTGGAGAGGATCCCTGGACCACTGTAAATTTCTAGTGGGCTCAGGAATAATGACCTTTAAATGGCTCATTAGTAAGATTAGTTAACCAATTGGTTGTGGAGGTCGCAGAGGTGGGGGATGGGGGGAGAGATAGGGAGGGTGAAAGGGAAGAGGTGGTGTTGGTTCCATGCGTCAGCCCCTTTCCACTAGCGACTTAATGCAAGTCAGTTTACCCACTGTGGGAATGGGACATATAGTTTCCTTCAGGATTATACAGGCCTGTCCGCCACCTAACCCATCTG
Source organism: Sphyrna mokarran (assembly GCA_024679065.1). Taxonomy (NCBI): domain Eukaryota; kingdom Metazoa; phylum Chordata; class Chondrichthyes; order Carcharhiniformes; family Carcharhinidae; genus Sphyrna; species Sphyrna mokarran. The sequence continues at coordinate 17,563,139 of JAGIQG010000010.1, read as the reverse complement.
GAAATCTCCATTTAATCTAGCCCTTTGTGTCTCCTTTAAACCTGAAAAATAAGTGCAACACAAAGTAATTTCTATCTCAAAGCATTCAAGTAATTAACCAATTCTGAGGCAACGAAGTTCTGTCTAAGTTGAGGAACAGTGGCCCTGATTTTACTGGCATGGCTGCCCAAGGCTCTTAAGATCATACCAGAGGCCAATGGGGAATGCCATCCTGCGAACCTTGTGCGCCCCTGTTTTGGGGTGGCTGTGCCAGTAAAATCAGAGCCCGTATGTCATATCCTCAAAAGCTATCTGAATTCAACACTGAGTTCAACAATTTCATATTATCTCTCTCAGCTTACATTTTGCTTCTTTTGTTTTGCAGGATTTGTTTGTCTTTCCTGTTTTCTGTTTTATTGCTTTTGGAAAATAACTATTCAACATTCTGTGATTTACACATCCTTTGAACACATCTTCTGCTCTGTTATTTATCCCAATACCACTCCTTTAGGACTTGCAATGTTTGCACTTTGCAAACTCAGGCTGGATTTTCATCTGAGAGCTGAGTCAAGGGAATGTGGAAATTTCCTGGGATGGCAACCCACCTCAGGGAAAAATACATGCAGAAGTAGAATTCTTGTTTTGATGGGCGAGAAGTAACTGGAGTCATATTTGTCAACCCAAAAGCAAGTGGGGAGGCTGCCACAGAGGTCATTAGTTGCTGATGTGGCTATTTTAAAAACTCACGTTGATGCTTTGGGGTTTTGCCCCTCTTAAAGTAATATCAATAAAATAAGAAACAACTCTCTTCTCCTCACTTCTCACACTCGTTTACATTCCCCATACCCTCACCATGCCAGCTCATGCCACCTATGTCTCTCCACTCAAGCCCATGACTCCTCATTCTCTCCATGTCAAACCATGGCACTTCCATGCCCATTTATGAAGTGTACACTTTGTACATAAACTTTGAACTATTTAGTAAAATTAAGGTGCAAAAAAGTATTAAAATTAATTTATTCATAACTTGTTATTTTATAAAAATAATTGTTTTTACTATAGCCCTTTCAAAATATCAATCATCCAGATCTTTCAACTGTAGACATTATAACCACTTGACACCTCTTTGTCCTCAATAATAAACTTTGTGAAATTGGCAGAATAGATTGCAGAGAAATGGTTGCTGACCAAGCAATGTTTGCCTGTACATTTATTCCAAAGACATATTTCTGACAGAATGGTGACTCATGCGTTATGGAAGCAGACAAGGAAATGGAGTTGATACCACAATTAGATAAGTCTCTTTATGCACTTTAGGCAGAGAACGCAGACATCCAGTAGTCTGTTGAAATAGCTATTCCCCCGAGAGTGCATCGCTTGATTGACATCCCTTTCTCTGTTATCTGTTCTATAAATTGCATCTTTTATTTTTACAAAAGATAACGAGGTGCCAATGGATTGCAGTTTCTGAAATTGAAACTGTAAAGAAATGGATGATTGACACTTTATAATTCTCCCATAAAAGTTATTTTTAGGAAAGTTATGAATGAATGTCTCTTTTTGAAGCTTTTCCATATTTTAGCAAGAGGAAACAGAGTTTTGTGAAGCGGAAGTTGTATCTCACAAGCTTGATCAAGTTTTTCAAGGAAGTGACGAAGATAATTGATGAGCAGTGGAATTGTCTACATGGGCTTTAGTAAGGTCTTTGACAAGGTCCCTCATGATGCAGAAGGTGAAGTTGCATGGGATCAGAGGTGTGCTGGTAAGGTCGATATAAAACTGGTTTGATCAAAGAAGACAGAGGGTAGCATGGAAGGGTGGGTTTTTGAATGGAGGTCTGTGACAAATGGTGTTCCTCAGGGATCAGTGTTGGGACCTTTGCTGTTTGTAATATATATGAATGATTTTGAGGAAAATGTAACTGCATTGATTAGTAAGTTTGCGGATGATACAGAGGTTGGTGAACTTGACGGAGAGCAATGAGGACCAACAGAGAATGCAACAGGATATAGATCAGATGGAGATCTTGGTGATGAGATGGCAGATGGAGTTTAATCCGGACAAATGTAAGGTAATGTATCTAATACAGATAGGATATATATAGCAGGAGTATTGATTGGCAAAGGGTTCTGGGTGTACAGGTGGAGAAGGTAGTCAAGAGGGCGCAGAGCATGCTTGCCTTCTCTGGTTGGGGTACTGAGTTTAAAAATTGGCAAGTCATTTTGCAGCTTTTAGGCCACACTTGGAATACGGTATTCAGTTCTGGTCGTCTCACTATCAGAAGGATGTGGAGGCTTTGGAGAGGGTACAGAAAAGATTTACCAGGATGTTGCCTGGTAAGGAGGGCATTAGCTATGACAGGAGGTTGGAGAAATTTGGTTTGTTTCTACTGGAGCAACGGAGGTTGAGGGAAGACTTGATAGAAGTGTACAAGATTATGACAGGCATGAACAGAGTGGATAGTCAGAAGCTTTCTCCCAAGGTAGAAGAGTCAATTACTGGTGGGCATAGGTTTAAGGTGCAAGGGGCAATGTCTAAAGGAAATGTATGAAGAAGATTTTTTACACAGAATATAGTGGGTGCCTGGAACTCATTGCCAGCGGAGGTAGTGGAAGCGGATATGGTAGTGACTTTTAAGGGGCATCTCGACAAGTACATGAATGGGATGGTAATAGAGGGATATGGTCCCCGAAAGAGTAGGGGATTTTAGTTAAGTTGGGCAGCATGGTTGGTGCAGGCTTAGAACAAGAACAAAGAGCAATACAGCACGGGAAACAGGCCCTTCGACCCAACGAGGCCACGCCGCCGTCCTAACATCTTAATGACATATCCTTGACTTTGGGCTATGCCTATGTTGAAGATTCCCATATAGGGACCAATATAGGGACAATTTGTTACCCAATAAGCCTAAGAGCACATTTTTGGGATGTGGGAGGAAACCGGAGCACCCGGAGGAAACCCATGCAACCACGGGGAGAACGCGCAAACTCCCACAGACACAGGCCCAAATCCATGTGTCAGCACAGCAACAGCGATAGTCTCTGAGCTGTCATGTTGTCCATCAGATGGTCCAGTTTAAGCATACACTGACGACGTGAAGCACTAGGCAACTCCTGAAGCAACCTCCAAGAGCAGCTCTCGCACGACATGCCGCATGCATGCCCCTTGTTGGTCAACAAGGTGGACCGAATTGCCTGCGGAAACAAATAAGACTTAATTAAACATGCTAAAAAAAACTAAGACATTCCCGAGACGAAACTAAAAGATAATCTACTACTATTTGGTCCTCCCGATATTCAAACAGTCCTGCTATACCCCTCTATCTGCAGACCGCTCATGTGGCTGTCCAAAAGATCCTTAAACAACCCTAGCATGCCTGCTCCCACCACCTTACTCGGCAGTGCATTCCACACCCCCACTACCCTTTGTGTGAAAAAATGCCCTCTAATATTCATCTTATACATAGCCCCCCTCATTCTGAGCCCGTGACCCCTCGTTCTATCCATTTCTAATGGTGGAAAAAGCTTACCACCATTTACTCTATCTATACCCCTCATAATTTTATATACCTCTAAAAGATCCCCTCTCAGCCGACGTCTTTCAAGGGAAAACAACCCCAGTGTTTTCAATCTTTCCTCATAAGACAGCCCTTCCATACCAGGCAGCATCCTGGTAAATCTCCTCTGCACTCTCTCCAGGGCCTCCACATCCTTCCTGTAGTACAACGACCAGAACTGGACGCAGTACTCCAGATGAGGCCTAACCAACGTTCTATATACCTGCAACATCAGACTCCTACTCTTGTATTCTATACCCCTTCCTATGAAGGCTAACATACCATACGCTTTTTTTTACCACATTCTCCACCTGTACTGACACCTTCAGAGACTTGTGAATTTGCACCCCCAAGTCTCTCTGCATCTCTATACTCCGGATAGTTTTACCTCTTATCCTATAACTCCCCTCTACATTATTCCGGCCAAAATGCATCACCTCGCATTTATCCAGATTAAATTCCATTTGCCATCTATCTGCCCAATCTACCAGCCTATCTATGTCATGTTGTATTGCCAGGCACTGCTCCTCAGTACCCGCCAATCCAATCATCTTAGTGTCATCAGCAAATTTGCTGATCACACCACCTAGCCCCTCTTCCAAGTCATTTATATACACCACAAATAGAAGGGGTCCTAATACAGAGCCCTGTGGCACACCACTAGTGACAGACCTCCAGTTGGAAAAAGAGCCTTCCACTACTGCCTGCTGTCTCCTCCTCCCAAGCCAGTTCTCAACCCATCTACATACCTGGCCCTGTATCCCATGCGCCTTCACCTTTTCTATCAGCCTACCATGAAGGACCTTATCAAACGCCTTACTGAAATCCATATAGACGACATCAACGGCTTGTCCTTCATCAACCGTTTTTGTCACCTCTTCAAAAAATTCCACTAGATTCGTAAGGTACGACCTCCCCTTAACAAAGCCATGCTGCCTATCCCTGATCAGATCGCAGCGCTCCAGATGCTCATACATCCTGTCCCTGAGAATCCTCTCCATTAGCTTACCCATAACTGAAGTCAAGCTCACCGGCCTATAGTTCCCTGGGTTATCCCTCTGACCCTTTTTAAACAATGGTACTACATTTGCAATCCTCCAGTCCTCTGGGACCTCACCTGTGTCCAAAGAAGAGACAAAGATTTGCGTCAGAGGCCCAGCAATGTCATCTCTCACCTTCCTTAGCAGCCTGGGATAAATACCATCAGGCTCCGGAGCTTTATAAGTCTTTATGCTACCTAAAACCCCCAACACTTCGTCCGTCATAATGATTATTTCCTTTAACGGGTCCTCAAATTCCTCAAAGCTGGCATCAGACATCAGGCCCCTCTCCTGCGTGAATACCGATGCAAAGTATTCATTCAGGATCTCCCCCATTCCCTCTGGCTGTAAGCATAGTTCCCCTCCTCTGTCCCTGAGAGGTCCAATCTTCCCTCTAACTATCCTTTTGCTCCTTACATAGGAGTAAAATGCCTTAGGATTTTCCTTAATCCGACCTGCCAAAGCCATTTCATGGCCCCTTTTTGCCTTTCTGACACCCCTTTTAAGATCCCGTCAACACTCTCTATATTTTTCCAGCGCTGCCTCTGTCCCCAGTTGCCTGGATCTAACATACGCTTCCCGCTTTTTCCTGACCAAGTCCTCAACATCCCTAGTAACTCACGGTTCTCTAATCCTACCTTTCCCATCCTTCCTCCTTACCGGCGCTTAGAGCTTGGAGAGCTGAAGGGCCTGTTCCTGTGCTAAAGTTTTGTTTGCTCATTGTTCTTACATGCCATTGTTATGGGGTTGTTTGGTTCTGTTCAGAATGTAAACTGGATCAACAGGTATAAAGGTGCCGTGAGTTGACATGAAGATTATGAGGAACAATGTTTTGGGTGGTGGGATGATTGAAGGTGTTAGCTTGACAGAGGGCAATTTGCTTTGAATATGTCTTTCAAAAGGTTCCTCCATCTACACTTTGATACACAATACCTCTGAAGGGATGGGAACTATTGCCTCTGAAAAGTGAACCAACCTGTTGAAAAATGGGTCACTAGGAGATACCTATTCCCACAATGGAGCCAGCCGGGTCGAGAGTCCAGATGCGTGCTTTCACACTCCATCCTGCACTGGTGAAAATTTGGGTGGCGGCAACAGGTCTGGGAATTCCATAAATGTGGTCTTGACCTCCATTTTTGTAGATATGACGAGTCTCCCCGATTCTGTGAAAAACCAAGCCTAAAACTCTCTTGCGTTCCACCCTATCACAAATCTTTCCTTTTGTTCTTTTTCCCACTACACCACCCCCGCCTCACTTGCTTAAAATTTAATGCATCTTTTTTTTCAGTTCTGATAATAGGTTATTGACCTGAAACTCTCTCGCTCCATAAATACTGCCTGACTTGCCAAATATTTCCAGCACTTCCACTTTTTATTTCAGATTTCCAGTATTCATGACTTTGAGCTTTTCTCACAAAGCAGGTTTTGACAAAGGGTCATCTGAACTCCATACCTCAGCTCTTTTCTCTCCTTACAGATGCTACCAGACCTGCTGAGATTTTCCAGCATTTTCTCTTTTGGTTTCAGATTCGAGCACCCAGAGTAATTTGCTTTTATGTGGTGATATGGGGTGTGTGTGTGTGTGTGCGTGTGTGCGTGTGTGTCGTGCCACACGTCTTCTAACATGCATTGTCAGAATTCTGACAAATAAACAGGGTGAACATCTCTGCAATGGATCAAATGAATATGTCTCCATATCACTGACGAGAATAATGAATTCAGTGCCTTGGGCACAATGCGTTGGCAGCAATGCTGACGCAGAGTTTTAAAAAGAAATAGGTAAATCTCCTGTTTTATTCACTGAGATTTAGATTAAGGCAAAGTCACTATCTTATGGCAGCTGTTAGGATTGGTGATTCTACGTGTCGCTCATCTGGCTGTTTGCGACAATAATAAGGATATAATGCTGATTAAAAAACAAATAATCCTCAGAAGGAAGCTATTGATCGATGCATATTTGTGATAAAAGGAAAAATCTGAAATGGTAATTAAATTGGCCACCTTATGACACTAAGGCATGTAAAGGGCCTGTCAATCATTTGGAGTTGGCAAGCATTGTATACAAGATGGAGTGTCTTCCTCTGATAGATTGAGCCTTGAGTATGTGTATATAAAGCACCAATTTACAACAGTATACCTGTAGAATTAGGAAGCAAATTGGGGCAGCAAGGAAATGAGCATTAACATTCACTGGGGGAGATGGTGAAAGCAGATACAATCGTGACTTTCAAGGGGTATCTTGACAAATACATGTAAAAAATGAGAATGGAGGGAGAGGATCCCCAGAAAGGTAGGGAGTTTTAGTTCAGTCGGGTAGCATAGTTAGTGCAGGCTTGGAGGGCAAAAGGGCCTGTTCCTATGATGTAATTTTCTTTGTTCTTTGTTAATGCAAATAATAAGTTACAATTAAGAACACCAAATAGCAATATCATGGGAAGAAAGGGGACATTGCAGTAACATATTGTAAGCTACAATGCAGCTTTCATTGGAAATGAAATTAATTATGCTGTTGACTATGAATTTGATCTGAATAAGGGAAATATATTTCTGGATATGCCTTGACTTGTTTTGGGTGCTACACTAGATAGATAAGAGTTGCAAAGTCTTTGAATTTACTTTCTAGAAACCTGTAAGGGATTGTTTTATTCAAAAAAAGACTAAAACCACATTCCAGTGATGGGCTTATAGGCAAAGATGGCTGCAGATTTGCATCACTGTTCCTCATGTATTACAAGATCATTAAAATCCAGTCTGAAAAGCTGTACCAGGAAGAAGTTCCATGAAAGAGGTGAATGGGGACTGTCTCCTATCCTATTAGGAAAATGTTCAATCAGCTGATCGTCTGCAAGGTAGAAAAACCCATGAGACATAATCACTTGGACAAAGGATAAAAAAGTTTCCAATCATGATCTAATCATGTTGTAACTGGAATAGAGGCATGACCATACTTGGGTCAATGAGCAGTTTGAGAGAGAAGGCCATGTGACATACCAACACTTTTTTGTGTTTTAACTGCTTGGTTTCTTTGCAGAACTGAACAAGCCAACTGAGTTAACTAAGGAGCAAGACTTTAGCTTCTGACTTTCTTACCCTCACTCCTGCTGTCTCTCTCCCTTTCTCTATCTGTCCATCCAACTTGTAAGTTTTTGAACCATATCTGCTGATTTTGACTATTTATATGCTACTGACAAAGATTTTAACAACAGCACAGATGAATCATCCATTCCAGAATTTTAAATCACCTCAACAGTGAAAACAGCAGAATTACCAACTCAATCTGTGCTCTCCACTCTAAGCGTGTGTAAACGTGAGAGAGAGAAAAAAACAAATTAGAAAATTTCCTTATTATTTTACTTAGTTAAAGTACAATAGAAAATATTATACTATTTTCTTAAAAAAAATGAGCAAAACCTTCTGATCATTCTTTTCTTGTACAGCACAAAGGCAGTCAAACCCTGATGGAATTGGCACATATATATTTTTTAAAAAACTGTTTCGGTGAATGAAAAAAATTGAGACATTCCACCCCTCCTCATCTTGTCATAACAGAACATAGAGCACCATTGGGATTTAAAATGATTGTGCCTCCAGCAATGTGGATGGAAAAATGTATTGTCTGTCACTTGATTAAACTATGCATTTCACAATCAAGTTTGCGGAGTGAATGAGGACAAAATTGAAGGGTTTGCTGCTCTTTTCAGGTAAGAAGGTGCCCCACTGCCAGCAAATCTGTAGCAGTGTGTCATTCCAAGAATAGCAGGACTGTAAAATTCTACTCAGTATTTGCATTTTATGCATTACGGGAACGTCTTTTTGTCAAGGAGAGGGAGGCCAATTATTAAGGGTTATTGCTAATATACAGGGGGAGTTGATAATTATGCCAATACAAAAAAAGGAAAGGTCAATCAGAATACATTGTGAGAGAGGAACAGTGTGAATGAGCAAAATATTATTGTTGCGATAGGGAAATGTACCCACCAGCCTGAGACCCAGTGAAAAACCTGCAGCCATTGTTGGGATTATACATGTGAAAGTATGACATGTGGGTATGTGCATATTGCTGCTGAGGCCAACATTATTGCCTATTACCAATTGCCTCCTTGAACCGTTGCAGTCCTTGAGGTGTAGGTACACCCACAATGCTGCTGTGGGTTGAATTCCAAGATCTTGACCCAGCGACAGTGAAAGAACAATGGCCATATATTTCCAAGTTAGGTTTGTGAGTGACTTGAAGGGGAATGTCCACGTGATGGTGTGCCCTGGTATCCACTTCCTTCATTCCTCTAGACATAATAAATCTGGGTTTGGAAGAGGGTGGGATACTCTACACAGGTAGAGTATCCCACCCTCCCCCCTCCTCTAACCTAATAATAATAGTGTGTGTGTAGTTTTTTTTTTCTCTCCTGCAAATTAAAGTAACAGTGATGGCAGTGCAGGTAGTACATTGCACCTCCTGCGGGATGTATGAGGTGAGGGACACCAGTAGTGTTCCTGCTGATTATACCTGCAGGAAGTGTGCACATTTGCAGCTCCTTGAGGATCGTGTTAAGGAGCTGGAGCTGGAATTAGAGGAACTCAGAGTAATTCGAGAGGTTGAGGAGGATATAGGCAGGAGTAACAAAGAGATTGTAACTCCTATAAGTGATAAGTGGGTAACTATTAGGAGGAGGGGTAAGAAGCAATCGGGGAGACAATCCCCTGGGGCTGTTCCCCTCCAAAATAAATTTTCTGTCTTGGAGGCTACAGTTGAGGAAGAATCAACTGGAGCTGACCAAAGGGAGCAGGTCTCTGGGGGTGAGACTGCTGAGAATGCTCAGGTGGGTGGGGGGGATAAGAGATTAGGCCTAGTTATAGGAGACTCCATAGTTAGAGGGACAGATAGGAGGGTAAATAGTAACAAACAGGACTCAGGGCTGGTGTGTTGCCTCCCAGGGGCTGGGGTCCAGGATGTCGCAGATCGGGTTTTTAGGATTCTTAAGGGTGAGGGGAGTCAGCCCCAAGTCATTGTTCATGTGGGGACACATGATGTAGGTAGGACAAGGGAAGGGGATATTAAACAGAAATTTATGGAGTTAGGGTGGAAGCTTAGGTCCATAACAGGCAGAGTGGTTATCTCTGGACTCTTGCCTGTGCCAAGAGATAGTTTAGAGATGAACAGAGAAAGGGATAGTTTGAACTCATGGCTGCGTGGATGGTGCAGGAGGGAGGGGTTCAGGTTCCTTAACAATTGGGACTCATTCTGGGATAGGTGGGACCTCTTCAAGAGAGATGGTCTACACCTGAACCAGAGGGGGACTAATATCTTGGGGGGAAAATTTGCTAAGGCTATGATGGGGGCGTTAAACTGATTCGGGGGGGGGTGGGATCCTAAGTAGTTGGGGTGCTGAGAGGGATGAGAGTAAGGGGGTTATAGAGGAGAGTTGTAAAACACAGCGGCGTACGGGTGGGGTGGAGCATGGTTTGAGATGCGTATACTTTAATGCAAGGAGTATTCGCAATAAGGGGGAGGAACTTGCAGCTTGGACCAGTACCTGGAACTTCGATGTTGTGGCCATTTCAGAGACTTGGGTAGAGCAGGGACAGGAATGGATGTTGCAGGTTCCGGGGTACAAATGCTTTAGTCGGAGTAGAGAAGGGGGTAGAAGGGGGGGAGGAGTGGCGTTACTGGTCAAAGACTGTATCACGGTGATCGAAAAGAAGTTTGATGAGGACTTGTCTGTGGAGGTAGTATGGGCTGAGATTAGAAACAGGAGAGGAGAGGTCACCCTGTTGGGAGTCTTTTACAGACCTCCTAATAGTTCTAGAGAGGTTGAGGAAAGGATTGCGAAGTCAATTCTGATTAGGAGTGAAAGTAGTAGGGTAATTGTGATGGGGGACTTTAACTTTGCTAATATTGATTGGAATAGCTATAGCTCTAGCTCGTTAGAGGGGTCAGTTTTCGTACAGAGTGTGCAGGAAGGTTTTTTGACTCAGTATGTAGATAGGCCAACTAGAGGTGAGGCTACATTGGATTTGGTGCTGGGCAATGAGCCAGACCAGGTGTTAGGCTTGGAAGTTAGTGAACATTTTGGTGATAGTGACCACAATTCGGTTACGTTCACCTTAGTGATGGATAGGGATAGGCATGAAGCTGGGGGCAGTAGTTATAGCTGTGGGAAGGGTAATTATGAGGCCATCAGGAGAGAATTAGGGTGCATAGATTGGACTAGGAAACTACAGGGACTGGGAACATCTGGAATGTGGTGCTTATTCAAGGAGCAGCTGCTGCGAGTCCTTGATAAGTATGTCCCTGTCAGGCAGGGAGGAAATGGACGAGTAAGAGAGCCTTGGTGTACGAAAAGAGTTGATTTGCTGGTTAAGAAGAAAAAGGAGGCTTATGTCAGGATGAGGCTTGAAGGCTCAGGTAGTGCAATGGATAGCTATAGATTAGCTAGGAAGGAGGTAAAAAGTGAATTGAGGAGAGCTAAGAGGGGACACGAGAAGATGTTGGCTGATAGGATTAAGGAGAATCCTAAAGCTTTCTTTCGATATGTTAAGAATAGAAGATTGGTTAGGGCAAGATTAGGGCCAGTCATAGACAGCAGTGGGAAGTTGTGCGTGGAGCCTGAAGAGATTGGTGAGGCACTGAATAAATATTTCTCTTCGGTATTCACGCAGAGTGCTGGAAATGTAGCTGTGGAGAGCACTGAGGTACAGGGTTGCAAATTGGGGAGTATTGTAGTAGATAGGGAGGATGTGTTAGAAATTCTCGAGGGTTTGAAGTTGGATAAGTCCCCTGGGCCGGACGGGATTTACCCTAGGATTCTCTGGGAGGCAAGAGAGGAGATTGCAGAGCCTCTGGCTCTGATCTTCAGGTCCTCGTTGGTTACGGGTGTGGTTCCGGAGGACTGGAGGATAGCGAATGTGGTCCCATTGTTTAAGAAGGGGAAGAGAGACCTTCCTGGGAATTATAGGCCAGTGAGTCTTACTTCTGTGGTGGGCAAGGTATTGGAGAGAATTATTAGGGATAGGATTTATAGTTATTTAGAGAGAAATGAATTGATTGGGGATAGTCAGCATGGTTTCGTGAAGGGTAGGTCATGCCTTACTAACCTCATTGAGTTTTTTGAGAAAGTGACCAGAGAGGTGGATGGGGGTAAGGCGGTTGATGTAGTATATATGGACTTTAGTAAGGCGTTTGATAAGGTGGCCCATGGAAGACTTCTACAGAAAATGCAGATGTGTGGAATAGAGGGTGATTTAGCTAATTGGATTAGGAATTGGCTGGCAGATAGAAGACAGAGGGTGGTGGTTGATGGGACATATTCATCGTGGAGTTCGGTTACAAGTGGTGTACCTCAGGGGTCTGTTTTTGGGGCCCCTGCTGTTTGTAATTTTTATAAATGATCTGGATGAGAGTATTGAGGGATGGATCAGTAAATTTGCAGATGATACTAAAGTCGGTGGAGTGGTAGATAGTGAAGAGGGGTGTTATAGTTTACAGAGTGACTTGGACAAGTTGCAGAGCTGGGCCGAGAGGTGGCAAATGGAGTTTAATGTGGAAAAGTGTGAGGTAATGCACTTTGGCAGGAACAATAAATGTGTAGAGTATAGGGCTAATGGTAGGGCTCTTAATAGTGTTGAGGAACAGAAGGATCTTGGTGTATGTGTCAATAGATCCCTGAAAGTAGGCAGTCAAGTGGATAAAGTTGTTAAGAAGGCATATGGAGTCTTAGCTTTTATTGGTAGGGGGATTGAATTTAGGAGCCGCAGCATCATGTTGCAGCTGTACAAAACTCTAGTGCGGCCGCACTTGGAGTATTGTGTGCAGTTCTGGTCGCCACATTATAAGAAAGATGTGGAGGCATTGGAGAGGGTACAGAGGAGGTTTACCAGGATGTTGCCTGGTATGGAGGGCAGGTCCTATGAAGAGAGGTTGAGGATTTGAGGTTGTTTTCGTTAGAAAGGAGGCGGCTAAGAGGGGATCTTATTGAAGCATATAAGATGATTAGAGGTTTAGATAGGGTGGACAGTGATAGCCTTTTTCCTAGGATGGAGAAAGCTAGCACGAGGGGACACAGCTTTAAATTAAGGGGTATGAGTTATAGGACGGATATCAGAGGTAGGTTCTTTACTCAAAGAGTGATTAGGGAGTGGAATGCCCTGCCTGCAGCTGTTGTAGATGCGCCAAGTTTGGTGGCGTTTAAGAGGTTAGTTGATAAGTATATGGATGAGAAGGGAATGGTTTAGTTAGGAGGGGCATTGCTTTTATTTTGGTCGGCACAACATCGAAGGCCGAAGGGCCTGTTCTGTGCTGTATTGTTCTATGTTCTATGTTCTATGCTGCTTAAGGAGCCTTGATGTGTTCCTGCAATGTGTCTTGTAGATGGTATATGCTATTGCTACTGTGCATTTGTCATAGAGGGATTGAATGTTTTTGGAAAAGAACTGGGTTGCTTGGTCCAGGATGGTGTTGAGCTTTGAGAGTAACATTGGAGGTGCACTCATCTAAACAAATCTATCACGTTTCTGACGTGTGCGTTGTAAATAGTGCATAAACTTTGGGAGTCAGGAGATGGGTTACTTGTCACAGGATTCACAGCCTCAACCTGCTCTTGTAGTTACACTATTTATACAATCCAGTTCAATTTCTGGTAAATGGTAATCCCTACTGTTGGGGGATCCAATGACGATATTGCCATTGAATGTCAGTCAGTGGCTGGGAGACAGAAAAGCAAGGAAAGATTGCCAGACACTCTATTGCATGGAATATTCAGCCTTGCCATCCAAACTTTTTTCTGCCATTACTGCTGATAGCTATCTTCATTAGTGTCAGTTTGCATTCTAATGGAACTTATTGATTAGCCTTTCTCACTGTCTGCCAGTTTCTCCTGTAAGAATTATAAAATAGGATCCCTACTGTATAGGAGACCATTTGTGTCATCAAGTCTGTATCAACCCACCTTTTTACCTTATCCAAGCCCATCCCTATAGCCCTACATAATTACCCCACTAATCATCCCCCCCCCCCCCCCCCCCCCCCCCCAAGCCAAACCCACACATCTTCGGATACTAATGGCAATGTAGGATGGCCAATCCACTTAACCTGCACGTCTTTTGACTGCGAGAGGAAACCAGAGCATCCAGAGGAAACTCACACAGCCACGGCAAGAGCATGCAAACTCCACACGGTCACCCAAGGTCAGAATTGAACCCTGGTTGCTGGCTCTGTGAGGCAGCATTGCTAACCATTGTGCCACTGTGCTGCTTACAAGGAAGAGTGGCAATTGCCTAATGCGTGCCCACAATTGGGTTTTGAGGCAGCTTAGCTGATTGTGCATGATGAGGGGAAGAAATGGCAAGGCTGATCAAAGGCAAAATAAGAATTGAGTTCAAGTAGAAAGAGCTGCGATGAAGAATCCTTGTAATGCCGGAGAAGCTTGAAGAGAAAATTTGATAGTGCTAAGACTTACGAGAAGGCCGTGTGGAACTATATGGAAATTAAGGGATATGAAAAAGGAGTCACCCCTTGACAGTAGTAAGATTGTTAAATTTCTTCCTGAATGTAATCAGAACATTGTTTCACTGAGTAGAAGAGATCCTACTTTCCAATTCCTCATTTCCCAAAGCATTTTCATAGCTCCAGCAGGGAACCTGGTCAATGAGGTGCAACTTTGCTTTTCAACTGTATGCTGGCCGCCTTTGAAAATGATTAAAACTTTGGATTTTTACATCACAAGAAAAGGCTCTCCAGCCCATTGCGTCTGCACCAATCATCAAACATCTATATATTCTAATCCCATTTTCCAGCACTTGGTATATAGCCTTGTATGCTATGGGGTTTCAAGTGCTCATTTAAGTTCTTCTTAAATGTTGTGACAGTTCTCCCCTCTACCATTCTTTCAGGCATTCAATTCCAGATTCCTATCCATTCTTTAGGTGAAAAAGGTTTTTCATCAAATTTTCTTTAAATTGCTTGTCCCTTTCCTTAAATCTATGCCCATATGGGTTATTGCCCATTTATTAAGAGAAAAAATCCCTATCATGTCCTAGGATAGGATAAGTTATGTCTATCATAACTTTATACACCTCAGTCAGGTCCCCCTCAGCTTTCTTTTCTCCAAGAAAAACAACCTCCTAACCAACATCCCTTCATAACTGAGATGCTCCAGCCCAGACAATGTGTAAATATCCTCTGTACCCTTTCTAGTACTTAGCTCCTTTTAAGGGTTAAAGATTGTCATTGAGTAGTGATCTTGTCTCTTGCCAATGCAATACTTTGCATCAGCAAGCTGGATACAAAGGTTCTAGTCAATCCTACCCTCAAATGAAGGTTTATGTTTCCTGTATTTGATGGAGGGACGTAAGAACATGGATATGCTATTCATTCCTTTCAAAATGTTTCACCATCCAATTAGATCATGATTGACCTAGATCTCAACCCCAGTAATTCACCATAAGTCGATCTCCCTTAAGTACCTTATCAGTCCTGAAAATTCCAAATGTGCCATGTTATGACCTGGGGCAGAAACTCCAAGTTGTTTTATAAAAATGGGGGATCCTTTTTGGAAGTTCCCAAAGGTGAGAAAGGCCTGAAAATCTCACCCCAAGTGTACACAATCTTCTCTCAGAATCTTCTCTCAAATACGTTGATATTTAGGTACTGGCACCTGATGTTATGGGTGAAGACAGACATTTGGATTGACATGAAAACATTATTTTGCATCCCTCCTGCTGTTGCTGGAT
The DNA here is from genome assembly GCA_024679065.1 of Sphyrna mokarran. Classification (NCBI taxonomy): domain Eukaryota; kingdom Metazoa; phylum Chordata; class Chondrichthyes; order Carcharhiniformes; family Carcharhinidae; genus Sphyrna; species Sphyrna mokarran. The sequence continues at coordinate 17,547,839 of JAGIQG010000010.1, read as the reverse complement.
AAACTCTTGGAGATGAGCAAAAGTCAATAGTATGAAGTGCTGCATTATCATTCTTCATCCTGAATGTTAATAGTTTACTAGCTGTGCTGCATATTTTTCACTTCATCTAACTGAGTCAGCTGATGTAGTTTTTGACAAGGTGCAGGCAAAGTATATTCAGGTGGGATAAAATCAGCATTAGCAAATACCGCTGTCATTTTAATCATAATGATGCAAGTCAAAAGCACCTCTGACAGATAATTGCTTTTTGTTGAATTGTAATTTATGAAAAAAAAACATAAATCCTCAATAGTTTTGAACTTTTTAAGCATCACACCTCTCTACCTGGTTACACAGTGAATCGTCTTTATCCAGTAATGTGTACTTTTCATATGTGACATGCCCATTTGACCCAAGAGTGTTAACAATTTCAAAGATATTTAGTAGTAGATGCATGAGCATCACGCAATAATACATAAACTAGCAATCAATATTCTATTAATCTGTCTTTCTGTCAGTTATGTTGCTTCACAGCTGGAACCTTGACTATTTTGAGTTTTGCTTCTATGATTAAACCATGGATGAGTGATGGATTGTTAAATCGATATGTACCTCACTCAGGAATAGGTTTATTCCCCAACTTAATTCACCAATAATAAACTTTAGAATTCACTTAAGGACTGAACATCTTATTAAAGTTATAATGTTGAAAATCCTAAAATCTTCCACAGGTACTTCTGAACTTATTGCCTGATGTGTTGCACTCAGTTTTCAACTATTTGCCTTCCAACAATTTTGGGAGTTGTATGATAGCGAATATTTACATATTCTGTGAGGTTTTCCAGCCACACTCATCTAAAAATCAGAAAATCCTGCCCGAGGTCCAGCCCCCACCACCACCCCACCACCCCCCACCACCCCAACCCCCCCAATTATTCCCGTTGTGAGCGGGATGGGAAAATTCTGCCTATTTGTTTAATCTATGGCATTGCTCAGTAGAATTGAAGGTTTAACACAATTCTGATTAAAGAATGGAAATATTTATTTTGAATTTTGACTTTGAACACTGGACTTTTATGTACCTATTCTTAATGAATAGTACATTATATTCTCATGCACAATTCTTCTTTTAAGGACAGGTGGCATAGTTTACTGCTGTGTTCAACATGTGTAAAACAAAATCTTAGTAGTGAGATGCAATTTCGCAATTAGAGCAAATCCTCCTCTGTTTTAGCAAATGGAATTTTGCACTGTTGAACAAAAAAGTGCATCCTGCACAACAACAGTAATCAACCTACAGCTTCAGAGCTAGTATTCCTTTTGTAAAAAGCAATTCCGAGGGTCCTCAAATGTTCCACAGAGGATGATAGAGGCAGCGTTGGAAACTTTGCGCTTTTTCTGGATTTGAGTTGACTCATTAAGCAGCCACAAAGTTTGTTGGCAAATCATGGAAAAGACTGTGATCACAAGGTCAATTAAGAGGATTGAATCAGCCCAGGTCAGGTAACAGCAGGTCAAAACCCTGTACCCATCACTAGTAGTTGGATCGCACCTGTGAATAGACATTGCGATGCAATGTGTCTGGTTGACACATTGAAACATTGTCATTCAGAGAAGGTTTGCATGCATTCAGTAGTTTTAGCTAGATTAGCAACAGCATTGAACTGCATGCACACGAAGACACGGTGTTGTCTCCATGCTCACAGTCTAGCTGTGATGTAACTAATTCTGTCATTATCTGTTGCAGAGTGCCTGAGAAGATATCAAACCCTTCCTCAAAACAACTCATGCTATTTATATTTTTCATTCATGAGATTTGGAATGATGCTTCTATCCTGTTTGCATTTACATCGTCCTGGACTGTAATCCTTTGACAATCTGTGCCTTTTGCTCCTTACATTCTGTGTCACAGCAATTTGAATAAGTGGAATTTTTTCAGCTAAATTGGAATGTGCTTAAAATTAACCTCATCCTTCTACAGAATAACATTTAATTCACACAGCTTCAAGCGATTGCATGCTAGATTTATTTAAGATTCCCACGTTAAGATCTTTAGTCATAGAACCACACAAGCATAGAACTGCATAAACGTAAAACTATATAACCCCAGTTCAGATGTGCACGGACTAAAATTGCTATGCCAATGGACTCTATGGATGAGATTCTCCAGCCTCTCACTCACGTGTTTCCCATTGGCAGGAGGTGGTGTATTGTTTGCTAATGGTCGGATTCTTTGGTCCCGCCACTATCAATAGGAATTCCCATTGACATCACCCCATACTGACAGGAATGGCTGGAAAATTCCAGCCTGTACTTTTCAGTAAAAATCAGGAAAACAATATGGAAAAAATGGACAGTCTGTCTACTCAAGCTGAATGCCAAAAAATCAAGTGAATTCTGTTTGTGACTTCTGGATCATCAGGGACAATTTGTCTAAAAGTTATTGAACACTATTCAACATCATTATTCCTATGAAACTCATTTCTAACTCCATGGCCTGAGTTCAGGGTCTTCCGTTCACGACTGGATTCTGAATGCCTGAACACACAGAACAAAATCAAGATAGGCAATAACACCTCCTCCACAATCATCCTCAATATCAGTGTTCCACAAAGCTGTGTCCTGAGCAACTTACTACATTCCTTACACACGGTGACTGTGTGGCCAAATTCCCCTCCAACTCGATTTTCAAGTTTGCTGATGAAAGCATCGTAGTGGATTAGATTTCAAACAATGATGACACAGAATACAGGATTGAGATAGAGAATCTGGTGAACTAGTGCAATGACAATATTTTCTCCCTCAATGTTAACAAAACCAGGAGATAGTCATCGATTTCAAGAAGTGTAGAGGAGGACATGCTCTTGTCTACGCCACTGGGGACTAAGTAGAAATGGTCAAGAACTTCAAGATTTTAGGTTTCCAGATCACCAATAACCTGTCCTCACCCCTCCATGCTGAGGCAATAGGTAAAAAAGCCCATCAATGCCTCTACTTTCTCAGAAGGCTAAGGGAATTTGGCATGTCCACCACCACTTTCACCAACTTTTGTAGATGCAGCATAGAAAGAATTCTTTCTGGTTGTATTACAACTTGGTATGACACAAGAAACTACAAGAGGTTGTGAATGAAACCCCCAATCCATCACTTAGACCAGCCTCCCACCCATTGACATTTTCTATATCTTCTGCTGCCTTCGAAAGGCATAATTAAGGACTCTACACTATCCGGAAACACTCTCTTCTGCCTTCTTCTGTCAGAAAAAGACGCAAAAGTCCGAGGAAATGTATGACTGACTGAAGAACAACTTCTCCCCTGATGCCATCAGATTTTTGAATGGACTTACCTTACATTACGTTGATCTTTCTCTACACCAAGGCTATGACTGTAACATTACTTTCTGCATTTCTCGTTTTCTTCTCTATACACAGTATGTTTTGCCTGTGTAGCACACAAAAAACAATTCTTTTCACTGTATACTAACTAATGCATGTGACAATAATAAATCAAATCAAATAAACATGTAAATGAGGTTTTCAGGTGCCAGTTGAGTCTCCTCACCATTTCCTTGGAAGAGATTTCATAAATTATAGTTCCCAGAACTGCTGGCTCCATAAAGATGGAATAGCAAATAAAGTCATCCAGTGAATTAACCATAATTAGTATGTTGATGGGATATTAATGAATACCTTGCATTCCTGGAACCGCCCTCCACCACCCCCTATCCCCCAACCCTTCACCTCATTCCTTGCATTTCAATCACCGTAGCTCCAACTCGTTATGCAGACAATGGGAAGAACCAAGACTGCATTCACTTGATCGCAACTAGTTGGAGGGAGCTTGATATCAGATTCCTTCACAAACTATATTGGCTTTGGCCGGTGGGAGGGAGGGGTGCAGGGGGGTGGTATGTGTTTAAATAGCTGTTGCAAACTTCACCAATGTGACGATAAGCCAGCCAAGTGTAAGTATTCGGTGAATGGAGAACGTGTGTCAGAAGGACTCACTAATTATATGTAAATATATTAAAATATATTACAATGAGGTTCTCACCCTTTGTGGGTTGAAACCTCATTACATCATTGGCGAGGGTGTGGACAATTGGAAAATGTGATCTCACTGATAAAAATCGTGCTTCTCAGCTCTCAGGATATTTTGTGTCCATATCACCATTCTCACTGGTGGCTAATTTAGATACAACATTGACCCCAAGGTATTTGGCTGCTTATGAGACTATTTAGACTATAGTGACTGAAATATTAACTGTTGTGGGAAATGTGAATTTGAAGAACTCCCCCCACCCATCTCCCAATCACAGTTCAGCACTTCATCACGTGATTGCAGTTTTGGTACCTTTCATTGTTAGAACTACAATGATTGAAATGTAAGGGATGTAGAGGGGTTGGATGGGTTCTGGGAACGCAAGGGAATAATTAATATTCCATCAACATACCAATTATGGTTAATTCACTGGAGGACTTTATTCACCTTTCCTTCTTTTTGGGACCAATAGGTCTGGGAGCCATTATTTTTGAAATCCCTTCCAATGAAATGAGGGAACTCATGCTTTTCATGAGCTATATTGTCAGTCACGTGCTCAATTATTCATTTATTGCCTCACTCATACACTTCTCTGTTTCAAGCTAGGTTTTATCACTCAATAACCATTAATTGACCTGGTCTTCTTCTTCACATGAATCAACACCAGTTAATTTACAAAGCATATCCGTAGCCATTAAAATGAGACCATGCTGTTAAGGTTTGGCATGTGAATACCATTATAAGAACAGTGAAGGCAAGTAAGGATTAAGCATTGCTACAGGTCATTGCTCCCGCAAAGAGCGTTAATTCGCTGGAGATGGGATTTTCATTCCTCACTCAGGAGGAAGCTCCACTTCAGTCTTACTCATCTTATCAGTGCCAGGAAATACAATGAATAGGAATAGATTTCAAGCAGTTCTCAATCTTGGAAGTCCAGGGACCAGGTAAATGTGGAGATATTACGGTGTTGGTGTCCAATGATAAGTTTGGGAAAAGCAATAATTGAGGATGTTGGTGGAGAGACAATGGCAGAGGGAGTACCCACAAGTACTAAACCTTGTTTAGTGGGGAGGATGGGCCTCAGCCTTACCCATGTCACTGTAAATTTGCAGAAAGGTCAGGGCAAGTGGGAGTTTCGTGGTAAGGCCATTCACAAAATCTTATGGATCCCCCTCATCTGGAAACCTGCTTGCAGGGAATGTAAAATTCTACTCTTGGAAGATCAAAACCTTCTCAAATAATCCCTGATTTTCCCACAATGATCCATGTTAATGATGTACCTGTCCTTAAGTAATCCAGATGGGGTATAGGGGATGAGTGGAGAGTTGGGTCATGAATTCTAAGCCTTAGCTTAGGCACTGTGAAACGATTCTGTGATTATGTAGCCATTGGTGTGAAAATAGCTTGCCAGCTGCAGAAATTAGTCACATTCTCGAGGACTTCAGCTCATAGCTGCCTCATTTGGATCTGTATTGTTGGCAATAGCTTCACTAAGGTTTCAGGTCCAATTCTCTCAATGTATTGGGTGTGTTAAGGTACTGCCATTGGTCTTGACTGGAATACATTAAAGTTGGAGTATTGGGATTCAGTGGGATACAGGAATGTAGGTGCAGTCAACTGATGATCAATTCATTTCAGGCGACATTCTTAGCTCCAACCCCACGGCATTTGTTGTGCATCATGTTTTATGGCCAGAATTCCCCAGCCATTCAAACTAGCAGGATTCTTTGATCCTACTGCAATAAATGGAGATTTGGTTGAGTGCCAAGTTCTCTGTCTTCACTTGCAGTGGCAGTGGGGCACAAACTGCCAGACAGCTCCAGCTTATAATTTGGAAATGCTATCTAATTGGGCAAATAATCTGCCCTCACCTTTGGGAATGGCAGTTCCAGACAAGCATGATAACATTGGCACTGAGAAGGAAATGAAAGCTTGATTGTATGCCACTAAATTATCTATCATTCTTACATTAACAACATGCAAGTTGCACCATTCGTATAAAGCTTTCATTTTTTTGACCAGTTACCTCCAACTCTTTCAAGATAATCAATGCATTTATTAGCTGTTCTGAAGTAGTCCTTCCATTAGATGTGGTGCTTGGTTAGTAGACAGGCTTCAGTCTTCTGCATAACAATTGCTTATTAGTACTGCATCTAAACAGGTTACAGAGTAGGCATGTTAGTCCTAAACATGATATCCTAACTTCTCTCTCTGTCTCCCTCAGTCTTCTAGCTGACTGACTGATGCCAGTGGAATATTATCTACAGCATATATCAATATATCCCTCTATTTACACTAGGCTTTCATAATGGTGTATGGGTTACCTTAAATTCAACTATATATGGTTTGCTTACTTACATGTGAGAGAATGAATTATTTCTTGTTGCTTGAAAAAGACCCAGTTAAAGAAAACTTGATGGCACAGTTAATATACTGAAACATAAAACCCAAAAGTAGGATTGGTCCATTCAGCCCTTTGAACCGTCATTCATTTTGATCATGGCTAATAATCAAATTCAATATCCTGATCCCCCTTCCCTCCCTCCATATCCCTTCATCTCAAAAGTTATATCTAACTTCTTGAAATCACACAACTACTTTCTGTGGTAGTGAATTCCATATATTCATCGCTCTCTGGTTGAAGAAATTTCTCCTCAACTCAGTCCCAAAAGGTTGGCCCCTTAGTTCTGGACACTCCCACCATACGAACATTCTTTCTTAATCTACCATGTTTAATCCTGTTAGAATTTGATAAGTTTCCATAAGGTCCCCCCTCACTCTTCTAAACTCCAAAGAATATATCCTAACTGACATAATCTCTCCTCATATAACAGACGTGCCATCCCAGGGATCAGCCTGGTAAACCTTCCTCCTATAGCAAGGACATTCTTCTTTATATAAGGACAACAAAACTGCACACAATACTCCAGGTGTGGTCTTACCAACGTCCTTTACAATTGTAGTAAAACATCCCTATTCCTGTATTCAAGTCCTCTCTCTTTGTAACCAACGTACTATTTGCCTTTTTTATTGCCTGTTGTGCCTGTAGATTAGCAGGAAAATAGCTGGAACCCGTGAAGTTCACTCCAAATTATATCTAGTTGAAAAATACAGTTTGTCTACTGTGGTTCTCCAATTCTTATAGTTAATTGTAGATTAATCCTATAAGGTGTTCAGGGAATGTAGATGTTGATATTGATGTTGATGCTGTAAATGTTGATATTCTTTATCCTCTTATAGTACAGGTTAAAATGGAGGAAGTCTGACTAGTTCACATTCAGTTTTGGTTTAGCAAAAAAAAATCTAGTTTGAAAGGAAGGGCAGGAAACAGATTATGGATTTGTCTTCAATAACTCAAAGGATAATCCAGTTCCTGTCACAAAATGAACAACCTCCTACCACTGAGGTAAAAGGTTAGGTCATGAGTGAAAACAGTTTTAGTCACATAAAAAAGAGATGGCAATGATATCAATAAAGGGACACATGCAATTTGGTGCATTTTTCAAGGCCTACTGCTGTGCTTTAATACGGTGATTAATGTTTGTAGCAATCCCTTCACAGACAGGATGTCAAAGGTGTTACATATTAATTGTGAGGAGGGCAATAGATCATAAAAAGAATCATATTGAGGGATAGAACTGAAAATTGGAGAGGTAATGCTTGTATAGAACCATGGTTATGACACATTTGGGACACTGTGCATTGATCTGGCCTCTATATTATGAAATAAAAGGATGCAGAGACAGTACAAAAGTTGATTTTTAATGATCAGCGAGAGGTCATACCTATCAGGAATGAAGGAGCAGCCTGGGGCTCTTTTCTCTGGAAAAGAAAAGATGAAGAGGTACCTGATCAAGGTCTTTAAATTATGTAAGGGTTTCATAGCATAGATGTCAAGAAGTCCACAGGAGAAATAAAGATTGGAAATCATAAGTTTAATTCGAATAAATCAAATAGGTAACTTTTTAGAGAAAATAATTTATTCAGAGAGAATGTGGAACTAATTACCACGAGGATAGAATTTATTTATTAGTGTCACAAGTGGGCTTACATTAACACTGCAATGAACTTACTGTGAAAATTTCCTGGTCGCCACACTTCAATGCCTGTTTGGGTACACAGAAGGAGAATTTAGCATTGCCAATGCACCTAACCAGCACGTCTTTCGGACTGTGAGACAAAACCAGAGCCTGGGGCTCTTGGAGAAAAGATACAGATACAGATTTGCAGATACAGGGGGAACATGTAGACTCCGCATAGACAGTGACCCAAGCCAGGAATGGAACCGGGGTCTTTGACACTGTAAGATTGCAGTGCTAACCAATGTGCCACTGTGCTGTCCAGTCAATGAGGGTAATAGCATAGGATCTAAAGCTGATGTATAAATCACAAGCTACAATCAACACGTGGAAGCAAATAGCGTACAAAACAAAATACCCTCAACTCAAGAAAATTAGTGTGCAACTCATTTCAATTTTCAACACAACTGATTGCTGTGACTCACTATACTCGATAATGAAGTTGGTAAACTCGAAACAGTGTGTAGTCCTTAGCAATCAACACCTGACCAATCTCTTTCATGCAGCCTTGACAACATATCAGACAAGTTTTCTGAAACTGACAGCAAAGATGGAACCCCACAAGATTTCTACGCACAGTTATCCCCTGTGTGAAGTTTGTTTATGTCTTGTGGCTCTCAAACATCTGAAGATTATCATATGCGGCTCATTGATTCCGTGAGTTTGAACATCACAGACACTTGAGGGAGATGAATAAATACATAAATACATTGAAACATAGAAGATGGGCACAGGAGGAGGCCACTTGGTCCTTTGAGCCTGTTCCGCATTCATTACGATCATGGCTGATCATCCAATTCAATAGCCTAACCCTGCTTTCTCCTGCTTGAATAGAAACATAGAAATGAACAACATGGAGGAGAAAATAGTGGAGTTTCTCCTGATAGGTTAAATGAAGATGGAGTCAGGAAGATCACAGGAAGCACAAACATTGGCAGATCCACACAGTGCTCGTGTGTACATTCCAACACAACTGAGTTCAATTAGATTAACAGTCTATTTTTCTGCTATACAGTCTATGTAACTCTCCTGCCAAATGATAATTACCATTGGTATCAAGATATGAGGTGGTTGCAATGGATCTGAGGGGCTTGTCCCCTGGCCACGGGGAGCACTGAGCCCAGTTGTGTTGGAATGTCCACCTGAGCACTGTATGGATCTGTATCTGTGTTTCTTTGCTATGTAAAATAGCTAAAGATAGCTGGGCCCGGCTCCACTCGGGACATTTCACTCTGCATAGAGGGTTAACCTCTCGCATCTTTTTACTCTTTGGCTTCCATGTTTGGCAGGGTCAATCCTATATGGTGGGATCTTCCACTTCTACCAATGGTGAGAACTCCCACCATAGGCTACCTGGTAGTAGAGAGTGTGAACAATGGGAAACCTCATTGACGGAAGTGGATCCATTTGCTGGCTGGGTAGGCCAAATCCACCACTGCAAAGCACACCATGGTGGGGGGAGGCGGCGGGGAATGTCCAATCCATTTAACCACCAATTCATGTACAATGCTGAAATCCACTTTGGAAAATGCTGTATTATGCTCAGTAATGTCATGTCAAATTCATAGCTTTAAATATGGATTCTGTTTTTTCTATAGAAGCTTCTGAAGCTGTCTTTTATTTGCTTTTTATTTCAAACGGACATTGCTGAACTGTTAAAATGGTCACCAAAGATTCAGCGACCAGCATAACTTCAACACAAATATATCTGAAGATTCCAGAAAGTTCCTGATTGTGTCATCCTGCCTGGGGGCCTCACCCTGGAATGGATGTGTAAAGAGGAATGCTATCTGTGGAAATTGCCAGCTGCTATTGTTTGTTACCAAAAACAAAAGTCCAAACAGCCTAGGTGGGATTTTCCGACTACACTCACCCCAAAGCCAGAAAATCCCACCAGAGGTTAACGGACCTTTGCACGGTCAGTGTCCCAACCACGCCGATTCGCATGGCGAACAGAATGGGAAAATTCCACCCACTGCCTCCGAGCCGGACCTCTAACATTGAGGGCGGGGCTGAAATAAATTCACCCTGAATATGTGGGAAGAACTCTTTGATTATACCCCTTGTACAGCAATGATTTTCTGCTAAGCCATTCTGGACGAAAAACATCAGTATTTATCATGGCATTCATTTGGAGATAATAAGTTTTTATCTGAAGATCCAGAAAGCCCTCAGCATGGCGACACATTGGCGAGCACTGTTGTCTCACAGCGCCAGGGGGATCCACGTTTAATTCCCAGCTTGGGAAGTGTGGAGTCTGCATTTTTCTCTCTGTCTCTGCATGAGTTTCCTCTGGGAGCCCTGGTATCCTTCCGCAGTCTGAAAGATGTGGTGAGTTGCACTGGCCACGCTAAATTCTCCCTCAGTGTACTCGAATAGACGCCAGACTGTGGCGACCTAAGGGATTTGCACAGTAACTTTGTTGCAGTGTTAATGTAAGCCTACTTGTGACACTAATAAATAACTTTAAACTTTATGATTGAAGATCAGGCATGATTGGACTGAATGAGCTTGCAGACTTCTGGGGCTAAATGGCACTACCTACAATGATTTATTACGTTCTTTTGATTGCAACTAAAGGAATTTGAAGTCCTTGCCTCTTTACTGGGCACGGTTTCACACACACAGCAGCTCACTGATAACCCATCCAGATGGATATTCTTCAGACTGATTCTGGACAATGATAGTGGTCTTTTTAATGATGGAATACAAAGAGAAGATTGTGACTGTACCTTCATCCAACTTCCATATCTGTATATACTTTGCAACTGGGATAACCAAAGAGAGGTTTAAAGTAGGAATGTTGTTTGATTTTTCTTTATGCTAGGTCACAGGATTTTCAGAACTGGGAATATGGAGCTGAGGGAGTTATGTTTGAGAAACCAGGAAGTGCATCCTCCCTTCCAGCATCCAGCCTGTCAATCAATCAACCCAAGCAGGAAAGCCTACAGCTGAAGAATGTAATAGAGGAGCAGATCGAGGAGGCAGGGATGAAAGAGATCTCGGGGTGAACAATCATGTTGTGGTGTGTGTAGAATGGTTAGGATGGTGAGACAGTGGAAGTAGGTGTAGGTTACAGTGTACTGAGGTTTGAGATCAAAGCAGAAATTAGTGATCACGGGTTTTTGGGTATTGGTGTCTAAGATCAGTGAGAAGGGGCCGGCAGTTATGGGAGTGAGGGTTTGGACAACTTGCTGATGGATTTACAGAGTAATTCTGGCCAGAAACAAATACAGCTGCTCATTCTGGTCCACAAAAACTGTTTTGAATACCCTTCCACTCTGGATCTGGTCCACTGTGCCTCCATTTTAACAACCGTGTTTCCTGAGAAAAGGAAAATCAGCTAACTTTCCTTAACTATTAATGATTAAAGCACATGGTTTCGTTAAGAACTTTTCAAGATGTATCCACCTGAATGTCCCATGTCCCCAGAAGGCAGGTTTCTGCAGAAGAATTGCATATAAAAAGTCATTAGCGTCTATCTCATGACCTTCCTTTCCATTCCCAAACTTATCCCCATAATATGGGGCAGGAGCTGGATGGGTGCCAAAATTGGCAGTCTACTCATCATATTAAAATGACTATTTAAGGCTCAATTAGGCTTGTAGCAAGCCAACAAATCCTAATCAAGTGTTGCCTACTCCATTGTACATTATATGTATTATGGGAGTGGGAGGTCCAATTTTTAATCACAAGTGATTAAAGGGTGGCAAGGTCAAGGTGAAGAGAGGGAGGGAAGTTCATGCTTTGAGATTTGTCTTTTGCCAACAGTGGGATGGTTCAGCCTGAAGTCGGTCAACTTTATGCCAGGAACCCCTCCTGGGAGGGGTTGACATTTGATCTCCCGTAGCCCCCTGCATCTACCCCATCCATCCCCACCCCTCATATTTAGCAGCAACCCCCCCCCAAGTCTCTTCAATCCTCACTCTATTCTGCTAATGGCAGAAATGGAGGGGGAATCTCATAGAAACTTAGAAAATTTTAACAGAGCTAGACATGCTACATTCAGAAATAATATTTCCATTGGTTGGGGAATGCAGAACTGTGGGGGTCATAGTTTGAGAATAAGGGGTAAAAACCTTTGAGACCTGAAGTGCGGAGAAATTTCTTCACCCAAAAAATGGTGAATGTGTGGAATTCACTACCACAAAATGTAGTTGAGGCCAAAACATTGTCTAATTTCAAGAAGAAATTAGATACATCTCTTGGGGCTTAAGGGATCAAAGGATATGAGGGGGAGGAGTGATCAGGATATTGAATTCAATGATCAGCCATGATCAAGTTGAAGGCCAGAGCAGGCTCAGAGTGCCAAATGATCTATTCCTGCTTCTTGTTTCTATGGACCCGATTTTACCATTTTGATTCTAAGCGCCGGCAGACTTGATACTGGGAATGTTTCAGACCCGGCTTTTAGACTCTTTCTAAGGCACCCCCATATGCACTCCTGCCTGCAAAAATATCAGTGATTCTGATTCGCGCTGCACAAACGCTTACTGTGCCCGAAACCTTGCTGCTCTGATTGGCGCCTCAATTGCGTATTGTCACAAAATAAAACAAAAGAAATCTGCTCTCCCATCACATTGCTCCTGGGCCAGACAATGCCTCCCCCCTGGTCCCCACATACATTGTCCCACCTCCACAACATAACTGATCCCCTTATCTCCCCACCTACCCTCCCCTCATCCTCCCCATGATCTCAGGCAGATTGGCAGCAGATCCCTCCTTCCCTCACTCACCTCAGGCAGAGAGTTCCACCCTCCCTCCTCCATCCTATTGATATCAGGCAGGGGGATCCCCTCACCTCTACCCCAGACACTCCTGCACAAGGCCCCCATCTCGTCCAACTCTGATGACTGTGTGACACCTCTCTCCTCTCCCCTGTCCCCAATCATTGAAACACTCATCCACTGCCTTCCCCCCCTTCCCATCACTACACCTGCAAGCGCTCACTTGCCTTCCCCTCAATGCTAACAAGCAAACTGCATGCAATTTGCTGGAATGTTCTGTCAAAATGCCTGCAGCTGATCTGCCCTAACAAGGGCCCCCACCAGATTTACCCAGGCATTGGAATTGCATCTCGAGGGATCGAATGCACCTCTCCACTATTGCACGGGTGATTACATGGGTCTCATTATGGGAGGTTTCTGCCACAGACAGAGGCTTTTGCACAGGCATCATCACCCATGTCCGAAGCAGGTAACCCATATCATCCAGGAGCCACCCTACAGCCTGGTCTCCACCTCGAAATGTCTTTGGGATGTCTGACCTCCTGACAATGAAGCTGTCATGCACGCTGCCTAGATGTCTGACGCAAATGTGCATGATGGTCATATTGTGGTCGCACACGAGCTGAACATTCAGGAAGTGAAACCCCTTCCCATTTACAAATCTTTGTGGTTTCTGCAGGGGGGTCTTGAAGGTGACCCGTGTGCAGTCCATCACCCCCTGCATGTTAGGCATCCCTGCAATGGCTGTGAACCCTGCTTCCTGATGGGCCTGGTCCAGGTTGAAGTTTGATGATCTGGCCAGCCCGGGCAGACAGGGCTTCAGTGACCTGCCTCACAGCGGTGTGCATGGTGGATTGAGAGATGCCACATGAATTTTTGGCCTGGAAAGAACCAGTTACGTCGAAGGTTAGTGCGGCCATCAATTTGACAGCCACCGAGTTTGGGTGTCCTCCCCTCCCCCCTGCCTCTAGATGTCAGGTCCTGCAACAGATTGCACAGGTGTTACATGGTCTCCTTTCGGAGGTAGAGACATCAGTGGCACATCGTATCTGACATCTACTCGAAGGACACTCGTGCAACGAACTGCTGGGATCTCTGCTCCCTCCTTTTCCTACATCCCCTTACTGGGTGAATGATAACCACCTCCTGCCTCTGGTGGTCATCTCTCTCTGATCCTAGAAGTGGCAAGGCCCGGGCCTCCTGTGCCTGCAATTCTCCTTCCTGCTCCTGCTCCTCCTCAATCCCAGCAGCAACCAAAGGAATAGCAAGATCTGTTGGTTGCATTCTGAAGCAGTTGAGAGGCCACAGCAGTGCAATTTGCGAGGTGTTTGTGCATATCCTTCAGCTGGAAGAGTGCTGAGTGCACTAGGACCCGACAGCATCGCAATGCCCGAGGTCAGTGCTGAAAACCAGGTCTGTGCTGCAAGTCAGTCATCGGAGACCCTGGTGAGCAACAGCAAATAGTTCTATGTTGTAATTTCAGCAGGTAGACATCTCAGTTTATAGTCATGTCTTGTGCTTCTCCTGGAATATCCTCTTGCGCTAATAATTAGTCAGATCCAAATTGTATCATTGACCTAACGATGAATCATTTTGAAGTATCAGTCTAAAAATATGATTTGATATTAATAAAACATAGTCTTCAGTCAGATCAAAGTTTTTTCTGCACTAAAGGAATTGAATTAACCAATAAGCTGAAATAAACAACATAGGCAAGTTAATATTTAGTGTTAAATCAGGTGAATTAATAAATAATTTGAGTTTAGATTCTTTGAGTGAAGAGTAGAAAGCATTCATATTTTGATGCCAAGATTATTATTTTTCAGTAGTACAAAGAATGTCAACATTAAAACTAATGCTCAGAAATGACTTGCAGTCAAGCCTGCATAGCAAATTTCAGAATTAAAGGTTGAAGTGGAACTCTGATGTGGTTCATGTTGTGTTATTGCTTTCCGTGTGCTGCAATATTCAAACTATTAATTTTTAAGATTTAGGCTATTAAGATTGAGACAGCCAGGTAATCAGTGATCCCAAGATAGAGCTTTTTTTTCAGTGTACAAGGATGCAATTTAAAATCTAAAGCAAGTGTTTTAGTGGGCCAATCGGATGGTGAATGCACATGAGAAACATTTCCCTTTATGGAAGATTTGCTGTGAATGATAAGATCCTAAAATTAGAGGATGAAAAAGTACAGAAGAAGCCATTCAGCCCAGTCTTCCTTTGCTAGCTCTTTAGTACTGCTATCTAATTGTACCCTGGATGGAGTTTTCTTTTCAAAGCGCTGGTTCAGGTGAGGAAAATGGTGTACAGCTTGCCTCAGCATCTTTCCCTGCACTTAGGATAAAAATGTTGAAGGTGTGCCCCTACAATGTCACATTGATGGACAAGCTTTTTTACAGGCAACATTGGCTTTCCTGAGATTGTGGTACCCTTTTTAAAGGATGCTCCAATCACAAACACTAGAAATAGGACACCTCCTCCCATATGTACATGGGGAACACCCTCCTCAATGAACACAGGGAAACTGATCCCACCACCCCCACGCATATGACAAACCATCCCCAACAGATATGGGAAATTCCATCCCTCATGTCATAGGTGAAACAGGGAATCTCCCCAACAGACATACCACCCCACCATGCATATGGGGAACCCCAACAATGCACACAAGGAACAGCCCTTCATGTGCATGAGTAAAATCCCCCTATGAACATGGGGAACTACCCCCATGCACACAGGGCGCCAATTCCCAAGCAACCTACTGACAAACAGCCCCTCTCCATCAGTATCCTGGCACTGCCTCCAGCTTTGCTTCTTAGTCTGTGCCAGGGGACAGTACCAGTATATTGCCTGGGCATGTTCCTTTCCCACGAGGATGCTATATTCACCCGTGCACCCCTGGGTGATCTCTTCTTCTGGTTCACATTGCTCCACATCTGTTGTAAACTTCACCAATTTTAAGTCGCATTGGCAAAGGAGAGAATTCCAAATGTAGGGAGACACAGTGGACAAGCCCACAAATAACTTGATAATGTATTTAAACAAGGTTCCTGATCTTTCTGAATGTGAACCTCAATGGTGGGGTGGAGGTGGCAATCACATCACAATATCTCACTGTTGAAATTCTTATTTTTGGCCTTGTGCAGAATTTTGCACATGCTTTTGTCATGGACACAAAATATCGGCCCCCTTCTAATTTATTTCCCCTTGGCTCTGTGTGGTGATTGTCCCTTTCAGAACCACACAGCAGAAGAGGATCACCAGGATTGGGGGGCCAATCATGGTGAGAGTAGGTGATCAGCCCAGCGAGTGGATCCCTCCCTAAGGAGAAGGCATCGAGAAGACATACAAAAAAAAAGAACTGACAGTCAATGGGTGGTGCTAAGGTAGCCGGGAGGAGGTGGGGGAGGTTGGCCTGTGTACAGATTTTCCGCATTAATTAATATCCTTTGTGTTCATGACAAGGTTTGTGAACGTGCATCATTGTAGTCATAAATTATTTTCCCTTCAATTTCTCCCCATTTATTTTTGAAAGTTAGGATTCAGTTTGCTCCAATTACTCTTTTCAGGCAATTCCTGATCAGTGGTAAAACTGTTTCTCATGTCACTCTTAACTTCTTTTGCTAATCACCACAAATCTGTGCTCTCTGGTTACAAACTCTTATCAATGTGTTACAATTAATGCAATGAAAATTAATTTCTGTGGAACAGGGGGGGTCATGATTCCTTTTCTCTTGACGCCTGGTCTTATTGATTCATTCAGCAAATTTTGAATCAGCTTGGCATGATTGTTATATTCAGATGATTGTTGACACTTGTTACGCCGTGGTTAAAGACTCAGCAGGGAGCTAGCATGGAGTCCAGATAGCCTGCAACTCTCATACATAGAATCAATGCTCATTGCAAAGAGCTGCTGCTCAATTCTGCTACAGTCTGCTCCAAATGAAAGCTGAATAAATGAAGCACCAAGAGAGGGAGGGATGTGGCACAGGTGGCCATGATGATAGAGGTCAACGGGAGGAGAGAGGTCATCATTCCAGGTGGGAGTGGGACGAGGAATCCCACAAAGATGATCAAGAGAATGGAGTAGAATAGGTCACTTAGCACAGCTAGCTAGATAGCTGGTTCACGATGTGGAGTGATGTCAAGAGCACAGTTTCAATTCCTGTACTGGCTGCAGTTATTAATTAGTGAAGGCTCTGCCTTGTCAACATTGGCTCTTGCCGAGGACAGGTGACTCTCAAATTAAGTCACCACTTGTCAATTTCATTTTAGGAATGGCATGGTAGCACAACAAGTAACACGGTGGCAAAGTGGATAACAGTGTTGTCTCACAGCATCAGGAACCTGGGTTCGATTCCCACCTTGGGTGACTTTGTGGAGTTGACTCATACTCCATTGAGAATCCCACTATGCTGACAAAGCCTTGAGCCCTTTCACCCTGCTCATCAATTCACGTCTTCACACTTACTGGACATCTATCACCTCTCTGATGCAGGGATGGTCAGCACACTGGGATATTGAATCATAGAATCCCTGTAGTGCAGAAGACGCCATTCTCTCCAACATAATATCTTACCCAGGCCCTCTCCCCCGCCCTATCCCTGTGACCCCATACATTTATTATGGCCCATTCATCTAACCTAGACATCTTGGGGCACCAAGGAGCAATTTAGCACGGCCAATCCACCTAACATGCACATCTTTGGACTTACGTAATGAGAGATTTGAGCATTTTGTCATTATGCAAAATGGGAATAGGCAAAGTGGCACAGTGTTTAGCGCTGCTGCCTCACAGCACCACAGATCTGGATTCAATTCCTGGCTTGGGTCACTGTCTGTCTGGAGTCTGCACATTCTCCCTGTGTTTGTGTGGATTTCCTCCAGGTGCTCTGGTTTCCTGCCCCAGTCCAAAAATGAGCTAGTTAGATGCAGTGATAATGCTAAATTCTCCCTCAGTGCACCCAAACAGCCGCTGAAGTGTGTCAGCTCGAGGATTTTCACAGTAACTTCATTGCAGTGGTTAATATAAGCCTTGCTTGTGACGCTAGTAAATAAAATTAATGAAAAGAAAATTAAACATAGATCTGAAAATAAAAATAGAATTGATAACGAGCATATAAATTTCAACATAGTGTCGCGGTCTCTTGTAAAAGCAATGTTCTGGTGGAGAACTGTAATTCATGGGGTTGGATTTGATTATCAAGAGACATAATTAAGGAGCTAAGAAATTATTAGTTTAATCTAAGACATTTAATAAAAACGTTTAAACCAGGGAAAAGGGAACTAATCCAGTGATTAGCTGAATGATCAAAGAAAAAGCTGATTTTTGATATTCTGTGAACTTCATTGTGACAAGCTGATTGGAAGTTTTCCAGAGTGCAGTTGTAAATCTGTTACGAATCTTGCACTCAGAGACAGCAAGCTAATCACAGATTAAGGACACTCACAAGGGAAATCTTAAAAGAAGGATATCCTTGGCGATATGATGATAGTAATTGAAGCACTTGGATGCAACAGACCCATACTTGAAGATAACTGCAATTTATGCAAACTCCTGATAGAGTCAATTCAGAACAGGTTGAAGTTCGACATTAAAGTTTAAAGTTTATTTTCATTTGTGTCACAAATAGGCTTACGTTAATCCTGCAATGAAGTTATTGTGAAAATCCCTTGTATCCTTACTTGGGTACACCGAAGGAGAATTTAGCATGGACAATGCACCTAACCAGTGTGTGTTTTCAAGGAAACGGGAGTACTCAGAGCTAACCCAGCAGACACGGGGAGAACGTGCCTATTAAAATGTATAAGACCCTGAGGAGACTTAAGAGGTTGGATACTAAGTGGTAGCCTCCTCTTGTCAGGGAAACTAAAATGAGGAGTCAGAGTTTCAGAATTAAATGGACAGATAGTGACCAAAGCCACGAATCGAACCCGAGTCCCTGGTGCTGTGGGGCAGCAGTGTTAACCATAGTGGCACTGTGAAACGGGGCAGAAATAGGTCTAAACAATTGCTGTCAATCAAAAATAAGTCAGGAGCTGCTGGAAATACACACCAGGTCTGTCAGGATCTGAAAAGAGGAAGCTCTTTTCCGCGGATTCACTGATAGCAAGGTGTGCGAACAGCAGGAACAACTGTTGAAGTAGCAGGATCTGAAGATCCCATTGCCAGCCAATGCCAGGTTGTCTTTGTTACTGCCACATTTCACACCGTGGGGGCACTGGAGGAGTGGGGCGAGGGAGAGGAGTGGTGTTGAAAAAAATCCTTACTTTTCTTGCCGAATCAGATGAATTCTGCAGAAGGGTCGATACCTGAAATAGTAATCTAACCTTTGGTTTGTCAGACACTGGCAGAACTTTTGTGTGTCTCCAGCATTTGCTATCATCTATGAGTTAGAACAAGATTGCTGTTTCGTGTGGCAGTAATAGAGGCAAGTCATAAAGAGAATTGTAGTTTATTTTGTGAAACCACTTCAGAAGGCACATTATTGTCTTCAGGATACAATGGCGCAGGGAGCGCAGGTTAACAAAAACGGAGTCAATTGTATAATTTGTTATCGGATAATACCAAGTATTTTGGTGCTGTTTAATAGCTCAATTTATGTAAATGTGACAGGAGCCATTCGCATGATGCCAAAATGCATTCTTTGCTTTTCTGCCTCTGTAGTATTAACAGCACTGCCATCACATACCAGGAGATAGAAATTATTCTTTCTCAATCAGAAGTAAACATTTTCTTTTTGTGTTCGCGGTGGCAATGAGTTGTTTGACCTGAAAATTCAAAACTCTTAAACTGGAGACTTGGGTTTACTGATCTTGCAATTTTGTTGCTAAGAAACGATACAGCATTATCAGATTCATGATCTCCTTTCTTACAAACGTCAGAACAGAGCCTTTGTCCACAGTCCCTTCTGAAACAGCCTTTATTGTTGAGTGAGTCTATTCAATTCCTAAGGCAGCAATATTGGGCTTAAGAGCAGGAGAAGGCCATTCAGCCCTACAAGCCTACTCGACCATTTGATAAGATTGTGCATGATTCTAATTCAACCTTCCTGTCTGCCTTTCAATAACCCTTGACCGCCCTTGCCTATCAAAAATCTATTAGACTGAACCTTGAATAAATGCAGTGACCCGACCTCCACTTGCTTTCCGGGAAGAGAGTTCCACAAACTAACGATGCTCTGAGAGAAAATAATTACTCCTCATCTCCATTTAGTTCTTAAACTTGATCCCTTCATTCTAGTCTCCCCAACAAGAGGAAACAACCACCCACTATCCAAGCTTTTAAGTCCACTCTTACACATTTTAACAAAGATAAACCATTCATCTCAGGAAACAGTCAAGTGAGCTTTATTCCAAATACCATTATGTCCTTTTTTAAATAAGGTACACAATACTCCAGATGCTGCCTCATTAAAGCCCTGCACAGCAGCAGTAAAACTGGGATAAAATATGGGATATATTTGTATATCCCATCCCTTTGCATGAAACACCAACTCCTCATTCTCCTATATTCCAAGGAATAAAGTCTTAGCCACCTCATGAATGCATTTGTGTGTGGATGCTTGAGAGATCCCACAGAGGTCCTCGTTGGAATTCTGCAAGGAGCCATGGTGTAAAATTTCAGTGCATCGTTACGTTTACAGACATCAATAATGGCTGCCTTCCCAGCCCTTGTAGCATTGACTTCTGGAGAATATAAGAGACCAGATCCCTGGTCAAGTGAAGGTGTCAGTAACATTGTTTCATGCTCAGCTGCAGGTAAACATACGGATTTTATGAACCATCTGTGAATAAGGTCCCTGAAAGCTTGATCCTCTGCATCTAGAGGAGATTCTTCTGGCCCTTGGTCTTGAGGGCATTATTCCTCAGTTTGGAAATCCATGTACCTCTTTCGCAACTTTCTCCTTCTTGACTCCTGCCTATAAGTGATAATCAAGGCAGCAATAAATTCTAGCTCTGATTTCCTCTCTCCTTTCTACAGAGTGAAAAACAGGTAAGACTCAACATTAGTTTCCAAAAATCTTATTCCTGCCAAAGACTCAGTGATTGCATGTCCCATGTCAAAAACTACTGGTCTTTGAAATGATAGCCACTGTGGCATGGGTATCAAAGAATGCCCCAAACCCTTCTGCAGCACCATTCCCCACCCCTATCCCCCCCATAGACACACACCACACCACACATTCCCCTCCCTCCACGGTCAACATGATTGACTACATTGTTCAGGCGTTTGGGGCTTAATTGTATTTCTTTCAGTCCAAATGCTGAAATCATCATTTACTGCCAACTTTATTTATTGACAGACATTTATTGACAACTACAATTAATTGGGGTGAGGGAAGTGCAGGGGCTGAGGCTTCTCTTATGTGAACTGCCTTGCATGAACTTCCTAGCAAGTTTCTGACCTTCTCCTATCACCCTGGGATATCGCTCTGGGGTTTGTTATTGCTTTGGGGAATTTCCAGCAAACAAGCAAGGGATTGAAGTAAAAAGATCAGTCAGTGCCACTTTCTGGGAAAACTCAAGAATTAATGGACATTATTGCTTCTCTTTCTGATTCCCTGCATTGTCATTGAAAGGGTATTAACATGTCTTAGCAGTACTTTCCTCATCTGGGAACATACAGTTTATTTGGGTGACTCTTAATCTCCCTAGCCCCAGTATATATACCTTCCCTTCAAATCTTCCACACAGGCCCCAAGAGGTATTTCTCCTCATTCTAATTTTACATTGCACTATTATCACAGGTTGGAAGATGGTGGTGGAAAACTTACTGCAAAACCAGATTGGACCCTTCCTTTGTGATTATGGAATCCCTTCCCATCAACCTGGAGGATGGTGCAGTGTTTAGTACTGCTGCCTCAGCGCCAGGGACCCAGGTTCAGTTTAGCCTTCAGTAATTGACCATATAGTCTTTGCACCTTCTCCCTATGTCTTTGTAAGATTTATCCCACATTCCAAAGATGTACAGGTTAGGTGGATTGGTGTGTTAAATTGCTCTGTAGTATCCAAAGATCTGGGAATTATTGGGGCAAATTTATGGGAATAGGGTGTGGACTGGCATGAGTGAGATACTTTTTCGGAGAATCAGTGCAAACTCAAGGGGTCAACTCACTCCTTCTGCACTGTATGGATTCTATGAGTCTTTTGTTCAGGTTTACTTTATTCACAGACTTCTCCATCCATTCCCTGTATTCCTTGATTCCATCATGTTTGTGGTGCGTATCCATTTATTACCACTGAACATCCTGAAATAAATGTGACTGTGCTCCACTTGAACCTCACTCAGCCCCCATTATAAATCTACAATACACAGTTAAACATATAATCATCCCAAAGCCTGGGATATCCTCACATGGCATTTCCCCATCTGTAGCCTGCACATGCCTCTCCAGACTGAGTGTGTTAGTTGTGTCCCATTATGATCACAGAAACTCCATGGCATTACAACCATGCTTGGTCACAACATGGTGAGATGGGATTGAAATCCCTCCACAGCCCCTTACTGCTGCTTACCTCACCCTCCCTAGATGGTGACAAGGACAGTCTTTGCAAACTGAGACACATAAACTGACATATTTTTTCACTCTGTGCTCTTCCCGTTTTTCCCCAAGTGGCTTATATCATTTTGACAGTGATCCTTTGCACCATCTCCCCAGTCATCCCTCTGAATGTCTTCCCCAGACATACCCTTAATGGAGCCCTGGTCCTGTAGTCCTTCCTTTGCTTGAAGACAGTTTGCCTTCTTTTCCTGTGAAGCCCTGTAGCCACTTTCTTTGTTTCAGGACAGTTTGCCTCCTTCTCCAATTTAGCACTTGTCTTGCAGTGCATGAAAAGCCACTCCATCTTAGCACTAGTTTGGTAGGTAGAGACTAGCCTGTGACAAACCCCTGAAAACCATACAGTGCTTCCTATAAAGCATAGTGCTAAATCTTGTGAGTGTTAAGCAATGCAAGGTAGACAAATGAATATTAAAATGACAAGTGAAGCTACTTAGTCATGTCGTTATATATTTGTGAAATACGTCATTCTAATGCATGTTGATATGCAGGAATAACCTAATTTGGGGGGCATGATTCCTAATGAAATGCAAAAGAATTGAGATGACCTTCTCAATAAGCTGAGGCTGAAATACGGTGTGCCACTGATGACTGGAGTTCGCGACTATGACCTGGTGTTATAACATAAAATCCAGTTTCAGCCTTCCCCGAGATTGATATTACCAGCAACTTCATTTTCATATTCTACTTTCTCCTTTATATGGTCATTTTTTATTGGTTGTTCAAAGCTGTCTAATCTTCTGACCTGCCACTTATCAAGAAACTACAAAGGGTTGTGAACATAGTCCAGTCAATCATATAAACTAGCCTACCATCCATTTACTCTGTCTACACTTTCTGCCTTAGAAAAGCAGCCAGCATAATCAAGGACCCCACAGTCCCCGGACATTCTCTCTTCCCCTTTCTTCCATCAAGAAAAAAGTACAAAAATCTGAGGTCACTTACCAACGGACTCAACAACAGCTTCTTCTCTGTTGCCATTCAACATTTGAATGGACCTACCTGGTATTAAGCTGATATTTCTCTATATCCTAGCTGTGACTGTAACACTATTTTTGTACCCCCTCATTTTTTCTCCCCATATACTATATGAACGATATGCTTTGTCTGTGTAGTGCGCAAGAAACAATTCGTGTATACAAATACACGTGAAGATAATAAATCAAAGCAAAATTTATCTTTTCAGATTTGTGTAGTGTTTTGTTTAACTTAATATGATCTCTTGTTGTCTTATTGCTTGTTTAGCTATGAATGATGCATCCTTGTCAGAGTCTTTCTTTCTCACTGAGTTAAATCTTTGCTCAATTTTATTAAGCATCTCTGTAAAGATCTGCCACAGCATCTTCAATTTCCACAATTTAACCGAGTTTCTCAGTTCACTCTACAAGTTCAGTCTTCAGGCCCTTATAATTACTTTTACTCAGGTTAAAAACACTAGTCTTAGACCCACACTTCTCCCACTTCAAACAGAAAGTGAAACCGATTCATATATTGATCACTGTCACATGGAGGCTCCTTTATCATAATTTATTAATTAATTCTGTCTCATTGTTCATTGTAAGAAGTCTCATAACACCAGATAAAATCCAATAGGTTAATCTGGTAGCATAAGCCACAAGCTTTCAGAGCACTGCTCCTTCATCAGATGACTGGGAGTTCTGTTCATAAATAGGACATATAAAGACTGGTTGAAATGGTTGGAATGTGAGTCTTTACAGGTAACCAAGTCTTAAAGGTACAGACAATGTGAGTGGAGAGAGGGTTAAGGACAGGTTAAAGAGATGTGTACTGTCTCTAGCCAAGACAGCTTATGAGATTTTGCAAGCCCAGGCAAGTCATGGGGGTTACAGAGAGTGTGATATGAACCCAAGATCCTGGTTGAGATCACCCTTGTGAGAGCAGAACTTGGCTATCAGCCTCTGCTCAGCGATTCTGCATTGTTGTGTGTCACGAAGGCTGCCTTGGCGAACGTTTATCTGAAGATCAGAGGCTAAATGCCCATGATTGCTGAACTCTTCCCCAACTCCTGATTGATGATTGTGGAGCAGTGTTCATTCGTCCGTTGTTGTAGTTTCTGCATGGTCTCCCAATGTACCAAGTCAGCATTTCAGGTAAACAACGTTGGTCCAGTTGCAAGAGTATGTACCGTGAATCGGATTGTTCATTAGCAGGTCTAGAATTGCCTGCTTTTTGGTTGATCCTAGGATGTACTGCAATAGGAAATTGGCCTAAACTATGAACTGATTAATGGATTTTTGAAGACAACTTTGACAATCCCATTTGCCTAATCTAAATGAAGATTGAAGTCATCCATGATTGTTGAGCTATCTTTCTTGCACCCATTTATTTCTATCTGTGTACACTATCCTATAGTGTGGTTACTGTTCAGAAGTCCACAAACTACTCCTACTGGTGACCTCTTACCTTTCCTATTCCTTACCTTTATCCAAACTATTCGAAACTTGGTCTTTCAAACTAAGGTCATCTGTCAGTATTGTACTAATAATATTCGTAATTAACAGAATTATCACACCATCTTTTTTCCAGCTTCCTATATTTTCAAAATGTAAATTATCCATTGTTATGCATAGTTACTTTGTAACCATGCCTCAATAATGGCTGTCAGGTCATACATATTTATTTCTACCTCTGCTAACTTTTATCTACTTTGTTATGAATACTGATATTCAGATACAGAGACTTTAACTGTTGTTTTATAATTTTTTCAATTTCTGCGTTATATTCTGGGGAACTCTTAAGTTTGAAGATACTGTCCCTACCCTGCCTTATTACTTCTTTCCCTTTGAATTGCTACATCTCATCTCACAAGCTGTCTTCCCTCCACTATGTAGTTTGAAGTCCTATCTACCATCCAAGTTATATGAGTTTCCAGAACACTGGTCTCAGCAGTGTTTAAGTAAAGCTATTCCTAATGGTACAGTCCCATGTATGGGTATCAGTGCCCCATGAATAAAAACTCATCTTTTCCTATACAATCCTTTTTGTAACACATTTATGTCTACAATCTAATTCACCCAATGCCAATTTGCTTCTGTCTCAGGCTCTAATCCAGAGATTATTACCTTTGAGGTTCTGCTTTTTTCTTCAGTCTCTAACTGTTCATAATCATTAGTCAGAATCCCTTTCCTAGAACTATTTCTATCACTGATTCTCACATAGACCACAAGAACTGAATCCTCCCATCTCCACTACATGTTCCTCTCCAGTTCCAAACAGATGTCCCAAACGCTGGCACTAAGCAGGCAGCACAGCCTTCTTGACTTTTGCTCACGGCTCCAGAGAACTGTCTGCCTTCCTAACTGTACTATCCCCAACAACCACAGGCTCTTATTTTACTGCTCCATTTCAATGGTTTATTGCACCACAGTGCCATGATCAGTTTACTCATCCACCTTGTAGCCCCTGCTCTAATCCATCCAACATGCAAGCTCTGAGCTTGACCTTCATGTCTTTATTTCTTAATATGGGATGCCCTGTGATGTAGCTTCCCATTCTAGCTGGCTGAGAGTACTATTTTTGGGAATCCTTCATGTCTGAGCTCTGGTGAAGAGTTAGCACATTCTCCCCGACTCTGTGTGGGGTCCCTCCGGAAGCTTCAGTTTTCTCCCACAGTCCAAAGATGTGCGGGTTAGGTTGGTTGGAAATCCTAAATTGCCCCTTATTGTCAGGAGAACAAGAACTGGATCCTCCCGTCCCCACTATAAGTTCCTCTCAAGTCCCAAACAGATGTCTCAAACCCTGACACTAAGCAGGCAGCACAGCCTTCTGGATGTTTGCTCACGGTTATTGAGAACCATCTGCCTTCCTAACTCAACTGTCCTCAATTACCACATGCTCTTATTAACCGCCCCATTTCAATGGTTTATTGTACTACAGTGTCATGATCAGTTTGCTCATCCACCTTGTAGCCCCTGTTCTAATTCATCCAGCTTGCCAACTCTGAGCTTGACTTTCATGTCTTTATATCTGAATATGGAATGCCCCGACTTGTGGGCTTCCCATTCTCAGCTGTAGAGTACTATCTTTGGGAATCCTTCATGTCAACCATATGCCTGAGGTCTGATGAGTTCTGTGTGGAATTTGCACATTCTCCCCATCTCTGCATGGGTTTCCTTTGAGTGCTCCAATTTCCTCTCAATGTCCAAAGATGTGCGGGTTAGGTTGGTCGTCCATGCTAAATTGCCCTTCATTGTCTGGCAGGGTAAATATGTAGGATTATGGGAATGAGGTCTGGGTGAGATTATTGTCAGTGCAGGCTTAAGGGGCTGAATGGCCTCCTTCAGCATTATAAAGGTTCTATGATTCTATGACGATCATGCTCTCAATATTAAATAAATAACATTTTGCAAGAACTTCCATGCTGGAGACAAAAACAGAAAATGCTGGAAAATTTCAGCAGGTCTTGCAGCAATTGTGGAGGGAGAATTGAGCTAATGATTTGAGTCTGGATGACCCTTCATCAAAGCTAATGTGATGCCGGTAAGTTGTCTAAGCCTTGCACTCATAAAGAATTTAACAACTTCTGAGTCGCCTTTCATCTTTGTTCTGAGGGAAATTCTCGAAAATCTCTGACTGTGCCTGGTAAAGGATGAGCTTGCTTTCTCTGGAAAAGATTGTCATCCAGCGTAGTGTTTGTTGGAATGTATAGTCCCAAGATAGCAACATGCCTGTACTGAATGGACGAATATGCTGTTGATGTAATGGTATCAGGGAGACAGAGGCCAGGGGTAGGCTGATACAAGGTTCAGAGTTTTACTGCTCTGCCCACTACAGGAAGAGGAGAGGGCGGGAAATGTAACAACCGTCGACCTTGGATAGGATTTCACAGTTTTGCGATGACCAGATCTCTGTCTTCTTCAGACCTACTGTCAGGCCCAAGTGTTCTGAGCTTAGGGTAAAGCTGATTACGTAGCAATTGAATGTCCTGAGGCTATGTGCAATGAAAGCACGTTGTCCGTGAGCAAGAGTTCACTCAGTCTCTGTTCAGTAACTTTTGTGCATGCCTTGATCCATTGCCAGTTCAAGAGTTTGCCATTTGTCCTGAATTGAATTTGTCAAGATCTTTAAGTAGATACTGGGTCATGACCAAAGGATATATGACAAACGGAGCTGGAGCCGATATATAGCCTTTGGTGACAGGAAAAGCAGCAAGCTGAAGCACCCAAATTGGAAATTGCATTTCTGGTCTTCTCATGTAACCTGCCACCAAGTCCCCATAAGAAAGATTTGCATTTATAAAGTGCCTTTTATATCCTTTCTATGTTGTACAGGCAATGAAGCATTTTTAGAGTGTAGCAACTGTCTTAATTTAGGAATGTGAAAACCAGTTTGCACATGGCAAGGTCCCACATTTAGCAATGAGGTAATAAACAGCGTCTGTTTTTCATGTGGATTGGTGGGATAAATATTGACCAGTTTGAGGAGAATTCCCTACTCTTGCTTTGAGCGGCACGGTAGCACAGTGGTTAGCACTGCTGCGCAACATTCCGAGGACTTGAGTTCGATTCTCGGCTTGGGTCACTGTCTATGTGGAGTTTGCACATTCTCCTTGCGTCTGCGTGGGTTTCCTCCAGGTGTTCCGGTTTTCTCCCCACAGTCCAAAAATGTGCGGGTTAGGTTGATTGGTCATGCTAAATTGCCCCTTGGTGTCCTGAGATGTGTAGGTTAGATGGATGAGTGGGTAAATATATAGGGATAAGGGGGTAGGGCCTAGGTGGGATTGTGGTGAGTACAGATTCGATGGGCCAAATGGCCTCTTCTTGTACTGTAGGGTTTCTGTGATTCTATGAAATAGAGTGACGAACAAAGATTTACATCCACCAGTTTGTGCAACTAGCTTGTTGATTTAACATTTCATATTTAAAACTGCACCTCTGGCAGTGCAGCACTGGACTGTCAACCTAGATTCAATGCTCAAGCCTCAAGCTATCTTGTGGCTAGAACAGCAGAATGCTGCTCTTGAATCACTGCTGTCACTAAGCTTAATCTCAATGCACCTAAATAAATTTCAACTTCATATAAAACAGTAACACCAATGCAGCAGACTTTAAAAAAAATACACCTGTAGTTCTCCAAGGAAACTAATTACAAAGTGCAGCTGACATCAGATTTGATTTTGACTTGATTTGGTTTGTTATTTCACATGTATTAGTATACAGTGAAATATCTTGTTTCTTGCATACTATACAGGCAAAGCATACCACTCATAAAGAAGGAAAGAAGTGAGTGCAGAATGTAGTTACAGTCATAGTTATGGTGCAGAGAAAGATCAACTTAGTGTGAGGTTGGTTCATTCAATGCCTGACAACAGTGGGAAAGAAGGTATTCTTGAGCCGGTTGGTATGTGATCTCAGATTTTTGTATATTTTTTCCCAACTGA
Source organism: Sphyrna mokarran (assembly GCA_024679065.1). Taxonomy (NCBI): domain Eukaryota; kingdom Metazoa; phylum Chordata; class Chondrichthyes; order Carcharhiniformes; family Carcharhinidae; genus Sphyrna; species Sphyrna mokarran. The sequence goes on along the minus strand of JAGIQG010000010.1, from coordinate 17,519,050 downwards.
AGAAGACGAAAGAGAGAATGTCCAGGATGCACAGGATCCTTAATTATGCTGGCTGTTTTTCCTGCTTTGTCAGGTACCTGACGAAGAGAGAAATCTCGAAAACTTGTGAGTTTACTATCAAATAAATCAATTGGACTTAAACCTGGTGTTGTCAGACTTCTTACTGCTTTTCCGAGGCAACAGGAAAAGGAGATAGAGTCATTGAATGGGAGGCAGATTTGTGTGATCGATAGGGGTGCATTCACAACCGTTTGTAGTTTCTTACAGTCTTGATTGGAGCAGGAGCCATATCAAGTTATGATACAACCAGAAAGAATGCTTTCTATGATGCATCTGTAAAAGTTAATGATAGCTGACATGTCAAGTTTCCTTAGTCTTCTGAAAAAGTAGAGGCGATGGTGGCCTTTCTTAACCATAGTGTTGGCATGGGGGGACCAGGACAGGTTGTTGGTGATTTGGATACCTGAAAGCTTGAATTTCTCAACCATTTCTACTTCATCCCCACTGATATAGACAGAATTAGGTAACATTGGCAAGAAGGAACACATTTTGAGACAGAATATTGCTTAAACATTGTCAGATCATTATTGGAGTTGTCTTTTCATTATTCTGTTACAATGTTCTCAGACAGCCTTGTGTTTGTGAATGTTGGTGGAACTCCTACCCAACAAGCTTCTTCGTCACTGGTATGAGATTCTCAGTGTGCTTATCCTCTTGCTATTTGTGGAGGAAAAGCAGAGATAGAAAAGGATGGAGGAAAGGAAAGCAAGTCAGCATTTGAGGAAAAGGCATCCCCCAAAAGAATGTACAGGTAATACACTTCATATGGAAAGCTTAGTGAGGAACTCTGTGTTTGCAAACCATGGACAAGGAGGAGAGTTGTGAGAGGCTAGCTATGGATCAGTGGTGGAAGCTTTGCCACAAAGATTATGAGTTCAAATACCTCTCTCAAGCACAAGTTCAAAGCTGGAGTTCCAGTGCAGTAGTTACAGAGGACAACTTTTCTGATGCAGTGTTAAACCCAGGTTCTATAGAAAAGATTTACGCAGCAACGAATGTCACAAGACAAACACATTACCTACTTAAGATCAAATTGTTGTCCTTGGAACTGACTGTTCGCATTTTGCTGAATGCTTTTCTTTCAATAAAGTAGTGACACAACCTCAGAAGAACTTCATTCGTTATAAGAGTTTTGAGGTACACCATGGTTACGAAAGGCACTATATAAATGTACTTTTATTTCCTCCCTCAGCTACTATATGTTTTCAGAATCCTGTGAAAACACATCTCTTTTCACCTGTGAACTTTATGATTGCACTCATTTGTTATGACACTGGGTCACTTCAGAAAGCCATGGGGATCAGTGCAGTGTCAGATAAGATGTTTTTAGGTGTGAATTTGTCATATATCTGGTGCATGTTATTACAAAACTAGGGAATTTATCACAGCAGGGTAACTGCAGGGTCACTGGCTTGGCATGGCTCCGGTTGCAATTGAAGCCACGGACATTGTTTAGTAAACATCTACAATTAATCTCATCAGCTTCCTCAACAGAAAATGTTATTATGCAGTGTCTCTGGCAAGATGCTATGAATCCTTCAGTCACTGCTTCCACAGCAGTTTTGGTCTCCTTACTTAAAGCAGGAATAGACGGGATTGAAAGCAGTTCAGAGATGTTTGGAATCATAGAATCCCTACAGTGCAGAAGGAGGTCATTCAGCCCACTGAGTCTGCACCAACTCAGCATCATACTCGGGGTCCACCCCCTTTCCCTATCCCTTTTATACGAGGCTTTTATCATCCATTCCATCTAACCTTGCATCTTTTGGACATTATGGGGCAAGTTAGCATGGCCAACTAACCTTACCTGCGCATCTTCCGGGAGGAAACAAGAGCATCCGGAGGAAACCCACACAGGACAACATGCAAATTCCACACATTAAAATTAAAAGTTAAAGTTAATTTATTAGTCACAAGTAGGCTTACATTCACGTTGTGATGAAGCAACTGTGAAAATCCCCTAATTGCTACATTCTGACATCTGTTCGGATACGGTGAGGGAGAATTTAGCATGGCCAATGCACCTAACATGCACATCTTTGGAATGTGGGAGGAAAGTGGAGGACCTGGTGAAACGCATGGAGACACGGGGAGAATGTGCAAATTCCACATAGACTCAAGCTGGGAAAAAACTCAGGTCCCTGGTGCTGTGAGGCAGCAGTGCTAACAATTGTGCCATGCGCATCAAATAAACCAATTTAATACCATAGGCCCTCTGATACCACAAGCCAATGGTGGAAGTATGTGACAGACTGGGCATAATACTCTGGTGCTCACGTTGAACATAAAGGTGGCTGTTTGAAGGGTCTCAATGAGGAGCCCTTGTAGTTTGTACCTATGTGTACGAACATAGACATTTGGCACAAAGTAGCTTTCAAACGTGGCGTGCAGGTTCAACAGACTATAGGGTAGCATCCTGCTGAGTTCCATACGATGGGTGGCCACTGAAGAAAGAACTGCTGAGGTTGTGCAATGCGCCCTTGATTGGAGCAACGGCTGCCAGGTTTTATGGTTGTGAGTGGGGCCTGGGATGGGGTGTCAGTGCCAAACCACAATGCCAAACCAAAAAGGTGGCAGGGTGGAGGCTGTAACATCAATGGAGTCTGACCTGGACCTTTGTAACCCCTCTATGGTCTTTCAGTAGGCAGGGAGAACGTTCGCCACACAATCTAAATGCAATGGTTACCCCTGACCTGAGGATCCCTGACCCAGCCCAAGTTGCCCCTCCCCCCAGCCCCTGTGCCCATCGAAAGTGCCTCCACCCCACACTGCACCACAGCTGGGGATGAACCATCTTCTTGCACCCTGGAAGTTGGGACACAGGGTACTCACCACCTCTCTTGTCCTTGCCACTGCTGTGCCAGACCCACACTTTATAAGAGAAGTATTAATTCATAGTAGGGTGATGTCATGCCAGAGAGGTGGGTGCATTCTGGGAGAGGATTAGTTTGCATTCCGATTTTGTTAATAAGGTTGAAATGCAATCACCCTCTGCTCTTTGAGTGAGAATGGGTGAAACGGTTCGCACCATTGGAAGGGGCCAGGAGAATTGCAAACTGTTTTGCTTCCAGTGCGAAGCTGATTTTTAGGCTCACATGATCTAATAATGGCAAGGTTGGAGAACTGTTTGCATTTTTTTAAATTTGTGAATGGCTTTTTTTTGCTGATCAAATACTTTATTTAAACAGTTTTTCAATAAAAGAACTTAAAACGTTGACTGCAATGCATTTATTATTAAATATACTATTGCCGGCCAAGATACATTGGAGTCATGAATTTTATGGCCAGAATCATGTGGCCATTCACACCCCACTGCCACTGCAAGTGCAGATGGAGAACTTGGCATTCAGCCAAATCTTCATTCACGGCAGTGGGACCAGACAACCTCGTCAACATGAACAGCTAGAAAATTCTGGCCATGTTCTATGTTCCAGGCCTCAATCTTTGAGCCTCTCATTTGAAAATATAACACCATTCCTGACCTCAAATTATCTTAAAACAGCTAATGGTTAATTTTCTCTTATTGGAGGAACATGCCAGCCAACTTGTGCACAGCAAGCTTCCAAAATTAACACTTTGGCAATGACCAGATAATTGGGCTTGGTTGATGTTTGTTGACAGACTGTCAGGAGATCTTCTCTACTCTTTGAATATTGCATGAGATCTTTTACATCTATCTAACAGGGCATTTGAGACCTGTTTAATATATATGCCTGACAGTACCCTCTGGCTGTACTGTATTCAATCCTCAAGTTATATGGCTTGAAACAATGGTCTTCTGACTCATATGCTACAATTCTACGCCTGTGGTCACCGCAAATGCAAAGAGTGACATGCATGAAAAATTTTAGGGGACTTAGAAAACAAGGATCACACTGGCAAAACTTCCCATTCATGTGACATAACCAGATTCCCACTTCAGAAGGTCATGAACCTTATTTCAGTAAATTTTAATATATTTAGTGGGTTTCCTCAACTAGCCAGAGTCCAGAATTCAGGAAAACACGAGCAGTTATAGTTTCAAATTCAATAAGAAATATACCAATCAAGGTATTGGTGTAGTCTCTATCCACTCGCAGTTATTGATTAACATTACGTCATTTATAAGGTGCACCTATTAAAAGCAATCACAATCACCTCACACTAATATAATAAGTTATAATATCCAATCAGTGTGAAGACTTAATCATGCTCACTGACCCAATTCTTCACCTTTACAAGTGATCATTGTTGTTTCAGTTTGTGTCTGTGTCTGTGGATATTACTTCTTTTTTCCGGTTCCAGTTGTCTGATTTAATGAATTCTTTCAGATTAAGCGCTTTGGTGCTTATGTGTGAAGACTTTTATAAAGACTCTTTCTTTGTTTTCTCAAGGCAGCTTCTGCAATTTTTTTAAACTTGTGTGATTATTAACCCTTTCAGTGAGCATAGGAAACTAGAACCTCTAGGAGTACAGGGACATTCCAGAGTACAAGGGAAATGTCAAGACACAGTATTATGAAGCCCATTGGAGGCTCCATGGTGGGATGCCTTTACACATTTGGGTGATCATTATTGTCCATGGGAGAGCGGACTGCCACAGACGAGGATCTGTTTGCATGTTGGAGGAGATGGGCGGGGAGCGGGAAATCCTCTTGTGCATCTCGGTGATCCTTTTTGTTCATGGAGGGAGTGTGCCACAGAAGAGGGTCTGTATGTGTCTGGGGGAAAGGATTACTGTGCTTTATACTGGACATTTTTAAAGTGACCCCAGATCTTGGGATTCCCGGTATGACAGATGGACCACATATTTTTACTGCAAGAAGTGCTGGATTACTTGGAGACAGGACCCAGCTGCAATGCTTGTGAGCTGTGTGCTGGCTTTCCCACCTCAGTAAGAATTTAGCAACACCAATTATTAATCCAACCGATTTATTTGATAGTAAAATAGCGAGCTTTCAACACTCTCGTGTCTTCATCAGGCAAATGCAGTGTTCTGGTCTGCAATAGCACACATCAGCACAGACAGTCAGAGATTGCTGATTAGAATGCGAATCCTTACATCTAACCTGCTATTCAAGTGTTAAAGTGGCTAACAATGTGTGTGAAGGGGATCCTGAGCATTGTTAGAGAATTGTGTATTTTCTCCAGACAGCACAGTAAGTGAGGTTTTTTGCTAACCCAGGCAAGTTACGGGGGTTACAGATAGTGTGTCATGAAGCCAAGATCCCTGTTAAGACCGTCCTCATGTGTGCGGAGCTTGGCTATCAGTCTCTGCTCAGCGACTCTGCGCTGTCGTGTATCACGAAAGCCCCCTTGAAGAACATTTACCCACAGGTCGGAGGCCGAATGCCCATGACTGCTGAAGTGTTCGCCCACAGGAAGGGAACTGTTTTGCCTGGTGATTGTTGAGCGATGCTCATTCATCCGCTGTCGTAGTGTTTGCATGGTCTCCCCAATATACCATGCTTCGGGACATCCTTTCTTGCAACGTATTAGGTAGACAACGTTGGCCGAGTTGCAAGAGTATGTACCGTGCACCTGGTGAATGGTATCCTCACGTTTGATGATGTCGTCCATGTCTATGATCCGGCATGTCTTGCAGAGGTTGCTGTGGCAGGGTTGTGTGGTATTGTGGTCACTGTTCTCCTGAAGGTTGGGTAGTTTGCTGCGAACAATGATCTGTTTGAGGTTGTGCGGTTGTCTGAAAGCAAGAAGTGGGGGGGTGGGGATGGCCCTAGCGAGATGTTCATCGTCATCAATGATATGTTGAAGACTCCGGAGAAGATGTCGTAGCTTCTCCGCTCCGGGGAAGTACTGGACAACAAAGGGTACTCTGTCCACCGTGTCCCGTGTTCGTCTTCTGAGGAGATCAGTGCGGTTTATCGTTGTGGCACGTTGGAACTGTCGATCGATGAGTCGAGCGCCATATCCTGTTCTCACGAGTGCATCCTTCAGTGTCTGGAGGTGTCTGTCACGATCCTCCTCATCTGAGCAAATTCTGTGTATACGGAGGGCTTGTCCATAGGGAATGGCTTCTTTAACGTGTCTAGGGTGGAAGCTGGAGAAGTGGAGCATTGTGAGGTTGTCTGTCGGTTTGCGGTACAGTGAGGTGCTGAGGTGACCGTCCTTGATGGAGATGCGTCAGGATCCCCTTCACACACATTGTTAGCCACTTTAACACTTGAATAGCAGGTTAGATGTAAGGATTCGCATTCTAATCAGCAATCTCTGACTGTCTGTGCTGATGTGTGCTATTGCAGACCAGAACACTGCACTTGCCTGATGAAGACACGGGAGTGTTGAAAGCTCGCTATTTTACTATCAAATAAATCGGTTGGATTAATAATTGGTGTTGCTAAATTCTTACTGAGTTCTTACCACTCCAATCCAACGCCGGCACCTTTACATCATTTCCCACCTCAACCAGCATTCTATGCAGAAAATGGAAAATATTTCACCCATTATGTGAGTTCTACCATTTAAACTGCAGGTAACCTTAATCCTAGCTTCAATAGCATACCTCAGCTGTACTGCTTAATCAATAGAAACTAATAAATGTGTCAGAAACCCACTATGTTCTCTGGAATTGTCCCCCCAAAAAATTTGCTCCAATTCTCTCTACTTTCAAAAACTAACACGGCCCTGCTTTGACTTCCAAGTTCGTCATTTCCAAAGTAAGTGTCCATTTTTTTTTCTGGAAAGCATTCAGAATTGATTATTTCATTTGAAAAGCTCTTCAAATTGCCCTGATCGCTGCAGAAATCCATTACCTTTTAAAAGATTCAAGCTTCCCATTAATAGCTAAACAAATGACACCACAAGATTTTTCCTTTTTCTTTTGCTGTAACAAATGATTAAAAGCAGCACGACTGAGTGAATCCTATTTTCTTTTTGTAGGCAGTTTCTACTTTAAACTACAGAAAAGAATGTTTCTCCTTTGTACTCATCACTCCCTCCACAGGATTACAGCTGTTTTGGAAATAATCTAAGCTGCTGCCAGCTTTCAATGGGTTTGTATTTTCTTGTTTCACTGAGTAGCAACTTTGAGTGATCAATTCCAGGAGCTTCCCATAGAGTTTCCAAAATCCATTACCAGCAGTAAAGCCTCCCATGATGCTGGGACAAATCTTCTGGAATCCTTAGATGGCTGTGGGCTGTCCTTCTTTGACTAGAGACCATCTCCCTCTTGTAGCTGGTTATAATAGTTTATAAAGGCAAGAAGCCCCTTCTTTCTGTTGATCATACAAAACCGACATCTATCCGTGATATTCACTGACTTGACTATTTGTAGGGAAGCCAGTAACCCAATCTAAAAAGAGATTATTTTGACTTTTTTTCATGGCAACATGAAATACATTAGCTATTCTTGTCCCAAACTCTCATTCATCTTGGAAGTTAATGAACAGTTTACAGCATAATTGTTTGCAACACAATAACTTCAACATCTTTCTGGAACTTTGAGACACTTGAAATATACTCATTATGAACTCGGAGACTGCTGCTATTTATCTCCAACAATAAATACCTTACCCCATCCTCCCAGTAACACCACCTGAGCTCAGGCCTATTGTCAAGTATGTTTCAGAACAAGTCACATGACTTGGTGGCACAGTGGAACAATGGTTGGCACTGCTGCCTCACAGTGCCAGGGATCTGGTTCAATTCTGGCTAGGGTGACCATGTGGAGTTTGTAAGTTCTCCCCTTGTCTGCGTGGGCTTTCTCCGTATCCTCCAGTTTCCTCCCACACCTAAAGATGTGTGGATTAAGTCGATTGCCCATGCTAAATTATCGCTTAGTGTTAGAGGAATGATGGAGCCAGGGTGGGATTGTTGTCGCTGAAAGCTTGATGAGCTAAATGGCCTGTTTCTGCACTGTACAGATTCATTAATTCTATGATCCCTTCCACTTTAATTTAAAGACAATGTTCTAATGTTTTACTCTGTATAATTGTAACAAGATATGGAAGCTCCTTTTCTTTTACACATAAACAGCTGACTATGACTTGTAAGCCACAAAGGAATGCCATTAGATTGCTTGGTGAGATTTGATTAAACTTTGATTAAAAAGGGGCAGACTCTCCTTCTCCTGTTGATTATCTGTGTGAAGTCCACAGTAAAAGTCAACCGGAGTGATTGGCCATAAGACAGCCAGTCCAATTTACATCATAAGTTGCCATGCTCACACAATTCCGTACACCCAGCTGTAGGGGTAGGACTATCTACCTCAGGCAATTCATCTATGGAGTAAGGAAGATAACAGGGAGGGGGGTGGCAGGGTGAGGGGGACATCAGTGACCACAGATGCCTTACCCAAGACTTCAAAGACTATAATTTTAAAGATCTAAAATTGGTTTATAAACTGATGAAAATAAACAAATGTGCATTATTCATTTATAGAATTCAGAACTGTAAGTCTTCTCTTAACATGGGTCCTTGATTATGCTGCCTACTTTCCCAAAGGAGCAAGAAGTGTTGACAGAGCCAGTGGATGAGAGATTCATTTGAGTGATGGGCTGGACTTTGTTCACAACCCTTTGTAGTTTCTTGCAGTTTGACGATACCAAGCTGTGAAGCAGTCAGAAAAGGTGCTCTCTATAGTGCATCTATAAACTTTGGTGAGAGTCATAGCAGTCATGCTGAATTTCCTTAATCTACTGAGAAAGTAGAAGTTTTGGTGGGCTCTCTTAGTTATAGCGTCAGCATTAAGGGACCAGGACAGTTTGTTGGTGACCTGGACACCCAGAAACCTGAAGTTTTCAACCATTTCCATTTATCCCAGTGGCACAATAATGTGGATTTTTCAACTATGGATGTTTCTGCACAAGTTTTCATGATACAAGTGCCTTCTTCAATGGTGTTAGCAAACAGAAGTCAAATGATGTCTTACATCACATTGCTTGCACCATATATTGGGAACATTACACCTAACGGTGTACCACAACAATAAGAAACTGGGATGCTCTGTGCACTTTTCCTTTTTGAAGCAGAAGTTATTAAGAAATTAATTAACCTCTATTTCCGTTGATGATGGGTTGTGTGTATTAGTATTTCTGGGTTCGAGCTTATTTACTTGATTTGTTTTTAGCCCCTGGAAAATGGGAAAACCTTCAAAACTGCTGGTTAATGACTACACAGTAAAAAGATATAATTTGCATTATGTTTGCATATTAACCCAGTACAATCATTATGATTTCAAGTAGAAATAATTGGGAGTTAAGTGTAGAAAATTGCCTTTGCTGTCAGTGTATTATATTCCACATAATCTATAAACTGAAGCAAATTATAATGGGTACAATAAAACTCTTAAAATACAATCATAAAGGAATCAAATTGGGTTGTCTAAGTTCCCCAATACACAGTATTCAGAATCTGATGAAGGGTGTCTGTTTAAAGATCTGATAAAAGTTCATCAGTTCAAAATGTTGGGCAGAATCTTACGGTCATTTACAGTGGCGGGGTTTTCTAGTCACACTACAGCGAAAAGAACTTTGTCGGGTTTGCCAAATTCTCCATGCTCACTTGTGAAGGCAGTGGGGCTGAACAGCTAGTAAGATCTTGCCCATTAACTCCGATTCTCTCTTCAGATGCTGTCTGTCCTGATGAGACTTTCCAGCACATTTTGTCCTTTAATTCCAATCTCCAATTCTTGCAGTATTTTGCATTGGTATTCCAAATCCCCAGGGTTAAAGAAGTCATCATGAACTTTCAGGAAAAAGACAGTTTAGTGCCACCATCGGATCCAATTCTGTATTTGATCATCTCACAAATAAGCTTACATTAACACTGCAATGAAGTTACTGCGAAAATGCCCTAGTTGCCATACTCTGGGTGTACTGAGGGAGAATTTAGCATGGCCAAAGCACCTAATCAGCATGTATTTCAGAGAAAACTGGAGCACCTGGAGGAAACCCAGATCGACATGGGGAAAATATATAGACTCTACACAAACAATGACCCAAGCTGGGAAACGAACTCAGGTCCCTGTTGCTGCAAGGCAGCAATGCTAACTACTGTGCCACCATATCACCCAACTCCAACAAATAGAATAAGTAATAAATAATTCCACACTGTGCATGTTAGCAACTAAAAAACTACTTTTCAGGCCAATAGTTCTTTACAGCGATGCTGAGTAAATCTCCTTGAAGGAGGTCATCCTTACTCCCACTGCTTCTTTTACAGAGTTTTCTCCCGGGCATTTTGCCATATTTACTGTTTGTATTGGAAGATTCACTTTGAAGGAATCTTGTTGAGAACATTTTACTTTGCCCTCCATTAGTAGCTCTAAAAGGTTTCCTGGTTCAAGCATCACATCATCAGTATTCTGGAAACAGAGTGCAGACACAAGCTACATTTCCCAGCAAGTTGCTTGCTCCACGTGTCCTCTAACATTGGTTCTGTTTGGAGCTATTTTTTGGAGTCATTGTTATTCTCCCAATAAATTTGTTTAGTCCAATCTTCTGTTTGCGCCGGTCATGATCATTCAGGTGAAAATGAGACACATCTCTATGATGGGCTGGTGGCCAGCTCCCCTCACCATGTCACCCAAGTGGTGAATGGAAAATGATGATTACATGTCATAGTTATTGATGTTGTTGAGTTCTCAGTTTTGATTTTGGGCAATATCAGATTGATTTGAACTTTTTTTGTCCATTTTCTAAGTTACAGGATTTTGCTTGAGTTATTGTCTGGAACAGAAGCCCCACATCTAAGCCACCAAAGGGCATGCCTCCAGCTGTGATAGAGAAGGAAAACTGGACCTGTTGAGGTCTGGATTTCATTTGAATAGAATCGGTGAACTTCTTGCCCCATATATTGACTCTGGGCAATGTTCATCACAATTGACCTGAGCAATATTGTTTTCATTATTCTTTCACAGAACGTGGATATCGCTGGCAAGGCTAGCATTTGTTGCTCATCCCTAATTCCAATAGGAATATGGTGGTTTGATCCAAATAGCATCTGACTGTCCAAAGATGTGGATTGGCAATGCTAAGTTGTTCTTTAGTGTTGGAGGGACTAGCTGGGGTAAATGCTTGGGGTTATGGGGATGGGGTCTGGGTGGGATTGTGGTCAGTGCAGAGACAATGGACTGAATGGCCTCCTTCTGCACTGTAGAATTCTACAGTTCCATGGATTCAATGACTGGCAGCAGGTAAATCTTAGGGACAGGGGACAGAATTTTTCCAACTCACCCACCCAACGGGAATTGTAATGGGTGGGACAGGACCATACATAGGTCCATTGCTCTCTGGCTGGAATTTCTTATCTTGGGGCAAGTGCGGCTGGAAAATCCCACCTGAAGAGTCACAAAGTGGAAGGAAGGGATTGCAGAAAACAACTCGAACCATTTTCCTGGGCTAGGAAGAACTTACCTGGTTCAACAAAAATAGTTTGATTCAGCAGATTTGACTAAATGGACTGTCCATTTGCATGTTTTGGCCAATGGAGTATAAAAACATTACTCTGGCATTCTTTCTGCATCATAAGACCCTGATTTCGGTGTATTCATGAAGTTTCTATTTCATTCAGGCAGTCACCTTGGCCACCTATTAAACTGATTAATCACGAAGCTGAAGATCAACAAAACCTTTGAATTAACTCCCAAGCAGTCAGAATCCTCCAAATGAAGGCAGCTTATATTCAACACCCGCTTCTTAAACAACAAGGTTTGATTTTTATTTTCTTCCTTAATTCATTCAAACCCAGCTCAAAAACTGGCTCATGGGATTTTCCATTGAGTCACTTAGCAATGGTCAGATAGTGCTTCTGGTAATGCGTGAAGACTAAAAATGAAGGGAATAAAAGGTTAAAATACAAATACCTTGAGGAAATTTTTGAAAAGTAATGTTATCAAAATCCCAATGTGGAATTATTTTCAATATATTGAGAGTAGTGCCCTTTATTCGAGCGTGCTAAAAGCAAACTCACTATAGGCCTGATGACCTTTGTGGCACAGTGTGTCTTTTGGTACAAACAGCAGTCTGGCATATATAAGATGTCCTTTGATTTAAGGGGAGGAGGTTTCGGTGGCTGACTCTTGCAGAAAGAAAAGTCAAACCTGAAGGTATTGTTTCCGTGAAACAGTCAGTTCAGGGACAAAAGCTCAAGACTGGAAAGCTGGGCTTCAAAGGAGAGCTTGAGATCAATTTGATCAAACCTGAGATATTAAAGGGAAGCAGGGCAGACCTTTCTCTGAGATTCAGTAAATGTCTATGAAAGTGCATTGGTCCAGAACTTCTGTCGTACACAATCTGAAACTTTGAGACGATTAATAATGCCAAGGAAAGGCTGTCACAATCACTTAATCTCCAAAGTTGTCAATTGACTTTTGGAAACCTTATCCTGAAATGAATCAAAATTTATTCACCAATTCATGGTCCAGGTTATATGTCACAACATTTAGCAATTGAGCAAGACATTTGCAACGTCCTCTAGTTTTCAGGATTTTGAAATAATCATACTTTTAGATTCAAAATGCTGCAGTTTCTTGAAGTATATTTCTTGTCGTTCTTGGGCTCAATGGAGCTAATGCAGTGGGCAAGATTTTCCAAGCTCTCGATCATCAGAGACCAGAAGTGGGATTTTCCTGCCGCCCTCGCTCCGGAACCAGAAAATCCCGCTCGATGTCAACAGACCTTTCCATGGCCTGCCCCTCACCGCTCCGACTTTGTGACCTATTAAACTGATTAAGCACGAGATGGGAAAATTTGCCCCCTGATGTATGACCCAAAATGCAAGTCAGGACTCCAATGGGTGGATGCCCCAACAAGTTGACAGCCAGGGGAGTTGCCAAGGCAGTTTGAATTTCCTGCAGATAATTCCCCCAGCACAAAAGTCTCCGACTGGAATTTTCCAATCCTGCCAATGCCTGGTTTCATATTGGATGGAGGGTCTAAATTCAGGATCCTTTGGTGGGAAATCAGTTTGGAATTTTTCCCTCACCACTTCATCGTGGTTTGATGGTTGTTGGATTTCCCACTAATCTCTGTTGGGATATCATTTGCAAGCTTTACCATATTCAGCTGGAGTCATATTCCCCATCCTCATTACACCAGTGGGAAATTAGATTGGACTAAATTATGACCGAATATTAGTCGAGCGCGGTTTTCCGTCCTCACTTTACTTGTGACTGAGTGCAACATTCAAAGACCACCTACTCCATCGTTGCTCAAGGTCTCTCAGTAATGCCAGTGTGACACTCACGCTAGTGGAGTTGTTGAGCTGGGCTTCTCTTTGTGGATGCCTCCACACTCCAGGAGGCCACTCTGTGTGTACCATAGGGCTCAGGAAGAGCTGCACTTTGAGGCAGAAATTAGCATTGAGACAGAGGAGCCCTAGGGAGGATTGGGGGTTAAGGAAGATAGAGACATTTTGGGGCAATGGGATATGGTAAGGCTGGGGAGGGATGGATAATGGCAGATAGAAGGAGACTGAGCGTTGGGAAGCTGGAGATCCACATGGAAGAACATAGAACATAGAACATAGAACATTATAGCGCAGAACAGGCCCTTCGGCCTTCGATGTTGCGCCGACCAATTAGGAAAAAGCAATGACCCTCTAACCTAAACCATCCCCTTTTCGTCCATAAACTTATCTACTAACCTCTTAAACGCCACCAAACTTGGCGCATCTACAACTGACGCAGGCAGGGCATTCCATACCCTTACCACCCTCTGGGTAAAGAACCTACTCTGACATCCGTCCTATAACTACCACCCCTTAATTTAAAGCTATGTCCCCTCGTGCTAGCTTTCTCCATCCTAGGAAAAAGGCTATCACTGTCCACCCTATCTAAACCTCTAATCATCTTATATGTTTCAATAAGGTCTCCTCTTAGCCGCCTTCTTTGTAACGAAAACAACCTCAAATCCCTCAGCCTCTCCTCATAAAATCTGCCCTCCATACCAGGCAACATCCTGGTAAACCTCCTCTGTACCCTCTCCAATGCCTCCACATCTTTCTTATAATGTGGGGACCAGAACTGCACACAATACTCCAAGTGCGGCCGCAATAGAGTTTTGTACAGTTGCAACATGACGTTGCGGCTCCGAAATTCAATCCCCTACCAATAAAAGCTAAGACTCCATATGCCTTCTTAACAACCTTATCGACTTGATTGCCAACTTTCAGGGATCTATTAACATATACACCAAGATCCCTGTGTTCATCAACACTATTGAGAGTCCTACCATTAGCCCTATACTCTACATAAACATAGACATAAACATTAAACATAGAACAATTTGTTATTCCTGCCAAAGTGAATTACCTCACACTTTTCCACATTAAACTCCATTTGCCACCTCTCGGCCCAGCTCTGCAACTTGTCCAAGTCTCTCTGCAAACTATAACACCCCCTTCACTATCTACCACTCCACCGACTTTAGTGTCATCTGCAAATTTACTAATCCATCCTTCAATACCCTCATCCAGATCATTTATAAAAATTACAAATAGCAGGGGCCCCAAAACAGATCCCTGAGGTACTCCACTAGTAACCGAACTCCACGATGAATATCTCCCATCAACCACTACCCTCTGTCTTCTATCTGCTAGCCAATTCCTAATCCAATTAGCTAAATCACCCTCAATCCCATACATCTGCATTTTCTGCAGAAGCCTTCCATGGCCCACCTTATCGAATGCCTTACTAAAGTCCATATATACCACATCAACTGCCTTACCCACATCCACCTCTTTGGTCACTTTTTCAAAAAACTCAATAAGGTTAGTAAGGCATGACCTACCCTTCACAAAATCATGCTGACTATCCCCAATCAATTCATTTCTCTCTAAATAACTATAAATCCTATCCCTAATAATTCTCTCCAATACTTTGCCCACAACAGAAGTAAGACTCACCGGCCTATAATTCCCCTGAAAGTCCCTCTTCCCCTTCTTGAACAATGGGACCACATTCGCTATCCTCCAGTCTTCCGGCACTATACCCGTAACCAACGACGACCTGAAGATCAGAGGCAGAGGCTCTGCAATCGCCTCTCTCTAAGAGTGAAATGCAAACACAGAGGATGTGAATGAGTGTCAAACTGTATATAGGGGAGGGGATGTATGCAGACTCTGGAATAGAAGAGAGATAGAGCTGTGTTAGAGAGATGTGTTGCACAGAGATTCATGGGGGAGGGATTAGTTGGGAGGTGAGGAAAGGGAGACTGTATTATGATCAGTCAGAAATAAAAGGGAGAGTTCATTGAAACACAATTATAATCTTTCATCTGGGGACAAGAGATTGCAGTGGAGTGAGAGACTAAAGACAGTCCTGCGCATTTGTGGACCTCATAGTCAGGGTAAGAGATTCAAGGTAATTCTAGGGCTTTGCTACAGGACTATGATTGGCATGCATGTTGTAGTCCTACTGCAGGGAGAGACAAGACCTGTGCGGTCAATTGGAATGAGCCAAAGCTTGGTGTGCAGGGTGTGTCCTTGCCTCACAGACAGCAGTGATAGGTTGTCTGACTCAGCATTGAGTTTTTAGGTGGTATGATTGTAGTTCAGGAAGGCATCTATGGCCTATAAATAGAGAAACGGTGAAAAGGGGAGCAATAGGTTGGCAGAGGGAAGGTGGAAGAGTGGGTGAAAGTGTACACAAAGATCTACTCAAGAGGGGGGTTGGGGATTTTCCCCGTATGTCACTCTGCCCAGAGCCTCAAGATGGAGAGGAGTGAGGTCCATGAGGAGTATGAGAACATCAATAGTAACGGGTGTAGGGGGAGTGAAGGTCACCACATAGATAGTTGGTTAGTTGAAGAGACTGGAGAATAACCTGTGCAATGTCAACCTTTACATTGTGAGGTTCCAGGAAAATTGAAGGAACCTGAATATTGACTGGGAAAGGATTGAGCAACTCAGTCCAGTGATTCCTGCAGTATCTCAGTAAAACACACCAAAACAAATGGCTTGAAATTGCATCTTCTCCAGGAAGCTTTCCTCTTTTCACCCTGCTCTGACTCACTTTCAATGTTGTGACTCAAAGCATTTTGAGAGTTTCACCTGAAGAGGCCCTTTAGTCTTGCTGTATGTGCCACCCACATTGCTGCAAGCCCCTCCCATGCAGATATCTACCCAGATTTGATTTTAAGCTGTGCAATAAGTTTGGGGTTTGAAAATGGTGATGTGTAAATTTCTACTTGAGACCAACTTCTCTCTGCCCCCATAGCCCAAACTGTTCCCGAGAGCCCCCATAATCTTGGCCTCCCCATGGTCAAGACTCATGGATATGACCCACTTTGCTGCACCGTCTGGCCAGCTTCGCTCTCGGCTTTGCCTGGTTGTTTAAACTGACTTTACTGGCATTTCCACCCCATCCAATCAGAGGCCGTTCACACTTTTGAATGGCTTCTAATAAATGCAGCAGTTGATGCATTGATTGGATGAGTTTTTTTTACATTTAAAACAGCCAGACTTGCCACAGAAATCCTGGACAAGTCTCGCAGAACCCAATTTGGGAAGACCTGCTCTAGAGCTCTGAAGAAGAATCATACGGGTTTGAAACATTAACGCTATTTCTCTTCACAGAGACTGCCAGACCTACTGGGAGTTTTTCCAGTTTTTGCTGCCACTGTTTCAGATTTCCAGCGTTCACAGTATTTTCCTTTCACTCTTCAGGGATGAATTGGTTTTGCGAGAGAATAAACTCTCACATAATTTGTAATTATATAAGAACTTGTAATCAAGGTCTGTATGATAAAATGTGACGAGATCAGCATATTAGTCGATTATAGCTAATGTGATCAAAGTATGTTGACCAATGTGATAGAATCAGTATGGTAATCACTTATAATCAATGGATAAAAGCAGTAACAGCCTCGGGAAACAATGGTTGTTGATCAGTTACTCAACTTAAATATGATCACAAAGGGTAGAATGAAGTAAATACGTTATCTTTTCTATTTGACTTCAGTTGATTGAGTTAAACCACAATTGTTGCATAAGCAGAATTAATTGGGCAAGGATAGATTGTAACTATCATGGTTTCATGAAGCGAGTACTGTATCAATTAGTGACCAATCTGAAATGAAGCAGATAACCAGTAGGCTCAGCAACAATAGTGGTTAAAGAAATCCAACCTTGAGAATGAGATAAGAGGTCTCGGGGTATGCAGCTACAGCAAATATAAAAAGACTGTAAGCGAGCAGTTCGTTGGATTGTTCCAGTCATCCTGTCTTTGTTCTCTTGCATTGGAGAATAAAATCTTTTTACCTGGAAGATCAAGGCTCAGACTCTCACTTAATCAGCTAAAATTTCGTTGTTGTCCTGGGGAACCACGACAGTTTCCGTTGCCATGTTTTATTCTTTCATGAATCCTTCACTCACCAAACAAAATCCATAAAGCTGGGATGATTTTTGTTGCTTACAATTAGCCAGGGTGGTCTGGATGGTTTCTCAGTAGCTAACTTCTCTTTCTGCTATGTGTTTGCACTTGTGGCATACATTGCATGTGGACACCGTTCTACTGATGCCTTTATAGATGCCTACCTGGACCACAGCTAATCTGTGGCCTGAGCTTACACTACTCCATTCCATGTGACTCTCATATATTTTCGGAAGGAGCTCTTTCTGAATTATTTTGACTATTATTATCCTGAATGAGGCTAGGACAATGCCACCTTCCAGTGAGATATCAGACAGGACTTTCCAGCCATGCTCACCTCAAGACTACAGAGTCCCCCCCAAAGTCAATGGATACTTTGCATGGTCCGTATCCTGATCACTATGATTCCCATGGTAGGTGAGACAGGAAAAATCTGCCTATTATCTCCGATAGACCAATGCTGCCAAATTGTTTGCTGTGGTTGTGATGGCGTATCAGGCCACTCTTGAATCGCTTGTTGAAGGAACATCCATAACTGTTCATCTTTGCTGTGTCCCCCCTAATTGGACTCAGTTTCAGCAGCATAAGACTGCCTTGGGGATAGATCTTTATACCTGGATCTTTCATCTCATGTTTTTCCATTGGTGATAACTGAGATAAGGCATCTACTAGTGTGATTTCTCTTCTGGGCATGGATTTGAGAGTGGATTCATAACTCTTAAACCTCATTATGTGTATAGTATTGCTGCAGCTCTACGTGGATATTGTCTGGTTGATCTGTTGCAGTCAATGTTGATCACTTTCCATTATGAACTTTCTTCCATGGAGATCTAAGCGGAATTTCCCACATCCATTTGTGAATGCCAGAAGCTTGCTTTTGACAATGGTTTCAGCTCGTTTTAGAGATTTGGATGTGAATGCAATTAGTTTTCTTTCTAATCAAAAAATGTGCAGGTTTGGTGGATTGTCCATGCTAAATTGCCCCTTAGTGTCCCAACATATATAGGCTAGGGGGATTAGTAAATTTATGAGGTTATGTATATGTCTGGTATGTACTGGAGCAGACTCGATGGGCCGAATAGCCTCCTTCTGTACTGTAGGGGTTCTATGATTCTTTTTTGGTTCTTGTACCTTTCGTAGAGGTAATTATTTGAAGAGTGACAGGTTTCTCACTGTTGTAGCAAGACAGACTTGTCTTCTTGTATACCGCAGTCTGAAAAATGTGCAGGTTAGGTGCAGTGACCATGCTAAATTCTCCCTCAGTGTACCCGAACAAGTGCTGGAATGTGGCAACTAGGGGATTTTCACAGTAACTTCATTGCAGTGTTAAAGTAAGCCTACTTGTGATGCTAATAAATAAAATAAACTATTTGAGTCTGATGAAACTCATCTCTGTGACTCTGACCACTTTACTCACCACCTTTGCTCATGACCTCTCATAGTTTGCTGTGTGTTTTGACTTGTGAAGTATGAAAGGACTCATGTACTGGATTAAGCCAAGAAAATTTCTCAACACTTTCTTGTCTCTTGAAGCTTCCATCCAGAGAGAGCTGTGACTTTTTCCATCCTCTTCCAGGAGTGTACAGCATTTTAAAAACGGCAGTCTGTCACCTTCACAACATACGTGTCTATGTTTGCCTTGATCCCAGCTTTCCTGGTTTGCTCCATGGTTTTGTGTAGGTGGTAATTATGATCTTTTCCATCGACACGTTAGATCTGGATTCTATCAATATGCTGACTGCTTTGTTACATATGTTGGTATTTCATGTTGTGCTGGAAATATCTCAATTCGCTTTTAAGGCCTGAAACTTTAATGCATGCAGGAATTCATATTGACCAAAGATTATGGTAAATTCTGTCCAGAGAGACAATGCCTCATGAAGATCATACTCCTGTAGCCAGACCAGGTATCAAACTTGTTGAAAATCTTTCCTCTGACAATACTGTTGTTGAAATAGTGTTGTGATTTCTCTTTACTGGTTGATTAAGATCTTTTGGATCCGAGTAATTTCTAAGCTGTCCATTTGGATTTGCCCTTACCACAAATGAAATTTACCCAATCTGTGTGAGTTTGGTTATCACCTTCTTTTCTTCCACCCCTTTGAAATCTCTTTCACGATTTCCTTTTTAGTTTGATTGGTACATTGCATGAGGGATCAATCACTCTGGATATATTGATCCCAGATTTTCCTTGCTTTTGATAGGAGAGCATTTTTCAACCTTCAGGCATTAGTGTCACCTCCTTCATTGAATAATTTACCGACATAAGCTACAGCTCTTTGCAACTGTTCAAACTCCAGGATTGCAAAACGGTGGGGAGGATTTTACAACTTCACTCATTCCAAAACCATAAAGTCCTGCCTGAGACCAGAGGACCTTTGCATGTTTCCCTCTCGCTTCTTCAAATCCCTGTGGCAGGTAAGATGGTAAAATTCCAACCTATACATTTAATATCTTTTATTTTATGAGTCCCTCTGATTGGGTTTTTCTGAAACATTGAATCCCAGTTTCTGTGTATGCTATTAATAAAATGTTGCTTGGTATCAGAACAACATTCCTTGGCTAATCAGTGTCTTTCAAACCTTCAGGAAAGACTTTTCCTTATAGTTGGTGTGGGATGATGCTATTTTGCATTCATATTCAGTTTCCAGGTTAATTGTGTATTTATTTCTTCCCTTCTTCCTAATCTGAATGGTTGACTAAATTTATTTTTCTCTGGGAACTATTGCATTTGACAATTTCTCAAAATTGGATACTTCCTATGTTTATTGTGTTCTCAAATTCACTGTCATCTCCATGATATGGTGTCTTGGTTCCTTTTCCATCTCATTCTGCTTTTAATACCTTTCTTTGGCCTGAACATCTTTTCACAGTGAATAGGCTTTCCATAAATCTAGGTGTAGAGAACTTGATTGGATTGAGGATTGGTTGACAGACAGAAAGCAGAGGGTTGAGATAAATGGGTCCTTTTCTGGCTGGTGAAGTGTAACTTGCCACAGGGGTCTGTCCTTGGACTGTTTACAATCTATATAAATAATCTGCACGTAGGGAGAGAGTGGAATGTAACAAAATTTGCGGATGTTACTAAAATAGATGAGAAAGCAGACAGTGAAGAGGATATAAAATTGTATAGAAGATATAATTAGGCTAGGAGAAAATTTGGCAGATGGAATTTAATTTGGATTAGTGTCTGATTATCCATTTTGGTATAAAAGAAGCAAAAGACAAATTATTACCGAAATGGAAAGTAGATTCAAAGTGCATCTGGACAGAAGAATCTGTGTGTCTATGTTCATGAATCGCAGAAAGTTGAATGCAGTTGGCATGATGTAATGAAAAAGGCAAATGGGAAATTGATCTTTATTCAGAGAGATTGAAATATTAAACTAGAGAAGTGTTGTTGCACTTTTTATCAGGTATTGATGCGACACCATCTGCAGTAATATATCCAGTTTTCGTCTTCCTATTTGGGAAAGGATGTGGTGGCATTGGAGGCAGTTCAGAAGATGTTCACCAGATTGATTCAGAGTATGAAAGAGTTGATGTATGAGAAGAGATTAAAGAGTTTGGGCTTGTATTCACTGGAATTTAGGAGGATAAGAAGGGATCTGATCGAGGTATGTAACATTTTAAAAGAAATTGATACAGTAAACGTAGAGCAAATGTTTGCTCTTATGGGGCAATCTGGAACAAGAGGTCACAGGTATAGATTGAGAGGCAGTCGATTTCAAACTGAGATGAGGAGGAACTACTTCTTGCAGAGGGTGGTGAATTTGTGGAACTCATTGCCCCACAGTACAGTGGATTCTGAATCATTGGACGGTTTCAAGAAAGAGGTCGATGTATTTCCAGTAAGAAAAGGATGAAGGGATACGGGGAACAAATGGGCAGGTGAATTTGAGACCAGGGAAAGATCAGCCATGATCTGATTAAATGGTCAAGCAGGCTCAAAGGGTTGAATTTGCCTATTTCTGCTCCTAGTTCCAATGTCCCTAAGCTTTGCAGTTTGAACAATATGCAGGACATTGCATTCAGTTGTGAACTCTTGGTCATCCACAGCTCATGCACATCTTTCTCTCTATCTGATGTGCATTCTTTTTTTCTCTTTCACTTCATAAGCCCTGCTGCCTTTCTTTTGATTTCATTGAATGCTAGCTTTTGGGGTAGTCAGCACCTTCATCTCACTACTCATTCTGGTAGATGTCTGTAATGTATATTGGCTTTTGTGGTGTGAAAATCTTCTTCAAAAGTGTGGGCCAGGTGACCATTGAGGTATTAGCTCTTCCCAGTTTGGAATCTGGTTATACAATGGGAATGCAATGCCTTAGAGATATTATCACTAGGTTATTTATGCAGAAATTCAGCTAATGTTCTGGGGGCCAGGGTTCAAATCCTACAACAGCAGAATGTGGAATTTAAATTCAATAAAAGGTATCTGCAATTAAGAGTTTACTGAGGGCCATGAAACCATTGTTGATTGTAAGGAAAAATCTACCTGTTTCACTAACATCCTTCAGGGAAGGAATTCTTACCTGGTCTGGCCTACACGTGACTCCAGAGCCACAGCAATATGGTTAATTCTCAACTCCCTCTGAAATGGCCTAGCAAGCTACTCAGTTGTATCAATCGCTACAAAGTCTCACCAAGGAAAGGAAACCAGATTGATTGAGACACCGGAAAAGACAACGGCAAAACAAACTGCAAAGTCTTCCTTACTAACATCTGAGACCAAGTGCCAAAATTGGGAGAGCTATCTCACAGATCGGAAATGCATGGTAAATGGCAGAATCTTTAAGAGTATTGATAGGCAAAGGGATCTGTGTGTACGAGTACACAGGTCACTGAAAGTGGCAATACAGGGGGCGAAGGCAGTCAAGAAGGCATACGGCATGCCTGAATTTAAAAATTGGCAAGCCGTGTTGTAGCTTTATAGAGCCTTAGTTAGGCTGCACTTGGTCTGCAGCATTTAATTCTGCTCAACACTCCACCAGAAGGATTTGGAAGTTTTGGAGATGGTACAGAAAAGATTTACCAGGATGTTGCCTGTATGAAAGGCATTAGCTATGAGGAGAGGTTGGAGAAACTTGGTTTGTTTTCACTGAAGCAACAGAGGTTGAGGGGAGATCTGATAGAAGTCTACAAGATTATGAGAGGCATAGGCGGAGTGGATAGTCAGAAGTCTTTTTCTCAGGGTGGAAAAGTCAATTACTACGGGGCATAGGTTTAAGATATGAGGTAAGGTTTAAAGGAGATGTACGAGGCAGATTTTTTACACAGAAAGTAGGGGGTGCCTGGAACCCATTGCCGGGGGATGTAGTGGAAGTGGATATGTAGTGACTTCTAAGAGGCGTCTTGACAAGTACATGAATAGATTGGAAATAGAGAGATATGATCCATGAAAGGAGAAGGTGTTTTACTTAAGTCAGACAGCATGGTCAGTGCAGGTTTGAAGGGCCGAAGAGCCTGTTCTTGTGCTGTAATTTTCTTTGATTTTTGTTCTATGTTCTTTAGTCATGTAACAGCCTGACACCGTCATTCTTATGGAATCAAACCTTATCGGTAACACCCCAGACATTGCCATTACCATCCCTGGATATACCCTGTCCCATCCGGAAGGACAAACCCACCAGAAGTGGCAGCACAGTGGTATACAGTCAGGAGGGAGTTGCCCCGGGAGTCCTGAACATCGATTCTGTGCACCCCATGAATTTTCATGGCTTCAGGTTAAACATGAGCAAGGAAACTTTTTACCGGCTATCATGTACTGTCCTCCTTCAGCTGATGAATCAGTATTCCTCCATGTTGAACAATACATGGAAGAACTGAGGGTGGGGGATTTCAATGTTCACCACCAAAAGTGGCTTGGTATCAGCACGAGTGATCAAGCTGGTTGGATTCTAAAGAATATGACTGCTAAACTAGGTCTGCAGTAGGTGGTGAAGGAACCAAGAAGAGGACCTCCTCCTTACCAATCTACCGGCTGCAGACGCATCTGTCCATGACAGTATTATGGAGTCCTTATGGAGACAGAATACGTGCTTCACATTGAGAATAACCTCCATTGTGTTGTGTGGCACTATCACCAAGCCAAATGTGACAGAGTTTGAACAGATATGCCACCCATGAGATGCTGTGGGCCATCGACAGCAATGGAATTGTACTCCAACACAATCTGCAACCTCATGGCCCGGCAAATCCCCCACTTAGCTATTGCAATCAAGCAAGGGGTCGACCCTGGTTCAATGGAGAGTGCAGGAAGGTGCGTGAGGAGCAGTACTAGGCTTACCAAAAAATGAGGTTCAGTCTGGTGAAGCTATCAAACAAGACCATTTGCATGCCAAATGGCATTACAGCAAGTGATAGAGCTAAGCGATTCCACAACCAATAGATCACATCTAAGCTCTGCAATCCTGCCACATCCGGTTGTGAATGGTAGTGGACAATTGAACATCTCATTGGAGGAGAAGGCTCCGCAAATATCACCATCCTCAATGATGGAGTTGCCCAGCACATCAGTGCAAAGGATAAGGCTGAAGTATTTGTAGCAATTTTCAACCAGAAGTGCTGAGTGAATGATCCATCTCGACCTGTAGCAGTGGTCCCCAGCATCTCAAATGCCAGCCTCCAGCCAATTCGGCTCACTCCATGTGATATACAGAACCGGTTGGAGGCACTGGATACTGCAAAGGCAAAGGACCCCGATAGAATTCCAACAATGGTACTGAAGACCTGTGCTCCAGGACTTGCCGCTCCCCAAGCCAAGCTCTTCCAGTATAGTTACAACACTGGCATCCACCCAACAATGTAGATAATTGCTCAGGCATGTCCTGTACACAAAATACAGGACAAATACAACCCAGCCAATTACTGCCCAATCAATCTGTTCTCGATCATCAGTAAAGTGATGGAAAGAATCATCAACAGTGCTATTAAGCAGCATCTATTCAGCAATAACCTGCTCAATGGTGTCCAGTTTGGGTTTCACCAGGGTCACTCACCTCATTACAGCCTTGGTTCAAACATGGGTGAAAGAGCTAAATTCCACAGGTAAGATGAGAGTGACTGCCCTTCACATCAAAGCCACATTTGACTGAGTGTGGCATCAAGGAGGCCTAGCAAAACTGGAATCAATGGACATCTGGGGCAAACTCTCAACTAGTTGGAATCGTACCTGGTACATAGGATTGTGATTGTGTGGATCAGTCATCCCAGCTCCACAATGTCTCTGCAGGAGTCCCTCAGGGTTGGTCCAACAACTTCAGCTGCTTCATCAATGACCTTCCTTCTGTCATTAGGTCAGAAGTGGGATGTTCATCGATGATTGCGCTGTGTTCAGCCCCATTCACAACTCCTCAGGTACTGAAACAGTGCGTGTTCAAATGCAACAAGATCTAGACAATATCCACACTTGAGATGAAAAGTGGCAAATAACGTTTGTGCCACACATAAGCCAGGTAATGAACATCACCAATAAGACACACGCTAACCACTACCTCTTAACATTCAATGGTGTAACCATAACCAAATCCCTCACTGTCAGCATAACTGGGGTTACCATTGACCAGAAACTGAACTGGACTTGCCACATAAACACAGTGGCTACAAGAGCAGGTCAGAGGCTATGAATACTTCTGCAAGTAACTTACCTCCTGACTCCCTAAAGCCTATCCATCATTAAAAAGGCACAACTCAGGAATGTGTTGGAATACTCTCCATTTTCCTGGATGTGTGCAGCTCCAACAACATTCAAGAACTTGACACCATCCAGAACAAAGTAGCCTGCTTGATTGGTACCATGTCTATAAACATCCATTCCCTCCACCATGCTCAGGTAGCAGCAGTGTTTACTATCTACAAGATATACTGCAGCAATTCACCAAAGATCCTTAGATAATACCTTCCAAACCCATATCCATTTAAAGAGACTAAGACAGTAGGTATATGGGAACACCACCTCCTGTAAGTTCCCTTCAAGCCAATCACTATCCTGACCTGAAAATACATCCCAGTTCCTTCACAATTGCTGGGTCAAAATCCTGAATTTCCTCCCGAGCATCATTATGGGTCAACCCACAGAAGATGGGCTGCAGCAATTCAAGAAGGCAGCTCACTACTATCTTCTCAAGGGCAACTAGGGATGAGCAATAAATGCTGGCCAGCCAGCGACGTCTGTGTCCCATGAATGAAAGAAAGAAACAGTGCACACCAACAATAAAGAGTTTCCCAGAGATCAAGTTACCAAACTGACTTTGTGCACCATAAGTCGATGGTGCATACCCAACATGCCTAGCTTCCTGTGCTCTGGCAGAGTGTGTCGTCTGTGATATTGTAAGCTTGTGTTCTCCAATCAAATCTTTTTGTTCTTCAGGGTATGCAGACTCCAAATGAACCGATCTATTAGTTTTTTCCGTTTCCTTGAATTTACATTTTCTGGCTGCATTTTTCGATCTCATTAAGAAATGGTCAGCAGGCTCGCTTGAATCTTGCCTCAAGCTATTGAAATTCATTTCGGTGGATCCGATGATTTGATTTTGGTCGGCCATGAGTGTGAATGTTTCAAATGGTTTCTCTGGATTTTTACTGTTGTTTTCACTCAACTCCCACTTACTAAACAAACTTAACCCTTTCTTTCCTGCCCACAAAAGATGTAGCGTCACCGTTCCTTTTTGCTAGTGCCTTTTAGAAAGTTTCTGAATGTCAGCATACACTATTGCATGAACCTTACAAATGCCTTTACAACACGGGCATCAGAGTGGCACAGTGGTTAGCACTTCTGCCTCACAGCACCAGGGACTCAGGTTCAATTCAAGCCTTGAGTCACCTTCTGTGCGGAGTCTGCATGTTTTCCCTCGTGTCTGCGTGGGTTTACTCCAGGTGCTCCAGTTTCCTCCCACTGATATGCTGGTTAGGTGCATTGGCCATGCTAAATTCTCCTTCATTATACCTGAACAGGCGCTGGAGTGTGGTGACAGGGGGACTTTCACAATAACTTAATTGCAATGTTAATTTAACCCTACTTGTGACACTCATAAATAAAAATAACATAATCAGCTTTCCAATTCATGATGGGTTGAGGCTGTTGTTCATTGCTGCAGTGACAGATATCCAGTATTCCTGTGATTCATTCAAAAATTTCTTTCTGGCACCAATTCGGTTAGATTTTGCGCAATCTAGTTCAACATTAAATCCTCTTAAAATATTTGATTATTACTCACAGACACCCACTTCCAACTTGAACTGCTAGTTCTCAGGAGTTCGAAATAACCACATTTTTTAGACTCAAATTTCTGGAACTCCATTAAGTGTATTTCATACTCCTCCATATTATGGCTGGTGGACTGATGCATTATTGAGTAGCAGTAAATGTGGTACCCCGTTTACGTATTCTCATAGCAGTTAGTTCCCAGCTCTTTAAGAGTAACATCATAGGTTATTTTTGCGTCTACTCACCTGATGAAGGGGCAGTGTTCCAAAAGCTCATGATACCAAATAAACCTGTTGGACTTTAATCTGCTGTTGTGAGACTTCTTACTGTCCCGCTTCAGTCCAATGTTGGCATTTCCATATTATGTTTTGTCTCTCTAAAGGCATATAATAGTAACATCATTTACATATTTTAAAACATCCATGTTATTGGATGCCTACAAAATTGAACATTGTTTAAAATACAATCTGCTTTGCAGTTATGACGTGATACATTCCCATTTACAAACTTGGTTAAATAGGTCATTGAGAGAAATAAGTCAAAATGTCTCCAGATTAAAAGGGGAATACTGAGAAGACAGTAAATAATATATACATTTATAGTGAGAAACCTGAGTACACCCTAATGACATCACCATCAAGTCATGTGATTAGGTCTTAAAGCAACTGGCATTCCATTTAAATATGTAACAGTACAGGTAATAACAAAACACACTGTTCATTGTGGCCTCCAGCTTTGCTGTTGTTGATGTTCTTTGCTTTAAATGCCCCCGTAATATCAATGGCGGCTAGCTCTATCTCGCTGATAGGCTGGGTGTATAATGGGCTTAATGCGGTGTTGGATGAGTCATTTTTTTTTCTGCAGACAGAGAGGGAGAGTACTGCTGACTGATTGTTAACTGAGTTGGTGCTGATATGTGGGACTTTTCATTGAGTGTGCCTGTTGGGACTGAGGAACAGCGAGTCATGAGCAACATGGAGGGAGTTGATGCTTGGAAAGAGGAATAAGATTAAATCAGAATTCAGTAAGCAGAGGAAGGATTGCCAGTTGGGGTGGTGCAGTGGTTAGCACTACTGCCTCACAGCGCCAAAAACCCAGGTTTGATTCCTGGCTTGGGACACTGTGTGGAATCTGCATGTTCTCCTCATGTTTGTGTGGGTTTCCTCTGGATGATCCAGTTTCCTCCCATAGTCTGAAAGACATGCTGGCTACGTAAGTTGACTGTGCTAAATTCTCCCTCAGTGCACCCAAACAGGAGCTGAAGCATGGCAGCTCAGGAATTTTCACAATAATTTCATTGCAGTGTTAGTATAAGGCTACTTGTGACACTAATAAATAAATAAACCATGTTTTTATAGAGTACTGGCTGGTCTTTTGTGAAGATGGTTAGCAAATGTGTAATTTGCATTTAAATGAGGAGCTGAGTGTTCATTTGTGATTGGTGCAGACAAATATATTTGCTGAGAGTGCAGAGGGAAAGAAAGCAAAGTTCTGATGCAATTCAGAGAAATGGTGAAAGCAAAATCTTTTGCTCTTCCAGCCAGAAGGGAAAAACAGTTTGGACCAGTAATCCTATTACTCAATTATTACTGGTGTTCCATTTTAAGGTATACAAGACCCGCTTGGACCTGTATTCTTAATTTCCCATTTTAACTCTTTTTTTCCTCCCCATTCTGGGAGGCCGTTGAAGTGCATTTTAAACTCAACCCAAGTCCTAAGGACGATGCTGCCACTGCAAATACCTGTTGCTTCTGTCGATATCTGCTCCAGAATTTGTTTCAGCTTTCTTTTTCTTGCATGGGGAGAATACCTCCCTCCATGTCTTCACCAACTCCATCAACTGGCGGCAAAGTGACCCAAATATTAACTCTGTTTCCCTCTCCAGCAGAGTATTTGCAGCAGTTTTTTTTATTATTCCTGATTTCCAGCATCCACAGTACTTTTCCTTTTACTTGGGGGTACACTTCCCTGTTTCATTTCCAAATTATTTGCCCTCCCCTGTGCCACCATAAGGAAACAGTAGATTTAAAAGAAATCACTTTTAAGAGATGCCTCACTGCTTTGAAAACTGGGACAGAAATTCAAGTGGTGGCCATGAATGTGATGAACTCTCTGGACTCTTGCATAGAGACAGGGAAAGGTGCCTGCCACTACATGAGCAGCACACCAATTAAATTCAAATGAAGCCCAACCATCAAAAGGTTTTAGAGAGATACTGAGCTGTCTGGCTGATTTGTCCGTTCAGAGTCCAAATTAGCCTGAAGGTAAAATTTATTCTGTCATGTCAAAGTGGACTTCACATTGTTGTGGTGATCACTGGCTTGGAAAACGTTGATCTCGGAACATGAAGAATCATCTTCATGTTTTGAGTATCACTGTTGTGTTTCAGTTGCTACAGTGCACTTAGCTCTGTGTACGCTGAAATGCTATTGAATAATGGTTGAACTCTGATGGAACAAAGGTCTCTGAAAGCTCTTGCTGATCATTAATAATAGAACTGCTAAATGTTTCAACGGGCATAGAGCTGAATTTTAACACTGCGAGAAATGATAGCCTCCCTCTTATTTCAGGTCAAGTGTATCCTAATACGTAATGACACCAGATTTAACTAAGCACACGTAGCGGAATTTTACAACATTGCTCGGGTGTGATCGTAAAATTCTACTTGAAGCCAAAGCAGAATTCCATTCTGCAAGCTTCGCCTGCCTTGATTTTGGGGGAGGCGAGGTGGTAAAATTCTGGCCACAATGTTTACTTTCAGACAATATAAATACTGCAGAAGATAGCCTGGAAGAAGTTGTGTCAAACGAATTGTCCAAGGTCAGGAAATATGTTTGCAAGACCAAAAAAAAACCTCCTCAATAAATTGAAATAATATCAAATCAGCAACTGTTGAGAACAATAATTTTTAAGTTGAATATAACATATAGTTATCTATTGCATAAGGTGGAGTCTTTGGTGCCAAAACATATGGCTGAAAGTTCAGTGTTTTGGGTTTGTTTATGTATATACACATTGAAATTAGGTTTAACAACCTCTGAAGATAAAGAGTTGGGTAAAAAGGGGGTCAAAAGCTTAGGAATTTTGAAAAATAAACATTAGGTACCAAATACTGGGCTGTTGTCAAGTACTCAGTAAGAATTTAGCAACACCAATTTATAATCCAACCGATTTATTTGATAGTAAAAACGCGAGCTTTCAACACTCTGTGTCTTCTTCAGGCATTTGCCTGAGGAAGATACAGAGTGTTGAAAGCTCGCGTTTTTACTATCAAATAAATCGGTTGGATTATAAATTGGTGTTGCTAAATTCTTATTGAGTTCTTACCACCCCAATCCAACGCCGGCATCTGTATATCATGACTGTTGTCAAGTGACAGTGGTCAGGTGACATGGGGGCAGGAGAGGAGGGGGAGATTGTTCGAGATCATTACTTCTCTCCGGGATCACGATGGCCCAGAGAATCGGGCGTCAGGCAAAAAAGACACTTGGTGCCCATTGCAATGCTCCCAGCCTGCCCTGCCATCTACGATTGAGTTTCTGGCCACATTCATAATCATTTGTTTATTTATTATTAGTGGGCTTGAAGTCCGATTCAATTCCCTCCCATTATTCACCCATCTCCCCAGTGAGATCTGCAGTGGGCAGGGTTTTCATATATGTCCTGACAAGCGAGGGACTGTGGGGGTTCAAGGAGGTAGATCCAGTCGTCATTTGCCACTTGGCCATTGTTGGGCTGCTGAGGAAGGGTCTCTCAATGGTTTTGGGGATTGGATGGGACCAGGCTAGTGGCATGGGATTGACCTCTCCATTCTCTCCTGGGATGGGGGTGTCATGGCTACAATACCCCTTATAGCCCTGTCATGGTGATTTCAAACAACTCTGATCAAATCTTAATTCTGGCCTGTCAGTTGTGAAACTTCTGAAGTGGCCAGATCACTTTAATCTCGTTACACCCCCAATCACCTGCAGCACTCCATTCTGGTGCAGGAATTCCCTTTTCTATCTGCCAGAAGCTGCCGGTGAGAGCAGACCCATTTGAAGTCCTTTTACAAACATGAGATGTCAATATCTGCATGAGTGGGTGTGTCCAAATCTGCACAGCTATTCACTCAGCCCCTGGGTATATACACAGCTTCGATTTGAAGTTTCTGAGGCATTCTTGCAAGCTGAAACCTTAAAAGCACCCACTCTTCCATTGGCAAACCTTGCCCTGTAAGAGAGGACTCCAGTGATATTTCTGTTCACTTCTGTTTCCCCTCACGCTTGAATGCATCACAATTGCTTCCGTTGATTCTAACAGCAATGTTGACACTCACTCCAAGTCTGATTGACAGCCTGTGGTTTCTTCAAAATGAATGTTGTTTGCAAAAGAGGAAGTTAAATCGCTGGAGAGTCTGAAGAGAAAGCAATGAGTAGAGGTCTGAAGGAAGAGGGGAGCTGGGTGGCAAGTCGGGGAGGGTCTAGTTCAGCCACACTCATATCTGTGGTATGGAATGGGATGTTTATTTGAGTGGGTAGGAGGATGCCCCTTTTTGGTGTAATGTTGGCAGTGCTCCTCTGGTCAATGTGAGAGAGGTGCTCAATTTCATTTTTTTGAGAGGGGAGATGTGGATCCGAGCAGGGAGGTCTTCAAAAATGGCACCTAGATACCTGAACAATGGGGTTAGTGGACAGGCTGCTCAAAATGAGCTCACCTGCATCATTGAGATGGATGAATCCCACCTGACGGATGCTGCCAGGACCAATGGAATATAATCCCATTTACCCACTTATTCCTAATTCAGGAGAATTGTGACCAGACACAGAACACAGGGTTTTCTGGCCCTTCATGCCAACAGGATCTTCCTGGCCTGCCAATGGCGACTGCATTCCCCAAGCCAATGGCGAGCTACTTCTGCCATTGGAAACATGCCAAAGGGTGATTGTTGGCAAAGGGGCAGAAATCCCACTAAGAGAAAGATAGTTTAGAATATGAGTATCAGAGAGTGAAGACAAGTTCTAAGCTTGCTGATAAGAAATGCTTCAATGCTACAAAGGGATTGAATTGAAGGAACTCATTTATTGCTCTGCAATTGAAGTATTAGTGAGTTTAGAATGCAGTTTTTTTGTGTCTCAGGTAAGGATACCAACTGGGTGAAAAGCATCGGGCAATTGTTCAGAAATTCACCTGAACAAATCCATTCGTAAAGAATGGTTTCGCTGGTATAGATAGGGTTTTATATGCCTCGCCCCTCCCCCCATACCCCATCACCATCCCACCTCATGTTATTAACATGAAATAAAGATTTTTTGATGCTATAACCCTTGTCCAAAAGAAAAAATGCGCCAAAAGATTAAATTTCCCCATAATAGTTATTATGTCCCTTGCAGCAGGTAAGCACACCTGCCCTTGGAACTTCATAAAACCACAGTCCAAAGATGTGCTGACTAGGTGGATTGTCATGTTAAATTACCCCTTAGTGTCTAAAAATGTGCAGGTTGGATGGATTAGCCATGTTAAATTACCCCTTTGTATCCAAAGATTGCAGGTTAGATGGATTGGCCATGCTAAATTGCCCCTATCATCCAAAGACGTGCAAGTGAGATGGATTGATCATGGTAAACTGCCACTTCATGTCCAAAAATATGTAAGTTAGGTGGAATAACCATGATAAATGCACAGGTTATAGGGATTGGGTAGCAGCAAGGACCTTGGTGGGATGCACTTTCAGAGGGCTGTGCAAACTCGATGGGCCGGATGGTCCTGCACTGTGAGGCTTCTATAATTCTATGGGCCACACACAACAACACAGTCATTGAGATCCACTCGACATTCAGATCACCTTGACAATCAAAGGCAATAACACTTACCAGAATCAGTCAATAATCTATTATGTAAGATGTCCCACCATATTAGGTGCTATCTGTTTTATGTAACTGAACTTTAGGCTAAACCAGCTGTTAATTTTGTGTTGTATCTGAGAACAGTTACATAAAAATAAACCACAGATTGATTTTGGGGGGCTGCTGCAAAAGTCAGAAATACAATTAGAAATTAAATTCTATTCAACAGAGAGGAGGCAATTTTAATCCAATCCAGGGAAGCCCCGAGATCAGGTGGAATGGTGATTTGATATTCTGCCCAGTGGGGACAATTTCAGGTGCTATCTGTTTTATGTACAGTGAACATAAAGGCAGGCAGGCACAATGGTATAGTGGTTAGTACTGCTGCCTCACTGTGCCAGGCATCTGGGTTCTATTCCCCAGTTGGACCACTGTCTGTGTGGAGTCTGTACTTTCTCCCTGTGTCTGCGTGAGTTTCCTTCAGGTACTCTGTTTTCCTCCCACAGTCCAAGGATGCACTGGTTAGCTGCATTGGCCTTGTTAAATTCACTCTCAGTGTACCTCAACAGGAACCAGAGTGTATGTTGACTAGGGGATTTTCACAATAATTTCAATGCGGTGTTAATGTAAGCCTATTTGTGACAATAATAAACAAACTTTATCCTACCCTCTCAGTTGGCATGTAACATTTTTTTTACACTCTGCCTCATTTTACACTTCAATGTGTAAAATTGTCTTGGGTTAAAGATCAATGTTCCACCTCATGTACCACCGATGAATTAGATGAAAATAATGCCCTCAAGATTTAAAAAAATGAACAATAGGCCATGTAGTGGAAGTATATAGACATCTATTTGTTTGAGCTTTAATCTTCCAGTAACCCAAAACAAAGCAGAAGCCTTCGCAAACACTTTGAGGGTTAATCTGAAGAACAATGCAAAAAAAAATTGAATTTGCAAAAAATTAAATCCGCATAAGCAGTGCGTGGAGGGCAAGGACTGAGCTACAGAGAATGTAAAATTAAGTTAATTGGATCTCCTGGTAGTTCAGTGGTGCAATGATAAGAGTGCCTTCTTCCTTATTCAAATTGGAGTGATCAGCTCTATCAACCTTAGTTGTGATGTGTTTCATCTGCTGTTGGCAGCCCTGCAAGACTGAAAATTTTCCAATAATGGAGGCATTCATTTAGAAGAGGAAAATCTAACTCCGAGTGTGGAACTTTCTCGTCTCGCATGCCATGGGAATCGTTACCGGTGGGACATGGGCCGGGGACCTCGAGCGGGATTTTCCAGAGCGTGCTGGGAAATCCTGCCCCCGGTGTGCAATTCTGGTTCCCACCTCTTAAGCTGCAGAAGCATTATTTGGAATCTGGGGGCCAAGGGGAATTCAGCTTTCTACTCATGTCTGCCCTCCTTTGCGAAAATTAATTGTGGCAGAAGTTTCAGACCTCATATCAGTTTGAAAAATCATTAGGAAGATGACTGCTAGATTCTAGGTGTATAATATGCTGCTGCTTCTCAGTTAAAATGGAACACAATGAGCAATGAAAATATTATCATTTTTGTTTAAGAAATGTAAAGAGCAACCCAGGAGTTTCTAAAGAAGATTTCTAAATAGATTTGTGGACTCATTGATATGGCAAACTGAATGTGGTCTGCCGCAGGAGCACACTTTTGAGGATTAATGCTTTTCTCATTCTATGCTTTATGTCCTTAAATTTTCAGAGCACAGCTTGGGGAACAGAAATTCCATTTTATCTTGTCTGCAAAAGCATTTTTTTTACAACCACTGCAAAAAGCTTTTTCTTTTATTTCCTTTCCATAGGCCTTTTTGTTTTGCTACAAGATTGTAACTGGGACCTAACTATGCAGGTGGCCCTCAGATTTGTTCTTTGTTTAAATTCCTTTTTCTTTTACGTGTTGTTGTAGAATAATATTTCATGGATCTGACTCGCACAGAATCACTCCAATAGCAACTTACATTCACATAGCAGCCCCTCTAATTAGTCAAACATCCCAGATTGCTTTGTTGGATGGTTACAAGACAGAAATTGAGAGCAAGAGGGGGAACAGTAAAAAAAAAGCAGGTTACCACGGATGCTGGGGCCTGAAACAAAATTGGAAAATGCTGTAAAATCTCAGCTCTGACAAAGTGTCATCTAGACTTGAGAAGCTGTTTCTGTTCTCTCTCCTCAGATGCTGTCAGACCTGTTGAGATTTTCCAGCATTTTCTGTTTTTGTTGCGCCCACCCAGGGACACTGTGGATTTTACTGGCGGCACGGTAGCACAGTGGTCAGCACTGCCACCTCACAGGGCCAAGGACCCAGGTTCGATTCTCTCCTTGAGTCACTGCCTCTGCGGAGTCTGCATGTTCTCCCCATATTTGCATGGGTTTCCTCTAAGCTCCGTTTCCTTCCATAGGCCAAAAAATGTGCTGGTTAGGCACATTGGCCATGCTAAATTTCCCCTCAGTGAACCTGAACAGGCTCCGGAGTATGGCAACTAGGGGATTTTCAGACTAATTTCATTTCATTATTAATGTGAGCCTAACCTATATTAACTTGATAGGTTTTAAGGAGTATGTTGGAAGCTGGGAGAGGGATGGAGAGGATTAGAGAGAAAGTTCCAGACCGAAATTTGGGCCTAGCCATTTGAAGCTAAGGCTGCTAAATGGGACAAAGGTGTTCAGGGATGCACTAAAGGAACCCTGGTCAGTTTTTGGAGGGCTTTCTGGTTGGAAGAGGTTCAGAAGGCAGCATAGATTACACAGTCATTTGAGCATAATTTTTAAATTGCACCTTTCAGGGCCTGATTTCTAATACTGTACTGTAGATTGCACAAGCTTTGGATGATATCAAGTTTATGGAGAGTGCGATATGCATTGTAATAGTCAAGTCTGGAGGTAACAAAAGCTTGGATGAACATGAAAATTTAAGAAATAGGAGCAGGCCATTTGTTCTACTTTTCATAAAATGAGGTGCCATGGTGACATAGTGGTTAATATTGCTGCCTCGCAGTGCCAGAAACACAGGTTTGATTCCCAGCTTGGGTTACTGGCTATATGGAGTCTGCAAGTTCTCCCCGTGTTTGCATGGGTTTCTTCCAGGTGTTCCAGTTTCCTCCCACTGTTGAAAGATGTGCAGGTTAGGTGGATCGGTCATGCTAAATTGAGCCTTAGTGTTAGGAGGACTACCTAGGATAAATGCTTGGGATTACGGAGATAGAGCCCGAGTGGGATTGTGGTTGGTGCAAACTCAATGGCTAAATATCCTCTTTCCGCACCGTAGGATTCTACAATTCCATGAAGATTGTGGCTGATCTGATTGTTGCCTTAACTCTATTTTCCTCCTGATGTCTGTCTTAAATTGAATCCCCTTACTTTGAAACTGCACCGCTTAGTTCTAGATTCTCATTTCCTTTGATCCCCAGATACCGTATTTGACTGGATTTTAGCATGATGTAGAGATGCTGGTGTTGGACTGGGGTAAGCACAGTAAGAAGTCTCACAATATCAGGTTAAATTCCAATCGATTGATTTGGTAGCACAAGCCACAAGCTTTCAGAGCATTTCTGGTGTTGTGAGACTTCTTACTGGATTTTAGCACCCAGGCAGCTTCGTCCTGCTGACTTCCTGGCAATGTTGTTTAAAATCTGCCAGGCCTATTTTCTGCTTAGCCAGGATGAGCCCACCATCTGCATTCCTGCCTCCCTCCACCCCCTCCCTGGAACAAAACAAAAGTCTTGGTCTCAGCATGAGACACTTTGCAAATTGTCCTTTCCTTTTGTGACTGTGGTAAATCCAAACAGGTTTAATATAATCCCACGCTCTTCATTGACTGGAAGTGACTCACTGAAATGAAGCAGAAAGGATAAACTACGAACACACTGATAATCAAATGGCAAAGCTCAAAGATTAACAGGTTGAGGAAGGTGATTAATGAGCTGCACACACCAGGGAAAGTAGAGTTCAGACAGTAACTTCAGGAGAATGAGCTGTCCTTGGTGAGATTGGTGGTAGAGGTACAGTAAGTTGTGGCCCTGACAAAGTATGGTTGAATGAGCTTGATTTCTGTTTCTGTTCAACATCCAATGTCCCTGCTAATTTCACATATAAAGTGATGGAGAACTGGAATATTCTGTCTATTATCCGCCTATGCCAGTCCTCCACTCCTCCTGACATATCCACACTCCTACACTCAAACCCACACCCAGGCACACACATACAAAAATATCTTCAGAAGACCTTACGTAGTGGGGAAAGTATAATGTCCAGTTTGGAGCAATACTGATTCTTTTTGAAAGGCATTGGCGCAGACATTTGTCTAGTAGTAAAGTTTGCAGAGTCAAGAGGTTTCCAGATTTATGTCTGCCAGCTAGGATTTTAGTTGTAGGGGAAGGGCAGTGGTGTGGGCTAAAATCAGGATGGAACAGCTGACCCCACAATGATTGTGGAGACTCATGGTGCAGAGTTGACTGAGTGGAAGGCCAGCATGAAACAAAACAAAAATCCCTCCAATCCTCAGACCCTTTAACCCCTCAAATTCTGTATGGCCCATCCATGGCAACCTATGCCAATTCATGCCTACTTCACTCTCCCATAGCCACCCTTATCCCATGACAATCCATGTCCTTCTATACACCTCCAAAGTTCCCTAGTATCCCAATGCCAATTTAATGCCAACTCTTGTCAACCCAAGCCTCCATCTATCACCCTTTACCAATACCCTTTCCAAAACAATCACCTACTATTTTTGGACAGTTCCTTACAGTTTTGACAGTCCCTTGACAGTTTTGACAGGTGGATGGTTCTTTAACAGTTCTTCGATAGCTGGACAGTTCTTTAGCAGTTCTTTGACAGTTCTTTGAAAGCTGGACAGTCCCAATCATACATTTTCCAAGGATTTTAAGAGCATATCTAGAGTAGTATCTTATCTTGGCAAAGGGATACCTTGGATAGCCAAACAAATCCACCAAGTTCAGACCTCCTCTTACTCATTCTAATCTGTATAGTCTGGGTTTCAAACTCCCACTTCAGTGGAGGCAATTGGTAACTTAAAAGAGCCATGCATACATAAACCTTGGGCCAATCCCCCGCCAAGATGGGGAAAAGCTAGGATAGGTGACATGGTTTAGAGGTTTTGACCATTTTGAGGATTTTTTTTTTTGCCAAAACAGAGAACCTCTATGTCGTGGTGAAAACCTGGATCAGTTTTATAGTAAAACATAAACACTTCATTCAGCATTGTATCCTTTGCCTGAAATGCAAACATTTGATATTGACTGATGGGGAACAAAAGATAGTAAGAATTTATTAAGTTGAAGGAGACTACTCAACATGGAAGAAGCTCATTTAACATGAAAGGGAACAAATATCTGTTAACCACAAGGTTGTGAGTTTGTTCTCTTGTAAATCCCGGGAATAAAATGTGTACTGAGTCCTGCTGGGAGCCCCATTATACATGAGGTGGATACGATTGGCCGGAGCAGCCAGTTTGAAGAAAGCAGTCTGAATGAAGGATAAAGGAACTGGACACAGAGCATGCAGAAAGGAGCATGCAGAGCATGTACAGCCCTGTAATTAGCTAATTGTCAATGGGGGTGGTCAGTGGTTGGTTTGTGTAAATATCTGTAACACAATGATTTATAAACAGCCTATGGTGTAGATGACCATCGGGTTTGAGTAGCAGCCTGTCTGCCGTGTAGACCTCCCTTTCAACTGCTCAAACAAACAGCTGGAAGGAACTTGAATCTTGTCTGATTTACTGGGAAATTGGAGGGAGACAGAACTCCAAGATATGGAGTTCATAGGAATTAGAAACAGAAGTACATAAATTCAGCCTGTTGAGCCTGTGCTGCCATTCAATCAGATCATGGCTGATCTCTTCCTGGTCTCAAATCCATCTTCTCACCTATGCCCTTAAACCTATTTTTTAAGTCAGAAACATATCTCCTTTTTGATATCATTTAATGACTCAGACTCCACAGCGCTATGGGGCAGTGAGTTCCACAAATTCATCATCCTCTGCGAGTAGTAGTTCATCTCAGTTTTAAATCCATAGCCCCTCAATCAAAATCTGTGACCTCTTGTTCCAGTTTGTCTCACAAGGTGAATCATTTGGTCTCCATTGACTTTATCAATCCCTTTTAGTATTGTATCCATCTCGATCAGATCCCCTCCCATCCTTCTGATCTCCAGCGAGTTTAAGCCCAAACTGTTCAATCTCTATCTATACCCATCAAAATCTTATATATTTCTATCAAATCTCCCCTCATTCTTCTATGCTTCAGGGAATAAAGACCTAAGTTGTGAAAGCAGCTATAAAAATACATATCTGGTTTTCTTCTTTCATAGAATATGTTAAGCAAAATAGAAGGGAGAACTGAGAATACTAACGCCTCTAAATATGATGTAGAAAATTTTCCTGAACACATTCAACAAACTTTACCCTGTCTAAACCTTTAACAGTACGTGAAGCCAAAGCTCTATGTGGAAAATTAAAATCCCCGACTACCACAACTTTCTGTTTCTTGCAGTTGTCAGCTATCTCTCTGCTGATTTGCTCCTCCAATTCTCACTGCCTATTGGGTGGTCTATAATACAACTCCATTAACATGGTCATACCCTTCCTGTTTCTCAGCTCCACCTATAGGGCCATTGTAGATAAGCTCCCTAATCTATCCTGCCTGAGTACTGCAGTAATATTTTCCCTGACCAACAATGCCACCCCACCCAACCCAACTCACCTTTTATCCCTCCACTTCTATCACATCTGAACATTGGAACCCTGGAACATTGAGATACCAGTCCTGCCCATCCTGTAACCAAGTTTGGCTATAATGTCATATTTCCACATGTTAAGTCATGCCTTCAGCTCATCTGCCTCCCCCACAATACTCCTGGCATTGAAATAGACACACCTTAAAAGATTATTTCCACCATACTCAAACCATCCATTTGTGATTTTGCTTGAAATAACCTATCTTTTTATCCCTGCTCCACTCTTTGGTCTGGCACTCTGGTTCCCATTCCTCTGCAAATATAGTTTAAACACTCCCCAATAACTCTAGCAAACCTCCCTACAGGTATATTGATCCCCTTGTAGTTTAGGTATAACTTGTCTCTCGTACAGGTCCCACCTGCACCAGAAGATTCAAGAACCAGAAACACTGCCCCCTACATCAGTTCTTCAGTCACGTGTTCATCCACTCAAGCATCTTACTCTTACCCTCACTGGCACATAGTACAGGTAGCAATCCTGAAATTACTACCTTTGGGGTCCTGCTTTTTAACTTCCTCCCAAGCTCTCTATACTTTCTCTTTAGGACCTCCTCATTTTTCCTACCTATGTCATTGGTACCGATGTGTACCACAACATCAGACTGATCACCTTCCCACTTTAGAACACTGTGCACACCATCAGAAACATCCCTGACCTTATCACCCAGGAGGCAACAAACCATATGGGAATCTCTATCCCAGCCACAGAACCTCCTGTCTGTGCCTCTGACCATTGAGTCCCCTATCACAACCATTCTCCTCATCTTTCTCCCACTCTTTTGCACTGCAGAACCCGACTCTGTCAGAATTCCAGCTATCACAGCTTGTCCCAGGTAAAGCATCCCCCACAACAGTATCAATTCAGTATACCTGTTGTGAAGGGGTATGGCAACAGGAAAACCCTGGTCTGCCTTTCCTTTTACTTTTCCACTTCATCTCTTTATAGTAACCCAATTTCGTATGCTCTGCTGCATAGGTGTAACTACCTCCCTAAAGCTACTGATTATATACTTCTCATTCTCCGCAATTAGACAGAGGTCATCAAGCTCCTCTGCATTCAAACTCATTGGGGAAAATAAAAACCTTCCCAGGAATCACTGGGGCCTACTTCCTGTTTTATACACCCAGATTGAAAAAAAACTCCAAAAAAAAAGTAAAGTAAAAATCCCTTTTGCCTTCAAGCTTTTTGTAATGAGTCTCCACTCCAATTTCTTCTCAGGAAACGATGCGGTTGAACTGTCTAAGGCAAGCTCCTTTTAAAGGGGGGGAAGAAAAACTTTCCCGGGGTCACTGGGACCTACTTCCTGTTTTACATTCCCAGTTTGAAAAAAAAACCCTTCACTTTTTCTAATGAGTCTCCACTCCTCTAGAAACATCTCACCAGAATTAAAAGGATAATACTTACAATGTAATGATCGGTTAGAATAATATCACTGAATAATTAGTTTTCCCCCAGCGTTTTTATGGAAAGAAAGCAAAGGTACATTGCAAAGGTCTGAACTGCACAGCAGTGTGCATAAAACTCACTCTGATGTTATCACCCTACACACTCCATTCTTTCATCTGGGATTAATTTGGGTGTGTGACTTCCCAGCAAAGTTAAACTGCTGGAACAGAAACACTCTAATGTGATAATGATTCATTTTCAGATATAAGTTTCAAATGGTGAAAAATTCATGAAGATTGACTTCAAAGCACCTGACAGAATAACATTTAAATAACATATTTTGCATATCAGACTGCAGTATAAA
Organism: Sphyrna mokarran; assembly: GCA_024679065.1. Lineage (NCBI taxonomy): Eukaryota > Metazoa > Chordata > Chondrichthyes > Carcharhiniformes > Carcharhinidae > Sphyrna > Sphyrna mokarran. Next base: position 17,478,121 of record JAGIQG010000010.1, on the reverse strand, counting down.
CATTTGGGACATATTAAAAAAAGTAACTGGAGCTGAATATTTGCATGAACAAAGTCAAAGACAATGAAACAAAGTGCAGAATGATTATTCTGTGTTAAGGGGGGTAATTTTCTCATTCCGTATCGCCTGCAGAAGATTTTTCCGATTGGTACTAAGTTGAAAATTGGCCTATGATTTTCCAGCCATTCACGCATTTGTATAATTACAGCCATTTGACCAACTGAGCTTAAACTATGGATCTTTACAGGTGACAATCAATTACTTTTCTCTTAGCAGGCATTTATATTAAACTGTTCCATCTAAAAAAGGAGGCTGCTAAGTTTGAATTGGAAGGCCAGAACTGAAAATGAACAACTTACTTTTAATTTGGAATTACATGCACACAGGCATTATGGACAAGGCCTTAATTGTCATTGATAGAGACATGGGGTTGCAAGAGGATGTTATGCAGTAATACATGCTAGAAGTTCAGTCTAACAATATGCTGCAGCAACTCACAGATAAATGATTGATGGAGAAGGGGAATTGATTTGATTTGATTTCTTAATGACACATGCATTAGTATATAGTGAAAAGTATTATTTCTTGTGTGTTATGCAAAGCATACCATTCATTGAGAAGGAAAGGAGAGAATGCAGAATGTAGTGTTACAGTCATAGCTAGAGTGGAAAGATCAACTTAATATAAAGTATGTCCATTAAAAAGTTTGACGGCAACAGGGAAAAAGCTGTTCTTGAGTTGGTTGATATAAATTTCAGACTCTTGTATCATTTTCCCCATGAAAGAAAGCAGAAGAGAATATGTCCATGATACATGGGATTCGTTGATTATATTGGCTGCTCTTCCAAGGCAGCAGCAAGTGTAGATCGAGTCAATGGATGCGAAACTGATATGCATGAAGGAGTGAATTGTTTGATGGGGGATGTGTGTGAGTGAATCCACTGGAGATTGGGGTTCTCTGTTTCGGGAGATCTGAGTGGAATGGCAATTGAGATGTTTATGTACATGTCAGTAGCTGATCTCTTTTTGCAGATGATCTTTCCCTGTGTTCATGTCCAGCCACCGTTGATTGTTTTGTGGGAAAAGGACAAAAGGCCTCATGTTGGCTTTGGGTTTTGTTGAAGGATACTTTCCGTTTCTTCTTATTCATCTATCAGCTGTTCCTTGAAAAGACAAATAACATCAAAGGGTCGCAAGTATTTGTTACGTATCTTCAAGTGATGAAACAGGTTGATTTTCAACCCATAGGTGTTTGCGCACATGAAGCAACATATCTTGTGAAGTAGGGAGATCTAGACAGCAAAATTTGCTTATTTCTTCTTATTCTCTGCAGCTACTCAACCTCATCATTAAGATATTGGGACTCAAAGCATCGTGTAGCATGATGGACAGGTTGCAGCCACTTTGCCAGATTGGTAGCAAACTTCTACCAGTCATGAAGTCAATGCTGCTCTACCTCATGGAGAGCTTCAGTGTCTTTGAAACGTATTTCTTGCCATCACCTGCATCAGAGTTGATGAAAGAGGATCTAGAGGACAAAATAATTTTCTGGCCATCCAGACACTAGGTGGAATTTTCCCATTCCACCTGCCACAGAAATTGTTTGGGCAGGACAGGACATGCAAAAGTCTGTTGACCTCAGGCAGGATTTTCGGGTTTTGGTACGAGTGCAGCTGGAAAATCTTGTCAACAATGTCAAGTTCATTGGAGTTGCAGGAGCTTTGGCTGAATGCTTGTGAAGTTTCAAGAAGGACATTAATGTTTGTTTGATGATCTCCCCATTGAGTCCAGAGAATTGCTGCTGTAATTTCTCTAGAATTCTTCTGTGTTCCTGATATACAATGTAGGCCACGTTGTAGTACAAAGTGTAGTCATAGAATAGAATCATAGAATCCCAACATTGCAGAATGAAGCCATTTCGCGTAAGGTGATTAACATTGAGCCTGCACTGACAACAATCCCAATCAGGCCCTTTTTCCATAACCCTACATGTTTACTCTACTAATCCCTCTAACATGAAGAGGAAATTTAGTATGGCCACTCAACCTAACCTGCAGATCTTTGGAATGTGAAAATAAACCAGAGCACCCGGAGGAAAACCGTGCAGACAAGGGGAAATGTGCAAACTCCACACAGACAGTGATCCAAGACTGGATTTGAAGCCGGGTGCCCGGCACTCTGAGGTAGCAGTGCTAACCACTGTGCCACCATGCCACGCAGAGTGGTGATGACAATCATTCTGTACATGAGGACTTTTGTTGATTTGTGGAGGTTTTTGTTGACAAGTGTTCACATCTGCAGATGTCCTCATTACGCTGAGGTAGCTATAACCTGGTTAATACTTTGGGGCCTCATTAGATAGCATTCTGCCTGAATAACAGACAGCATGTGACAAAATTTCTAGACCTCTATGTTTGGTTTCAGCCTATTCTCTGTGGGGGCAAATCCGGTAATGGCCGTCAGTTCTTGCGACAAGCTAAACACAGAATTTACATTGACAAGAATTTTGTTTGCAATGTTCTCAGGCCATCTTTGGTGATGTAATCAGGTTCATGCCCAGTGAGACTGTGAACTTGTTCACCATAAATTTAAATCAATTTTAATACGTACAAATGGCTTAACGCTATTGCTTCCATTGTTGTCAAATGCTTCCCTGGGAACCAGTCATGACAATCATACTGGGGGTTTGGGTATAAGTATAGCCTCCATATGGTGAGGAATGAAGCCCTGATGCCAGTGATATGTTGAGATGTGTGGGAGGAGGCGGGTGCAGAATGAAGCCTTGATGCCAAGGTCAGAGATGATGGTGGAAGGGGTGCTTTTAATGCACTTTGAGATTGGGCATCCTTTAAAAAGGGTGCCCTAAACTTTGTAGAGCCAGGCTTGCCAGTTCTGAGGCCCTGACCCACTAAAGTGACAGCACAAAACATGCCCTGCTTGCTTGTATTTGACAAAAGGCACGATTTTACCATCAAATTGGGAAAGTCGGATGAAAAGTTGGTGAGTGGTGTGATCCACATCTGCCTCTGCATCGGTTCCCGCTTTACCAAGGCCCAAAAATGGTCACGATCGAGACTGCACTCCGATTGATGCTGTCGCATCCAAAACGGATGTGACAGCCATTTAAATGCATTTACATACATTTAAATTGACTTAATGGGCTGCACGCCCAACCTTACTGGCATTTCCTACTTTATTACCGTGTTCGCCCATCCAGAATCGGTATGAAACAGGCTCTGATTTGGACCCTCTAGGTAGTGAGGAGGTAAGTGCCGAGCATCCAACATGTCTCTGCTTGAGATCATTGGAGAGAGGCGGGGGGTTTGTCTGCCACTCTGCCTGTCATCATTGAGGGGGAAGGGGGAGTTCCGCTGGCACTCTGCCCGAGGTGGGAAGGGCATGTGATCAGATAAGGTGGTGGAGGGGATGGGAAGGGATAAGGGGATCAGTAATGTTGTGGGAGTGGGGCAATATCTGTGGGGGTTAGGCTCGGCAGCAATGTGACAGGATAATTTTCTTTCTCTGCGCATGCGCAGTTGGAGACACTGATCAGAGCTGCAGGATTTCAGGAAGGTTAAACCCTGCTCACAGGCTTGTGCAGTGCGATTTGAAATTGCGGATATTCTTGCAGGCAGAGTGCGTATGGGGGTGCCTGAGAATGGGTCTAAAAGTCGGATCTGAAACATTCCCAGTTTCAAGTCCTCCCAACACTTAGAATCAAATGGCCCAAAGTGTCATTTGGAAAATTTGGGGTGGAATTTTCCCATCCTGCCCTCTGTGGGAATCGTAGTTGTCGGGACATGGACCATACAAAGGTCAGTTGACCTTGGATGGGAATTTCATTTGAGTGAGCGCGTCGAGAAAATTGCAACCCTGGAATGAAAACCTAGCTTAGTTTGTGGGGAGAAGGATGTTAATATTCTGAATCTGACATTTCTCCATTTTCTTTGAACAATTCCACCCAAAAGCCTAACCTTGGTATTTGACCGAATTAATTAATAGGTAACTTTACAGGCAGTGGAAAAGATCACAAAGATTTGCAATATTCTTCTTTCTTCAGAAATAGGTCCTGTACAAAATACTAGCATTATTTCCATGATGAATAATGTCATGTAATTGAAGAACTTTGCTGATATAAAGAGTACGGGGCTGTTTATACTGAGACTACAAAGGGCTGATTTTTCCTGGTATCAGTTCTACCATACTGTTTCATTAATGAGTTCTGCATCCTACATCATACTTAACAATGTCACCTGCTGAATACTGCTGTTAATTATCTTTGCCTCTGAAAATTGTACAAGTGTAAACAAATGTGATAAATTATCCTAGCCTGAATGCAGATGGCCTGAGAATTAACAATTTCTCTTTAAGGATGAGGAAACATGTTGAGAGAAGTACAATGTGCAGAGTTACTGTTGAATAGGATAATAGTCATCTCTGTAACATGCAACCCGGTCAGTTCAAGCAAAATCTGCTCCAATCATCTGCAGAGAATTGGTAGGGTAAACTTTTTGCCAGCTGGGAATAGACTGGGCGGAACAGAGAAAGGGAAGGCTGGCAGGCAGGCCTCGATTATTTTCCCAAAATGTTTCAGATAATTCTTTCTAAAAACTGATGGGTCCCATAACGAGCTGCAATTCCAATCCATCACCTATTCCTACCCATCCACCACATTCCCTCACTATCAAAACCCACCAGCCTTCCCACCCCCATCACTACTCCCCAAATTTCCGATTTGTATTACTTATGTTTTTTTTTAAATCTTCTTATGCATCAAAGTAACTGGATAGATAAAGTAGGAGAAATGCAATTGGAGGGATTCCCAGAGCAGAGAAGACCCAAGGTTTCCTTGCAGTGCCTGGAGGAGACCTCATGGTCACAAAGATATTTAATGAATTGATAACTTAGCTTACCAAGTCGAATGTATTTATTAGTGTCACAAATAGGCTTACATTAACCCTGCAATGAAGTTATGTGAAAATCCTCTAGTGCCCACACTCCGACACCTGTTCAGGTACACTGAGGGAAAATTTAGTATGGCTAATGCACCCAACCAGCACAGGAAAACCATTATGGCAAACTCCCAAAACCTGACACACTGACCACTCAGGCTTTAAATTAAAATTATAGATCAGGGGCTCAATTAAATCATCAGAACTAAATCTACACATTTGGAAAGGGCCCCATCAGCTTAGGATGAGCTCCCTCACTACTTGCAATTTCAAATTATTGTCAGTCATATCAGAGTGGGCAGAAAGCATGTAAGCTCTTTCCTCGCATTCTCGTCACACACACACACACACACACACAGCGACTTTGTTAAATCTGAAATTATCTTACACATGAAGTAAAACTACTCACATTGTGGCATTGCCTACTTGTGAAATATTTGATGTAATAACTAATAGGCATTTCATCAACAACCATGACATCAAAGCGGACATTACTGAAATCATTTGGATTTTTCAATAGGGAATAGAACCTGAATATGGAGACATGAAAACTATGTTGAAAAGATTGTGAACTTTCAAAAAGTAGATGATTTTCATGAATATTTCATCTTAAAATCTCTGCAGGATGAGATAGCTATCATAAGCTTACATAATACAAGAGTCATTTGTTATCTGGTCTACAAGCCATCACTACATGCATTTTCAAGGTACATTTATGGAGGAAATTTTGTGATTGATATTTTTCAAACAGACCATTTAATGTACTTTGTTTTAATGCAGAGGCTTCATAAATTATGTAGCACATTGGAATTATGACTTTATTTTCAGCTGTTTTAGTTTAGTTGCGATCCCTGCCAGGGGTTTAATGTACTTCATGTCATATTTTTAGTGCACCCACTAATTGTGCACCAATGTGTAGACTTTTTATAAGTAAGCATTAGTGGAGCAGATATTACATTCCTCACATTGGAAAATTGCTCTTGGGAGTAAATCAGTCCATCATAAAATAACAAACTGACCTGGTATTGTTTCACAGATTCAGTTATTACATTTTTCTTGTACAAATGAATTTATATTATGACAGTGAGCAGAATAAGACATCTGAGGTATTCGTCAAATAGTCTAAGGGAAGTCTTTTGCATGATGGAAGCAAACAGCATTGCATTAAATTCCTTTCTTCTGGGCACTTTGGAAGAGGAACGGAGGCTCAAACAACAGATAAGGATATTTCTGGAAGGGTAAAACCATATCTAGTGGACCTTTAAGATTTGGTGTCAATGTAACTATGTGACACACACAAAAATGTCATTGACAGAAAGAAGAATTGAATTCTGTATCATGAGGTTCTGGTCATAAATCTCAATTGGGATCCAAATCTTTACACTTACATTTGTCTTCCAGGACACTTCCAGCAAACTCAATGTGAATCTGAGCCCTGGCCAAGGTTGAGACCCAAAACCTCACAAATTAGGAAAGTGATTTTATTCTTTTACAGAGAACAACAGCACTAAAGGGTAAATCAGAATTTGGAGCAGCATCCCAACTTTACTTTTCAATCATTTGAAGTTCAGCCGGAACTGAAGGTTGCTCCTTCTCTGTCCCAACATCAATAACCAGACAGATTTTTCTTCCTTTGGGGTTGGTGAGAAGGCTGGAGCAGCTTAGACACCACACCTCCAACTAACAAGCTGTAAGAGTATTCCTGCAACCTTTAGTATGATCAGCGAGAGTGCTTGGAGGACATAACTACTGAAATCATGCTCCTGCCAATTTTACAAACTCCCCTTTATGAACTTGTGATTAAAAAAGTAAGGGCCTCCAATCAGCATTGATCATGTTATTTGTTTAAAGAGTTGTGAATAAGTTGAGCACGATGCAATGCTGTACTGTTAACTTCTGTATTAGGTTTCCAATTTCTTTCCAAGGAATTATGGTTAAATGGGCACCTATTAGAATGATGACAGTTGGAAGAGCTTTCACTGAGCTCTCACTGAGAAGTTGTCTGTGGTTTCATTGTCTGCCCATCTCTATATTTTGAGGACAATGTCAATTCTGTCTCTGTACTAGGACTAAGCTATCTTATTCCAATTCCAACTGCAATACAGTGTCTCTCTTGACACTCACTAAGAGACACAGGACAGGACTGAACTCGCAACTCCATAACAACCCACTTCCAACTCTCTGTACTCTCTGACTTTACTGTACTTGGAAATGTTCAATGACAACCACCTGGGGCTGCATGGTGGCACAGTGGTTAGCACTGTTGTTTCACAATGCCAGAAACCCGTGTTCAATTCCCGGCTTGTTGTTGGAGTTTTCAAGTTCTCCCCATGTCTGTATGGGTTCCTCCGGATGCTCTGATTTCCTTCCACAGTCCAAAAGTGTGCAAGTTAGGTTGATTGCCCACAGTAAATTGACCCTAGTGTCAGGGAATTAACAGAGTAAATATGTGAGATTGTGGGAGTAGAGTCAGGGTGGGATTGTGGCCAATGCAGATTTGATGGATACTATAGGGAGTCTATGATTCATCAATTCCTGTGAATGGAGACTGGTATATTCTTACTAGTCTGTGAACTACTCCTTCATGCTTATCCCCAGTGAGTCTCATTATGGTTTTGAATAAATCTAAGGCTTTCACCAATGAGTGAAATCACAGAAACATGCTTCTGCTGCTTTTGCCACTTGGTCTCCCAATGACTCCCAAGCAGATGCCAGTGATATTAATTGTCAGTTGAAAGTGCAGAAAACAGGCATTGCCTGTGGCATAACGTGATGTATACATCTGGTAAAATTTGTGGTCCTAAAACTCCCGCTTGTTGAGCAGAGCAACAGTAAATCAGAATTTGGAGTGGCATCCCAACTTTAATCATTTGAAGTTCAATTGAAAGTGGAGGTGTGCTCCTCCTCTGTCCCAACATCAATAACCTGGTGGGATAATGTGACTCATCAGCATTCCAGAGGGCCACTCTGACCTTTAGTTTTTTGTATGTTATTAAGTTATTGATGCCTTTCCAGGGTATATGTATAGTGGAAATGATACATGTGCTCATTCTCAGCAGTGTATGTATGATGGGTGACATGGTAACACACTGGTTAGTACTGCTGCCTCACTGCATTAAGGACCCAGGTTTAATTTCCAGTTTGGGTCAGTGCCTGTGCCAAGTCTCACGTTCTCCTCGTGTCGGCATGTACTTCCTCCGGGTGCTTTAGTGTCCTCCCACAGTCTGAAAGACATGCTGGTTAGATGCTAAATTTTCCCTTAGTGTATCTAAATATTAAGGCACTGGAGTGTTGTGATTACATGATTTTCATAGTAACTTCGTTGCAGTGTTAATGCAAGCCTACTTGAGACAATAATAAGTAAACTTAAACATGATCCTTACATTTAGGACAGGACAGGATTTAGGACAGGACCCATTCTACGTTCTCTTCTCAAATCCACTAAAACTTTCCTGAAGCACTGGTGATTGTACGTTTGCCTATTACAAGTGTTAGAGATGCTGCAAAATGCTGAGGTGAATGCTATAATCTCATTTGACCAGCTTTCCCCATCTGAATTCATGACCTGCCTGTTCAGAAAATGCAGGTCAACTACACGGACATTGTTTCAGATAGTGTTTCGATGACAGCTTGTAAACATTACCTTGAATCTGATGGAAGTGAAAATCATTACCGCAGTGACCATTTGTGAATATTGCAAGGAGTTTAGTAATCTTTACAAAACTGAATGCCCCCGAGCCCTACATAATCTGCCAGGAATGATGTTTGTGATATCTTGCATGTAAGCAGATAAAGAACACCAGCAAAGCACAACATGTCTTGCCTGATACAGTATTTTTCAGAGAGAAAGCAAGCCTTCACAGTTGTGTACATAATGCTTGACCGAGTCAAATACTCTTCTGGCTGAAGGGAGAAAAATCACAACGGGTAGTTCTTGTATTAATCAATTCTATCTGTACATAGGGATCATAAGTTGATCATCATTCTCAGCTGGAACTTCATGTAAACATCTTATACCTGCTGCCATCACAAAAAAAATCCTTATTACCTCTCTTTAGTGACCCAGTTCCAACATGCTGCTAAATAAATTTGATTTGCAATGCCCTTCCATAACATTACTTAGGTAAACGTAATAGACAACTGCAAGTTCTTTGCATTGGAAGATAATTGGTAACTGTGCAGATTGTCCCTTTAAGGGCAAAACAGCAAAAGAGGGTCACCTTGCTTGTGCGAACAATTGGGACTGAGTGGATAATCATCCCAGGAGGTGGAGCTCCCTTTTGGACAGAAGATATCTAGAAGGCCTGTGGAAGATATGTAGGGATTGGAGCAGCATTTTGGCACACTGGTTAGCTGCTGCTTGTCAGTGCCAGAGACCTGCGTTCAATCCCAGTGACTGTCTGTATGGAGTTAGCACATTCTCCCCATATTTGTGTGGGTTTCCTCCGGGTGCTTGGGTGTCCTTGCACAGTCCAAAGAAGTGCAGGATGTGGAGATGCTGACATTGGTCTGGGGTGGGCACAGTAAGCAGTTTCATAATATCAGATTAAAGCCCAACAGGTTTATTTGGAATCACAAACTTTCAAAGTGTTGCTCCTTTATCAGGTGAGCTGCATCAGGTGCTCCAAAAGCTTGTGATTCCAAATAAACCTGTTGGACTTTAATCTGGTGTTGAGAGACAGCTTACTGTGCATGTTAGGTGAAATGGCCATGTTCAATGCACGGCGAAATAGCAAGGGAGTGGGCTTGGGTGGAGTGCTCTTTCAAAGAGTTGGTGCAGACTCGGTGTGCCGAGTGGCCTTTCTCTGCACTAAAGGAATTCTAGTGGCTGGTGGGACTGTCAGCCTCTGCACAGCTTTTCCTTGTTAATAAATATGCTTTGTCTTCATGACAAAGTCATTACAGCAGCCATGTTCATTTGCAGATGCATAAAATAAATGAGGGCTATCCTGGCATTTTCTTTCAAATCATACAAATTCATTGTCACATCTTTGCAACTATAGCAAGTAGTGGACACTCAAATTTGCCTTCAATACAATTTAGCTTCACATTTGCTCTAATGGTGCACTAACCTCTTAAATCAAAATCTGTAGCTGGTTTATGACAACCATAATTTAATTTGAAGGATTTTATTTATGAGCATGCATTTGAAGATCTTCACTTCTGGTCTTCTCCATAAGCAACCAATTTGGTGCACTATACAATTTGATCAATGTGCTGATCATTATTTACAGTGGTTGTCTATTTATTAGAATGGCAGCCAATGAACCAGCAACATTACAGCTAATGCTGTCGCAGATGATTGCTCAATTGTTCATTTCCAGCCATTAGCTGACCTCTCATGCAGCGTGATGAAATAAATGGCATCTTATTCGGCAAAGTGGGTGGGATTTTCCTGCTGCATCTGCCCCAAAGGCAAGAAAATCCCACCCAAGGTCAACCAATCTTTGCATGGTCTATGCCCTGCCCTCTATGATTCTCATAGTGGGAATTCCCATAAAGTTACAGCCTCACTGTTTCCAGTGTGATTGTTTGCACTGCTATTATTATGTTAAGCATTTATTAAACTCTTCAATTATTATTTTGGTGGCTGTTTTTCTCATGCTCTCAAACAATTCCAAAGCCTTTTGCAGTGTTGAACTTTCACTGACCAGCATATGATCTTCCTTCAAAATCTTTACCTTCTTTTGTGATTTTCTTTCAAATCTCTCATTCTCTGTGTTATATGTTTATGAGGTGTAGATCAAGTGGATTCTCAGAGGCCTTTTCCAAGGGCTGGAATAATCACTACACAAGGATACAGGTCTAAGGTGCTGGGGAGTAAGTACAGAGGAGATATCCGTTTTTCACTCAGAAGGCGGTGGGTGAATGGAATTGGTTGCCATTGGTGGTGGTGGAGGCAAATTCGATGGGGTCTTTCAAGAGACTTCTGGATGAGTACATGGAACTTAATAGAATTGAGGGTTATAGGTAAGCCTAGTAGATATGGATATCATCGGTGCAACTTATGGGCCGGAGGGCCCTTTTGTGCTGTAATTTTTCTATGTTCTATGTTAGGAGCATGGTAACACAGTGATTAGCACTGTTGCTTCACAGTGCCATGGACTTGGGTTTGATTCTTGGCTTGGGTCACTGTCTGTGTGAGTTTGCATGTCCCCCCCATATTTGTGTGGGGTTTCTCTGTGTGCTCCGGTTTCCTCCCACAGTCCAAAGATGTGCATGTTAGGTGAATTCTCCCTCAGTGTATCCTAACAGGCGCTGGAGTGTGGCGACTAGGAGATTGTCATTGTAACATCATAGCAGGGCTAATGTAAGATTACTTTTGGCTAATAAATAAACTTCAATTTTACTTTATTACAAGATACTTTTCCTTCGAGCTCTTTTCTCTCCTCCAGTATATTCTTTCCCCATTTCCATGACCTTCTTCAACATTAATCCTTTCCTCTAACTTTAATCCTAATCAATACTCATCAGCTTTTCTAATATTGCATATAGCCAGCGCACAGAATTTCCTTTTTTCTCGTAATTTTAGTGCTGAGTTATTTCAATGACATCATCTTTAATAAAAAGCTCATCGACCCACAGTCAACCCTTTTATTTTAATCTCTTTCTGGGCAGATTTTAGATACATGGTGATGATTGGCAATGCGCTTTGGCCGGTTGTCTATGGGAGGCTTGGTCCATTCTGAAAGCTGGGCCTGATTACCATGTGATGGGTTGTGAGCACTTAATAAGTTATTGCTCACCAACTTGGGCTGATGACGTATCAAATGACAATGCGACCAATCTGACCAGTCAAGGCTATGGCAACGGCGTAGGCTGGAATGGGGGAGAAGTGGCATGATCACTTGAGGGGTAGCAGTGTATCACATTATTCTAATGGCGCATTCCTGTTCAGGCTGGCTCAATGAAAATTATGTTAAAATTTACTGCATGTGATCGTAGATCATAGATCATAGAACCCTACAGTGTAGAAAGAGGCCCTTTGGCCCATCTAGTCTGCACCGAATAAAATCCCACCCAAGCCCTACCCCCATATCCCTACATATTATACCCACTAATCCTTCTAACCTACACATCCCTGGACAATAAGGGGGAACTTCTTAGCATGGCCAATCAACCTAACCCGCACATCGTTGGACTGTGAGAGGAAACCGGAGTATCTGGAGATACGCAGACACGAGGAGAATGTGCAAGCTCCACACAGACAGTGTGGAGACAGAGCCGGGAATCGAACTCAGGTCCCAGGAGCTGTGAAGCTGCAGTGCTAACCGCTGTGGTCCTTTTTTGCTGCACTGCCAGGTAATGCTGGCTGAGCCATGAGTCACACTGTTCCACCCAGTTGTCTCCCAAAATAGCAACCTGTATACATCAAAGGATGTTCAATTTCCTGTTAGTAGGGCTTACCACCTGAAACAGATAGATACACCAGCAGCCCAACTCCTTTCAGGACAATGACAGTAGGATTGCGAATGAAGTTTGTGTTTTACTTTGATTTTCAAGTGATATTGTCCTGTTTCGACTCATTAAAGAAAAAAAAAATCCCTGTCTCTTTCTCTGTTTTACAGTCATTACAGTTGTCAGTGATTCTTTACATTTCCCCCTTCTTCTCCTCCTAAACTGCAATTATACCATCCTACATGCAATTCCTCCTCTTAGTCTCTTCAAAATAAAGAGTAATTATGGTGATTCTGATTCAACTTCTTTCTTTACCTGGACCAGAAAATTACAGTGTAATAAACTTATTTTCCTACATTCTGCAGGTCTTTAACACTCGAGTACTAATTCTGAATTTCACTCGAATACTAATTCTGGATTTACATTGTCTTTTCCAGGTCGTGCCCAGCACTAAGAGTCTTTCACCAAGTTTAGTCAATCACACAGTGCATATATTGGGGTTTGATCAATACATTGATTTATTTAGCCTTGGTCAGAGATTTTTTTTGACATTTTTGGGCAAGAATCTTCAGCCTCCACGTTGTGTGTTTCCTGCCGGTGGCAGGTGGCATGTTGTTTGCTAGCAGTGGGATTCTTTAGTCCCATTGCTTCCAATGGTGCCACTCCACACCGTTGGGAAACCCACAGGTGGGGTTGCACTGTCTCAGGAATGGAAATCCCCAATGTGAAACACGCTAGCAAGCTAGGCTTCTTACATATCTTTTTAAAGACTGCTTTGATCTCAGAATACAGTACCAGGTCCCCCTCTCCACCTCACCCATCCCCAAACAGACCTTTCAAACCACTGCCGACAAGGGGTGCTCTGCCAACTCCTCACCACAGAGGGGCAATCACCCCCCTATTGGTTGGATTAGCCCTCACAACACGCATGCATGAGAGTGGCCCTCTCCTTCCCCTCTCAAGTCAAAGGCCTCACCCCACAAGAGACACACACCAATATGGGGGCAGCAAATGCCCTGTTCCCTTCAGACCCCATCCATTCAGGCTCCAGCCCCTTCAAGCCCCCTTTTGGTAGTGCCAGCCAGACACTGCATCCGGCACCGTATATGTGACACCCTGGCAAGTGACATATTGGCGAGTCATACCCTGGTTCTGGTCAAGAACCTGATTGAAACAGACGCAGCGGACTGGAAAACACGCAATATATTGGATGCCTAGCGACAGTCGTGATTTGGTCCCCTCACCCAATTAATGAGGAATCAGGATTTCCTAGTGGGGCTAGCAGCCCCAGAGAATGGCACCATCTTTCCCTTTTTGAATCTATACCCATCAGTTTACGTTGTTCTCCAAAATTTCCCTTCCAAAATGCAGTTTGTTAAAAAAAGGCTACATTTGCCTTAGATCTGAACATATTCGAAGAAATATATTTTTACAACAATGTCAAAATAATTAAAAATGATTTGGGATACTTGATTCGCGTCATGTTACTTTCTCATACAAATGTGTTCCAAGCATAACCTGTCTTTCCCTGTTCCATGACAATTATTACATTAGTACCCTGACTTTTTGAAGAGATGAGGTGCCTCTGTTAATGAAATTACTCAACCAAAGAAGAACCTTTTTTTTGCCCTTGAAATCCAGGCTGTGTCATGAATTTCAACTTTGAAAATACCCACTTGCTGGAATTAACAACCTTGAACCTAGTTCGTACTGAGACTAACACATACAAAATTGAGTCCACGAACCAAGACTTTGTCAGTACCAATGGCATCAGCATTACCAGTGACACTAACAGCTTTTCCAACTGGTAATAAGACACAAGTATTTCTTTTATGTCAGAACTTCATCAATTCTTAAGTTTCATGATTATTTTTCATACTCCTGGGAGTCATTGGAGTCATTCCCTCCCTCCAGTCACTTACAGTGATATGTATAACATAATAAGAGTTACATAAAGCCCGTTGCGAGACTGTCTATTGAGGTCAAGGGTGTGTACTTTTCATTCTTGTTCTTATTAATAGAAAATGAGGCTGTTGATATAGAAGCTGAGATGTGACAGCGCCAAGGACATATATCAGCATTTCTGGGCCATTAACGTATTTATTGAGAATACCAATTTGAAAAAGTGGTCTGAATCCCACAATATGAGCATAATCTCAGTCAGCATATATTAGTCATTGCAGCAACAATGACAAATAGAAGAAAAAGTGTTTGGAGCCAGCAAGCAAAGCGGTTTCCAAGGCGTCCACAGTTTGCATTTCCAAAATTTGGGGTTTATACAATTTAATCTTCTGTCTCCTCTGCATACATTAGGCAATGCACTGGATTGCAATAGATGATTGTAGATTTAATTTTTCTATCAGGTGCTTAAACAAAAAGAACAATGGAAATTTTGGAAGTGCAGCTCTCAATTTCTGGCAATTTGCATGGCCTTAAATGCTCAAAATGGCAACATAGGTCAGATGCACATTTCTTGATGTGAGATACACCAGTTGCTGTAAAAGTGAAGTTGTCATCAACTGTATAATGAGTGTCCTGTGCAAATAGTTGGGGGGTTTGCAATATTGAGCAGCACAAAACGCTGATTTGATGTCAGTGCGGGAATTCCAAAGGAAATGCTCCAGCCAATGCTATGGTAATTCAAATAGTTGAATACACATTGAGGAGCCAGAAAGAATGGCTGCATATAAAGGGATCATCAACTATTTTCAGGTAGCTGTTGATTTCTACTGGCTGAAGACACACTTGAGCAAATCTCCTGGAGCTTTCATGCTTCAGTTGAAAAAACTAAAAGCATAATGTGAGACTTGTGTGTCTCACAGCAAAAAAGGCAGCTGGTAACACAGTGGTTAGCTACTTCGCAGCTCCAGGGACCGGGGTTCGATTCCCGGCTTGGGTCACTGTCTGTATGGAATGTGCACATTTTCCTCATATCTGCATGGATTTCCTCTGGTGTTCCGATTTTCTTCCACAGTCCAAAGATGTGAGGGTTAGGTTGATTGGTCATGCTAAATTGACCATAGACACATAGGTTTGAGAGAATTAGTGGGCAAGTTATGTACAAATGGGGAGTAGGGCCGGGGTGGGATTGTGGTTGGTGCAGACTCAATGGGCCGAAGGGCCTCTTTCTGTACTTTAAGGTTTCTACGATAAAACAAAACTGGAGCAGAAGTAGGCCATTCAGCCTCTCTAACCTGCTCCACCATTCAAAAAGATTACTGCCGATAGTCTACAAGGAGTGGGCCTGACAGATGCTGAAGAGCTTGTCCTGACTTTAAGGCTTTTACACAAACCAGTTTGACCCAAATGAGTATGTAGTTTTTCGGAATTCTACTTGGAATACGGCATAACAAGGAGAATTTCATTCAGGAAAGTTTTAATTTAGAATTCAAATTCCAATATTAACTGTGGTGAGATTTGAATTTGAGAACCCCAGAGAATTGCCTTAGGTTTATTGTTTATTCATTCAGAGACTTACACCACAAGGTTAAGGAGAATGTGGGAGAGGGCATGCAGGGGAGAGCAAGCTGATGGAAAGAGATAACGGTTTTTGCCGGGGTCATGTCCCAACTTGAACCACAGCAAAGAACAACGTGACTGACATCTCCACTTCACCAAGAAGATCCTCACCGAAACCTGTTATTGGCCACACCCAGAGCTGCAACAGCTGAAAAGGGTGAGGGCGCCATTGCTAATGGCTGCGAATGTGACCATGGCTAATCCACCTACCCTACATCTTTTTGGATTGTTAGAGGAAACCGGAACACTCAGAGGGACCCAGACTTTGGGTGAATGTGCAAACTCCACACAGATGGTCACCCAAGTCCGGAACTGAACTCGGATCCCTGGCGCTGTGAGGCAGCAGTGCTAACCACTGTGCCACCATTGAATGGCAGAAGCCAGAACTTCTACGATTGCATTCAGACATTGTGTTATTTTTGCTTGCACCAAAATGGAAGCTGAGACTAGGACCATTCGAGGTTGCATCATGAATAGGTCCACAAGTGTGCAGATGAAGTTGGCCACCACTGTCATGCTGGAAAAGTTTCCCTTCAAGCTCTATACAAAGCCCAGACTCTTCCATGTTCCTTGTTATGAATCACATTCTTTTTGGAAAGCTTTCTAATTCACCAAGGATATTAGTATGCTTACCCTTTTTCATGGCTGACCCACTCAGTGATCTGACGTAAAGGCATTAGAGAGGGTGCAAGAAAAACAAAATCACTAGAATTCTGACAGGGATAAGGAACATTAGTTATAAAGATAGTTTGGACAAGTTAAAAATGCCTTCTTTGGAGAAAAGTCAAGAGGGGATTTGATAAAGCTATTCAGCGTCACAAGTGACCTAGGTAGACAAGATAGAGAGAATCTGATCCCACTTATGAAAAGAAATCAAGAATAAATGGAAACAGATTTAAATAATAAAAGATATAGGATGGAATTTTCTCTTTATTTGGTGTGACAATGGGTGGGAAAAGAGGCATTGAAGCCATTGGCAAGAATGGGACTTTCTCTGCCATATCATTAGAAACTCATTAGATCTCGAAGCTGATTTTTCTATGTTCTACATTTTGTGAAATTGCTATATATACTCGCTATATATTGTAAATTTAAGAAAATGTCTAGTAGTTAATCAATGTATATCCAAGAGTAATTTGACTGCTAAGCTTCATCAATTTAAAATTAATGTTAGTTTATTTTTTTCCTGTAGGTACTTTGAGGTAGTTATTTCACATTGTAGAACAATACAGTGGATTAAAAGTTCTGGGGACGTGTGGAGTTTTTATAAATCGTGGTGAAATTTGTAGATCCAGATTCTGTGTGAGACACTTTCAACAGCTTCTGCCTGAATACATCTTGGGCTGAAATTTGCATATGCCCAATAGGCAAGATTCCAACAGTAGGGAGGGCAATGGCATATAAAATGAGATAGGCAGCTATCCCATCATCTTCCCATGCATTCCTCAGCCCTCCCCCTTGATTCAGTGCCCACCTGCCATATTAAAATAGCAAATTAAAAGTCAACTAGGTTTGTTCTCAAGCCTATAGGTCCTAATAAACCTTTCTTGTAACTTTAACCTCAAGGTGGGAGGGATGGTCACTCTCTAGGGGCTGCCCTTTGCTGATCATGGGCTGCTTCCCTTATACTGAACTTTCCCTTACTTCCATTCTTCTCCCTCTTTTAAACCCACTATCTCACCAGCTTACTCCCCAACTATCCCTCTCCCTAACACACCCTAACATACTGAGGCGGCACAGAGGCACAATGGTTAACAGTGCTATCTCACAGCACTAGGGACCCAGGTTCGATTCCCGGCTTGGGTCGCTGTCTGTGTGTAATTTACACTTTCTCCCCATGTCTGCGTGGGTTTTTTCTGGATGCTCCAGTTTCTTCCTAAAACTTGCTTGTTAAAAGAATTGGCAATGCAAAATTCTTCCTCAGTGTACCTCAATAGGTGCCAGAGTATAGCAACAAGGGGATTTTCACGGTAACTTCATTGCAGTGTGAATGTAAGCCTACTTGTGACTAATAAATTAACTTTAATTTTCACACACAAAAGTTCCTGGCCCGGAATTCCAGGTTCAACTGCTCTGAGCATCCTTGGCCTTAGTCTCATCCCTTCCTCTGAAGTCCCAAAAGTTGTCACCGACACATTCCTGGCTGGCAACTCCAGAGGGAGGGACATCCATGTCAATGATGGGCAGAATCCCTCTCAACCCATATTAATGAACTCTTCCGAATTTTATTGCGTTGGGGTAATTGGCATGGAGCCTATTTGCTCTCATGCATTATCCACATTTTAAGACCACCTACACAAAAATCACAATTGGAAAATGGATTTACCTTCCCCATCTTCTTCATCCCAATTACCTTTTCCAATGACATCAATAGGAAAAACAATTAAGGAAGTTTGCAAATCAACTGCTGGTTAGAATTGGTCCATTTTGAATTAATTGTCTCTTTTTACACACAGGGCAGACTATTCTCACAAAATTCCTGTCACAGTGTCAGGAGAATTTTCAGGTTTGATCTGATGTCATGCTCTCGTCTGCCCAGCATTCTGTTGTACACCATACCTCAGAGTAACATACCTGTCAAAGTCAGTCATTCCTTCTTTCTCCAGCACCTCATATCCCCAATTAGTCAACTGAGTCTTACACTCATCTTCATCCTTCTGCCATCTCTTACCCATACTTGAAGTCCCAGCAGCTGCTACTAACGCAATACTGGTTGACACCTCCGTGCAGCATAGTGGAACGGTGGTTAGCACTGATGCCTCACTACGCCAGGAACCCAGATTTGAATCCCGGTCACTGTCAATGTGGAGCCTGCATATTCTCCATGAGTCTGCATTGGTTGCCTCCGGGTGCTCCAATTTCCTCCCACAGTCTGAAAGACATGCTGGCTAGGTATATTGGCCATGTTAATTTCTCCCTCAGTGTACTCGAACAGGTACCAGAGTGTGGTGACTGGGGGATTTTCACAGTAATATCATAGCATTTATTTCAAATTTTATTTCATAGCTTTTATTTCAAATTTCTCAAGCTCAGGACCTTTCCTTTCATTTAAGTTGTAGACCTCGATCAGCATTATTAGGTAAGGTCACGGTCAGCTTCCTTTATGTGGCCTGGGATTCATTACAACAGCTCAACAGCCAGTGATGTAATTAATATTGGATAGCAATAAAGCAGTACTTATAATTAAGGGCATCAAGTGGGAGTCATGCTGGCTCGATATAGAGACACTATTTGATTATTATACTGGAAAAGGAAACACTAATAGGCTTTATGCTCAGTCTTAAGTCTATTTGTGATGCCACTAAATAAGTTTTAAAAACTAAACTTCAAATTTTAAAAATACCTTAATCAACCCATCCCTACAGGTGGTCTCCTTCTTTGCCCCATGCCTACACCCTTCTGCTTTCTCACCTTGCAAGAAAAGAAAGGACATAACTTGATAAAAATCAGAATCCAATGGTGGGGCAGAGGGTGTTGATGGCTGATTTTCCAGTAATAGGTGTTGGAAATTGAGCCAATCAGTCTATTTCTGTTTTGTCGATTCTGTGTAATTTGTTATGCCAAGCCATAGGGCAATAGGTCATGCTAAACTGACCCTTATTGTCAGGGTGGTTAGTAGGGTAAATACGTGAGGTTACGGAGATAGGGCGTGAGGCAGGTTGTTGTCAGTGCAGGCTCGCTATGCCGAATGGCCTCCTTCTGCACTGTGGGACTCTATGATTCTGTGAAGCATGTTCAGCATTTTTCTTCTTTTATTTCAAATTTCTCAAGCTCAGGACCTTTCCTTTCATTTAAGTTGTAGACCTCGATCAGCATTATTAGGTAAGGTCACGGTCAGCTTCCTTTATGTGGCCTGGGATTCATTACAACAGCTCAACAGCCAGTGATGTAATTAATATTGGATAGCAATAAAGCAGTACTTATAATTAAGGGCATCAAGTGGGAGTCGTGCTGGCTCGATATAGGGACACTATTTGATTATTATACTGGAAAAGGAAACACTAATAGGCTTTATGCTCAGTCTTAAGGCACTCTGAATAGCCAAGGAAATATATTCTCCATAACTTATGCTTGTTGATGTTAATTCAATTGCTGATGTTAAAATTAATTAGAAATCTACAACCATAATTCCCACTGTATACTTGAGTTCAAATGAAATGGGCCCCTCAATACAGTAGATCTAAACCTTTTTATGTTACTTTGATTACCTGACAGACAGCAACGAGTCACTTGAAAGAATATCATGCAGCTAATTTTACAGGGGTAGGGAGGATGATGCATGTTACTTAGGCCTGCACTCCAAATAGTCCATCAATCGAACTGCCTGACTTTTAAAATAGCTGCCGCATACTGCTAATACACTGGAAGCAGCTTTAACTAGCTCAGAGAGAGAGTATTGCCCCTCAGAGATAAGACGTCCCTCCCTCAAGTACTGATGATTGCCAGGCAGTTGAGTTGTCCCAGCAGAACCACATCTCAGTGGCGGTTGCTACTGGCACTTAAGGGAATCAACAAGAAGATGCAGAATGCCAAAGTGAATGTCGATCCAGTGTTTTTGTTCAGGAAGAGGTTCAGGATGCTAAGAAAATGGAGCTGAGTCCTGAGGTTAGTTGGATGAGAAGGCACAAAAGGAAGGAGGGACCATCTTGCAAGGGGTGAGGGGAGAAGTGGATGCCCCTAGTGTGCACAGGGCATATTCTAAAGGAGTTACTTCCCATTGCTTCCTGCCTATTAGTCAGCATTGTTGAGAAAGCAAGCTGATCTTATGTATTTCACCTTCTCTAGATTCACATGTTATTGCAGAGATAGAAACAGGCCCTCAACTGTCCATTAATTGGACAGTTAAGAGTCTCAATAGGCCAAAAGGCAGGCTAAAGCCTTCCCTAATCATTGTATAATGGGGGACAGCCTGAGGTGAATAGAAAAGCAGTCAGCTACCCACGTATTTTGTTTCATGTTCCACCCATCTGAAAATATACCGCTGGAGATTTGGGAGAGGGGGAGGTGAGGCATAAAATTCCCCTTTTGGGGTAGATTTTCACTATTACCAATAGTCAGTAAATTCACCTTGGTGAATTGCCCATCCCATTGTTCTTTCCAGATGTAAATTGACAAAATTATTGGAGTACTTTGAGGATACAATGAACAGGATGGATAAAGGGGACCAGAGAATGAAATGTATATGGATTTTCCAAAAGGCATTCAACAAGATGCCATATAAAAGATTACTGAACACATGCTCATAGTTTTGAAGGCAATACGTCAGCATGGATTTGGCTGATTAATACAAAATAGAAAGTCAGAATAAATGGGTCAGATTGGGTTGCCAAACTGTGAGTAGGGGGAGACACATAGGACTTAACTATTTACAATCTATATTGATGAGTTAGATGAAGGCACCACATGAATTATAGCCAAATGCAATGATGATCCATAGATAGAATCATAAAATCCTTACAGTGCATAAAGAGGCCATTTGGCCCATCGGATCTACACTAACACTCTGAAAGAGCATCCTACTCAGGTCCAAAAGCCTGCCCTATCTCTGTAACCCCAACCATTTTGAAGAAAGGAGGTGGACCACCTAAAAATGAACATAGATTATGGGGAGCACTCTGAGGCTGGAAAGTGGACTTCCTGAAAGTGAAGATCGATCTCCAGGAATGTCCTTAGACTCGTGATTGACCACCTCCAGGACACCAAATCCACTGCTCAGGGTTATGAGTGGTTTCCATCCTGAAGTCTCAGGGTCAGCACCTGCCATTGTTCAGTTGAATCCCAAAATTTGCACACCACATTGCTCAGAATGTGTTTCATGCATGTTATGTTTTCTGACGGCATTGCAGAGAATTGGAAACTCATTAACGCGATGCAAATGAATTTCACGCCAGCCAGCAATTCTGCTGGACACCAATGGAAAATCCCGCTGTTAAACTCATGCCAGTTTGAAACTCATTTCTAAGCTTCCTGTCATATTCTCCTACCGGCTTGGGAGAATTCCACCCACTGCCCCTTGATGGAAACTATATGTGTTGTAAGTTGGGGAGAGTCAATCTGTAACAATGAATATAGCTCTCATTAGTGAAAGTTAAGACCTATACCTCAGTTTCTAACTCCTTCATTCACTTTCATGGTGTCACTGTGTTATAAAAATATTTAGAACATAGAAAATAGAACATTCCAGCGCAGTACAGGCCCTTCAGCCCTTGATGTTGTGCTGACCAATGGAACCACTTTTATGACTCTCTAACCTAAACTATTCCAATGCTATCCACATGCCTATCCACTGACCATTTGAACGCCCTTAAACTTGGCGAGTCCACAACTGCTGCAGGTAGGGCATTCCATGCCCTTACTACCCTCTGAGTAAAGAACCCACCTCTAACATCCATCCTATAACTACCACCGCTTAATTTAAAGCTATGTCCCCTCGTGTTAGCACCACCCAAAGTTCGTATGATCCCGCTCGAGGCCAATAGAGAATGCCATTTTCCAAGCCCAGTAAGATTCCAACCTTAGAGTGAAATGAATGGGAGAAAATATTGAAAAGTGGAAATTAATTGTAATGCCAATTTTCTGCATTGCATTGTCCGCCTCCAAATATCTCCTGATGTTCAGTAGAAGGAACTAATTTATCAGTGAAATGAATTTCTTATGAACACATCAATAATTGTGTGGAACAAAAGTAATTTTTCAATATCCAGCTCCCTTTTGTAGAAATATGTTCTGATTTTGAATGTTTACGAATGTATCTGGGCAGCTGAATTCAGAAAGTTGGAAAATAAATGGTGGTAAATCCAACTGTAAGGATAGGCAGAGGTGGTCATACTACAGGTAAAATTATAGAGTATCTATTGGCTGCTTTGTACTTTGAAACTTAATGATGTGTGATTTATTTTCTTATTGTCGCCAGCGCTGAGTATTGCAATCTGTAACTCAATACCAGTCGGAGGCGATTAAGCATACTAGGGAATTGTACAACGAGGCGTGAATTACTGCATAAATCTGAAGCTCAGGTCACTGTTGGCTCTAAAGCAAATGGGATAATAGGATTTCACTAAACACCGGAAAACTAAAACCTTCTTCTTGCCAGCTCTTGCAGCTCCCCCACATCACTCTTAACAGCAAAATCCTGGAAAATGTTGCCCACTTTTTATATCTAAAGATCTCCCTCTCAACAAAAAATAGATGTGGACAAAATTCATCACTGTCTCTAATGTGTCAACTTAGCTTTCAGCAAGCTGAGGAAATGAGTGTTTGACCAGGATACACAGTGGCACATTAATTAGCAATGCAGTCTCACAACTCCAGGAACTCAGATTCAATTCTAGCCTCAGGAGACTGTCTGTGCTGGAGTTTGCATGTTCTCCCATTGTCTGCATAGGTTTCCTCTGGATGCTCTGGATTCCTCCAAAGATGTGCAGTTAGATTGATTGGTCGTGCTAAAATTTCTCCTTGCTATCCCAAGATGTGTAGGTTGTGGGGGGGGGGGGGGGGGGGGGGTGGAATTAGTGGCATAAATGCATGGGGTTTTTGGGATTACAGTCTAGTTGTGATACTCCTTTGGACAGTCAGTGCAGATTCAATTGGTCAAATGACTTGCTGCTGCACGTTAGGATTTCTTGGATTCTATGATTCTATGTCAAATTCAAGACTGAGATTACTACTGGTAAGAGCAATCCTTGCACTCCCATATGTTTCAAATTGGATAACCTTCAGCAGGCACTCAAGAAAGGCCAGCATTTTTGTAAGATACTTTAAATCTAATGGCATAAAAGATAACACAACAATGTCCTCCCCCAAACCAACATGCTCAGTCTAATGATCAAAATCAGCTCAGCTTTGGTGAGATATGACACTGGTATATCTGACACCAGAGTTCTGAGTTGCCTGCTCCACTCATCACTCACACATAGCCAGAGACTCCCAGGGAGACAGCAGAAAAACTTTAGGGAGATACTCAAAGCATCCCTACAGAGATCAAAAATCCCCACTGACTCAGAGGAGTACTTGGCTTGTACTTGAGCAAAATGATTAATTCAGGAAGGCATGGGGAATATCTAGAGACTTCATTGGGAATATGCAAAGGCAAAGCCGAGGCATCGGGGAGAGTGCAGAAATTTCCTAGCAGCTCTATCATCCTAAAATCCCTAGGGACTGCCTAAGAGGAAATCAGGGTGAACCTGTTTTTTCTACTCAAGCTAGTCAGTGAGTTTAACAGGCTTGAAGCAACAACTTATAATTGACTGTAAGGAGAATGGAAAATGGGGGGTCACTTTAATTGAATTTGTCGTCAGGAAACAAATCACACTGGGTTATGGGTATCCATTTTTAATAAAATGCAATGGAGACATCCACGTCAGGGAGAAACCCCTCATCGACAACAATCTGTCTGGCTAGAATCAGCAAACAGAGAACACACAGACAATGAAAGCAGACACCTAGTAGCTACAGTGTTCAAGTCATCGAAGTCCGAGGACCGAGATTCATAACCCATATAGGGAAGACACACACATCAGCAAAATATCGCAGTTTCCGTGAACACTGCCCATGTGATCCGCCAGTGAACAAATGACTTATTGTCTACAGAATAAAGAATGGATGAGAACATGGAGGTCTAACTTCAAACACTCCAGAATGAATATCAATGTATCTTGGAGCCCCTGTAGCCAGATTCAAAATGACAACAACTATCTTTAACGGAGCACTTTTGGTAGGCCAAGAAAGGTGTGAATCTGTACTATTGTACCTGGCCGAGTCATTTCCAGATAGACTTGAATGTGGAAACTAGAATCATTGTATGAGGACAGACCATTTCCTGATTAGTTGAAAATTAGCAAATATATACTTTTGCATTAAACAAAATGCTTGCAAAAGAATTAAATTGTGTAAGTCCTACAGAAACTTATCATTAGAAGTTTCTAGCACTTGTGGAAGCATCTTGGGAAAGTAAGACTTGTGTTGTCTTTCCGTCTGCATAATGAAGCTACCTTGGTTGCTGAATCTTGACTCCGGGCATGAAGTGAATTGTTACGTCTTTCATTCAGGCCAATAAATTCAAACATAAGCAATTAGTAGGAGAGAACTGTGTTTGATATTTTATTATTCTTCGAAGCATTGGGGAGAAATTGCTTTTTCAGGATCAACGTAAGTTTAGTTGTTCAAAATTGGTGTTAATGGAATTGCAATGGGCTCAACATGAAATAAATATAGAACTCCATTTAAGTCAACATTTCAGCTGTTGTCATTTTGAAAAGGGAATTCTCCTATTAATTAAAATACCCATAATATGTCACATGATAGGCATAGAATCCTTTTTGACAATTAGAACCCCATTTTAATTGAAGTGATATCGAACAAGTGAATACCTGTCATGAGAAAGAGGCCATCCGGCCCATTGAGTCTGCACCGACCCTCCAAAAAATGAAGGGCCTGTACTGCACTGTAATGTTCTATGTTCTAAAAGAGCATCCTACCCAAATCCTTCTGCCATCTTACTCATGTGACCCCACACATTTACCATGGCTAATCCACTTACCCTATACATCTTTAGACAACAAGGGGCAATTTAGCATGGCCAATCCACCTAATCAAGCATCTTTGGACTGTGGGAGGAACCATAGCACTTATAGACATGAGAAAACATGAAAATTCCACTCAGGCAATCACTTAAGACCAGAATTGAATTCAGGTCCCTGACACTGGGAGGCAGTAATGCTAACCAAGTAAAAAGACAAAATTGTACACAGTACTCCAGGTGTGACCTCACCAGCACCTTTTTCAGCTGTTAAACTGTTTTTAAACTCCACCCCTCTAGCAATGAAGGACAAAATTCCTTTTGCCTTTGTAATTATCTGCTGCACCTCCAAATCAACTTTTTGTGATTCATGGACAAGGACAGCAGCATGCTACAATTTTTTTATTATTTAAATAATAGTCCATTTTGCTGTAATTCCTATCAAAATGGATGACCTCACATTTACCAACATTGTACTCCATCTGACAGGCCCTCGTTCACTCACTTACTTTATTTATATCCCTTTGCAAACTTTCAGTATTCTCTGCACACTTTGTTCTCCCACTCATCTTAATGTCACCTGCGAATTTCAGCACACTACACTTGGTTCCCAACTCCAAATCATCTATGTAACTATAAATAATGGAGGTTTGAAACTCACTATGGTAGAAGGTGAAATTTGAGTTTTAAAAAAAATCTGAATGGAGGGTCTAATATGGCAGACAAATCGGTAACAGAGTGGAGGAACAGCAGGGAGTGATATACAGCCAAATATAGAAGTGAAACCAAGCCAGACGGAAGGCAGGACAAAGATAGAAACTTTAAGATGCAAGGACATATTGCAAGGCTGGATGGCATTTTAATGCAAGGAATTCTAGAGGTAAGGCTGCCAAATTGAGTCTGTTGATTAACATATGGAGTGTATGACATTATTGCTATCACAGAGACATTCAGCAGAATTTTATGGTCTCACCCACCATGGAATCAGTGAGGTGAGAACAACAGAATTATCAGTTAACCTCGGGTGGAATTTCCAGTCTCGCTCAAGAGAGGCCGTAAAATCCCACCCATAGTCGAGAGATGGACAGAACTGACAGCTCAATATCCTGGAGTATTGAATCTTCAGGTGAGATGGTGAGGTGTAAAAGAGGTGTTGCAATATTGATCAAGAAATCAATTACTCCAGTGAGAAGGGATGATATCTTAGCAGGCTCCTCAAACAAGGCCACAAAAGTTGAACTTAAAAACTAAAAACCGGCACATTGCTGGGTGTGTACTATAGACCCCAGGGATGGATAGAGGAGCAGATATGAAGGCAAAACTCAGAAAAGAGAAAAAAAAATAGCATTATAACAGTCAAGGTTTCAACTTCTTCAATATTAATTGGGATAATCAGAGTGAAAGGCTTAGAGGGTGTGGAATTCTTAAAGTGTATCCAGGAGAGATTTCTGAGCCAGCACATAGGAAGTCCTACATTATAGAGGGCAGCACTGGACATAACTTTAAAGAATGAAGCTGGTAGAAGTGTTAGTGAGGGAGCATTTTGGTGGCTGTGACCGTTACTCGGTAGGGTTTGAGGTAGTTATAGAAAAGGACAAAGATGTACTGGAAATAAAGCTTCTGAATTGGGGGAATGCTGATTTTCATAGGATGAGGTAGAATCTGGACAAAGTGGGCTGACAGCACTATTTGTAGTAAAATCCACTCAGAACAGTGGGAGCCATTCAAAAAGGAAGTAAAGAGAATATGTTCCTCTAAAGGTAAAGAGTGGGACCAAAAAATCCAGAGAACTCTGGATGTCAAGAGAAGTACAGAACTGGATAGGGAAAAAAGGGAGGCTTCACAGGGGGCTCCTAAAAGAGTGTAGAAAGTGCAGTAGCACTACTTAAAAAAGAAATTAGGAGAGCTAAAAGAAAGTATGTACCACTGTGCCAACCATTTCAAATCTACCTAACCAACACGTCTTTGAACACTAAGATGCAAATTAGCATGGCCAATCCACCTAACCTACATATCTTTGGACTGTGTGTATTTGGCTAACATGTGTGGTTAGTGTATACAAATCCATATACTCAGGCACTGAGTGGTCTAAGCTGCCATCCAGAAATCACTCTTCCTCGCTTCAAAGAAAAACTGTGAACCTCTGCTCTCCCAGGCTTACCTCCATACCCCTGTTTGACATCCCTCTTGGCCTATCCAAACTCTGGCAATGTCTAAGAAACTGAAACTAAAATGAATCAGGTCACAGTTAGCCACTTTCATTGAAATGAACCCTGGGCCTTAAAATTGCTGTGTTCTCTCTGCCCTAGAAAGATATAAGCAGCAGTTCAAAAGTTAAAACGTATCTTTGTGCACTGGTCTATTTATACCATTCAGAATTGGGCACTTAGCAACAGTTTCTGCAATAAATTAAATGAGTAGACAACAGTCTTCCACAGCTCAGTGTTGGATAAATCCAGTTGTCATAGTAGCATTAGAAGTCTACATATAAATGTACTCCCAAGTGGTTTTAGAATTGTCCGTTCTGTTAGAAAGATATTCCAAAAGCCTCCAACTTCACTCACGGCTGGGATCTTCTGATCACTGAAAGTGAATGGAGCTTTGGCTGGAATACTGAATTCTCACTTGCAGCCAGGATCATTGTGGACAAGATCGGAGAAAGCAGTCCAATATCCTTATTTTAAAATTAAAAGGTAAGACAAATTCTGCAAAAGAAATACAACTGATCAGCATGTTTGACTTCATGGTCCACTGCGTATAGTAGCTATCAGTTTTTACACAATTTGATTCTCCTTAAACTCTTGAACAGTTCCTGAGTCAGAGTTTGATGTTTTATGTATGAACAATACAATTACCTCATAAAATGCAGTAAAAAATGTCTTTATTAGGTCAAACTCTAAATAATGTGAAGCTATTACATATTGCTGACATTAAAATTCAAGTTAATTGCCTTCCTAGCTGTCATTTCTAATCTTGTTTTAAGGACATACTCTTCATGAAGAAGTGCAAAGAATCTTGCTTTTAATTAGAATGAAGAGGAGTCAAAAGATCAATACATCATCCATATTTATCACAACGACATTGCATGTCAGTGAAAAAGTGATGTTTCAGCAGGACTTGAATAATTGCCATCAGCGCCCCTTGTCGGAAATGGATTGCCCAATGATTTTTCATGAACATGGCAGCCTGGTTCAATTCTCCTCACAATACTGGTTGCAACAAGTCCTAATGGAAAACATCAATGGTCCTCTTCTTTCACCTCTGCAAATGCTCAATAGGCGTTAGAAAAATGTGATGATGGTTTTACTAATGGCAGTGCTTGAATTTTGAGGATTTACTTCATGTTTACAAATTAAATATAACATTTTCACACTCCTTATCTAATTAATTGCTTTCTTATTCTCTAAACGATTGCCACCATTCAATATGAATAATGAGGCTCAGTCAGTGTTTATTATTGTGGGTTGCTCCTCTTCCCACACCTAGTGGAGCACAAGGCAAACTTTCATCTGTTCCTATAGTGAGATCTTTACTGTTATCGGATGCTTGCAACTTGAGGAGCACCATTGCTCATCAATCTTGGCTGACTAGGCATATTTCCCGCTCTTACTTTCTGCCATTTGCAAGTTGGAAGGATTTTCTAAGTTGGTACTCAAACAATTGGCTAAGTTACGGACATTTATGTGCTTCGATGAAGGGTTATCCAGGCCCGAAGTATTGATCTTATTCTCTCTCCATAGATGCTATCAGACCTGCTGAGATTTTCCAGCATTTTCTGTTTTTGTTCTGAACACACCTTCCCTGACCATCAGATTCTGAGGTGGGACTCAAATCCAGAGCTTCTGGGTCAGAGGCAGGAATGCTACCCACTGCACTGCCAGGTCACCAGACACAATCATGGTAAGATTAAGCCTCAATCCCTTTCTTGTCATATGCATCAGATGATACATCATATACCTCAGTGATGACTTTAAAAGGAAGTCAACATTTTAGAATTTAGTTGCTGGAGCTTTTGTAGTCAGGAACAAGGATAAACGGCTGGATTTTTATACTTCTGTCCATGTGAGAATGAAAATGGAAGCCAATTTTAAAATTGGGGCTGGGGTGGAGGTGGAAGTATTTCAGAGGAATTTGTATGGCCTGGGATGAAGGTGGATGTATTGAACTCACACTCAGTTGGGCGGTGTTACCAGTCGCAGTGAGGACTGAGGGATTGTGTGGGAGTGTTGTGATGAACCTTACAAGCTTGCAAATCAGTGCTTCTCAAGCAAAAAAATAGAACCCACCTCATTAATATAAAGCAGTTCATGAAATTATTATACTTACATTGATTTCAGTAAAGATCTTCACACTCGGTGGCATATACAAAAGATTCAACCAACTTATCCCATCCAGATCCCTGACCCAGAGTGGCTGCACATGTTCCCTGCTCCACCTTGCCTCTACCTCCACCCCCACCCCCAACCCCCCTCCTCACCCCACCTTCCCAGCCCCCCATCCCCCCAAATTGAAAATGCTGGCCATGCATCCTGTTGTATATTGCCTCTGTAAATATAGTGTATGCTGCTCATGGACCCAAATTCAATGTCATCTTTTGATGAGTGGCAGGAATGTGGCTACACCAATAACTTATGAAACGCAGGACGAAGATGGTCCTGCAAATTAAAAATAAGAGCCATGGGATGAGGAGTGAAATTACAGGATGATCCCATTTTTAAAAAAAGTGCAATAATCATCAGGCACCTGACTTCATTGATTGACAGATTAGCCATCTGTTTAACAGGCTTCTCAAGTTTCAATGTAATTAGTCATACAACTTCTGTTGATATAGCTGTGTCTGGGGATATGTACTGGGGATATACTCTTTGGAATTCAGAAGACTGAGGGGACACCTTATAGAAACATATAAAGTCATGAAGGGAATAGACCAGATAGAAGCAGGGAAGTTGCTTCCACTGGTGGATGAAATTAGAACTAGGGAGCATAGCCTCAAAATAAGGAGAAGCCAATTCAGGACTGAGTTCAGGAGGAACTTGTTCACACAACGAGTTGTGAATCTGTGGAATTCCCCGCCCAGTGAAGTAGTTGAGGTGACCTCATTGAATGTTTTTAAGCAAAAATAGATAATTTTCTCAACAGTAAAGGAATTAAGGGTGAGTAAGTGGAGCTGAGCCCACAATAAGATTAGTATGGTCTTGCTGAATGGCGGAACACGCTCAAGGGACCAGATGGCTTATTCCTGCTCTTAGTTTATATGTTCTTACATAAAGAAATTTTTAGCCTTGCTTGATTGACAGTTTTATGAGCTTGTAATTGCCATGTTTCTTTAAAGTGGTTGTCTATTTCCATATTCTTCCAGAGGATGTGAGTGCCATTGGCAAAGCCAACATTTGTATACCTATCCCAAAATTGTCCTTGAATTGGCATTTCAGAGGGCAACTAAGAGCCAACCACATTAATGTGGATCTGGAGGTTCATCTCGGCCACACTAAGTAGGGAGATGGATTTCCTTCCCTGAAGGATATTAGTGAGTAGATATGTTTTTGCAACAACTAATGATAGTTTCATTGTACCACAACTGAAACTAGTTTTATATTCCAGATCTTTTCATTGTATTTAAATTCCACTGCATGAATTCTCACAACACCAGTTAAGCTCTAACAGGTTTATTTGGAATCACAAGCTTTCAGAGGCCTGCTCCTTCGTCAGGTGAGGTGAGAGAGATAGGTTTCACAAACACGGCAAATATAGACAAAGATACAATTGTAAGATAATAGTTGGAATGTGAGTCTTTTCAGATAATCAAGTCTTTACAGGGACAGACAGTGCAGGTGGCGAGAGGGATAATTGTAGGTTAAAGAGATATGAATTGTCTCAATTCAGGACAGTTAGTAGGATTGTGCAAGCCTGGATCTCCAAATTATTAGTCCAGTGATGTGCTTCCTATACCCCATCTCCCACCATCTGGGTGTTTATTTGGCCTGGATTAAGAAGTGTTAAGAGAACCTAAAGCTTTTTTATTCCCCCCAATTTCTAATCCATTGAAGAGAAGAAGTAAAATTGAGGAACTCCAAAAACCAGGTCTTACCTTAATTTTAGTGAACACCAGGTCTTACCTTAATTTCAGTGAACACCAGGTCTTACCTTAATTTCAGTGAGCTGCTTATGCCTCGGGATGGAGTTTATAGTTCAGCATTTGAGCGATATGGGCTTTTGGCAGTTATCATGAGTAATCAGTGAGAGCAGTCATTCTGATCATTCTGGGTCAGCAAATATCTGCAGTAGCGTTGCAGAGCAAGGAGAAGGATTCCTATTCTATCCAGCTCCAAAAAAAGTAAGCTGTATTAAAATAATTGCTATTTTTTTCCTGAGGCATCCAGCAGCTTCTTCAAGGACTAATGGTTACACCGCTATTGAACTGAAAAATTAGTCTGAACGTGCTCTGTCTCATGTTTAATACAAATCCTGGACTAGGTAGAAGACTATTCTTTGCATATTTAAATTACACTATTTTCACGTAGTCACCAGGGATGCCTGACAACACGGGCTAATATAGTAACAGCCTCGTTTGTAGCGCAGATAGGAGGCAGAATCTCACAGCCAGAAATTGCCACAAGTTGGGACCATGACAGGCCTGAAAAACCGGCACAAACCACATCAACTTCTCTCTCCCCAACCTCATTCCCTTTCTTAAGATGGCCACTCAGGTTGATCTCGATGGATCTCAGGTTGATCTCAGCTGGATCTCATTACATTCTGTCAAATGCTCTGCTGACTTTCAAATCCATATGTAAGCACCACAGTGACTGTTCCATACTGCCTTTGTAATATTGCCTCACTTTGCTTTTACTTGATCCATTTCTGTCTTCAATCCGCATTTTAATTACCTACAGTCACAAACCTCTCCATCTCCCCCATAATATATTCCAATTTACTTAATTATTCTCCTCATTCTTATTTAAAAATGTTGCATGATGTTTTGATATGATTTATTATAGTCATATGTATTGGGATACAATGGAAAGTATTGTTTCTTGGGCGCCATACAGACAAAACATACTATTCATAGAGTACATAGAAGACCAAGAAAGGAGAGTGTCCAGAATGTCATATTACAGTCATAACTCAGGTGCAGAAAAAAATCGACTTAATATGTAGCAAATCCATTCAAAAGTCTGATGACAGCAAGAAAAAGGTGTTCTTGAGTTGGGTTGCTACATGAATGCAAATTTTTGTATCTTTTTCCCAGTGGAAGAAGGTGGAATAGAGTGTGCCCGGCGTGCATCTTTGATTATACTGGCTGCTTTACCAAGACAGAGGGAAGCGTAAATGGAGTTAATAAATAGGTGGTTGGTTTGCGTGACAACCCTTTGTAGTTTCCTACAGTCTCAGTCACAGCAGGAGCCATACCAAACTGTGATACACCCATCATTGTATGTGTAAAATCTCCATTCCCCTTTCACACTTTGCACTCTCTGGCCTTCTAGAGAGAAAGAACGAACTTGCACCATTCATGATGTGGCAGCGATGCAAAACAATTTACATTGAAGTACATTTGCGAAGTAATTACTGTTGCAATATAGTAAAATTGGCAGCTGGTTTGCTCACAATAGTGTCCCAAAAACAGTCATGTGACCAGGTTATTGCTTTTAATTAGATTGGTTAAGGGGAAATATTGGTCAGGACACTGAAGAGCATTCCCTTGCTCTTCTTCAAAATAGGGAATCTTTCTGTTCATTTTAGAGGACTCAGTATAATGGCTCATCCACAAGACATCACATCCTACGCACAGCAGTCTCTCTATACTGAAGTTTTTGTTGTGATTCTGTTTTTGGAGTAAATCTTCAGGCTCAGAGATGAGAATGTGCTCATGTTTGAGAATTCTTACCAAACTGATCTGAAGCTGGCTTTTGGAATCTTTCCTTTTCACAGAATCCCTACAGTGAAGAAGGAGACCATTTGGCCAATTGAGCTTGCATCAATAACAATCCCACCCAAATCTGACCCCCATAATCCCACATATTTACCCTGCTGATCTCCCTGACACTAAGGGACAATTTAGCATGGCCAATCAACCTAACCCACACATCTTTGGAGTGTGGGAGCAAGTCGGAGCACCTGGAGGAAACTCACGCAGACGCAGGGAAAATGTGCAAACTTCGCAGAGACAGTGACCCAAGGCCAGAATTGAGCACGGGTCCCTGGCGCTGTGAGGCAACAGTGCTAACCACTGTGTCACCATGCTGCCACTTCTCTGCTGCAGCATAGAAGGACGAGGTTTTCACTCTTGTCTTGAGTCCCTGGGCTTCTTGTTGAGAAATCAAGGTGAATACGTCAGCCCACAGTGCACCAGTGTTGCAAATGAGCAACAGCTAAAGACAGATTTACTGATGCTAAGTTCGACCAGTGGATGGTACGAGAAAGGGAAGTCAAAGGAAGCTAAATGTTTTAGTGCTATGGCCTGAAAAGCCTATGTGCAGAATTTTCCACCCTCCACACCCCTATAGCCCCACCCCCCATCTTCCCCTGACATGTGTTGTGGCAGCGGTGCAGCCTGCCATTGGCTGGAAGTGGGATATTCCACTCCCACCGCTGTCAATGGGATTTCCCATTGTTCACACCCTCCGCTGCTAGGGGACCATAGTAAGGGGTCAGCATCAACAGGACTGGAAGATCCCAACAGCAGGCCTGACTGGAAAATCCTGCCCTTCATTCTGATAAATGGAATGTAAATAAAAGATGAGTGCAAGGGGAACCAGATAATTTTGCCAAGATTTAGCACCACATTGACATTTTTTCTTCATGCTGTGGAAGAGGTTAAAAGCTTGTTTCACACTTACCCTAATTTCATACAATTATTAAAGAACTGACTGGCATTTGCGCTGTGTTTGATATCCATTAAAAGGCAAGGCTTTCAGTTAAAAAAAAACTATGTTGCAGATTGCGTTGAATTTTCTGTTGAATTGGCAGCATTTTCTAAACGAAATAGTAAAAGGCAGTTGTTCAAATCAACTCCATTCCCAATTTTTGGAAGGCACATGTTGATCAGCATTCTGCAAATCAGGGAGTCTATCTGAAGCTTATACATCAAGACAGTCATGCCAGATAATTTCTCTGGGCAATGACAAAAGCAATTATGTAAGAATGTTTCATAGATCTTATTCTTCAGCACAGATGTTGAGAATGTTATATTGGACAGATTTTTTTGAAAAATAATAGCAGCTAAATGACCCATGGATTATTAATGTGACTATCAACCAACAACTTTTACCAAGGAAGTGATTGTCTGTGGCTTGTGACTCACTATAAGTTGCTGCCTGATTTGTACCACTCACACTTAACCTCTCAGTTAGTTGCTGCGTTTGCACATTAATTGCCCATTAAACCCGCCACAGAAAATTAAGTCCAGCAGTTAACAGTTTAATTGCCTTTTTAATTGCATGTTAATTGTTAATGATTGACAAGCAATATATCTTGCCCAGAAAGTGAACGGCCGAAATTTCACCGGCCTGCCCACCACGAAAATCGGAACAGGCAAGCGAAAGATGATAGAAAGGTCCTTGAGTCATCGCATCCCAGCGCCTGTTTGGGTGCACTGAAGGAGAATTTAGCATGGCCAATGCATCTCGACTCAGAGAATTATGGAATCTTACAGTGCAAAAGGAGGCCAGTTGGCCCATCAAGTCTGCATCGACCACAATCTCACCCAGGCCCTCGCCCCGTGACTCCATGTATTTACTCTAGCTACTCCTCTTGACACTAAAGGGCAATTTACTATACCAATCCACCTAACTTGCACATCTTTGGGCTGCGGGAGAAAACCAGAGCACCCAGAGGAAAGTCACTGAGAGAAGATGCAATTTCCACACGGACATTGACCCAAGCCAGGAATTGAAACTGGTCCCTAGTGCTGTGAGGCAGTAGTGCAAACCACTATGCCACCATGCTGCAGTTAACTTGCATATATTTTGGATTGTGGGAGGGATCCAAAGAACTCAGTGGAAATTCACACAGACGTGGAGAAAACTTGCAGCCTCTGCACAAAGAGTGACCCAAGCCGGGAATCGAAACCAGGTCCCTGGCACTGTGAGGTAGCAGTGCTAACCACTGTACCATCATGCCGCCCTAGGGATGAGGGGTGAGCGAGGCCATAATTCCACCCAAGTCCAACTGCAGAACATGTTCTCTGAAATTGTAAATTGTTGTTAGAGATTTTTAAAAGATCATTCATTTAATTATAATTTCTTTTTAACTTTTCTTGTTTGTATTTCTCTTCTCTCTCTTTAAAATCTAAATGCATGCAAGCAAGTCTGACTGATAATGTAAAATCCCCTGCAAGATTGGAAAAAACAAATCAAATCAGACCAAAGTCTATAAATATCAAGATAGCCCATTACTACAAAATATGGGCTAATATTATCACTACGGGAAATGCTAACTAAGGTTAACAATGGTTATATTTTGATGTGTTGCTGCAACTATTTAATTATTTGGCACTCAAAACTTTAATCAAAGTCCTCTTGTCTTCCCAAGCCAAGCAGGAGCATAAGTGATTAAACTAATAGCTGAATTAAATTGGAGAGGTTATTATTTCAATTTCCTTTGCCACTCTATAAACTTACCCACGTACTTGGGATTTTGGAAATTAGCTTCTTCTGCAATAGTCTGTTCCAAGAAAGTCAAAAATATTTAATGGGAAAAATGGGTAAAAGGAACCCAATAGTAAACATTAAATAATCTTACAAGTGGATTCAATCCCATTGTTTCTTGGTTAGCAATCATTTATTACCCATTTCTAATTGCCCAAGGGCAGTTGAAAATCAACCACTTTGCTATGGCTCTGGAGTGACATGTAGGCCAGACGAGATAAGGACAACAGAATTCCTTCCCTGAAGGACATTAGTGAACCAAGAATTGATTCATGGTCATCAGTAGATTCTTAATTCCAGACATTTTCACTAAATTCAAATTCCATCATCTGCCATGGCAGGATATGAACCTGGATCCCCAGAACATTAGCTGAGTTTCTGGATTAATAGTCCAAAAATAATACCACTAAGCCATTATCTCCTCTTCTCCTTCTGTGAAGATGTACTCTCAGAGGCTTCTTTAGTTAAACAAACTTTATTTACAAAGTTGTTTCAGTGGCTGCATGCTTCCAATTAGCCATTTTACACTCTACTATTAGAGGAGTCCCCATGTTGGCATTAAATGGTTAGCACTTCCACGTTGAACATGTTGGCTTGACTGGTTGTGTTGATCATGTGATCTTGACTCTGCTAATATTAAAGTGGCATTTATGACACCTTCTGAGGCAGTTTATCCAGATTGAGGATCATTTCCATTCTTGATGACGGGTTCTGAGATGGCTACTCATAGTCCAATGCATGATCTGCAGACTCTGTCATGTGTAGGGAAGATAGTGGATGGAGGGTCAGGTAGATACATTGGGAGGTCTTTCCAGTCTTTTCCATACATCAACTTTGCTTCTGAGTGCCCCCGACAAAGTCTATCAATGTATTCCATACCATTTCCAAATGAATCATTTATTTTGGTTTCAAGCCAGGGACTTCCATGAGTCAGCAGGGATGTTTGACCACTTCAAAGAACAAAGAATAAAACAGCATGGGAAACAGGCCCTTTGGCCCAACGAGCCCGCGCCGCCACCCTGATGTTCCCATCTCTACCCGCGATCCCTGTCCATGTTTATAGATCTATGAATTAAAAACCAAATTTGAGACAATTTAGGGAGAATTTGTTTTGCCAATTAGCCTAAGAGCACATCTTTGGGATGTGGGAGGAAACTGGAGCTCCCGGAGAAAACCCGCGCAAGCACAGGGAGAATGCGCAAACTCCCACAGTGATGATTTCAGGACATCTCTAAAGTACTTCTGTTGTCCTCAGTGGGAATCTCCTGCCTTAACCAAGTTCCAAGTAGAACAGTCACTTCAGGAATCTGGCGCCAGGTATATGAATTGCAAAGTGTTCAATTCCCTCCCACCTTACAGTGATTCTTAGAACCCAGAAAGAAAGACATGTCACAACAGATTTTGGTTCAACCTTAAGCTTATTAGTTTATTAAACCAATAAAACTGCTGGTACAAACCCCATTATAATCACCCATATCTGTAGTCTGGGCTCTTGTAGGTCTGGATCTGGAGACGACTAGTCCCCAGCCTTCTTCCCCTGACTGCAGCAGCCAAATTCAATATTGTCCTTTGTCTTCAGTGTCCCAGTCAAACCATCGTATTCCTCAGCCTCACGCTTAGACTCAGTTAACAGTCTGGTGGATCATCTGGTCTTCCATCTTCTTCATCTCCTTCCCTGCTTTTCCACAACAGAACATAAGGTGGTGGGCATTTAATTCCTAGTATTGTTCCAATGTGAACACTTAATTCATTGGTGCTAGGGAATGATGGTTAATAATAATTGCAGTTAACTCATGGCACAGTCCAATGATAATGTTCTCCAAACCAATCATGTCAGGGTCTTAGTTAATTCTTCCTGTGTATCAAGGTTAACAGTTTTAAATCCTCCCCAGTTGTGCTGGCATTGAATGGTTAGTACTTCCATGCTGGGCATGTTGGTTTAATTCAGTGATATCAGACAGCATCAACATTATAGTAGGTTTTTTTTGTGCACAACTTCATAATACATCTGGTTTGCTAGTGCTTATCTCTTCATCAACAAGATGATATAAGAATTAAAGTGGAAAATTATATTAATTATAAAATATATGAATATGAAAAAATGAACAGAAAACATATTTTTCTGGGTTGCAGACAATTTCTAGAGATGAAGCCAAATTAGAAAAGATTAAAAACAAAGCCAGTGATCTAATATGCAATCTTTATCACTCTGTTTAAGCTATTATAAATTTGAACTTGATTTTGCTTGACTTCAAATATGGTGGATAAGCACCATGAATCATTCTATAAACTGGTAAGTTTTTCATCCAGTAAACGGATAAATGAATAGGAACAACAGTACCTTTAGATTTATAGAGTGTGGAAACTTAACTTTATTAAACCATACACTGTGTAGAAGCATAATCAATTGACTGTGCAATGCATTCATGGTTTAATGCCTCATGACTGGATTTGGCCTGTCCAACTAGAATCTGGCTTATTGCCCAGACCAGAAATTGCCCATCTTGCACCTCATTCTGTTACTATTGAATCACCAAAGTTTGTTGAGGTTTTCCTACTACAGAGATGTTGGACACATCCACAACTGGATGTGTCGTCCAACAATCAATCAACGGAAAGAATCTAAGTACTATTTGTTTGCCAGCACTGCCCAATTCTTCTCAAGTAAAAGTGATAAACTTGTTTGTCTAACTGCCTCAGTTCCTTATTTCTTATCAGCATAGGAAGATAGGTATCAGAAGTGGGCAAATTCAATCCTTCAGACCTACTCCACCATTGAATCAGATCATGACTGATCTCTCCCTGG
This sequence comes from Sphyrna mokarran, assembly GCA_024679065.1. NCBI lineage: Eukaryota > Metazoa > Chordata > Chondrichthyes > Carcharhiniformes > Carcharhinidae > Sphyrna > Sphyrna mokarran. The sequence continues at coordinate 17,439,280 of JAGIQG010000010.1, read as the reverse complement.
TCTCAAATCCGCCTCCCCATTTATTCCCCACATCGCTATTAGAAATATACCTATCTCCTGCTTGAAACCATTCATTAATTCAGATTCCAACATGCTACGAGGCAGCAAGTTCCACAAACTCAACATCCTCTGTGAGAAGTAGTTCCTCCTCATCTCTGTTTTAAATCTGCTGCTTCTCAACCTATACACTTGACCTCTTGTTCTAGATTGCCCCATAAGGTGAAATATTTGGTCAATATTCACGTTATCAACCCCTTTTAAAATTTTATATGCCTCAATCAAATCTCTCATCCTTCCAAACTCCATCAACTACAAGCCTAAATTTTTTATTCTCTCCCATCTCTGAGTAGAACATTGCAACTGAACTAAAATATCCTGTTATTGGTCAGTTAAATAGCTTTGACGAACCCCAGGATCGGTCAAATTTCTGACAAGGTCTAATTTTCACTAAAGGAGAAAGAACATAAGTTCTATAGCTGTATACCTGGCCTTGGAAAAATGCAGCCAGATGGCTTCAATGAAATTGAATATCCACAGTGTGCAGAGAGTTCCAAAGTTAATAAAAGTTGCTCAATCTGTAGCTTTTAGCTCATCATCACTGATTCCAGGACCCACTAGCCATGTAGTCATTTGGGTTAGTTCCAGTACCATATTTACAAGCATCTCTCAGTGGGGCATTTAACAAGCATTCCAACTGGAAAGTAAATTGGAAAGGCAATAAAGCCACATCCACCTAGTAACACAGGTTTAACTGGCCTTAGATATAAGTGAATCTTCATCTCACCAAAAAATGCTGCAGAAGAGTTGTTGGAATCATAAAATCCAACGGTGGTGAAGAAGGCCATTTGTCCATCGAGTCTGTACCAAATGGAATCCCACCCAGGCCCTATCCCCATAACCCCCAGCGAGTCCACCTCACACTTAGGGACAATTTAGCATGCCCAATTGATGTAACCCATACATCTTTGGACTGGGAGAGGAAACCAGAGCACCTAGAGGAAACCCACACAGACTTGGAGAGAATGTGCAACTCCACATAGAACTGACCCAAGCTAGGAATTGAACACGGGTCTCTGGCCCTGTGAGGCAGTAGTGCTAACTGTGCCATTGTGCCGCCCTAACTAAAATCTCAAAACAGCAAAACAGGTGTGAAATTTCTACGTAACTGACCTCTGATACATTTTTCAAATCTTCTGTGTTAGGTTGAAGGAAAAGGGTGCAATAATCATTCCTCATTGACAGATTTTGGCAACACTGCTCCTTATGTCCTCAGATCATTTGGAATTGCTTTCAAAATTTGATATCTTCATATTAATGGATTTGATTGGTTGTGTTATAGAATAGAGAATAGAACATTACAGCACAGTACAGGCCCTTCGGCCCTCGATGTTGCACCGGCCAGTGGACCCTCTAACCTAAACTATTCCAATATCATCCATATGCCTATCCACCGAACATTTGAATGCCCCAAAGTAGGCGAGTCCACAACTGCTGCAGGCAGGGCATTCCACGCTCTCACCACCCTCTGTGTAAAGAACCTGCCTCTGACATCCGTCCTATAACTACCACTTCTTAATTTAAAGTTATGTCCCCTCGTGTTGGTCATCACCATCCGAGAAAAAAGGCTCTCACTATCCACCCTATCCAATCCCTTGATCATCTTATACGCCTCAATTAGGTCACCGCGTAACCTTCTCCTCTCTAATGAAAATAACCTCAGGTCCCTCAGCCTTTCCTCATAAGGCCTTCCCACCATACCAGGCAACATCCTGGTAAACCTCCTCTGCACCCTTTCCCATGCTTCCACATCTTTCTTATAATGCGGCGACCAGAACTGTATGCAATACTCCAAGTGCGGCCGCACCAGAGTTTTGTACAGTTGTAACATAACCTCACGGCTCCTAAATTCAATCCCTCTACCAATAAAAGCTAACACACTGTACCCTTCTTAACAACTTTATCAACCTGGGTGCCAACTTTCAAAGAACTATGTACTTGTACCCCAAGATCCCTCTGCTCGACAACACTATTAAGGGTCCTTCCATTAGCCCTATATTTCATATGCCTGTTATTCCTACCAAAGTGAATCACCTCACACTTATCCGTATTGAATTCCATTTGCCACCTCACGGCCCAGCTCTGCCACCTATCTATGTCCCTCTGCAAACTGTAACATCCATCCTCGCTGTCTACAACTCCCCCACTTTGGTATCGTCAGCAAATTTACTAATCCAACCCTCTACACCCTCATCTAGGTCATTTATAAAAATGACAAACAGCAGTGGCCCTAAAACAGATCCTTGAGGTACACCACTTGTAACTGCACTCCAGGTTGAATATTTCCCATCAACACCACCCTCTGTCTTCTATCAGCTAGCCAATTCCTAATCCAAACTGCTAAATCACCTTCAATCCCATGCATCTGCACTTTCTGCAGTAGCCTACCATGGGGAACCTTATCAAACGCTTTGCTAAAATCCATATACACTACATCAACTGCCTTACCCTTATCTACCTCTTTGGTCACCTCCTCAAAAACTCAATAAGGTTTGTGAGGCACGACCTACCCTTCACAAAACCGTGCTGACTATCCCTAATCAATTTATTTCTCTCTAGATGCTTATAAATCCTATGCCTTATAATTCTTTCCAAGACTTTGCCCACAACAGAAGTCAGGCTCACCGGTCTATAATTTCCAGGATGGTCCCTACTCCCCTTTTTGAACAAAGGGACAACATTTGCCATCCTCCAGTCATCCGGCACTATACCTGTAGCCAACAACGACATGAAGATCAAAGCCAAAGGCTCTGCAATCTCCCCTCTAGCCTCCCAGAGAATCCTAGGGTAAATCCCATCTGGCCCAGAGGACTTATCAATTTTCATACCCTCAAGATTCGCTAACACCTCCTCCTTATGAACCTCAATCCTGCCCAGTCTACAACCTGGTATCGCAGTATTCTCCCCGACAACATTGTCTTTCTCTTGCATGAATACTGACGAAAAATACTCATTCAGTGTCTCTCCTATCTCCTCAGGCTCCACGCACAACTTCCCACTTCTATCCCTGACTGGCCCTAATCTTGCCCTAACCAATCTTTTATTATTTATATACCTGTAAAAAGCTTTAGGATTCTCCTTAATCCTATCCGCCAAAGTCTTCTCGTGTCCTCTTCTAGCTCTTCTCAACTCCCTCTTTAGCTCCTTCCTGGCTAATTTATAGCTCTCCAGTGCCCTAACTGAGCCTTCACGTCTCATCATTATATAAGCCTCCTTCTTCCTTTTCACCAGAGATTCAACTTCCCTAGTACACCATGGTTCCCTCACTCGACCACTTCCTCCCTGCCTGGCAGGTACATATTTATTACGGACGTGCAGAAGCTGTTCTTTAAAAATGCTCCACATTTCAGATGTCCCCAGCCCCTGCAATATCCTGCTCCACCCTATGCATCCTAAATCTCTCCTAATAGCCTCATAATTACCTTTCCCCCAGCTATAACTACTGTTATTCGGTAAGTGCCCATCCCTTTCCATCACTAAGGTAAACGTAAACGAATTGTGGTCACTATTACCAAAGTGCTCACCCACCTCCAAGTCTAACACCTGGTCTTGTTCATTACCCAGTACCAAATCCAATATAGCGTCTCCTCTTGTTGGCCTATCTACATACTGAGTCATGAAACCTTCCTGCACACATTGAACAAAAACTGACCCCTCTAACGTACTTGAACTATAGCTTTTCCAATCGATATTAGAAAAGTTAAAGTCCCCCATTACAACTACCCTGTTACTTTCACACCTATCCAGGATCAACTTTGCAATCCCTTCCTCTACTTCTCTGGAACTTTTTGGAGGCCTATAAAAAACTCCCAACAGTGTGACCTTTCCTTTCTTGTTTCTAATCTCAGCCCACACTACCTCAGCAGACAAGTCCACATCAAACATCTTTTCTGCCACCGTAATGCTGTCCTTAACTAACAATGCCACTCCCCCCCTCTTCTACCACCATCTCTGCTCTGACTGAAACATCTGAACCCCGGAACCTGCAACAACCATTCGTGCCCCTGCTCTATCCATGTCTCTGAAATGGCCACAACATCGAAGTCCCAATCCAGGCTGTAAGTTCATCCGCCTTATTGCTTATGCTCCTCGCATTAAAGTATACACACTTCAAACCACCCTCCTGTTTGCCACTATACTGCTGCGACCTAGAAACCTTATCCGTGCCCTCCCTATTCACATCCTCCTGTATACTGGCACAACAATTCAGGTTCCCATCCCCCCCCGAATCAGTTTAAACCCCCCCGAATAGCACTGGCAAATTTACCCCCCAGGATATTGGTACCTCTCCGGTTCAGGTGCAGTTCTCCATGCCGGGGCAACATTTTACAAATATTCTTACTTGTCAACCTGTGCCAACAGTCACAGCCAGGGGACATCGCCAGTTCACTGCCTAGACATATCCCTCTCTCCTGGAGGCTATATGTACCTTCATGCCCCCAGATGCATGTTTGGGTGAACTTATAAACTTTGCCAACTCAACGCAGTGTCAAACTGGTGTGACTATACAGCAGGGTGAGGCAACTTTTCTGTAAGGGGATGTGTTGGTGACTTGCACCAACTTTTACAGATGCACCATAGAAAGTATTCTTTCTGGTTGGATCACAGCTTGGTATGGCTCCTGCTCTGCCCAAGACTGCAAGAAACTGCAAAAGTTCGTGAATGTAGCCCACTCTATCACGTAAACCATCTTCTCATCCATTGACTCTGTCTACGGTTCCCACCGCCTCGGAAAAGCAGCCAGCATCATTAAAGACTCCATGCACTCTGAACATACCCTTTTTCATCATCTTCGGGAAAAAGGATACAAAAGTCTAAAGTCAGACTTCTTCCCTGCTGCTGTCAGACTGTTGAATGGACCTAACGCACATTAGGTTGATCTTTCTCTGCACCCTAACTACGATCTGACGCTACATTCTGCCTCTCTCATTTCCTTCTCTATGGATGGTATGCTTTGTCTTTATGGTGGGCAAGAAACAACACTTTTCACTGTGTGCTAATACACGTGACAATAATAAATCAAATCAAATCAAATAATACTAAACTATTTTGAAATGCATTTTATATGTGAACCTGATCACATTGCTGGAAATGGGTGGCGAAAATCGGAAGTCGTGATCTTGCTGGCGAGATTCCTTCTGTAGAATGTGTATTTGTTTAGGTATTGTCAGGTCAGCTGTGCACATATGTTTGGGGAGGCCTCTGGAAGTTACTTTGGCATGGATACAAAGGTAGCACATCAGAGCAATTGAGGACCTCTGTAATAAACTGTTGAAGCTATCAGCAGGGGTGACACAATGGTTGGTTAGCCTTAAAATGCCAGGGACCCGAATTCGATTCCTGGCTTGTGTCACTGTCTATGTGGTTTCTGCACCTTCTCCTCTGTTTGCATGTGTTTCCTCCACGTGCTTTGTTTTCCTCCCACAGTCCGAAAGACCTGCTGGTTAGGTGCATTGGCCACGCTAAATTCCCCCTCAGTACCCCAACAGTGTGCCTCCGGCAATGTGGCTTCTCGGGATTTTTACAGTAACTTCATTGCAGTGTCAATGTAAGCCGACTTGGAATACTAACAAATAAACTTTAAACTTTCTCATTTCCACACAGCCATTTAACTTTACATGTTGTCAGGAGCTGGCTAAAATGGCACAAAGATTCCAGTACATCAACACGCTTACTATATTTGATGAGAACATCACTGACAATTGGAAAATATATCAGAAGGAATGGCGGCTATGCCAGTTTGTCCAGCAAGTCGAAGGAAATCCAAGCCTATAAGTTACTGGCATGCCTAGATTCTGTGATGAATTTGGAATCCTTCGTATTCCAATCTAACTAATCGAAAACAGAGGGTGTGATTTTATGGCCTCACTAGTGCCAAGACCATAAAATCCCGCTCAAAGTCAACAGACGTCACCACTACCCTCTCTGATTTCCTTGGTAGGGTAGTAAAATTTTGGCTAGAGGGTTGGGGTAAGAGGGACATTTTCAGGATGGCAACTTGGAACGAGATATTTGACAACCTGCAGTGCCAACCTGGCAATGCCAGCCTGTACCAGGTGGCAGTGCTGGGCGCAGATCCAAAGTGGCAGTCTCATGAGGAGGGGTGGATTCACCTGAGTGCAATGTCCGTGGGATTGAAAGTCGCAGCTTTCAACAATAGGTCTTTGGAAGAGGGGGTGGCAGTGAAATGCCACCTGTGACTGCGTGTGTGGATGTCGGGGTGGGGAGGGGCCCAGTGTTCTGTGAGGTGAGGGAATAGAAGTGCTGACTTTGATCAGTGTAAGGAGATATGGGATTCATTTTCGGAAGTCAGATCAAAAACTGATGAGACACAGGTTTCTCTGCAAACCTTCTTTATTGCATCGGAGGAGAGATTGCTAGACTTTGTGCATTGAGCATGGGTTTGTGAGAGTCTGTCTGGCTTACAAAACAGTTTCAGTTATATATGATGGAGATGCATCCACATACTTCTGTTAGCCAATAAGAGCATAGCTGTATTGTTATATTTTGATTAGATTACTTTGAAGAACAAAAGGCGATAGCCACATAAGGACATGGCTATTAAAGTTTCTGATTAGATTACTTTCAAGAACAAAAGGCCAATCAATAAAGCCCTGTCCTCAGAAGCCAGAACCACAATTCCCTATTAGCAGTTTCTTTAATGTGATCATTAGTTTCGGTGAGCTTTGTCACCCTCGCCTCGACCCTTTCCATAACCAGTTTATCCCTCAACTGATTTCTAGTTACGCATCCCAACTTTAACCCTTTCATCTTCTCAGTCTACCTTATATACATTCTCAGGGTCGACCCTGAGAACTCCCTGATAGACTGATGGAGCAAATCATTTATGTTCTAAATGAGGCATCCCTTAAAAATGATACCCTGATCTCTTTGCCAATGTCCCTACATGATGATGTGAAACATGCCCAGTTGATTTTTTTTTTGCCAGAGTGTAGTAAGAACTGGAGAAAAAGCTGACCTGTTCTATTTTTCATTGCAACTAATATTCTGCCAAATTCTGGTCAGATCACCACCCGCCCCTCAAAAGAGAATCTATAGAGGGCTTTAGATAGATTAAGCGAGAGGGCAAAAACTTAGCAGATGCAATGTAACATAGGAAAATGTGAAATTATGCACTTAGGTAGGAAGAATAAAAGAGATGGATAGTATTTAATTGTGAGGGAGGAGGGAGGGGGTGGTGGGTGGTGTGGCAGATTGGTAATGTCATCTGACTTGTAAGCAAGAGGCCCAAGCTAATGCTCTGAACAAAGAACAATACAGTACAGGAAACAGGCCCTTCGGCCCTACAAGCCCGCATTGCCCATTTTAACATTCAGTGAGTGGCTCATTCCAATCCTTCTTCTACCTATGGCTTTTCTCTACATCTTGTGACTTCCCAATAAAGGGGTGCAAATTTAGAGAATTATATGTGTGCCATATATATAATTCTCTATATATTATATATAGAGAATATAATATAATATTCTCTATATTATATAGATTAAGGGAGATCCAATTTAGGGACAATTTATTAACATCAATCAGCCTAAAAGCACGTTTTTGGGGTGTGGGAGGGAACTGGAACACCCGAAGAAAACCCACGCAGCCACAGGGAGAATGTGCAAACACAGACACTGACCCAAGCCAGAGTTCCTCTGGAGACTAGGGTTCAAATCCTATCACAACAGCTGTTGGAATTTAAATTCAATTATAATAAATCTGGAATGTAAAGCTAAATTCAGTGATGGGAGACAAGAAACCATCATTGATTGTTGTTAAAAACCTATCTGGTTCACTAATGTTCTTTCAGGAAGGAAATTTTCTGTCCTTACATGATCTGGGCTACATGTGACTCCAAACCTACAGCAATCTTAACTACCCACTGAAATGGCCTAGCAAACTACCCAGTTCAAAGTGCAATTCAAGATGGACACCAAATGTTGGTGTTACTAGTAGTGCCCACATTCTAAGGAAGAATAAAGAAAAAAATGGAAAAAGGCTGTAGAAAGCTGCAGTACAAAGAATCCTTGTGGATAACACACAAAAAGTTAGCATGCAATGAAATGGGGTAGGAAAATGGAATTTTGGTCTTTATTTCAGAGGGAATGGAGTATAAAAATAGGGAAGTTTTGTGAAAACTATGCAAGAAACTAGTGAGACCGCTGCTGGAATTCTATAACAGTTTTGACCCCCTCGTGTTTGAAAATATACAATGGAGGCAATCCAGAGAATGTTCACTAGGTTGTTCCAAGGCATGGAGAAATTTTCTTTTGAGTGGATGTTGAGAAAGTTGATTCTGTACTCTTTGGAAGAACCTGATTTGAGAATTTGAGTATCCAAAGAGCTTCTACAATTACCTAAAGGGTAAAAGAGTAATTAAGGAAAGAATGGGGCCTCTCAACGATCAATAAGGTCAGCTATATGCAGATCCACAGAGATAGGTGAGATCCCAAATGAATATTTCTCTTCAATATTTATTGAGAATGACGTGAATTTTAGGACATTTGGGGAAATAAATGGTAATATTTTGAGGAATTAAGTATTACAGAGAAGGAAGTGTGGAAGTCTTAAAGCACATCAAGGTAAATGAGTCCCTGGGACTGATGAAATGTATCCCAGGACACTGTGGGAGGCTAGAGTCGAAATTGTGGGTCCCCTAGCAGAGATATTTGAATCAACAACAGCAACGTGTGAAGTGTCTGAAGATTGGAAGATGGCAAATGGGCCAATGAACCTAATGTCTGTAGTGGGTAAAGTCGTTTAAAGATATTCTGAGCTGCAGGATCTACAGAGATTTAGAGAAACAGGGACTGATTAGTCAACATGGCTTTGTAATTGAGTTTTTGAATGGGGTAATTAGGAAGGAAGAAGAGGGTAATGCAGTCAACGTTGTCCACATGGACTTCAGCAAGGTTTTTGACAAGATACTGCATGGTAGGTTGTTATATAACGTTAAATCTCATGGGATCCAAGATGACATAACCAATTGGATACAAAATTGGCTTCTTGACAAAAGACGGAGTGTGGTTGTAGAGGGTTGTTTTTCAAACTGGAGGCTATGACCAGTGGTGTGCCTCAGAGATCGGTGCTAGGTCCACTGTTATTTAAGAATTTAGGAATAATGATGAATAAGTTTGAAGGTGAAACCAAGATTGGTGGCATAGTGGATAGTGAAGAATATCTAGAATTTCAACAGGATCTTGATTAATTGGGCCATTGTGCTAATGAATGGCAGATGGAATTTAATTTAGATAAACGTGAGGTGATGCATTTTGGTCAGTCAAACCAGGGCAGGACTTATTCAGTTAATAGTAGGGTATTGAGGAGAATTATAGACCAAAGAGGTCTAGGGATATAGGTTCATAGCTCCTTGAAAGTAGAGCCATAGGTAGACAGAGTGGAGAAGAAGGCATTGACATGCTTGGTTTCATCAGTCAGAATATTGAACGCAGAGTTTGGCACAGTTTGTTGAAGTTGTACAAGACATTGGTAAGGTCAATATGGAATACTGTGTACAGTTCTGGTCACCCTATTATATAAAGGATAGTACAAAACTAAAAAAAGTGCAGAAAAGATTTAGTAGGATGCTACTGAAACATGATGGTTCAATTTGTAATGAGAAGCTGGGAAGACTGGAACCTTTTCCCCTGGAGTGTAGGAGGCTTAGGGATGATCTTATAGAGGTCAATTAAAAAATGAGGGACATGGATAAGGATAAGCCAACAACTTTTCCCAACGGTAGGGGAAACTAAAACTAGATGGCACAGATTTAAGTTGACAAAGGGAGGTACAAAAGGGACTCTTTTTTTCACACAGAGGGTGGTGAGTGTCTGGAGCAAGTTGCCAGAGGTAGTAGTAGAGGCAGGTACAAATTTATTTTTTTAAAAAGCATTAACACAGTTACATGGGTAGGATTGATATTGAGGGATATGGACCAAAAGTCAGTTATTGGGACTAACTTAATAGTAAAAACTGGGCAGCATGAAAAAGTAGGGCCAAAGGCTCTACGCCTGTGCTGTAAACCTCTATGATGTTATGACTGTATGAGAGGCAATCTTACCAAGATATATAGCATCCTCAGGGAGCTTTGACAGGGTTGATTCTGAAGGTTTGTTTCCCCTAATGAGAGAGACTCGGACCAGAGGGTGTAATCTCATAATAAGGGTTTGCTCATTTAAGACAGAATTGAGGAGCAATTTATTCTCTCAAAGGGTAGCGAATCTATAGAATTCTTTACCACAGAAGACTATAGAGATTATGTTGTTGAATATGATCAAGGTTGAGATAGACAAATTTTTAATCACTAAGAGAATCAAGGGGTTCTGGGGTTCAGGATTGTCATTTCAGATCATATCGTGCTCTCATTGAATGGCAAACTCAATGGGCCGATTGGCCTACTTCAGCTCCTATGCCTTAGAGAAAGATAAAAATGACCCTGAGGTACTATTGAAGGAAGTTTTAACAATCTGAATGCCTGTCAAAAGTATAATCAAGAATAGAAATGTTCTTTAAATTTTATTCGTATATTAGTGTCACAAGTTGTCTTATATTAACACTGCAATGAAGTTACTGTGAAAATGCCCTAGTCAGCACACACCGGTGCCAGTCTGGGTACAAAGAGGGACAATTTAGCATGGCCAATGTATCTAATCAACATATCTTTACGACTGTGGAATGAAATCGGAGCATCTGGAGGAATAGCATGCAAACTTGGGGAGAAAGTTAGACTTTGCACAGTGACCCAAGCCAAGAATTGAGCCTGGGTCCCTGATGCTGTGAGGTAGCAGAACTAATCACTATGCCACCATACTGTCTCTAACAACATCACTAATCAGAAACCTGATAAGTCAATACTGATAATTCTAGCACAAAAGTGCAAATTTGGTGTACTCACTAATGAACTTGTAAGATACCATGTAGCATGTGGAATACAGAGAAATAGTGTGCATAGGCAGTTATCTTGCAAAAAGAAATTTAACATTGGAATCTGTGATTAATATGTGCATGTTGAATGAACAGCCTGGGAGGAGCACTAAAGAATTAAGAGAAGACAAAATCTCTTCAGTACAAAACACGCCCTGCTTAAATTGCAATGACCAACACCCATCAAAAAGAATCACAAGTTATGCATTTAACAAGCGCTATAATAATTGTGGTAAATTGAATCACTTTGCTAAGTTTTACAGATCGAAGCCATGTTAACCAGCTCTGACCACAAGACATGCCACAACCAGCTACCTTGCCACAGCTCAGCATGTAAACAAAAGTGAATGAACTGGAGATAAATCAAAATCTTGAGTCCCTGGAAGCATTTTACTGTGAAAGTGTTGACCTCATCACTGCAAAGGGTGAAATATTCACAACGTTCAACATTGCTCACAACAATGCCAAACTGAAAATCAAAATTGATACTGGGCCAAAACGCAGTGCGTAGCTGAAGGCGCTATTGAAGAAAATCCACCTCTATGTTGCAGTCAATTCTGTCAACAGAGTAAACCTTTTGTGAATATGGGGGACAGATCATATGCACAGAAAGCACAGTCACTTTGAACTGCATGCAGGGCAAGTTTCAATTCTGTTTCATCATCCAGGATGTTAAACCACTGCTGGCCCTCCCTGACAGTATTGCGTCAGGAATAATCCACCTTGGGCTGAATGTGCACACCTCACAGCAAAAAGCACCAGGAATACTGAGACCTGTTTGAACAAGAACAATGCAGCATGAATAACAGTATGGTACAGCAACCCTGCATCGATACATTGTTCTATCCAACCAATTGCCTGTATTCCTTTATAATGCGCCTGTTCATGTGTATACAGATAAGCCTTAGATGTGGCTAATGTGTCTGCCCCAACCACCTCATTTGGCAGTGCATTCCAGGATACCACCACCCTCTGTGTAAAAAGCTTCCCCCACACATTTGTACAGAACTTCCCCCTCCACCCCACCCCCCCGAACTTGTGCTCCCTTGTAATTTCTGCCCTGGGAAAAAGCTTCCAACTGTTTTCCTTATTTATGCCTCTCATAACTTCATAAACTTGTATCAGGTTTCTCTCAGCCTCTTTCTTTCCAGGGAGAGCAATCCCAATTCATTCAAACTCTGTTCACAGCTAATACCCTCCATACCAGGCAACATCCTGGTAAACATTTTCAATGCTCCCTCCAAAATGTCCATGTCCTTCTCGGGGTGTGGTAGCCAGAATTGACACAGTATTCCAAACGCTGTTTCATTGTGATGTTGTTGGAAAGTTGCTTATTTTATATGAGGATCAATGATTTAGCATCACCTACTATCTGTGTTCCAAAAGAGTATACCCCTTACCACGGAGCCAAAGATGAACTAGACAGAATGATAAGACTAGGTATGAAAACCCTAAGTGTAATCCATGGAATGAGGTCTCTGCGATGTATTTTCAGCAAAGAAAGAAAGCATAGTCATAGTTTGTACCATCCAGTTGAATTGATTTGATTTATTATTGTCACATGTATTTGGATACAGTGAAAAGTATTGTTTCTTGTGTGCTACAGAGATAAAACGTACTGTTTATAGAGTATGTGGGGAGAAGGAAAGATAAGGATACAGAATATAGTGTTGCCATTTTTGATGGGGGAAGAGATAGATCAGTTTATTATGTGATAGGACCATTCAGAAGTCTGATGGCAGCAGCAAAGAAGCTGTTCTTGTTCCCAGGCTTTTGTTTCTTTTTCTGAATGGAAGAAGATGGAAGAGAATATGTCATGGGTGAGTGGGGGCCTTGATTATGCTTTTCTGAGGCAGTGGGAAGTGTAGATGGAGTCAATAGATGGGAGGTTGATTTGTGTGATGGACTGGGGCTATGTTCACAACCCTTACTATTTTGTTGCAGTCTTGGTCAGAGCTGGAGCTATGTCAAGCTTTGTTATACTCAGTAAGAGTTCTGACAATACCAATTTTAAATCCAACCGATTTATTTGATAGTAAACTTGCTAGCTTTCGGCCTTTGTGCCTTCGTCAGGCGAATGAGATGTTCTGGTCTGCAATAGCACACATATCAGCATAGACAGTTTACAGATTGCTGATTAGAATGCGAATCCTTACACCTAACCTGCTATTCAAGTCTTAAAGTGGCTAACATTTTGGCATATCCCATTTGGTGAAGAATCCTCGAAGTTCATTACATTCATGTCTCTGATAGCCGGATGCACATGCACATGCTCAATGCATCTTCACTGGCAGTGAAGTCCTCCAAAGGTCTATGGAATAACTTTCTGCAGCTCTCGTGCAGGACAACCTTGTAAAATCATCGTTGATGACATCCTCGTTTGTGGATGTACAGTGGGAGAGCACGATGAATGTCTGCATTTGGTCCCCACTGAATCAGAACCATACAGTTAGAGCTCAAACTTGCCAAATGTAAACTCAAACTCAGTGAGATTCCCTACATGGTCCATCTGCTGGTGGCATGAAGGAAGCTCTTATGAAATAATAACAAAGTGGGAAATGCTGCTGTGATCATAATGTCTGCAAGCCATGGATCCTGCAGCAAGGCCAGACAGCAGAATGCAAACTACATGAGGTTGTGATAAACTGGCTGTTGTACATTGCCATATTCCCCAACCCAACAGTTATATGGTCACCTCAGGTGGTGCCATGTAGGTCAGGAAACATCATCAGCTTCAGGTAGCTGTACCAGCCCTGCTATGTGCCACAGAGGCTGGACACATTGGTCGGGATTTTCCAGCCATGCCCAACCAAAATTGAAAACGCCTGCCCGAGGTTAATGGACCTTTGCATGATCAGCCATTGGCGGGCAGGACGGGAAAAATCAATGCCCCCCCCACCCCCCGGGTCTGCAGTCTCTACCACCCACACCAGCTTAGACGGAGGACCTTTCTGCTCTCCATGTAACAAGCCCTTAAGTCACCATACTCACCCCAGACCTAGTGTGGTTCACCATGTGGACAATAATCCAACGGCCTCTAAGGGACAGTCAACTTGTGTGACTACATACTCAGATGGCTAAGCAGAACAAACTCCAAGTTTAAGGCTGATGTACCAACCTAAATATATAGATAATCACGTGTGTGTGTGTGTGTGTGTGTGTGTGTGTGTGTGTGTGTGTGTGTGTTGTGTGTGTGTGTGTGTGTGCTTGTGGTGTATGAGTGAATGAGTATTTGTGTACATGTGTGTGTGTGTGCGTGTGTACGTGCGTGTGTGTGTGTGGCAGGGTGGGGATACAGTTGGACTTTGTGCCAGTTCTAACTCAAGTGCATGCTCTGTATATTTAATTTCTCTATGGTGTATTTTACTGCCATTTTTGGTGCTATTCTTTTGCATGTAGTTACAGTTTGTTCCAACTAAAATGGGGAAGATGTATTCATTTACATATTGATAAGTGATCTATGCACCAGTAGTGATATGAGACGTAGGGAGAGTTCATTCTGCATGGCAACAGTCACACCATTTTAAAGCACTCAAGTACTTCTGTAATAATGATACCACAAATAAAGATATAACTATCACTCTCCTTTGCATCCAGTCAATAAAATGTATGCACTTTCCAATAGATGATGGGAATGTTTCTTAATGACACCTTTTTCTTCTACTTATTGTAGTTCAATCATTTAGAATTCTTTACAAGGCCACCAGTGCCGTCTCCTTCTTAGTAACTTGGCAAATGCTAGCTGTGGATTAGTATTAACACTCTTGCCTCTAAAGTGATGGGATCAACTTCAATTTTTGGGATTTGAACATAAAACCCAAACTGAGAATCCAGCACAGTATCCTGCATTGTCAGGTGTTCTCTGTGAGATTCTCTGGCCACCCCTCAGCAGCAGGATCCAGCGTTGGTAAGATCCTCTAATCCTGCTGCTGTCAATAGGAATTCCCATTGAAGCCACCCCCCTCGGACAGGAAACCCACGGCAAAGGGTATGTCACTAGAGGGAGCAGAGAATCCTGCTGGCGTGATGGCACGATGACACAGTGGTTAACATTGCTGTCTCACAGCACCAGGGACCCTGGTTCAACTCTGATCTTGGGTGACTGTCTATGTGGAGTTTGAAAGTTCTCCGCATGCCCATGGAACTTCCCCTGGGTGTTCTAGTTTCCTCCCACAATCCACAGTCCCAACATGTGTGGATTTCATGTTGATTGGTCATGCTAAATTCTCTCTTTGTGTTCCAAGATGTGTAGGTTAGGAGGATTAGTGGGGTCAATATGTGTGGTTACAGGGATAGGCCTGGGTGGGATGCTCCAATGGAGAGTCAGTGTATGTTTGATGGGTCGAATAGCCTCTTTCTGCACTGTAGGGATTCTATTATTTCTATGATTCAGATAGCTGGAGAATTCAGATAATATGTTGAACTGATCTGTTCTTTTCAGGTTGACACAAGTGATCATATTAAATACTTCAAAGAAGACCAGATATCTGTGGCAAATATTTATTCTTTAACCAACAGAGAGAGAAAAAACAATTTGGAAACACATTGCAGAGTTATATTGGGCCTGTCTTCTTTTTCTCCAATCTAGTGTTTGAATATAACTAAATATGTTCCAAATGTATTCCCCACGCACAAATCTGCAGCATTCCTGCTGTTCTTCATATTATGTCTTTGAACTCTCATAAGCCTTTATTGTCTGGCTGTGTTCATGTTCCTTTTCCCTTTGCAGTCAAAGAGGTTAATTCCAACTCTTTAAGTCTTTTTGAATCTGCGTCGATATTCTTAACTCCTGCTGTTTGTTACTGTTGGACATTTCAAAAATTAGTAAAAGAAAATGTGTCATTGTATTTTATCCCATTCTATTCTGCTGCCACTGTAGAGAGAATAGAGCCAACATTTCAAGTTTGGATGATCCTTTGTCAAAGCTAAAGACAAGGAAATTTGGACAGGATTTATACTGTGAGGGTGGCGGGTGGTTTGGACAAAAGGAATATGAATGGTGATGATAAAACTGAGAAAGACGTTTAAGAATGTCCAGTAACTGTTTGGAATATGTGAATGTAGAATTACACCCCCCTCTCCCCCACAAATCCTTCCCCCACCCCCATACTATAAATCTTGCCTTCGCACCAGATATTTTTCTCGGGTTCAGTGGAGCTGTTGTTTTACCATTCAAAGGTTCAGGAGACAGCAGCGGATAGGCAACCCGTTACACGTGCTGATAAAGGGGAAATTCTGCTGACGCTGGAATCTGAAACAAAAACAGAAAATGCTGGAAAAACTCAGCAGGTCTGATGGTATCTGTGAAGAGAGAATAGAAGCAGTGTTTCGAGTCTGGATGACTCTTCATCAGAGCTGAAGACAAAAAAAAAGGCAAGATTTATAGTATGGGGGTGGGGGAAGGATTTGTTGGGGGGGGGTTGTAATTCTACATTCACATATTCCAAACAGTTACTGGACATTCTTAAACGTCTTTCTCAGTTTTATCATCACCATTTATATTCCTTTTGTCCAAACCACCCGCCACCCTCACAGTATAAATCCTGTCCAAATTTCCTTGTCTTTAGCTTTGACAAAGAATCATCCAAACTTGAAATGTTGGCTCTACTCTCTCTCCACAGATGCTGAGAGTTGTTGAGTTTTCCCAGCACTTTCTGGTTCTATTGTATATGTTACCTTATTTAAGTTTAAGTTTATTTGTTAGTATTATAAGTAGGCTTACATTAACACTGCAGTGAAGTTACTATGAAAATCCCCTCGTCGCCATACTCTGAGACCTGTTTGGGTACACTGAGGGAGAATTTAATATGTCTAATGCATGTAGGCAACACAATAGCACAGTGGTTAGCACTGTTGTTTCACAACTCCAGGGATCTGGGTTCGATTCCCAGCTTGGGTCACTGTCTGTGTGGAGTTTGCACATTCTCTTTGTGTCTGCGTGGGTTTCCTCCAGGTGTTCCGATTTCCTCCCACAGTCTAAAGATGTGGGGGTTAGATTGATTGGCCATGCTAAAAATTGTCCTTTAGCATCAGTTAGAGGGATTAGTGGGTAAAAATGTAGGGATCTTGGGGTAGGGCCTGGGTGGGATTGTGATCAGTGCAAACTCAATGGGTCGAATGGCCTCTTTCTGCACAGGATCATAGGGTTTCTATGATAACCAGCACATCATTTGGACTGTGGGAGGAAACTGAAGCACCCAGAGGAAACTCACAGGGAAAACATGCAGACTCCATACAGACAGTGACCCGAGCCAGGAATTGAACCTGAGTCCTTGGAGCTGTGAGGCAGCAGTGCTAACCTGCCACCCTTATAAACACCTAAAAAGACCAGCTAAGCTGTCACTGCTGGATGCCCATCAAAATTGTCACTCGTGGCTCAGTCTGACCTTGTCTCCAAGGATGCAGATTTCATCTTTCCCCATCTAGCATCTTTGTTTTTAAGTAAGCAGAGAGACCTGCCCTGTCACTTTATTTGATCTGCTTGTTATATCCCATGCTCCCATGTGTTCTTGTCAATTCCAGAAGGCAGTGGAATAAACACATCATTAGACTGTGACTCCAGCTACAAACTGAGAAACAGATTTGCTGATCAGTGAAGGGACAAGCGAACAGAAATAATGACAGCTTATAAATGTTCAGTAGTTACAGGCTTAACTATTCCTTCACAGAAGCAATAAATAATAATCCTTTCCGCTGTGTGAAATTGAAGTGTAAATTGAGCCAGCCACGATATTAACCTTTATGTGATGGCTGGTTGTTAACCATCTAAGGAGACCATCTGGCCTATTTATATCTTCGGAGAGATTATCTGATTTGCTACAAGACAAATGAGGAATGCTTATTTGAAACATAATGACCACGGGTAATAAAATATCCATGTTCATATTAAATAGAGAAAAAAGAATTGTCAATCAAACACTTGCATTACAAGTAACTAATCTTCGAATTGAATGATGTGGCTTCTCACTCTGTCACCTAACTGGAGACAGAATAAGGTTATGGAATCCTTACAGTGTAGATGGAAGCTCATTGAATCTGTACCAACAGAGCATCCCACCCAGGACCTATCCCTGTAACCCCTTATATTTACCCTGCAAATCCTCCTAACCTACATTAAGAGATAATGTAGATCTTTGGACTGTGGGAGAAAATCCATGCAAGGAGAATTTAGCGTCGCCATTGTGCCTAGCCAACAGATTCTTTCGAGGAGAATGTGCAAATTTCACACAGTCACCCAATGCTGAAATTGACCCCAGGATCCCTGGCATTGTGAGGCAGCAGTGCCACCATGCTGTCCATGCCAGGGATCTAGGTTTAATTCAAAGCTTGGTCACTGTCTGTGGAGTTTGCACATTCTCCAAGTGTCTGTGAGGATTTGCTCTGGGAGCTCTGGTTTCCTCCCACACTCCAAAGATGTGTGGGTTAGGTTGATTGGCCATGCTAAATTGCCCCTTAATGTCTCAAGATGCATAGTTTAGAGGGATTAGCAGGGTAAATATGTGGAGTGACAGGGATACAGCTTGGTTGGATGTTGTCAGTGCACTTGATGGGCCAATGGCCTTCTTCTGCACTGTAAGGATTCTATGGTTAAATTGGTCTCGTTCCACAACGCACAATAGATGATTTCGACATTACGTGTTGGCCAATTTTCTTTTACATTGACGTCAATCAGATGACGTTTATATCACCCTGAACTAATTTTACCCTCAGTGTCTTCATTTTGGGGCTGCTATTTTTGAAAGAAAATGGACCTTTTCCTGCGAATCTATCCGTTTGTTTTTAAAGGAAGGAAAACAACACTGAACAAAAAAAAATCTTGTTTTTATCAGAGATGCGTGAATCTAATTAGAACATAGAACATAGAACATTACAGCGCATAACAGGCCCTTCGGCCTTCGATGTTGCGCCGACCAATTATGAAAAAAGCAATGACCCTCCAAACTAAATCATTCCCTTCTCTTCCATAAACTTATCAACTAACCTCTTAAACGCTACCAAACTTGGTGCATCTACAACTGCCGTAGGCAGCAGAGCTAAAATTGTCAAAATTTTAGCGATAAAGGATAAAAACAATGATAAAGGTATAATCTTTGAGCACCAAGGTAGGTAAATAAGGTCACATTATGGGCTGCTATGTGTATTTACATACAGTTGTAAATAATCTTGAGCAAATAATGATCCAGTGGGTTAACTTCATTAGTGTAAAATATCTAGGAAAAGTGCCAATTCTATATTGAAACACGTTGAGCCTACTATTGCATCTTTCTATGGAGGAGTTGTCTTTCTAACACCTTTCCTGGGGACACCCGCAGAACAAAATTGGCAGAATCCTGTCTTCTAGCAGATGGCAATCTTTCTCCACAGAAGATTGGAAATAAATCATTCTGTGGACACAGAACAAAATGTTTTCTCACACCGTTCCTCAGCAGTGTCTCTCCTCCTAATTCAGAAAGGTGAGTGTCCGAAAGGATTAAGCAAAGCTGCCCAGCACTGAATAACATGAGCGAGTGATCTTTTGGAAATGGCTCAAATACACGTAGACGTGTTATAAATTGGAATGATCAATTTAAGTAATCAAATTCTACACAAAGCAGCCCAAGTCAGCCTGTAAAACAAGGCCGAGCCACCTCAGCATATAAATATGTAAATTAGCTCAGTGCTGCAATACCACAGCCTATCACAGGGGACCTTTGAAGGGCTATGTCAATATAACGTAATGCAGCCGTCTAAATTCAGACAAAGTACTCACTGTCAACATTTTGTAGAAAATAATCAATAATGGCCCTTTGGTGCATTGTCTCTGCACTAGCCATCAAGCACCTACCTATTTTAGTCCTCTTTTCCAGCAGACATGGTCCGTAACCTTGATTACTATGGCATTTCCGCTGCTCATCTAAATGCTTCTTAAATGTTGTGAAGGTTCCCGCCTCTACTATCCTTCGATTTCCACTACCCTCTGGGTGGCAATGGTCTTTCTGAAATCCCCCGCTCATAGAAACTGGGAAAGAGGGGATGATTGGTGTGGGGGGTGGGGAGGGGGGATGAGTTGGGATTGGGGGAGGGTGTGTCAGATCACTCTCATGCTTGCAAGATGTGGGGTATGGGGGTATAACCCTTTTTTTGAGGTGGGAGGGAGGATGCCCCTCTTTGGTGAGGTCACCATTTCATTTTGTTTTGGGGGAAGGGAATCTGTGTCCAAACTCTTTAAAAAAGGCGCCCCAACCTCTGGACAATTGGGCTGGCCAGTGATTGCTCAGAATGCACGAATTTGCATCCATCAGGTGGATGGATCCAACCTGACAGACGCCCCCAGTGTTAGCAGAAAAACCTCCAGTTTTCAGAAGGATCATGCCTTTTAGATGTTTTGAATTTAGTAGCCATTAATACCAGCCATACAGTTGATAGGATATGTAGTCTGAATATGAACTTGCCCACTTTGACAACTTAAGTTAGGTTATTCAATTTCTTCCTGCACTTCATCCATATTGTTGGAGCTATATTTTGATATTGACTTCTGTCATTCCATCTTCCAAGTGTCTTGTGAGAAGGAGTCTGGAGGCCTTTCTGCCCTTCTGTGGGTACAGGATGCTGTTGATTTGATTTGATTTATTATTATCACATGTATTAATATACAGTAAAAAGTATCGGTTCTTGCACACTATACAGACAAAGCATACCGTTCATAGAGAAGGAAACGAGAGAGTGTGGAATATAGTGTTACAGTCATAGCTAGGGTTTAGAGAAGGATCAACTTCATGCAAGGTAGGTCCATTCAAAAGTTTAATAGCAGCAGGAAGAAGCTGTTCTTGAGTTGTTTGATACATGCCCACAGATTTATTCTCTCCTTGCCTTGCGCTGAAATCCCCAGTGCATCATCAGAAATCATTTATGCTTTCTCTCTCTCACATACTTAGGTATTCCTCATATTTTTTTGAATCCAAA
This sequence comes from Sphyrna mokarran, assembly GCA_024679065.1. Lineage (NCBI taxonomy): Eukaryota > Metazoa > Chordata > Chondrichthyes > Carcharhiniformes > Carcharhinidae > Sphyrna > Sphyrna mokarran. The sequence goes on along the minus strand of JAGIQG010000010.1, from coordinate 17,418,358 downwards.
TTCATTTTACATCAAAAAAGCACACCACTCCTTCCTGCGGTCGCACAGGTTGCAGGTTAGCTATTCCCGATATTGATCCTCCTGCTGATGCATGCAGTTAGTGAACAGCGCAGATAACACTGGCTACAAACAGAAATCATTCAAAAAGCAAGCACAAATTATTATGTTACCTTCAGCACAATTAGACATTGATTTACCTTGTACCATGATCCCCATCCCCATTTGCAGTGGCAATCTAATTTTACCGACACTTATTTATGAGGTAAACTTCTGCATCTGTCAGAAAACTATTAGTAGATTTATAAATGTGTAAAATAAAGTGCTCTCTCTGTGTGTTGTAATTTTAATTTGCATTCTGACTCTCGTTTTTAAAACAAATGGATTGGGACACTCCAGCCATTCACGCCAGTGAGATTTTCCAGTCCTGTTGCAGGAAGCTATGGCAAGGTGGAAATGACTGGAGAACTCAGTATGTGGCATGTGGAGTGTATATGGAGAATATTTGTCCAAAGTAGGAATGCCATGATGTTCATTTTTTCACAAAAGTTTGATTGGGTGCAGGCCAAAAATATTTCCAAAGCTTTATGCTTCTGTATGTCCTCATCAGACAGTTGCGGAGGTTTGATTCATGTACAAATTCTCTCATCCAGCCAGCCAGTTACTGGATCGCTTCTGCTTGCCTTAAGCTAGCTTGTGTGCCTGAGGGCAACAGAAGAACTAAGCTAATTAAGTGCATATTTTACTTTGGCAAACCACATGCCACACAGTGAAGTCTGTCTAAAGTATGTGACCGCCTGCATTTAAAATTTATACTTTATTTATTAGTGTCACAAGTAGGTTTGCATTAATACTGCAGTGAAATTACTGTGAAAATGCCCTAGGTGCCACACTCCAGCATCTGTTCAGGGTGAATTTAGCATAGACAAAGCACCAACCAGCACATCTTTTGGACTGTGGAAGGATGGAGGAATCCCATGCAGACATGGGGCGATCATGCAGACTCTGCACAGCCAGCTGACCCAAGCTGGGAATCAAACCAGGGCCCCTGTCGCTATAAAGCAGCAGTGCTAACCACTGTATCACCGTGCTGCATCTAGCCAGGGCAAATTAATTCTTGTGGAAACAGGAGGCATTAATAAAAAAAAACAGAAAACAACATTAGCATTAAGATCTAAATACCTGAGAGGCATTGTGTTGATGTGTAACTGTACAGACTGAGTACAATCTTTAAGCTCCATTTTAATCCTGCCTGCCTATTGAAAATCTGATGGGCAGTTGGTTAAAACACCATCACCCCATTTTAAATTCACAGATTTTGGATTCAGATTAGGTTCTCAACATAGGTCTGAGGGGAAATCATTAGGGGAACTATGGATCATAGTTTGAAGATAAAGAGTAAATCATTTAGGACTGAAGTGAGGAAAAGTTTCTTCACCCAGAGAGTGGTGAATCTATAGAGTTCACTCTGACAGAAAGTAGTTGAGACCAAAATGTTGTGTGATTTCAAGAACAAATTAGATACATCTCTTGGGGCTAAAGGGATATTGAATTTGATGATCAAAAAGAATGGCAGGCTCGAAGGGCAGAATGGCCGAGTCCTGCTTCTATTTTCTACATTGCTAAAAGTTTCTGTGTGAAAGACAAGGTTGCAATGACAAATTAGGATGTTAATGTTGGCAAGCCCGCAAAACTGGACCCACCAGTGGAACCTGAAAATAAATAAAATTGGCGAGGGGCAGGAAGTTGGCAGGAGATGGGAGGGTAGGGAAGAGGAATGTAGGTGATACTAATTTTCTTTGCGTTTATTTTTAGCCCTAGAACACGTGGAATCTTGTTTTAGCCACATCAGCCCCTCCCGCCAAACCTGCATCCTCCCCCCAGAAATTCTAGACCTCCCCTGCCCTCATTATCACCTGATCATAACCCCTCCTAGATGCCCCACTGGGCATTTATCTATCTCCCAAAAAGCTGTTGTCCAAGCTGTTAAACATTTTGCCCTTTTAACTAATCAGGTAAATTTTGGAGGAGTTGCAAATGTAGTGGTGTTGCTAAATTTTTATCAGATTTTTCTTGATCATGTTCGACAGATGTCAAACTCATTAGCATTTTGGAACTGCAGCAACAACAGAGTTTGCCAAGTTGGAGCCACATGCAAAATCATATTTCTTTTAAGAGGATCCATGGTCCTCTGAACACCGTAAGCGCCAACACGATTTAGAAAGAGGAAAGAATGCTTATTTTTCCCCTGAACCTTTGCAAGCATCTGGCAATCCGCAAACTTCGTCCAACAAACTTCTGCACCCAAAGAGAGCGGCAATTGCAAAATGCATGCTCACATTGAGGAATTGTTTCAGCTGGTCAGAGAATCTGAAACACAAGAGACACAGTGAAGAAGGAGAATGAATATAATAAATATGGAAGCATAGAAAATGGAAGCCAAAATAGGCCATTTAGCCCTTCTAGCCTACTCTGCCCTTCATTTTGATTATGGCTGATCATCAAATTCAATATCCTGATCCTGCCTTTCCCCCCCCCCCAATAATCTTTGGTCCCTAAAGAGCTATATCTAATTTCTTCTTCAAATAGCTCAATGTGTGGCCTCAACTACTTTCTGCAGAATGGAATTCCACAGATTCACCAATCTCTCTGTGAAGAAATTTCTCCCCACCTCAGTCCTGAAAGGATTATTCCTTATCCCCAAACGAGAACACCTAGTTCTGGTCTCCCCCAAATTAGGAGCATTGTTTCTGAATCTACCCTGTCCAATTCTGTTAAATAGTGGATGGCCTGTATGGTCTATTCCTGCGCCTATTTTGTTATTATTTGTGCTTACGTAGATAGAGAAAAATAGCATCGACCCATTTAAGGGGAAGCTAGGTAAGTAGATGAGAGAGAAGGAATTAGAAGCTTGTGGTGATATCACATGGGCTAAGGGGAGAATTGTGCAGAGCATAAATATTCACATGGACCAACTGGACCAATAGGTTTGCCGTGTTACAAATTCAATGTAAAACACCTATTAAGCTCAAATAAAAGCAAAATATTACAGATCATAGAATAATTACAGTTCAAATGGAGGCCATTTGGCCCATTGAGTCTACACCAACTGTCCGAAAGTGTATCTTACCGAGGCTCATCTCCCATAACCCCTGCATTTACCCTACTATTCCTCCTGGCTGACATATCTTGGGATACAAAGGGACAATTTATCATGGTCATTTCACCTTCACATTATTGAACTGGGGGAGGAAGCCACCAGCATATCATTGGATTGTGGGAAGAAACTGGAGCATCCGAAGGAAACACATGCATATGCGGGGAGAACATGCAAACTTCCCATAGACTGAATCCAAGGCTGAAACTGAACGTGGAACCCTGGTTTTGTGAGGCAGCAGTGCTAACCACTATGTCACTGTGCAACCCAGTTGCTGGAAATCTGAAATAAAAGCAGAAAATGCTGGATAAACACAGCACGTCTGGTAGTGCCTGTGAAGAGAGAGAAATACAGTTGACATTTCAAATCCACATCATCCTTCTAAGCAGCTATTGAATTCTAATGTACTCCAGAATCTTTCTATTTAGACCATTTCCCCACATTGGAGAAATGACCTTGAATGGGACAGATCAGGTTGACAACTAAACTTCAGAACTGTGCTTCCCTGCTACCAGTAAGCAACATGCGATCAACTAATAATATGCAAAACCCTTTATTTCTGTCAGTTTCCAATTATTAACAGCAATTTCACCACACAACACGCAACACATGAGAAATGTATTTTTTCTGAAATAAAGAAGTGTGGAACAAATTTATTTTTATGCATTTTGATCAACAGTACAATGATTAGATGGGTGCTAAAAAGAATAGATAATCCACTTCACCAGATTACTGTTAAAAAGCAACAGACGATTTTGTACCAGCTTAAAAAAATAATGGTTATTGCATGATCTCAAAAATCCAGGGATTGGGAGGTTCAAAGCAGACAAAGCTCAATTCTTCCAATTACACTGGATGAATGAAAGCTCAAACTATGGCCGGAATTCTACCACCTCATCCGCCATAGAATCAGAGCGGGCAAGGGTCCGACATCAGAAATTTCTGTTGACCTCAGGCAGGGATTTCCAGTCTCATAAGGCCATAAAATCCCACCCAATGCCTTAATAGAGTTGCTTTGCATTAACACAGGCTCTTCATAAGTTTAAATTGGCTGCCTCTCTGCTGCTGAGATATGGGCAGCATGGTGGCACAGTGGTTAGATCTGCTGTCTCACAGCACTAGGGTCCCAGATTCAATTCTGGCCTTGGGTCACTATCTAAGTGGAGTTTGTACGTTCCCCTGTGCCTGCATGGGTTTCCTTGGGGTGCTCTGGTTTCCTCCCACAGTCCAAAGATGTGTGGGTTAGGTTGATTAGCCATGCTAAATTGCCCCTTAGTGTCAGGGAGATTAGCGGGACAAATGCATGGAGTTACAGGACTAGTGCCTGGGTGAGATGGTGGTCGGTTCAGACTCAATGGGCACATGGCCTCCTTTTATACTGCAAGGATCCTATGATTCTATAATATGTTTATTTGGACTGAAGACCTGTTACCTCTTCTGCTTTAGCATTAGAGCTTATTGAAGGCTTCTTTTTTAAACAATAACCAAAAATGAAAACCAAGCTTTCAGGAATCTGCAACCGTTCCAGAGATTATACATTGTAACCTCTGGCAGTGTGTGAAGTGATCAGAGCTTCCTTTCAGTGGCTATAATACCAGAATAATTCAGCAACCAGGTAAGTCACCATTTGAGCTCTCAACACTTCTCTGCAAGTTTCAAATGAAGAAAGAACTGGCTTTTATGGAGCTCCTTTCATGGCCCAGGATGACTCAAAGAATCTTACAGTCAAAGAAACACTTTGAAGTGTGGCAGTGGCGTATTATAGATCACAGAAGGAATCTGGGTCACTGTGGTAATGTGCACTGTTTGCATTCATGTTGTATTCTGTAACTATGGATAGTTATGACTGGAGCATGTATTACATATAGTACATATGAAAGTTATTTTAGGAATACCTCCTCTCCTGTATTCTTTACTACCGAAAAGAACAGTGGTAGATCCAGAAGGGGGAAAAAAAAAGAAGTAAAAATGGGGAAATAAGAATACTGGCACTAATGGAAATTGGCATAAATTGAAATGGAACACCAGTAAAAATGGGAAAATAAGGATAAGAATACAGGTCCAAACTGTTATTCCCTTCTGGGGAAATTTATAGAGGACACCACTATCTTCAAGTCCTGCTTCAATCACACATCACTCTGACTTGTACAGATGTTGCTGATGATTTATTGTCAATGAGTCATTATTCTGAAATTTCCTTCTTGGCACCACACCAGGAGTGCTAACACCATGAGGGCTGTCGCAGTAATGCAGCCTCACCATTACTCTCCCAGGGTGACAACTGACGAACATTAAAGCAAGTAGCCCCTTTGAAAGCTCTTTTTCAGCATGAGTTTCTGGCCTCTCCAATAGCCAGTCACTTTAGATATATTCTTTTGATCTGATTATTCAACATTTCTGTGAAAAACAGGGATCTCTCCCTGACCCTGTCAATGTTTATAAGGTCACCAATGGAAGTCCCAGAAGGATTATTTCATTGTGCTGTGATTTGCTTGTTTCCATCCCTCACAGATCTTTGGGACAAGCTAGCTTCCAAACAGAGAATGAGATTATTTTCTCTTCCTTTTTCATACCCATATCTCAAGTACTTTTTTGAAAAATTCCATTAATTTTGGTGAGTATCTAGATATGCCAGCTGGGTCCAAAGTCATAGAAAAATCATAGAACTCCTATGATGAGAAGGAGGCCAGTTTGCCCATTGAACCTGCACTGACAACAATCACATCCAGAACCTATCCCTGTAACCCCAATTATTTACCCTACTAGGCTCCCTGGCTCTAAGAGGCAATTCATCATGGCCAATCCACCAAACCAGCACATCTTTGGACTGTGGGAGGAAACCGGAGCAAACCCACACAAACACAGAGAGAATGTGCAAACTCCACACAGACAGTGACCTGAGTTTGGAATTGAACCCGAGTTCCCGGTCCTGTAAAGCTGCAGTGCACTGTGCCACCTTAGTCAATGAAAGAACTTCCACTGAGCTTTGTAAATGGCAGAGCCTCTAAAATTTCTTGGATATAAATGTGATATGGCCAAAGGTGAACACTTGGGAATGCTTGATAGGTAATATTAAATGTATATGAGCATGAAATTGCAGAAGTGAAATCCATCTGCAATTGTAGTCCAAGATTGTGGCCTGGTCCCAAAGAAAGGCAATCTGATTTATTATTTTAATTTTGCTTTTACATGTGACCCCAACGTAACATATTACAGTGGGTAGATGACAAGTTTCTCCTTAAGAGTCCAGGTAGCCCCTTTGAATGTCATTTTTCAGCAGGACCATCTGGTCTCCCCAGTGGCCAGTCACCTTAGATATATCCCTTTTGATATGGTTACGTAACGCTTCTGAATCTCTCCCTGACCCTGTTCAAGTTTACAAGGTCACTAGTGGAGGTCCCACAAGGATTATCTCATTGTGCTGAGGTTTGACTTCTTCCCTCAAAGATCTTTGGGACCAGCTAGCTTCACAAGAGAACTGTGAGATTTTTTTCCTCTTCTTTTTGCACCCCAGTCCTTACACTTAGTGGGAGTTCTCTCAGATGCGATCGGCATAATTCTGTAGCCATCAGAAACAAAAAATGCTGGAAAATCTCAGCATGCCTGACAACATCTGTGGAAGGAGAATAGAGCCAATATTTTGAGTCAGGATGATCATTTGCCAGAGTTGGTAATACTGCAACCACTGATTTTCAATCCCACTCCTTGTTTGCATCATCTTTGGATGGAGTCAGAGATCATTACATGTCTCTTCTGATTTCTCTAGTCTTCAGAGTTAACTCTGACATCCAAAGATGAGCAGGTTAAGTTGATTGGCTATACTAAAATTGCCCCTTATTGTCCTGAAATGCAAAGGTTAGAAGGATTAGTAGGTAAATATGTCAGGATATCGGGGTAAGGCTGGGTGGGATTGTGGTTGGTGCAAACTCAATGGGCCAAATGGCCTCTTTCTCAACTGTAGATCTTCCATGATTCTATGATCCATGAACTCTGATCATTCATTTGAAGACATAATTTAAACCATGTGAGATTAAGACTGAATAATGTATATTAGGATTCCCAGATGACTCAGGTGGAATGCTTTTCCTGTAACTGGAACAGAAGCAAGCAGACTAGGGTAGTCTAAAATTCAAGGTTCAGCGAACTGCAGGTATGGCACCACAATTAACTTCGCTGCTACTGAACTTGGGTGGAGGAAAAAAAATAATCCACATTTTCTACTCCTGATCTCTCTGCAATGATTCCCCTTCTGAACAAGGCCAGGAAGGACTGACTGTCTCTTTGATTCCTCTCATGGCTGAAGAGCTTGTCAACATTTGTCACATGGGGCCCATACTTGCATAAAACAACTGTGGTCCCCCCTTTGCCAGAGAATTGAGCCAGGCAGAAATTCGCCATGGGGAAAGCAAAGTATTTTGATATCACTTCTGGCTGTAAGGTCTGCCTCTCCTACATATTGAATTTATGCAAAGTGCATTCATGTCCTTGTACCTGTATGTGATAACATGAAGTTTGGAATTGCATTCTCCTTGCCAATTGCTATGAGTCACTTTCATTTCACGGTGTGTTTAAAATGTTTATGTATTTATACAAAATGTCTTGAAATTCATAACAGTTGCTTGGCTTATTGGTTGAAATACTAGCATTTGCTTCTCACTCAATAAATGTTCAATTGCAAATCAAAGAGTTTCTAAGCTGGTGATCAGTTAAATTGAGGAAGCTATGACGTCCATGGGACATGACAGAAAGTATAAAAATATCAGCTTGCCTGACATAAGCAAAATATACCTGTCCAAACTTATTTAGACATATTGGTTCTTCCTCTCAGAAACACATTTTTCTTGAATAATGAAGTATTTTACTCACTGTATGAACTTGGTGTTCTCCGTGCACCTATAGCTTCCTGTTCCCTATTGTCTATATTGCGTGCATTGTAACGTATGATTTAATTGTGCACATCATCCTTTTAAGACATGCTTCACAAGTTTCTAAAGATTTTCACTCACTGAAAACTGGAATCTGTCAGGATATTTCCCCCATTGTATTTCCTTTCAACATAGCATCTGTCAATTCTCAGCCTAGCACCAAAAATACCTGAGGGTGTCTCCATGGAAATGTTCACCCAAGAGCACTTGCATTACTTAAAGAATAATAAAAAAACAATAGGGAGATTTAATAGGTTGCTTTTAAGTCAATGAAAACTTGTGAGTTAAAGGTAAGTCAAGAAGTGTTGATGGTGGTAGATTCAAATGATAGTGCAGAGATTGGTTAGCTTGTATTGTATTGACTATCCGATGTACACAATGGACCAGAAATTTGTTATGACCTGTCCTGGGGTCACAATTGGCAATCTACCACAGCCCATTCCTATTGAGGCAATTATTTCCTTCTGGTTTCGACAATTGTAGCTTTAGGCCGAGTGGGACTCATGCTGTTGGCTAGCTGAGTACTCAGGACGAAGGTTAAGCAGCAAGCACAAATAGTATGTGAAACAACAGGCCAACTCTGTGTAAAGGCAGCCTACCCCTCCCAAAGGAGAGTCTTAGTCACGGAAAGGAAGCTGCTGCTGAATGTCTGTACTGACAATAGCTGCAAATAGAGAGTGAACAAATGGGAGATAGTGGTGTAGTGGTACTGTTACTGGACTAGTAATCCAGAAAGCTAGGACAATGCTCTGGGGATCTTCAAATCCCATCATGGCAGATGGTGAAAATTGAATTCAATAAAGATCTGGAATTAAAGGTCAAATAATGACCATGAAATCATTATCAATTGACATAAAAACCTTGCTTGTTCACTAATGTTCTTCAGGGATGGAAATCTGGCATCCTTACCAGGTCTGGTTTGCATGTGACTCCAGATCCACAGCAATGTGGTTGACTCTTAAAATGCCGTCAGGAATGGGCAATACATGCTAGCACATCCCATGAACAAACTAAATCAAAATGGAATGTTAGAGAAGAAAGATGAATCTGAGTTTCACAGATAGAGGCCTTGGTGATGGAAATCAACAGGAAGCGAGAGTTCATCTTTCAGGTTTTGATTCGGGTGTGAAGGGCTTTGTAGCAGGAAGGATGAGAGGTCTTCAAAGATTCACCATTCAAAATAAAAAGAAACAGCTGACTAGAGAAGACAATGCCACAGATCCGAGCTCAAGGAATTGGCCACAATGCCACAATAGGTTGAATGAACATATTGAGGATTCCATTCTCAATGTAACATAGCGTGGACAGAGCTTGGAACCCATCCTTTCCAGGATGGAAGTGATGTCCCTCTCCAGACTCACAGGTGATGCATTATCTGAGGGCTGTGCCCTCAGCTTCCATTGTAGCATGGGCAGAAGCCACACACAGGAATTACGAACTCCATGCTTGCTGTCCCTTTAACTTCCACTATTGGTGGGCTGTCTTCATGCAATTGAACAAAGGTTCTTCTATGATCATGCTTGTGTTCAGTGAATCTATGCAGTCCATGCAGCAAGAATATGTGTCATATCGGCAACAACTGCTGTTTGACACCACAATTGGGCTACACCTGATGCACAGAGGATAAGCCCATGCTAGCTCCCTTCCCAGCATGGGGTGCTGCGCAAGTTGCACATGAAGTGATCAGGAGTAATACATTCGCCATTCTGAGCACTTCCAAGTCAATGATATTTTGGAGCAGAATCCTTTGTACCATAAATCAATGTTAAAAGCATTTGTTTCTGCAGTGACATATTACCTGCATGGCAATGGAAAGATATTGCAGAATGTTTTAATTTACGATTATTCCAAGTTCATGTATAACAATATAATAACATTTTGGTGCACAACAAGCTATTCTGTAGAAAATATTGTTTATCTAACATGCTCTTTATTTCAAAATTTGATTATGTGATGTACCGGCTAATTCAACAGACTTCTCACACTCTTCTGATGTAACCTTATGGGAAATGAGGTAAGCATCTATTTTAAGCCATTTAGGATTTTTCTTGGGGCCCTCTACTCACCTGCCACTCAGGAGACCTGCAAACAATTTCAGGACAATACCCTTGTCACTGTCCAACATTGTCCAACCAATAAGAACAATATATATAGAAATATAGATATACTTATTTTCTATATATATGAGACAGAGAGAGATATCACCATTCACTTTGTCAAAGGGTTGTGAATTTTTGGAGTCTTCTTTGCCCAGACAACTTGGAATTTCCATCTTGAGCCATATTCAAAATAGAGGGAGCATTAGATTGTGGATACTGAGGGAATGATGAGGATATCAGGAAGGTGGATTTGACGTACATCATCTAGTTGAACAGTAAATGGCTTACTCCTGCTTCTGTTCCTTATGTTCTTATCGTAAAATTTCATAATCTTTAAAATGTCCAACATATCATCCATTTACCTTATCAGATCTAAAAAAATCTTAACTTCTCAGGTTACTCTTCATTGCTGCAACTATTTTAAGATTGGGCGGAACTCATGAATCTACTTGCCTCATTTTTCATTGTTTTTTTGAATCTTCTGTTAATGGGATATGTAACACTCCTTCCCGTTGCTGAGCCATGATTCTGTTTGCCAATATTCCGTCCCATTTAATCTCTCCTTTTCATCCTGCTACTATTTATTTTCTTATCTACCACCATGGCACAATATAAATAATGTAAGAATAAGAAGTTTAAGGAAGAGAAGAATGAATTTGTTACCAGAAATTTAAGCAAACGTTATAAAATGTTAGCCAAATATAAATAGGCATTGCACATCTCAAGAGACAATGGACTATGCCCTGGGGTATGTGTCACCTCTGGATTGAACTTTGTCTCTTTTACACACATTTATGGGCTGTAGGTGTTGAAAGTGAGCCAATATTCGTTTGTCATCCTTAATGCCTTTGAACTGAGTGGCAATTTCAGAGGTAACAGGCCAGATGAGGTGAGGGTAGCAGATTTCCTTCCCTAAAGGGGATTAGTGAACCAGATGTATAGATGATTACAACAATTAGCAATGCTGTCAGTAGCCTTCAATTCCAGATTTTTATTGAATTTAAATCCTGCCATGGTGGAATTCGAACTCAGGTTCCTGGAGCATTACCCTGAATCTCTGGATTACTAGTCCAGTGACAATATCATTACATCACCACCTCCCCTGTTGTGGCTGCAGAGGCCAACTGTTAAGGTTTTTAATTTATTGATTTATTACTCACAAGTCAGGTTACATTAATCCTGCAATGAAGTTAGCATGAAAATCCCCTAGTCGCTATACTCCCAGTGCCTGTTCTGAGGGCGAATTTAGCATGGCCCAATCCATCTAAAGAGCATGCCTTTCAGAATGTGGGAGGAAACCAGAGCACCCATAGGAAAGCCATGCAGACATGGAGAGGACATGCAGATTTCTCACAGACAACAACTCAAGATGGGAATCGAACCCGGGTTCATGGCACTGTGAGGCAGAAGTGCTAATCACTGTGCTACCTGAGTGACAGTCCCTTCCACAGTTGGCACAGATGAATAGTGTTGACCTGAAGTCATCTGATGTTTCTTTTCCTTCCATTGAAATCTCTTTTCTGCTATTTGCTTATTTCTTGTGTGCCCTGCTTTTTTCCAAACTGCTTATCTCAAGATTCTTCAGTTAGCAGTGAAGACATTCCATGTGTCAACTCCATCCCTGTCATCTTGAGATCTCATTTACAGATGTCCTTGCATCGTAGACATGAGCAACCTGTTGGCCTCGTGTTGATAGCAGATTTGCCATAGAGCGCATCTTTGGGAATACAACCATGTTCAGCCTGTGGACCTGACCCCACCCAACAGAGTCACCGCTGATTCAAGAGGGCAAATATACTTGGGTTCCCTGCACACTGTTATACTGTCACTTTTGGCACTCTACCCTGCCTGAGACAATGGAGGTGGAACTTGTCAGCTGTTTCTCTTGGTTGCACAAGTTGCACATGCTTTGCTCCTGTAAAGGAATTTGCTGAGAATACAAGGCTTGTACGTACAGAACCTTGTATTTTTGGTTAGTTTGTTAATTGTCCATACGTGCCTTCTCAACTGTGACGTGACCAGCAATTCTGGTGCTGATTTCAGCATCAAGAGACACATTGCTGATTATTGTTTTTTCTTATTGATTTGTGGGACATGGGTTTCACTGGCTGGTCCATACTTATTGCACATTCTGAGTTGCCTGAGGGCAGTTGAGAGTCACCCACATTGCTGTGGGTCTGGAGTTGGACATATTAATATATTTTAAACTCTTCGTTAATGATTTCTGACCCCTTACTGAGTACATTTAAGCAATAAAACTAACTTTTTACTTTTTAACTTACGGAACCTAGCTGATTTATTTCTTGCATTAGGCTATAGGGGCAGCACAGTGGACAGTAATTTGCCTGAGTGAGATTGTTGTTGGTGCAGACTCAATGAGCTGAATGGCCTCTTTCTGTATTATAGGGATTCTCTGGTTTGATGGTTCTATACACCATTAAATATTTGGATATTTAAATTGGTAATATCATCTCCCTTTTAAATTACAAAATCATTGTAACCAACTGAGGAGTGGGAAGAAGAAAGGAGTCAGTTCACCCAGGTTAATCCAGTTATAACAAGAAACTGCCTAACTGTGCCATGATCACTATAAGTGGCAGTGATGAAGCTTGTTTGAATACATTATCCATTGGACACAGGGAATCATGCCCGAACAGGGAGTGGAGCTACTGCTTAACTCAGTTTATGACAACAAATATTGATAGTTGACATGTGTGCAGATATTAAAATGTTGCAAAGGGATATAAAGTGCATTTTTAAAAAATTTGGAACACCCACAGTTGATTTAGGTAATAGCTTTAAAGAAATTTGAGAACTCACGATTATACAATTTAGTTGCTGTAGCAACTGATAATGATTCACCTGCAACTGGAGGTTCACATTCTGGAACTTCAACCATTATTTTTGTATTTAACACCTTATAGTGATGTATATTTGTACAGCTTGTAAAAGGAAAATTACCAATTTGCCTATCATAGACAAGAACAACTTGGTCAGAAAATTAGCTTCTGCACCTTTGCATTTGAGTTGATTTGAATCTTAAACGTTGAACTTACACAGGGAGATGGTCAGATTCACCTGTTCATAATGTGCACTGGGAGATAACCTTGTTATTCTTCTTCTTATCTAACTCACCTTCCCACTGCTGACATGGTTGCCTCTTCTAGTGGATCAGCTCTCACTAACTGTCGGTGCATCTCCCTCCAGAGCATCCATTCACTTGTATGAAAGGCTCTTGTCATCTGTTAAATGATTGTGGGTGATTTCATCAACAACATAACCTGAGCAGTACCCTGGCTGAGAGGTGATGACAGCTTCTCCCAGAAGGACTATATCTTCAACCACTTGCTCCATCAAGACCACCCTGCATCGCCATGTGGTGCTAATCAAAACATCACACGTCAGCCTGAACTCCAGCTCATTGGCCACCTTCTCCTCCTTTGAGCACTCTTCCCATTCCAACCCCTCGCCCATCTTTCAAAATCCTCACTTTATTACTGATCTATATACAATATAATTTTATCAGAGATTTTGCCACTTTTTTTTCTTCTCTCCACCTCTGCATCAAATGACTTCCCATCCTTGGTCGTGTCAACCTCTATCTCAAATCATCGTTTTTCTCTGCTCTGAGTGTTCACGGTTTCCTTATCCTCTCTGAATCTCTCTTTTAAGATAAACTCCCTAACGCTTACATCTGGCCACTCGCTTGGCCTTATAGCTCACAGATGAAGCCACATCTGATCATGTCAGTGTATTGATCACCACCTCCCTCACTCCAACTCTACCATCTTCATTATCCATCCCTAGAAAAAAGTGTCCCCAATTCACTTACAACTGCACTTTCAACATCTAAATTATCTGACCTATTGCCCTCCATTCACTATAACATTTCTGCAGTTATTCATTTGCTCAACCATGCCGTCACTTTCACATTTGATGTCCTTGACCTCTGTAAAACTATTATTCATTTGCTCTTCTCCCTGATGTGAACCTCAAGTCTACTTTTAAGTCAAAAGGGCCAAAGGATAAAGTACATGGCTGGTTGAACTATCCATCACTATATCTGACTTGACTACTCAAAATGCTAATCTGTTCTGCAAAAACTATTCACTATTCCAGGATCATTTTGCAATGTAGAGATTTGGTTTAGATTTGATTTGACTTATTATTGTCACATATTTTAGTATACAGTGAAAGTATTGCTTCTTGCACACTATACAGATGAAGCATACTATTCATAGAGAAGGAAAGGAGGGAGTGCAGAATGTAGTGTTATAGTCATAGCTAGAATGTCGAGAAAGATCAGCTTAGTGCGAGATAGTTGTTCCATTCAAAACGTCTTATGGCAGCAGGAAAGAAGCTGTTCTTGAGCCCATTGATGCACAACCTCAGACTTTAAAATCTTCTTACTGATGGAGGAAGGTGGAAGGAAGTATGTCAAAGGTGGTTGGAGTCCTTAATTATGCTGGCTGCTTTTCTGAGGCAGCAGGAAATATAGATAGAGTCAATGGATGGGAAGCTGGTTTTGTGATGGATTGGGCTTCATGATCCTTTGTAGTGTCTTGCAGTTTTGGACAGAGTAGGAGCCATACCAAGCAGTGATACAACCAGAAAGAATACTTTCTATGATGGATTTGTAAAGTCGAATTTAGAGGGTCTACAGGGCTGTTTGTTTGGCCGTGGTCTTTTCTGGTGCCTCGATCAATGCAAGGTGGTCAATCCAGTTTCATTTTTTTGTTGAGACTTTGTAACAATTGATACAACTGAGTGGCTTGCTAGGCCATTTCAGAGGCAGTTGAGAGTTAACCACATTGCTATGGCTCTGGAAGCCAGACCAGGTAAGGATGGCAAATTTCCTTCCTTAAAGGACATTAGTAAGAACATTAAAAATGAGATAATCCAATCAGCTGCCTTTGCCATCTTCCCCTTCCAGTAAACCGCCAGTCAAAACTTTCTTTAATGTTCCTTCTTGCCGTAGCCCCAAATTTATATCTTTGCCCCCTATCTTTCTGTATGACCTTTCTGAGTGTATTTTGCTCATGAGGCTCACCTCTTGTTTTCTCAACCTTATTCCCACTGATTACCTTACATCCCCTCCTAGGCCAGATGTAAGTCAACATTGCAAATGATTCTCACTCTTCAGGTATTTTCCTCTCTCCTTTACATCTATTGTAATCATCCTGCTCTCAAAAAGCAGCTCTTAACTCCTTCAGTTGTACCAATTCCCATCTCATTGCCATCCTTCTTTTCCTCTCCAATACCTTCGATGATATTTTTGGCTCCCAAATTCACTCACATCTTTCCCAGAATTCCATATTTGAATCACTTCAGTCAGGATTTCTACATCACCACAATATCAATATAGTTGTTATCACATAATGTCTTAAATGATATCCTTTGTAATTGGCACAAAGGTTAACTTCCCCATCGCATCCTTCTTAATCTATCCACATCCTTCAGAATGAAGCTACAAAGGGATGAGGGGAGAGTTAGCTAAGATGCACTGGGAGAAAAATCTTTATGGTGGGACAATTGATCAACAGTGAAAGACTTTTGAAGCAATTTTTCACAGTGCTCAGCAAAGTTATATACCAGTGATAAAGATGGACTGTAGAAACAGAGATAATCAGCCATAAAACAGAGATAATCAGAAATAAAAGAGGATATCAACTTGAAAGAAAATACATACAAAATAGCTAAGATTAGTGGGAATCTAGAGAATTGGGAAATCTTTAAAGTTCACCAGAAAGCCACAAGAAAAGGTATAAAGAAAAGTAAGATGAATTATGAGAATAAACTAGCTCAGAATATAAAAACAGATAGCAAAGACTTCTACAAATATGTAAAATGAGAAAGAGTGACTAAAGTAAACATTGTTCCTTCAGAGGATGAGAAAGGTGGTGTAATAACTGGAAATGAGAAAATGGCTGAGGCATTGGACAAATATTTTGTTCACAGTGGTAGACACAAATAACATGCCAAAAATTGATGACAGGAAAGCTATAGCAAATGAGGACCCAAAGACTATCATTATTATGAAAAAGAGTGTTGGGCAAGTTAATGTGGTAAAGGTAGACAATTTGGGCACTCCAGTTAGTGAGGAGGTAAAGTCTGCCTGAGATTAGTGGGGTGGGGGAGGGGAGGGGCCCATGATTTGTCTGGATGGCAGAGTATTGGGGGGATAAGGGTTAAGGCCATTAATGTTATGGGGGTGGGGCAATGTCTGTCAGGGTCAGGGGGAGGCATTATATGGCCTGGGAGGGATGTGGCAGGGGAACAGCGTTCTATCATTTTTTCTGCGCTTGCGCAGTTGGAGGTACAGATCAGAGTTGCAGGATTTTGGGTGTTTTAAACCCCGCCCACTGTCTTGCTTCAGAATCGCTGATATTTTTGCAGGCTGTGTAGGTATGGGGTCATCTGAGAACCAGTCTAAAAGTCAGATCTGAAACATTCCCAGTTTCAAGTCCTCTCAGCATTTCAAATCAAAATGGTAAAATAGGGCCCATAGAACCACTTCGATGCAGAAAGAGGCCCATTAAGTGTGCACCCACAATAATTCCACCAACAGCACTATTCCCATAACTCTACATATTCATCCTACTAATCCCCCGACACTCGGGGGAAATTTAACATGATCAATCCATCTAACCCACACATCAGGGGGAGCGGAGAGGGCAATTAGCAGAGTCCACGGTGGACGGGGTGCTGCGGAAGGATACACAGGGAAGTAAAAAAGAAAAATGGGTGGCACGGTAGCACAGTGGTTAGCATTATGGCTTCATAGCTCCAGAGACTTGGGTTCGATTCCTGGCTTCGGTCACTGTCTGTGTGGAGTTTGCACATTGTCCTCATATCTGTGTGGATTTCCTCTGGCTGCTCCGGTTCCCTCCCACAGTCCAAAGATGTGCAGGTTAGGTTGATTGGCCATGCTAAAATTGTCCCTTAGTGTCCTGCAATGTTTATGTTACAGGGAATAGTTGGTAAAATATGTAGGGAAATGGGGGTAGGGCCTGGGTAGGATTGTGGTCGGTGCAGACTCAATGGGCCGAACGGACTCTTTCTGTACTGTAGGATTTCTATGATCTTTAAAATGTGGGAGAAACTGGAGCACCCAGAGGAAATTCACACAGAATATCAAATCCACACAGACAGTGACCCAAGGCTGGAATTGAACCCAGGTCACCGGCACTGTGAGGCAGCTGTGCTAACCACTGTGCACCGTGCCACTAACCATACTTCTGGAACACTCTTTAATCTCACCCCTGTCTGAGCTCATCTGTGGCTGAAACTTTACTCATGTCTTTGTTACCTCTGGACTTGTCTATTCCAATGTGTTTCTTGCTGGTCTCCTGTGTTCTGTGCTCTATCAACTTGACATTATCCAAAACTCGTGTCTAACTTGCAGTAAATCCTATTCCTATATCACCCATATACTTGCTGACTTCCATTGGTTCTCAGTAAAGCGACATTCTGATTTTAAAATTCTCATTTGATTGAATAGAGAGGGACAATTACATGTTGGGGCACTACCACCATGTGATTGTCCCTCCCTATTTCTGTAATCTGCTCAATTGACCCTCTGCACTCAAATTGTGGCTCCTTGCCCATTCATGATTATAATTTCTCCACCTTTGGTGGCCATGCTTTCAGTTGATTAGCCATCCAATTCAGAAATTCCCTCCATACACTCTCCACCTCTCTAACCTGCTTTTCTTCTTTAAGATCCATTCTAAAATCTACCATTTGCCCAAGCTTTGATAATCTACCCTAATTGTTTCCTAGTGTCATATTTTGTAGAATTCCCCTAAGTAGCACTTAGAAAGCTTCAGTTGATAAAAGTACTATATTTACTGATATTTTGATTTGATTTCATTTCATTTATTATAGCCAAATGTATTAGTATAGAATGAAAATTATTGTTTATTGTGTGCTATATAGACAAAGCATAGACTTGATAGGGAGGGAAAGGAGAGGATACAGAATGTAGTGTTACAGTCATAGATATTGTGTGCAGAAAGATCAACTTAATTTAATGTATGTCTAGTCAAAACTCTGATGGCAGCAGGGAAGAAGCTGTTCTTGAGTCTATTGGTACATGACCTCAGAGCGTTTTTCCACGGAAGGAGATGGAAGAGAGAACATTTGGGACATGTGGGTTCCTTTATTATGCTGGCTGCTTTTCTGATGCATCAGCAAGTGTAGATAGAGTCAATGCATGGGAGGCTGGTTTGCATGATGGACCAGGCTTTGTTCATGACCATTTGTAATTTCTTGTGATCTTGGACAGAGCAGGAGACAAACCTAGCTGAGACACAACTAGAAAGAATGCTTTCTCTGATGCATTTGTAAAGGTTGGTGAAAGTTGTAGTAGGGATGTTAAATTCCCTATGTTATAGTTCATGTTGATGGGACAAACTTGCATAAATTTTCTTCCTCTACAGTTCTGCCGCAGATGTTAATATGGTATTGTATTTGAAATAGTTAATGACTTAGAGAAAACAACCAAACATGTCTGTTAACCATTGAAATACTGCTGCCTCCATGCAAGAGTTGAAGATTCAAAATGCTTCTGAAATGGAAATAATCATCAGTCACAGTGACATTACCATGTTGCTGATCAATCTTATGTGAAAGTCCTGCCAACAAACAAGATAAATGTTTTGCAAGATGTTCCGCTGTCATCACAGTGGCTCTTTCAACATTTCTCTGTTGTTAAGTTGCAACATGGTGAGTTGGACAGAGCACAGCAATTCTTGAAAAAATATTCACGTTGCTTACAATTGTGGCAATTCTAATGAGCCAGTCCAAATTCAATTCAGATGCTAAAATTAACCTTCCAAACAGCACCCGTGCCCTCAAGTTCACCATTTTGAAAAAAAAAACCTCCCACACCAACTGAGGAAAAACAAACTCTATGACATTACAGATCCCATTAAAATTAGCTAGGAAGCTGAATCATCACGAGTAGACGGTAGAACAGAGGAAACAATAATTGTATGAAAAATAAATAAAGTGTAAACAGTCTCACAACCCGTAGCTAACTGGTAGGTACGCAATTCACAGATACTGCTATTTCTGCTTCTTATCCAATTACCACCAGACAGTAAAAGCTGGAGATCAACAGATCACTGAAAGAGGGAACCTTTTCTATCATCAGAAAGCAGCTCAGCATGTTGCAAAATATCTGTAGCAAGTTAAGGGAAGCACTATAGAAAAATGAGGCCACAGTTAGTCTAATTAAATAGAATTGTCCAACTTGAGCAAATAAGCACTCCAACACCAGGATATTGAGTTGTCACCCATTCACACCAAGCCTTAGTTTCAAAATGATCAAACGTTGAAATCAATATCAAATACGTCTTCATTTCACCTCACTTCCATTTAACATTTCAGTCATGCTGCCTTGTTGATGCAAGATTTCTTTGGGATACATTGATGGAAATATGCCAGTTTCACTCAAGAGATAGGTCAAATAATGTGGGATGCTATCCAAGGGGGTCAGGGCTCAAAATGTGCAGCAAAGCTCCAGTCTGGTGTGAAACTAAAAGTTTCCAATGTGCTCAGTTGGATATGCTGAGTCTGTATAAATATATTGCAATATATTGGTCCTTTTTCTTCTTAGCATTACAGATTGTAATTAAATAGCCCTTGCTGCATGAAGCTCTGCACGTACAAGCATGTGTTTTGCATAAGATCCTGCGCTTGCTGGCTGAAATGTGCAGATCTGAACCCTTCACCTTTTAACTCCAGCCAAAGTTTTGCAAAGATATCCACAAACTCGAGAGAAGCAACATGAAACAAAATTATTCAGTCCAATTTATGACTAAATAGGTGCAACTGTAACACAAATGGAAAGCAATTGGAAGTTTGGATCGAGAGACCGACGGTAGCCTCATCTCCCTGACTTATGTTTGAGATCCTTTGCCTCCACGAGGATGGTCTTTGTCTATATGAGAGTGGGACAGTGGTGAATTCTGATTTGGGTCACTGTCTGAGCAGAGTCTGCATTTTCTCCTGTGTCTGTGTGGATTTCCTCCGGTGCTCTGGTTTCCTCCCACAGTCTGAGGGATGTGCTGGGTAGGTGCATTGGCCATGCTAACTTCTCCCTCAATGTATTTGAACAGGCGTCGGAGTGTGACAACTGACGGATTTTCATATTGCAGTATTAATGTGAGCCAACTTGTGACACTAATAAATAAATCTTCTATAAATGATACTGAGCCTTAATGGGATATCATTCAGTGGAGAGTAGTCATCCTGTAGTCTTTGCCCACAATTAGATTTTTCTGATATCAGGCCATAACTGCTAGATAGTTATACAACTACATAGTGCGGGAGGAATTCCCATTCCCATTTATGGCGTGTTTAGTAGAGGGCAGGTGCAGGGAATCTAGCAGCAAAAAGGTTAATGGTGAGTCAATCTTCCCTCTGGCAGTTAATGCAAACTCCTTTTACATAAATTTGCATGTCATGAATGCTCATTAAAACAACTGGCCACCAGAATCCTATCAGGACTTCCAATTTTACATCACAGCAACAGAAAATCACATTGGAATCAAACCCAAATGATAAAGAGTGGTGTGCACAAGATGTTCTCAGTTTGCCAGAGAATTTGATGAGTGCAGCACTGCCATAATGCTGTGCTGCCCCTGATACACTATTCTGCCAGTACAGACAGGTTCCTGCCCTCCATTTTCCTGTTAAACTCGTCACAGTATTGTGCAGCCAGATATTTGAAACCTCTTGTGTCATCACCTTGGTTCAGCACTGTGCCTAAGGTTAGGCAGTATAGGGGCTTCCTTGTCCCTAGTGCCACACACCAGTGACTATTTGGACAGCACTGTGCTGTGAGACTCATGCAGTCTCCACAACAAACATCAGAAGTTTGACAAGGGATGGGAGATGTGAGGATGGCACGTTTGGCTTGATGAAGACAAGGGAAGACTGTGTAGAAGGAGGGCTGTGCAAGGAGCGGAATTACAGTGAAGGCTCACAATGGCAGGCAGAGGATCACGGAGTTGGCTGAAGAAGATGAAGAAGATGGCAGTGGGAATTCCAAGAAGAAGGAAGCTGGACCCAAATAAGTGTGCATGAAATGCTCACATACATGTTGTGGTGAACTTGTATGAACTAACCACAGGAGTTGCAGATCTGAATTACAATCATTTATTCATGATTCAACTATGAAGAGCACTACTCAGAGAAACCTCTGATGCAGCACTCTCCCCTAATACAGCACTCATAGAGAGAGTGAACTCTTTAAGTCAGCACTCTCTCCAAGTCACAGATACACTGTTAATCACTACACAGTGTATTGCTTAATTTCTAATCTTTTCTACATAAGTTTATTACTAGATGTTATTGAGGCACATAAACTGGAACTGATCCACTTCAGATCAGCCATGATCTTATTGAATGGCACGGCAGGCTTGAAGGGCTAGATGGCCTACTCCTGCTCTTATTTCTTATGTTCTTATTTTCTTATAAAGTCATGAGATATATAAATAGGATAAATGAACATAGTCTTTTTTCCCAGGGAAGGAGAATTGAAAACTAGAGGGTGCAGGTTTAAGTTGAAAGGCGACCTGAGGGACAATGTCTTATGTAGATATGTGCACGTAGGGAATGAGCTACTGGAGCAAGTGGTTGAGGCAGATACGAAACAATATTAAAGAGCGTTTGGATGTGAAAGGATTGGAGGGATATGGGCTAAAGACAGACAATTGGGACTAGTTGGGAGGACACCATGGTTGTCATTGGACTGGATGGGCCAAAGGACTTGTTTCCATGCTGTATTCCTTCTTACTCTGACTCTGTCCATCTGACCTTCATCCAGTGCAAGACACATTATCTCCTCCAGTTCAATATCTGCTAACCTTGCTGGCAGGTTCTGCTAATTTCAGATTCTGAAGGTATGCAAAGTTCATTCAGTGTAGAAGCATTTAATTAGCATGTGCTATTTAATCTAATGCTAGAGTGTTAGCTCTAACTCCCTCTCACTTTTTTACTAAATCTATTCATTTCCTCCTAACTGAGACCAAATGTACACCACTTCAATAACTGGAAAGAGACTGATGAAGATTCCAAAAGCAATGAGTAGAGATCTAAATGGGGCATGGGGACATTGCAGATGATGGCCCAAAACAAGGTGGTTGAATGGATGAACAGATTTCTTTTTGAGGCTACTAACACTTTTCCTCTGCATTGGTGACATCCTGCACAGCCTGGTGAAGAAGCTTGGCTGGAGGATGAGTGTGCCAGTCTGGTATTTAAGTATGGTGCCGGGACCTTCGTAAACATCAGCTGAAGGTGGGTGGATGAATCTTGCTGGCCCACCAGAACAGTCAGAGGAAAACTGACCTGTACATAATTAATGAGCTTCCAAGCCCAGGATTTGTCGTAGGATGCCGCCATTTTGGTTAGTGCGATAGGGAGAGCCAGAGCTGAACATCATCGCTCTTAATTTCAAAATGGGAGAATTCCACCCTATGTTTCTGTCCTTGGTGAATGTCTAGAAACATTATCCAGAGACAGCAGTAACTCTTAACAACTCTATCTTCTCTGTTGTAGAGGCACTGAAAACATTTATAGTGCTCAAGTTTCAAATAGTATCCTTCTTTCCAAGGCGATTGGCATTTGTACATTCTCACAAAGCAAAGTTTTTTCATCTGCTTTGGGTTCCATTTTGATGTTAGCATCAATGACAGGATGACATGCAAATATTGCTGCATGCTAACGCAAGCACTTCTTGTCAAGAAGTTGAGAACCTCGATAATGAGAAACATATTTAAGGTTGGAAAAGCCCTCCAGCAGCTTTAGCCACAGTGTGAGACTTGGTTAGGTTGAAATATAGTGATAAAAAAACAAGCACAAACACAGCAGTTTATTTATTTGCACACTGTGAATCAGTCACTCTCTGAATAGACAAACATTTTTTTTTCCACACATATCACTGTAGGCTTATGTTTCACAAATGCTGTTAAATTTACATTTGACATGAAACAAATTAGTCACAGTACAACATAAAGCGAGTGGCCACTCTTCAGATTTCTGCTGATCAGTTCTCTCTGACACTGTCTTGGTTATGTTTCACTTGTAGTTATAAAGCCTGCCAATAGCTGTAAGGCAGGTAAAGAATTTGATAAGCTTAGAACGAGAGTCCTGGGGAGTTAAAGGAATGCATACAATGCCATCATAGGAAGGCTAATGAGGCAAATGTTGGAACTGTCCAAGTAGTAAAAATATAGTGAAAGGTAAGTTTAAAGCTTCAAAACTAATCTTTGTCCAAGGGGAGAAATTGACACGTTTTTAGTCACTGACTAAAGGAAATTGGACAATGCTATGACTTCTGGTCAAAAACAGTCATACTCTGGACATTAAAGTAATACACTAAGCTAATAAATCCTGGTCTCCATCACATATTTTGCCCCTGGTGTACCTTGTTACCTCCTTATTGACTTTTAGTAGGTGATGATTGTTATGCAGACAGACAGTGCGAGAGGGAAAAAAGACACAAGCTCTTTGTGTAACTGAATTTGCACCTCTGTCATTGTCTTGACATGGTTAAATGTGGAGAGTCATAGATTCATAAAACTAATAGAATCCAACACAGCAGAAGTAAGCCATTCGGCCCATTGAGCCAGCAATGACTATACTCCCGCCCAGGCACAACACATGTAACCCTATGCATTTACCAATGCTAGTCCCCCTGACACTAAGGAGGAAGTTAGCATGGCCAGTGCACCTAACCTGCACATCTTTGAACTGTGGAAGGAAACCAGAGCGCCCGGAGGAAACCTTCACAGAAACGGAGAGAACATGCAAACTCTACACAGATAGTTACGCAAGGCCAGAATTGAACCCAGGTCCCTAGTGCTGTGAGGCAGCAATGCTAACCACTATGCCACCATGCCACCTTAAGTCAGTTATATCTAATATTTGAAACTATGTAGGCCATCCAATTCCACAATGTTTGTAAATTTTTCTTGTTTGCTGGTGTCAACAATTTTGGTCTGCTTAGATTCTATTTTTTTTTAAATAAACCTCACTCCCACTCTTGCGTTGTTATGCAAGCTGCTTTTTTTTTAATCAAAAAAGTAAATACCACAAGTTACAATAGGGAGTTCCAATGTTCGATGACTGACCATCTTTTTCTCTGGTTATAGTCAGATTGTTCAGTTGGTAAATGTGATGACCAGATGAGGAAAGGTGAATTTCCATCCCTCTATTCAGCCTCCTGGACTGTAGATAACAAAGGTTTTTTTTTAATTTATTTTTCCTGTTGATGCCTTCATCCAATCCAAATGTGTAGTTTACTATCTATGCAATGAAGAATAAGGAGCCAGTCAGTGAGGTTTTTCTGAGTCGAAGGAGGACCATGGCTATTAACTACTAAACCCAAGGGAATAAAATAATAAAAGTGGCTGCACACAGAGATATACGATGTAAGGAAAGTTGGAGTCACAATAAAATTTAAAACAATGCACCCTTACAAGTTCTTTGCTTGTGTAGATTATTTCTCTTGGACATATATCCTGTTTAGCAAACATTTCCCAATTGTTTTGATAGAATTATAGCGATTAAAGTTTAGCACTTTGCCTTTTTAATGCCTTCTTTTCAAGATCTGATAAGTTTTTAGAATCTCAGAGTTGAATTGAAGTCCATGTAGTTGTACTCCCTGGAGACAATTTATTTTTAATCAGTAATACGTCTTTTGCAGAGTTTTCCAGTCCAATAATGTGCAGGTTAGATGGACTGGCCATGGTAAATTGCCCCTTTGCACCCCAAGATGGTTAGGTTAGATAGATTAATCACGGAAAATGTATTGGATTATGAGAAAGGGTCGGGGAGAGGGCCTGAGTAAGATATTCCATCAGAGATCTGTGGAGACTCAATGAGCTGAATGGCCTCTTCTGCACTGTGGGGATTCTGTGAACTTCTAAGAGTTTCTTTTCAATGTAACACTGGAAAGGACTATAAAATACAGAGAGACATTCAAAAGTCCACTGGCTTCAGCGAGTCTGGAAAACCACATTAGCAGGAGGCATCATAAAATTATGCCCATTATCTCTGGCAATGATTTTTAAATTTTAAGAAGTAGAGATTCACTTAATTTAAGTAAGGAGAGAGAAAATATTTACTGCTCCATTCACAATTTGTCTAGATTCCTCCGATTACTTTTTCTTTCTAACACTGGTTTGGCAAAAACAATTCTAAAATTCAGCTGTAGATGCATATTCCAAAGGGATTCAAGTTCCATGTCTGTTGTAGTCATTGTTGTAGAACAACTAACTACATTTTGATGTTTTGTTTCCAAAGCCTTTGACACATTTTCAAACAGTGGAGGCCAATGAAATTGGGATTATTTCAACTTCCACAAGAGAGTTGAGTTTCAATTGAATGTATATTTTGTCTAGTTAAGAGTTGCCCATTGTCTTGATAAAATGACAATGATTAAAGTCGACCATTTTACATTTTAATACCTTATTTTCAATAATCCCATTTTTGAAGTGGATCTTGACACTCCCATAGGTGTGAAATTCCATGTAACATATCAGGGAAAGTCTTCAGTACATCTAGGAACGTTCCAGAAAAGTGGTCAACTTTTATATGAGACATCAGGTGATTAGTTGCAGTCATTTTTAGTCCGTGTACTTCTATTATTTAAAAGAAAAGGTCCCCTAAACAGTTGAATTTACTTTTAGTCAGCTGGTGAAGAGACAGGTAGATCTCACTCAATCATAATTTTCCATTGTTGTAACAGAGTAACAAAAAAGAAATCCCTTCATAATTCATTAGTCGATGTTCAAAATATGATTGACATCATTGTACTGTTGAAGCTAATGGAGTGCCTTGATGCCCCTGCCCAATCTCTAAGAAAGCTGATACATGATATGTTACTAAGACTTGATTACTCGCCAAAAGTTATGCATTCACAACCCACCCCTATTGGTTATGATATGGAATGCAGCAAATCTGTTAATTTGATAATAAGCATTGGAATACGACCTGGGAAGGAACAGGATTGTTGATAAAAAGTCCAATGGTTCAACTAATATCGTTCAGAGAAACTTTCTACCCTGACACAATCTCACTGTGGTGCTTGTCTCACACTACAAGGTTCACTCATGTTCCCAAGGAAATTGGGGACGACAATAAATCTGGCTTTGCCAAGAATAGACAAAAAAATAGAACTTACAGATATTTGGCTTGTGTAAATCCATTGAGCAATGTCTCATATATGATGGAGACGGATATGATAAATATCACAAGAGTAACGTTAGGCCCCAATGGAGTCCTGAATAGCTACCATGCAAAGGAGGCTGAAACATAGAGATCGGAGTGTTAGAGACTTGTACAACATTGAGATGCAGAGCTAAACTTGACATAGGTGGTATAAATCCCATCACTGGGTCTGAAAATAGAGAATGACTCCAGGGGGCAGGAGAACTTGGGCTCCACTTTGCCAGCAGCACCCAATTAAGTAGGCACTGCTGTGTTCACCATCCCTGTTAGGAAGGTGGTTACACCCTACAAGTTGCCTGCTTCTGCAGCATCACCGCTACTGGTGGCCATCACTGGGGATGCAACAAGGGCAGATGCGTGTTAACGGCCCTGCACTCACAAAGTCAGTTTAGTGAGACATGGGCATTTTGAGATCAGTTAGGTAGATCCTAGTGGTGGGGAGGGAGGAGAGGGGGAAGGGTGGTAGAGGAGTTGGAGGAGCCACAAGAGGAGCAAAATTTTTCCTTTGCAGCTGGAGTTAAGTTCTTGAGAGGTAAATCTCCCAAAAGGCTATTTGAGGATGCAAAGTGTCTGCTAACTCTGCTATATGCACTAACACAGTGGATTGTGAAATTCTGACTGACAGCTAAACTGACAAATCACAATGCAGTGTCCAGATTACAGGATACCTGGAAAGGAATGGGAAAGATGGAATGTACTAGCATTTTCAAATTGATGTCAAAGTCCTACCGACATACTTCCTTTTTGAAGAGTGTGACTGTGCAACGTAAGAACACAAGAATACTAGAACTTAAAACCTCCCAAGCACTGTCATTCAATATAATTATAGCTAATATGTGCTTGGCTACAAGTCCACACTTCTGTCTATTTTGTATAATCCTTGATGCTCTTGCACATCCAAATTCTATCAAATTTAGCCTTAAATAACTCAGTGACTCAATCACCATTGCTTTCTGTGGTGGAGAATTGCAAAGATTCACAACCCTTGAGAGAAAAAAAATCATCCTCATCTTCAAATTTTTTTTCTAAACGTTCTGAAACTACCTGTTAAAAATGAATTACTTTCTTGCTTTCTGTCTCTCTCTTTTCCAGGAGAATTATTCTTTTGCAATTTTCCAATCTGCTGAGGGTTTTCCGGAATCTGAGGAATTTTGGAAAATAACAACCAATGCATCCACTATCTCTGCAGCCACTGTTTTGAAGGCTGATGAATGCAGACCATCAGGTCCATGGCGATTTGTTAAGATTTAGTCCCATAAATTTGCTTAGATTTTTCTCTAGTAGTAATTATTGTTTTAAGCATATCGTCCCCAATCTTATATTAATACTGGGATTCTTTTAGTGTCTTCTACTTTGTAAACAGATAGAGGAAGTAGTAGTTATATGTCATTGTCAATTCCTTGTTTCCCAATATTAGCTTCCCACTTTCATCTGCAAGGGACACAGCAGATCACCACAATCCTTAAGAACAAACTAGAGCATTTCTTTAAGTAATTGAATCTTCCTTTATTTTAAGAAAGGAAGTCTTGTACTTTCATAAGCCTTGCACAATATCAGGACATCCAAATTAGTTTACAGTCAAATACATTCTTCATTGAAGTGTAGTAACTTCTATAGGAAATGGGGCAGTTAGTTTGCACATGACTATCTCCCACAGACCACAATGTGACAATGCTCAGAAGATTTAATTTCAATTTTGGTTGAGGGAATAGATATTGACAGGACACTGGGGGATATACCCTCCTCATCTTTGAAATAGGTCCATGGGACATTTTATATCGACTTGAGACAGCACTTTGAGCCTTGATTTAATGTGTTGCGAAGTTGGGTAGAGTAGTTGTAGATTGTAAAACGCCAGGGAGAAAACATTGCATGGTCCCTTTAAAAGATAGTTTTTTTTGCTGTTGCTTAGTAAAAAAAAGACAAGTAGATAGGGAGCCAAAAATGGAACATTTATATGGAAAGGCCAAGCAGCAATTTTAACCAAGACAACAGGCTTTTGAATTTAGTCCATCAATAGATACTAAAAACCTATTAAATTCAAATCTGATGGTTTTGACAACCTAGGAGCAATCCTATTGTGGGAAGTATTGATATAGAACATAGAACATAGAACACTACAGAACAAACAGGTCCTTCGGCCCACAAGTTGCGCCGATCACATCTATACCTACCAAGCCATAGACCTATCTATAACTCCCAATCCCATTAGATCCCATATACTCATCCAGAAGTCTTTTAAAAGACCCCAGCGAGTTTGCCTCTACCACCACCGACGGCAGCCGATTCCATTCACTCACCACCGTCTGAGTGAAAAAGTTACCCCTAACATCTCCTCTGTACTTGCTTCCCTGCACCTTAAATCTGTGTCCTCTCATAGCGACCATTTCAACCCGGGGAAATAGCATCTGAGAATCCACCCTACCTATTCCTCTCAACATTTTATAAACCTCTATCAGGTCGCCTCTCAACCTTTGTCTCTCCAGGGAGAAGAGTCCCAGCTCCCTCAACCTATCATCATACAGCATGCCTCCCAACCCAGGCAACATCCTTGTAAATCCCCTCTGCATCCTTTCAATAACTTCCACATCCTTCCTATAGTGAGGCGACAAGAATTGCACACAGTACTTCAAGTGGGGTCTGACAAGGGTCTTATAAAGTTGCAGCATTACCCCCTGACTCCTAAACTCAATCCCTCGATTAATGAAGGCCAGTACACCATACGCCTTCTTGACCACCTCCTCTACCTGCGAGGCTGATTTAAGAGTCCTACGGACCTGGACCCCAAGATTCTTTTGCTCTTCAACACAGCTAAGACTCCTACCCTTGACAGTGTATTCCTTCATCCCATTGGTTCTGACAAAATGGACCACTACACATTTATCCTCATTGAAGTCCATCTGCCACTTCTCCACCCAGTCTTGCATCCTATCTGTGTCCTGCTGCAACTTCTGACATCCCTCCAGACCATCCACATATCCACTGACCTACGTATTGTCAGTTACTAACCCAAATATATGTCACCACAGATATACAAGAAGAAGGGCTGCGGAACAAAACAGGAGAGCAACTGCTACCTGCCAGAATTAACAGCTCTTAACTCAGCTCTCAGCTCTAGGGCTCCCATAGCTTCATTGATTTCTTAGAGAAAGCACCGTTTTGAGAGCAAAGATACCAAAGAAGAAAGCAGTTCCAGATTGAAGAACCAACAGCGAAGGCCCAGAATATTCCAGGAGACACAAGCCTGGTTAGAATTTTGAGTGTGACTAAATTCTATTTTGTTAACAAGTCGGAATTGCATTTCTCTGAACACTAGAGGCAACTAATTAGCTGCTAATTAGAATCTTGTTTCATTCAGGG
Source organism: Sphyrna mokarran (assembly GCA_024679065.1). NCBI lineage: Eukaryota > Metazoa > Chordata > Chondrichthyes > Carcharhiniformes > Carcharhinidae > Sphyrna > Sphyrna mokarran. The sequence continues at coordinate 17,388,575 of JAGIQG010000010.1, read as the reverse complement.
ATAGTTAATAGTCCGAAGGGATTTATTCAGTTTGTTAATAGTCTAGTTAAGTTTTTCACTGTTAGTTAGATAAATAAATAGCTATGTGTTGATTTTAGAGAGAATGTTAGGGATTTATTTTGATTTAACCGCTAGAAGTTGCTGAAGAGCAGTTCACACCACTTCACATATGGTTTTTATAGATTATAGAGTGAGGTACTCCTTTTTGGGTGTTTTGGTGTCGATTCTCAGAACCTCTGCTTGTTATAACCTCTGCTTATAACAAATGCCTCATCTGAAAAATGGTACAACCTACTGGGCAGTGATCTCTCAGTACTATAATAAGAATGCCGGCTTATATTCAATTGTCCAGTCTCTGGATTAACCCAGCTTCTAACCGAGAGCTGAGTTGGCTACCACCAAGTTCGAGCTAGCAGTTTAACATGAAAAGAAGCCTATTGTCACTAATTTGAGTTTCGACATTAGTCTCATAATTTGCCTTTGTTTAATTGGTGACCCTTCACAATTGGTGTTAGAAGCCGTGCAAATATCGCATATGTCTTTTCTCTGAGAAGCTAGTCACTACCTTGCCCTTGATACTGAAAGAGATACTGCTGAAGGATAAATAAATCAAGGCAGCTCCATGCATACTAGAAACTCATTTGCAGAAACCTGTTCCTGTCGTCACACACTAATTGGACATTAAGAAAGTGAAATACGTTTCAGTTGATATAATGATGTGGGTTGACAATGGGGACTTATATGGCCACATGAGTGCAATTTATAATTCCAAGTACTCATGGAATTCCAGCAATCTGTTAAAAACAAATGCTCTGATCACCCATTTGTTCCGTCCCTGCAGGAAATGTCATGAACTAAGCTGACCCGGAAACCAGAGCATTAATTACTGTTTTTTGCATTGAATGATAGCAAGTTGGCTGAGCCAGCAATCTCATAAAAATTAATGCCCTGCTCACTCATTTGTCTCGATTCTGTGTCAGAAGTAATGGCTTGGGCCAATCTGGAAAAAAAAGGGAATTAACTCTTTGTCTTGCCTAAGAATAGACAGCATATTTCATTACCCCACAGGTATAATCCAGTGGTCATATTATAGTAACTCTCTGAACCAAAGTAGCCACTGTTTTATTACTGAGGATTTATACCGGTCTCCCTGAAGGATGAATAGGCTTCTTGCTAGTACCAGTAGCTCTTTCTGCATTAATGCAGGAGATAATGGAAGTGGATATGATAGTGACTTTTAAGGGGTGTCTTGTCAAGTACATGAATAGGATAGAAATAAGGGGAGAAGGGTAGAGGTTTTAGTTAAGTTGGGCAACACGGTTGATGCAGGTTTGGAGGGCCGAAGGAGCCTGTTCCTGTGCTGTAATTTTCTTTGTTCTTTGGTTCTTTGTATTTCTCCAGGGCATATTCAAACTCAAGCCTATCAGTCCTTACCCGCTGATGGCTGTATATTTCTGGGAAATCCTGTAAGAATCTGACGTCCTAGATTCTCTGTTATTCTCCACTTCCTTCTCCAAGATGTCTGTCATTAAAAGGAAAATTTCCATTGGGAAACCAGACCACAGCTTACTGGAATATTTTGTGGGCATCCTCCCTTCACTAAAAGCAAATTTAATGGAGATTTTAAAATTAAGCTCGCAATCTCAGAAATAAGCGGGGAGGGTTGTCCACTGCTACAAAACTGAAAAGGTTGCCTAAATCCCTCCATATATTATTGCAATGAAGCAGGACATTTCACCTTTATATTGCCTTCTTAGTTGTTGATTTAGGTTACTAATTTAGGATAGATGACAGCACCCAGTCCTATATTTATATTTACATGGTATATATGTTGTGGATTACAATGCATCTTAATACAAACCCAGCAAATCCAATCAATATCCCAAATACTGCACACCACAATATAAAGTAATTGTGGGATCCTTTGTATCATTTGCTCTAATTAAATGACTTATTTTGAGGTATTTATGCCTAAGTAACTAACGATTCAAAGCACTAAAGTTAACTTAGCCACATTTTAAGACTCAGCTGGGAATTCTGGGATGCGCTTAGAAATTGACTACACTTGAAAATGCAACGTTAGCAGAATTTTTTTTGTCATAAACAAGCTTTTCTCAGTACACAGCTGCCAATAGTTAATGAAGACTATGGGCCTGATTTAACCATCGTGACTCAAAAACGTGGTAAGGTCGGCTGTGAGGCGAGTAGTACGATCCGTGCCAGCCTTTGCGCTGGTTCCCCCTTTACCAAGGCCAAAATGAGTACAATGGCTAGTTAAATGCATTTGCATGGATTTAAATTGAGCTGCTTGTTCAACCTTACTGGCACTTCATCTTTAACACTGTATTTGCCCATCCAGAATTGGCTTGAAATAGATGTTTCCCATAGAAGTCCAATTCAGCCATTCCAGTTAGTGAGAAAGGAGGTGCCCAGCGATTGATGGCTCTCTGCTTCAGATCAGTGGAGGGAAGGGGATTCTGCTGCCAGTCTGTCTGAGATCGAGGCGGGGGATGTGGTCTGCTGCTATTGTGTCTGAGATGGGTGGGGGGGAAGGTCATCCCCTGCTACTGTGCCTGAGATCGGTGGGGGGAGGGGAGGGGGGACCTGCAATCGGTCTGGGTAGTGGTGCAGGGGAGGAGGAATAAGGAGGTCAGCAACATTGTGGAGGTGGGCAATGTCTATGGGGCCAAGCAGAGGGATATGGCAGGGGAGCAGTTTTCCTTCTTTTTTTGTGCGTTGGAGGTGCCAATCAGAGCTGCAGGGTTTCAGACATGTTAAGCCTTGCCCACAGGCTTATGGAGCGCGATTCGGACTTGCTGATATTTTTACAGGCAGAGCACATATTGGCACACCTCAGAATGGGTTTAATAGTGGAATCTGAAATACTTCCAGTATCAAGTCCACCCAGCACTTAGAATCAAAATGGTAAAATAGGGCCCCATGTGTGCCCATTCTTTCATAACACAGGTAAGAAGTCATATTGTAAGTAGCAGTTATTTGTTTAATTCAGTTTAATCCTGTACAAGTTCAAGATCAAGTCCATATTGGGACCAGCTTTTGGCCCCTTGCTCTCTTTCTCTTTCTCCGGTAAATAAGGCTCATTTTGTTTTTGTAGTTAATTTTAAGAAATTCCCAATAAAAGATGTTTCACTTCAGATCAGTTTTGCCCACATCTATTCTAAGAAGAGAACAGGCCCGAGAGTTATCCCCATCAAAATTTGGGGACCCAAGAATTTCTACTTCATTTCTGTTCATGCAGAGTATCGATTTGGTGGTGCTGCCATGTTTTCTCTAATAAGGTGTGATGCATTTATATAATTGCCCTAAACTCTTTTCCCATTACTGTCAGGGAGTGAGTATTTTCAATTTCAAAATGCCAATGTTGCCAGTCTCGAATACCAGCCTGTACTGAGGAAGCTGATTCCCCAAGAGTGGTAACAAAGAGCACACAAAAACTTTAATGGCCCTCGTAGGAAGTGAGCCCTTTTGAGGGCAGAACTGGGCTTGAAGATGGTGACCATATCGTCATTGTTATATTAACTGGATGGCATTTGAAGTTCTTGTTATTTGCATGAGATATGAGAGTGCCGGATCCATGTCTTTTGTCCCTAACATTCTCATATTTCCTAGTCAACAACTCCATCTCTCTCTCCTGCAACTATCTGAGGATTAGACTGTTCTCCATTGGGACTTGAAATGAGGTTTTAATCACATTTACACGCCATCTTTAAGACAGCTCATTTCCACTCCCATAATATCTCTCAACTCTACATCTGCCTCAGTTCATCTGAAACCATCATGCATGCTCATGTTCAACTATTCCTATGTAATACTGCTGATCCATCGGCTTCCACCTCCTACAAGGTCATCAAAACTCTGTTGCTCTTATCTAGCCTTCTGCTCAACTCCATTCAAAATTGCTTTGTCTTGCTGATTTGCATCAGTTTCCTATTAAGCAATTTCTCAGTTTGAAAATTCTCATCCACCTTTGCAAATTTCTTCACGTTCTGTTCCCTTGCTATCACTTTCACCTTCCCCAGCTTCACACACCCTTCAGAAATATCTCTATTTCTGACCCTTGCACATCCCCAAGTTTTATTGCTCTGTATTTCACAACAATTCCTTCAGCTGACAACCTTTAATATCTCCCTAAAGTTCTTTGCCTCTCTACCTCCCTTTATTCCTTTCAGGTATTCGATAAACCTACCCAGTTCTTGGTCACCAGCCTTATTTTCTCCTTTTGTGACTTGCTATGAAATTTTGTTTAATTACACTCCTGTGGACCACCTTGGCAAAAATGTTCTATTGCCCCTGGTTAGATCTGAAATGAGGAGGGGACTAGGGGGTAGGGGGGATGGGAGCGTATCATTACATAAACAGGTTTCCCTCTGGGTTCACACCCATCATCTGCCCTGGTAGCGATTACATTGTGGGATGGGCTTGGTTCAGGTGGGATATCTACCCTCACCCAATGTGACCAAATAAAGGCTTTATAAGCCCACCCTCAACTTTTAGGCTATTATTGGAAAGACAGATAAAAGCTGGGTGCCTGTTGGGTGGGAGGGGGGGTAGGAGGGGGGCAACAGGGGAATGGAATGGCAGGACATAAAGCGAGTTAGATGCCTGGTGGGAAGGGAGGTGGCGATGGTGGGTGAGGAGTGTATCACAATCAGAATTCCCCTATTGACTGACGGTGGTCTCTATTAAGGTGCAGGTGGGGATTTTCTTTCCCCACTGGCTTATGCCCTGAAATCCTATCCACCATTCCCCTCCCCACCTTCGCGGTCTTCCCAGACATTCCTTACCCTCTCCGCCTACAGACTCTTCCCACTTACCTGTCCTCTTGGCACTTTTGCAGCTACTTCAGCATTGTGTTTGGAGGGAGTGGGGAACTGATGGCAGTTCTCCAAGTTGGGACTTCCTCCTGCATGAGGACACAAATCCCACTTTATGCCAATCAATACTCATTAGGGTGTAATAAAGCATCATGACTGCTGGAGTCAGTAAGTTAGATTGGGGGAGGCTGTTTCCGAGTAAATCAACATTCCAACCAACCTGTGGGAGTCTTTCAACTGCCAGTTGACTGGAATTCAAGATCGACATGTATTTGTGAGAATGGAGGATACATGTGGCATTGGAAACGTTGGATAATGATGGATTTTATGAGCCTTTTTCAAGGGAGTGATGAAGATGCTAGATGAAGGAAAGGCAGTGCATATTGTATACATGGGCTTCAGTAAAGCCTTTGACAAGGTACCTCACAGTTAAGTGTATGAAAGGTAAAGTCCCATGGGATCAGGGGAATGCTGGCAAGATGGATACAGAGCTGGCTTGGGTAAAGAAGACAGAGGGTAACATGGGTGGATTGGGGGTGGGGGGGTGGGAGAGGGGGTGGATTCTGAATAGAAGGCTGTGACTAATGGTGTTCCACAGAGATCAGTTCTGGGACCTTTGCTGTTCATCGTATACATAAATGATTAGGAAGGAAATGTCGCTGGTGTGATTCGTCACTTTGCAGACGATACAAAAATTGGGGGAGTTGTGGATAGTGAAGAGGGTTGTAAGAGGAGACAGTAAGATATAGACTGGTTGGAGACTTGGTCGGAGAAATGGCAGATGATGTTTAGTCCCAGCAAATGTAAACTAATGCATTTTGGAAGATCCAATGTTTCTAAGAATTATACAGTAAATTGTAGAACCTTTAGGAATATTGATAGGCAGAGAGATTTGGATGTACATGTCCACCGATCACTGGAAGTGAAAATGCAGCTAGATAAGATAGTCAAGAAGGCATCCAGCATGCTTGCCTTCATTAGTCAGGGTACAGAACCTTTGTTCGGCCTCATTTAGAATATTGGGTACAATTTTAGTCGGCAAAGTACTATAAAGATGTAGATGTTTCAGCTTGGGTATAGAAGAGGTTTACTAGGATATTGTCTGGCTTGGAGGATGTTAGCTATGAGAAGAGATTGAATGGTGTTAAGTAAACTCAGTTTGTTCTCGCTAGAACAACGGAAGTTGAGGGGCGACCTGATAGAGGTTTACAAGTTTATGAGTGGCATGGACAGAGTGGATAATCAGATGCTCTTTCCTAGGATAGAAGAGTCAAGTGCGAAAGGGCATAGGTTAAGGTTCATGGGGTAAAAGTTTAGAGGAGATATGTGAGGCAAGTTTTCTACATGGAGGGTGGTGAAGTCTGGAATGCACTGCCCAGGGAGTTGGTGGGAGCAGGTACTGAAGCAGTATTTAAAGGGCATCTAGATGAATACATAAATAGGATAGGAATGGAAGGATATGGATTCTGTAAGTGCGTATGGTTTTAGTTTAGGCAGGCATCATGACTGGCATAGGCTTGGAGAGCCATAGGGCCTGTTCCTGTGCTGTACTGTTCTTTGTTATTTGTTATGGGGAAAGGCTGGGAGAAAGGGGTTGAGAAACATATCAACCACTATCGAATGGCAGAGCAGCCTTGATAGGCCAAGTGGCCTAATTCTGCTTCTATATCTTATGGATGTGTTCCCCTGGGGCTTGGCCTCTGCCATCCTGCAAATTCAGGTCCTTGAGATGTTTTGCCACATTCAAGGCGATATATGAAATTTGTGAGATGTTGTTGTTGATGGAATTGTAATCCAGCTAAGGCTTATCTTTTCCTGGGGAAGGAGATGAGAAAGTATGTGTGCAAGAAGAAGGAACAGAGAATGGATGGAAAAGAAAAAATCACACCTCATCATCATGGACAGGTTTTTACCTGGCTTTGGAGACAGAATCCATTTTTTTCTGCATCTTTAAGCATTATTACACAAGACTCAACGTGGACAAAAGTACTGTGAGTTCAGCGAAAATTAGATCACTCAGTCTTTCTAAGGTCCTTCCTCATCAGGTGCTTAAACACTTAATACCTTCTTAGGAAAAGTCTGAAATCATGTACCAACTGACTCAAAAACAGCTTTTTCTCTGCTGCCATTAGGTGGTGATTCTCCCTTCTTGCCACATTGCTTTTTTAGTGAAGTCGGCCAGGATACCTGAGTGCAGGCCAATTCATGTGGCCCACACTGGGCAATCAGGCTTCCGTACATCTCCCAGCACCGGAATTGCGGTGTTGTCATCTCCTAATCTATCCCTGCCTAATCTATGTAGAGCCTAATTTAAATATATTTAAATATCAATGGTAGGCCAGAGAATGAAGTCTCCAGGCCTTCTAGCCTCTTCCCCTCAAACCCCATCAGGAATAGTTCACTCCAGCTGGATTTACAATCGTTCCTTACTTCCGGGGAACTGATGGCCCGGTCCCACTGGAGTGAAGCGGGACCAATTGAAGCAACACCACCCCCCCACAGCCCGCAAGGGGGTCGGGCTCTACAGATTATGCCTCCTTGGCATTGGCACCTTGGCAGTGCCAGCCTGAGCCCCTGATACTGCCCAAGGACCAAAGTGATAGTGCCCAGAGCACAATTGCTCACCTTATTCACCAAGCCATCCTCCAATTGGCTTGATCTCACGACCCCACGCCCAATCCTTGGCCTCTTTGTTCACCACTTCACTCACTAGCTGGAGACAGGGTGGGTACAGGTCTGTAACTGAGAGGAAAGGATGGGTCAGGAGTGAAACAGCCATTGAGACAATGAGTGATTTGCAGTCACAATCCCACAATGTCTAACTGATGCTTTGCTGTTGAACATTTTCAAGAAACTGCAAATTATAATCATGGTGAAAACAAAAGCATATTTTATTGATGTTGCACTTGTTTAAATATATTCATATTGCTCAATATTATAGATGGTCTGATATTTAATGCAGGCAGAGAGAACGCTGGCAGTGATGTTACAGAAGTCTTATAGAAGTCTCTGTTCCATTATGACATCTGCTAAAATATAGACAGTGACGTATATGATTCTAACTCCCGTGTTATAGTTACCAGTAAAATTGGAAACTGTTCAATTCTTTCCACTAGGCTTGTACTAATGTATCCTGACTTTCCATATAACCTCAAGAACTACAAATAGGCAAGATTAAAATGACATCGTTGCCAATTGTCCGGTGAATGTGATGGCAGCAAGTGCAACCTAATTGAAATATGTGAAGGAAAACATGGATTGCATTATTCCTCTCTCCTTTGGAGAAACGCCTAAATGTATTCTCAAGTTGACTTATCATTGGAACCAGAAAAAACAGAATTATGTTCATGTTCACTTCAGGGTTGTCAAATAAAAACAATTATCTTCATTTTAATCTTGCCTATTTGTAATTCCTGAGAAAGCCAGGATACATTACTACAAGCCTGGAGGATGTGGAAAGAATTGAACAGTTTCCAATCTTACTGATAATTTAACAAAGGGAGTTAGAATCATATACCTCACTGTCTGTATTTTAGCAGATGTCACAATGGAACAGAGACTTCTATAAGACATGCCTCTCAATAGGAGGACTATAATAATGTCTTGACAGAAAATAAAGACTGTGTAAACATTTGAAAATGCTTTGTATCCATAACTTTAGCTTCAAGGCCCCAATATTAATGTGAGCAAGTGGGCGGAATTGCGTGGGCCAGAATCTGCGATTGTAACTGAATCGAACCTATAAACTCTGACGTTCAAATTTCACATCATCCAGGATCTGCAGGATATGATCTCAGCTCTATTTAAAGGAACAATGTAGAAATGGAAAGAGAACAAGTTAGCAAGTGCTGAAGATGGCGGCACAGAAAACAAATAGAATCCACATTTAATGACACCTCCCAGCAATTACTGCAGGTTGCAATCAGGAAGGATTGGACTATTCTTTTCCCCAGCAATGGGAGAAAGAAACTTATGGTAGCCATGCAGAGATGCAGTTGGATAAAGCTGAGGATGTGAGAAGCAGAGATTTTGTACCTAGTCTTGGATGCAATGTTGGATGCAACTTAATAACTAACCTATCAGAAAATTGAGTATATTTGCTGACTCAGCTACACCTGGTACTTTGTGCTTCATCCTCCCTCACGCTATCTTTCCAAGCTTACTCCTTCTTATCAGTCCCCATATCCACTCAAACTTGCTGTAATGAATCAGATAGGCCAGCTGAAAATATATATAGTTTATCATAGAATGCAAAGGAAAACCACTACCATGATGCACACACGCATTCATTTTACACTGCCTGGGTCTACAGTTCAGCAGTCCCAGTCCTGGGCCTGACTTATAAAAGGCTGAGGTAATGAATTCCAGCCAGGCAGGCCATGGTCTGTTACCAGGGGAACATATACTCAATGTACCCCACAGAGAGATCAATCAGTGATTCCCCATGGACTTTTCGTGGTTATTTCAAGCTCTCAGCCTTGACATTTATTATTCCACTCAGGCTAATCCTTATGTAATTGAACACACAGGCCTCAGGCATTGTATCGATCAGTGAGTACCAAGTCTTCAGTCACCAAAGATCTGCTTTTTGGTCTCTTGTTGGAGAGACTTAGGGAAGGACACAATGGCATAATAGTTAGCACTGATGCCTCACAGTACCAGGCACCCAATTCAATTCCTGGCTAGGGTCAATGCCTGTGTGGAATCTTCCCATTCTCCCTGTGTTTGTGTGGATATCCTCCAGTTGCTCTGATTTCCTTCCACAGTCAAAAGATGTGCAGGTTAGATGCATTGGCCATATTGAATTGCCTCTTTAATGTTAAGTAGACTAGCAGGGTAAATATGTGGGGTTACATTAATAGGACCTGCATGGGACTGTTGTCGGTGCAGACGCGGAGGGCTGAATGGCTTTGTTTGGTACTGTAGGGATTCTGTGATCCTATGATAAGAAAGGACTGGAGGTGGCATACAACAAATAATTTAGTTTACATATGCAGAAGGATGCCCAGGTAATATGTATGTACCTCTCACTTGGATCTAGAGAAACAGGCGATAGTGATAGAATTACTAGTAGTCCTGGCACACATATGCTGACCTTATTTCATCAATGACTGAATGAAAACAAGACTAAGCAAGGTGATTCCAACACAGTGACTAATTTAAAATCATAGAATCCCTATAGTGCAGAAGAAGGCCATTTGATTCATCAAATCTGCACTGACTCTTTGACAGAGCATCTCATCAAAGCTCTACCCTGGTAACCTCATACATTTACCCTACTAATGCCCTGACCTATACGTCTTGGGACACTAAGGGACAACTTACCATGGTTAATCCACCTGATCTGCACATCTTTGGACACTGAGATGAAACTTAACATAGCCAGTCCACCTAACCTGCATATCAGATGGGAACAGGATCTAGTGGCAGGGATAGGGGTGGGGAGAAGTGTCAGAAGACACAATCCTCTCCAAGCTCTGATCAATTGGACACAGAAGTTGAACCATGTGACCTATTGTTGAATAAAAGAGTGCTGAAGATGCATCAACAGCTCAGTCACCCACTGATAGATGTGATAGTCTAATATATACTCTAATATCACAGAATCATAGAAAATCACCCATCAAATCACAATTCCACCCAAGCCCCATTCCCATAACGCTCATTTTACCTTGCTAATTCTCTTAATACTAGAGTCAATTTAGCATGGCCAATCAACTTGACCCACACACCTTTGGACAGTGGGAGTAAACCAGAGCATCCAGAGGAAACTCACGCAGGCATGTGGAAAAAACTGCAAACTCCACACAGACAGTGAGCCAAGGCCGGAGTTGAACCCAGGTTCCAGGAGTTCCGCAAATGGCATAGACCTGACAGGATCTGAGCAACCAGTGAAGGAATCAGAACAACCTGCCTCTACCACAAGGTGCAGATTATAGAAACAGGGAAAATGCAAAGAAAAATTATTGTAATTCAGCAATAATATGCACATGGATGTTTGATACAATGTAGCAGCATTTGTTTCATTTACCTTTAAGAACGCATATGTTGCTGATTAACCCAAGGCAACTCACCATCTATTTGTCTCATTGTACATGCCAATATATAATACAATCACTAAATGAATTAGTAATGAAAGGACTCTGAGGGCTATGGAACTCTAGTAGTAGTGATGGGGTTGGTGCAGGAGCTGAGTTTAAAATTAAAGTTTTATTTATCAGTCAGTAACTAAGACTTACAGTAACACTGCAATTAAGTCATTGTCACCACAGTCCAGCTCCTGTTTGGGTGAATGCACCTAACTCATCTTTCAGACTGTGGGATGAAACTGAGGCATCCAAAGGAAACCCACGCAGACATGGGGAGAACATGCAAACTCCACGCAGACAGTGACCTAAGCCAAGAATCGAACCTGAGTCCCTGGCGCTGTGAAGCAGCAGTGCTAACTTTTGTATTACCATGAGTGAGTTACAAGATTTCGTTTGAGATGCTTTCCTAATGGTGAGTCAACATTAGCTGAACCTTCGCCTCACTGCGTCATCCCAGGCAACAATAGACGTTGTTGAATCTGGTGACGGCATTTCATATTTTGCCTCCTCCTCTGCAATCTTGTGCTCATCTGAAAAATATGTGTTGAGCTCCTTCATCCTCCTCCAGCTGAAAAATTCTCTGCTGCTAAATGATGAGCAGAACACAGCAAGTCATTCTCAATCTAAAATACCTCGCTGTTGCATACTGAAATCCAGACCTGTCTGAGCACCTGATGTTCATCTTTGGTATTTCAACCTCATGTGCAATGGATTGCCTGTTGACTACATGACTCAACTTGTAGTGTGACTGCAACTCATTGCTGGGGTTTTCACACGGGTATCAAAAGGTCAGCCTGATATGTTGTGATTAATATTAATTTTCTCTGCGGTCTCTGCACTGTAAATCCTTATTCGCTCTATCCTTCTCTTTGCTGTGAATGTGGAGGTGATGTTTGGATGTGTGCAAATAAACTAACCTTTTGAGTCCATCCAACTTCAAGTTTGATGCATGGTTATTAATTGAAAATTGGATTGCATCAAAACCAAGGAGTTGGGAAATATGCTTCTGCTTTTAAAGGGGGGAAGAAATCAAAATGCCATTCTGTTGTTGAACATATGTTGAGAGGAGTAATTAGAGCTGTTTAAATCAATGCTCCTTCCTGTCCATAACTTCAGAAGATTATGAAAATTTTAAGATGTCCCTGGTAGTGCCTTGAAATGGACCAGATGCAGAAAGGTTGAGGGCTGTGGTGACTTCAGCTTCTCCAGGTGGAGCAGGTAGCAATTCCTCTTTCACAAATTGTTAGATACCTGCCACCACCTGCCATGACACCCTTAACCTGCAGAAGTACTACTCTGAGAGGTCAAGGAAGCAGAGCTTTTGTCTGAACTTGTGGCTAGTGTCTCGTGTAATCTTTCCTTTCCTATGCATCTCCTTCCTGCCCACACTGTAGGATGTATTGTTACCACGGATGGTGAAAGTCTTTCTTCTCAAATGTAAACCCGCCAATATTCTGATCTTGTCAGTTTGTAAGATTCTAAAGATGAGACAAAGTTGCACCAGCACAAAAATCCTGCCAATAGTTTTCTTGTTGGAAAAAAAGGGCACAAAGAAACAGTTTTCATTTTCAGATGAGACAATAACTTCAATTACCTACCTGAACTGTGGCTTACTTTTTTCCACCTCACTGGTGAGATTCATGAGTTCTGTGTTAGTAAAACTCAATGAAAAGAGTCCTTGTCAACATCTCCTAAGGACATTAATTGCTACATTAACTGCCCACACACAAATAATCAAAGTCTTGTCTTTGCTGAGTAGCATCCTCGCAGGCATCCAAACACATTTCTGTTAATTGCAGAGATGAGGACTTTGGAGCCAGGAGTTGTGATGATGATCCAGGATTCACTTATTTTAAAAGGAGAAATGATTTTAACTTTTAAAGAGATAATTGATGTTATCACAATCTAGTTAATCAAAATTGACCATCATCAATGCCATGAGATGATGAGTTTAATATGGAATTTACACAGCCAAAAACATACAACTATGACAAGTAACATATACCTTTCCAGATTGGGCAGGAAGGCTGGCATGCAAGAACAAAGGGTCATCCAAACTCAAAACACTATGTTCTCACTCCACAGATCTGCTGACATCTTCCAATATTTTCTGTATTTGATGCATGAATAGGTTTTTCTCTTCTTCCTTCATCTCTTCTCTTTACCTTACATTACATCTTCACAACTTCTCACACCACTCAGTATTACTGGACCTGAGTCTTCATGAGAGTTCTTCAGTCTACACCACCAAACTGTACTTGTATCCCACAAAGTGTCTTCCTTTCTGCTCTTTGTACAGGGGTGGGTCTGGGTAGAGTATTGACAAGGGCTTTTCATTCAGTAAAGATTTAATCCATTTCAAAATGCCCATTACTAGAATGCCAAACTCTTTGTTTTACATTGGGTTGAAAATCCTGCCTTTAACACCATTCAATTGCCATTAACTTCTTAGGATCATAGAATCCTACAATGCAGAAGGAGACCATTCAGTCTATTGAACTCACACTGACAACAATATCACTCAAGCCCTATTCCCATAACCCCATGTGTTCATCCTATGAGTTCACCTGACACAAAGTGACAATTTATCATGGCCAATCAACCTAGCTTGCGCATCTTTGGACTGTGGGACGAAGCCAGAGCACCTGGAGGAAACCCACGCAGATACTAGGAGAATGTGCAAACTCCACCCAGACAATGACCCAAGGCCAGAATTGAACATGGGTCTAAGAGACAGTTGTGCTAACCACTATGCTGCTATGCAACTCTCAAATGAATAATGGGGAATTTTAGTAGTAAGCATACCTCATCATTGGAGGATGTCATTGAATTTTTAAAACATTTGTTCACAAGTTCTGGGCATTGGTCAACATTTATTGGCCATCCCTAATTAGCCTTGAACTAAGCCGCTTGTGAGAGAATCAACTATGGACAGGATAAAGTTGGCAAATTCCCTTCCCTAAAGGACATCAGTGTACCAGATGAGTTTTTAGCTTCATGATCATTGTACTTTTAATTCCAGATTTTATCTGATTCAAATCCCATCTGTCATCTTGGGATTTGAAAAGATCGACTAGAGTATTACATTGAGTCTCTAAGTTATATGTCCAGGGACGATATTACTGTGCTACTGCCTCACCCTTTCTTACGCATAAATATATAACTCATGTCTTTGAACAATTAATCTTATCTCGTGGCATCTTTTCACAATTCCCAGATCAGTTTGAGCTTCCCAGAAACATTTCATCTTCAGCATCAAACTAACCCTCCAAAATTTCTTTCTTTATTTCTTTCAACTTTGAAGCTCATTCCAATATCAGTTATTGATGTATCTGTTTTTAACAAACTGTTCAGAATGACCATTCAGTTAGCTGTCCTTGTTGATGTTGATAACTAAATTAATTTCTATTCGATTTGCACATGACAATGCAATATTTACTTTTGCAAGCAGTTTAATTTAGCAAGGCTAAATGAAAAGCCGAGCATAACTTTATAGTTTGATTGTTTTCAATATTTAACACTAGGCCTCATCTGTCATGGCCATCATTTTGGGTTAGGTTTCACTGTCATTGATTAAAAATAACCATTCCACTCATCTTGAGCAGTTTCAATTCAAACAAAACTTCCAGCACAAACTTATTCCTTCATCTAAATCAGACCGATTTAGCATCTATACATTCAGTATTTTATATTTCTACTTCTATACACTCTCCCCCAACTTAATAGTTTAGGTGTTCAAATTCACCCCACAGAGTCCTGGAATAGAGCCTCACTGGGAATCTTTATAGAGCGCTGTTGTGCACAAACCTTTTGGAGCACAGTGCATAATATACAGTATGGAATCAGGCCCTTCAGCCCAATTTATCCATGCCAACCAGATTTCCTGATTAGAACTAGTCCCAATTGCACATGTTTGGCCCATATCCCTTTAAACTTTTCTATCCATATACCTGTTCAAATGTGTTATAAATACTGTAATTGTCATCTCCTCTGCAGCTCATTCCATATATGCACTGCCCTTTATGTGAAAATTTGCCTTCAAGTTCCTTTTAAATCTTTCCTCTCTCACCTTAAATCTATGCCCTCTTGTTTTAGATTCTCCTACATAGGGAAAAGACCTTGGCTATTCACCTTATCTATACCTTTCATGATTTTATAAAATTCTATAAGATCTTCCTTCATCCTCCCATGCTCCAGAGAAAAAATATGAAAAAAATCTGCACATTTATTGAGAGGAGGCGAACACTTTGAATGATCAAAATGATTGACCCAATCGTGTCTAGAAAGGTGAACATTCAAAGATAAGAGGGGCAATTTTAATGAGGGTTTTGGGTGGACAGGGATTAGAGCAAGCATCAATCCTGCACGGTGTAATCCAGAACTTGCTCATGCTGAATTTAAATAATTGTTCCCAATTGCATCATGTCAGGAACCGGTATTCCTTTTACTATTGAATATCCTTCGGTCAAAGATCAGGACAGTAAGAAGTCTGACAACACCAGGTTTAAATCCAACCAATTAATTTGATAGTAAACTCGCAAGCTTTAGACTCTATGGTCTTTGTCAGGTGAATCACTATCAAATAAATCGATCGTTATGGGGGTAGGGCCTGGATGAGATTGTGATCAGTGCAAACTCAATGGGCCGAATATCCTTCTTCTGCACTGTAAGGATTCTATGATTCTTCTATGCTGTAACAATTCCATGATTTATGGAAAAGTGCTCAGATCATAGGGATCTGTTTTGCTACCGACCTGGATGTTAACAGGAGGGGGTTGTGCTGACAGGGAGGGTTGGCATGGAGGAGAGGAAGAACTAGAGTTTCAGATGGGCAATGAAAGAAGTCTGGGTTTCGCCACATGCTTTTTATTTCTCCACAGCCAGCTTGTTTTCTTCTTAAAAAGCTTAAGAAGCTCAGGTGACTGGAAGGCTTGGTTTCCTGTTGGGAATCAGACTCCAGAGCAGAAAGGAACAGAGTTTGGGAGGAGGGAAGGGGCACAGAATACAAGCCGGACCCATCGAGTGGGCCTGATCTTTGATGTAGAGATGCCGGCGTTAGACTGGGGTAAAAACAGTAAGAAGTCTGACAACACCAGGTTTAAATCCAACCGATTTATTTGATAATAAACAAATTCACATTGTGCTAGTCTCCAAACCTTCTCACCGTAATCACGTACATTCTTCCTTTTCAGGTAACACTCAGATTCCCTTTTCAATGCTTCAACTGAACTGGCGTCATCCACGCTCTCAGGCAGTGCATTCTTGGCTTGAACCATCCATTGCAGGAAAACATTTTTTTCTCATGTCAAATGATCCTTTGGAAGTTAAATTCAGTGAGTGTCTGAAAGCAAATGCATTCATACTGAGCTGTTTTACCGATACATCAAAACGCATTGGGGTTCAAATGACAGCACGGAATGCTAAAGTGTGTGTATTTGTGAGGCAGGTCAGTGCACAGTTAATAAATCTTCGATAAACCTTTCCACAATGATATTGACAATGTGCTCAATCAAGACATCTGCTAAGGTGGATGGAGGAAAAAGCCTAGGGGGCATTTTCTCAACGTGGAGATGCTGACTACACAACCCTGTACAAAATAAAATATAAACAGAGAAATGTGAGAACTATTCAGTAGCTTAGGGAACATCTGTGGAGGCAGAAACAGAGTCAGAGGATTGTTAAAGCCTTTTCAGCCTCCCACCAACGTGTGGTTATGTGGGAATGCGAATGTGAAACATCTCAAAGCAGAAGCCACTCCAAACCTGCCTACTTCTCATTTAGTGGTCAGCCCACTCCCAGAGTAGGCCCAAGCCTTAAGTATTATTTTCCCTGCTTTAGTGAGCCCCAAAATAAGAAAAGAAGAAAAATATATTTTTCCCACACTGTCTGGGGGCCAAGAGGAGCAGGATCATAGAATCCCTACAGTGCAAAAGGAAGCTATTAGGCCCAGCTTGTCTGCACCGACCATAATACCACCCAGGCCCTCTTGCCATCACACCACCTACTTACCCTGCTAATTCTCCTGAAACTAAGGCCAATTTATCATGGCAAATCAACTTAACCTGCACATCTTTGGACTGTGGGATAAAGCTTGAGCACCCAGAGGAAGCCCACGCAGACACAGGGAGAATGTCCATACTGTGATCCAAGCTGGAAATCGAACCCAGCTCCCTGTTCTGCTAATAACACATTCTGATTTCTTAATGTGCCACTATCAGCCATCTTTTCAAATACAATCACCACCATTTACATTCCCCTTGTCTTTTTGTCAAGACACCTTTGTCAATCTGGCCTCCACTTCTATCCCAGTGCCACAGCTTCGCCTTCCCCCCACAAGAGCATAAATCTCATCCTATTTTCAGTTTTTTTATCAGCTCTCATGAAGAGTCATCCAGACTTGAAATGTTAGTTTGATTCTCTCTCCACAGATGTTGTCAGACCTGCTGAGATTTTCTAGCATTTTTGTTCCCATTGTCCCACTTCTTTCTCCATCCTCTATACTCTACTGCAACCACAGGTTTACTCATCCAACAGAGAGCCAATGTCTCTAATTCTCGGTTTAATTTTTGGTTGCTGCTTAGAAAATCATTTCAAAAATGCCAATTCCAGCGCTACCATTAAACCCAGTGGGAAACCTGTTCTTCCAGATTTGTCAACAGTAAAGCTGTGCCACCAGTCCCTGAAGCATGTGGAAGTGTAGACAACCCACCATTGTCTGATGACCCTATATTCTTGTCCCACTGCTATTAACAGGGTTACCTGTTGTGTGCACCCCCTGCTGCTGGAAAACCCATGGTAGGTGTTCATCCCTAGTGGGACTGGAAGATCATACTGGCAGGAATGGCTAGAAATTTCCAACCAGTGTATAACCTGTTATTTGTCTATTTTTTTCTATACAAGAAACAAGTAACTCTCATTTAATTAATTCATGTAACGCGGGCTTTGCTGGCAAGTCTAACATTTATTGCTCATCTCTATGAGAGGGAGTGATGAGCTGCTGTCTTGAATCACAGCAGTCCATGTGGCAAAAGAACGTGATCCAACAATGATGAAGGAATGGCAATATATTTTCAAGTTTGAACTGTGCTTAACATAAACAGAAACTTGTAGCTATTATTCCCATGCATCTCATGCCCTTGCCCTCTCAAAATGGAAAGACCAATGGATATCATAAACAACTAAGTTTGTTGAGTGATAATTAACATAACCACTGCTCTAATGTGGCTTATTAACATAGGACATTACTATTTTCCAGACTGATTTGTATCATAACACAAGATCCTGAATTTCCTCCATGGCAGCTTCGCTGTTGTTACACCAGTGAAGACAGAGGGCTGACATTGATGCAAGGGAAAGCCAATCTATGCTCATACTGCAGTATCACTTGATTGATGCCTTCAATGCATGTTGACACAGCATCCTGGGAATCCATTTATCCTTTAGAAGTCATGGGCTCTGTGTCTCAGCTTGGGGGAGATGGCCAAGTAGAGAAATGGGTCTGGTCTATGAAAGCGGAGGTGACACGCACCTTCACAGCTGTCTGGCTAATGTTGCACAGATGCCCTGTGGCAGCCTGGAAGGATGCAGAGCCATATTAGTTTAGGACTGCTGACATTTTAATACCCTGAGGAGAGAAAGGGGAAAAAAAAGGCTGAGAGAGAAAAATGATGTTGAACTATTTGCTGCTCTCTCAATTTAGTGAGGGAGGGCAAATTTGTTCATCTACATTCTGCAGACTGCTTCTCACCATCATGCAGGTGACCATTTTTTATGTTTGAGTCATGGCTGTCAGCAGTTGATTCAGTGACATTAATTTGTCCAATAACATTTGGAGGGTGCAGCTGGATGATGCATGGCTCTTCAGCAAGAAGTTCGAAGGACACATTGTGTATAGCATGCCTGATGGGCTGCTGTCCTCGGCCTGGTCTTTGATCTGGACAAACTGTTATTGCAACCTCTCCTCAATTATTATGATACAGAGTGGTACGCACCCTTTATGATAACCATCCTTGAACTGATGTCAATCTGTATGTGGGAGGAACTTTCAATGATGAAATGAAATGCATGTGTCACAGATAAGAAGACAGAACAGGTTCAAAGACCAACTGTCTGTGATTCACAAATGAAGTTGAAGTCCTCTTCAACTCACCAACTTCATTTATGTAGTGCAACAGTTGTTAAACTGTAGTTAGCCCAAGTGGCCTAAATGCATGATCCACACATGTATTTGAAGAATAGAGCTGTAAATAAGTTTTAAACGTGTGCAAGTCTACGGTAATAGCAGTTGATTGAACTGCTGGAATCATCATAATCGTATCCAAATGTAGTCCACCTGCAACATTAACACAAGTGCTTCCAGTGAAGGTGATCAGACTATGATCAGAAATAACATACCCGTATTTTTCTTTATTGAAGCAAGAACCCACAATCACTGTTTTCCATCATTATCCCTCTGAATCTGATTGCAACTTCAAGATTTAGCATAGGCAAATGAGCTTAGAAATGCTGACAGTGTGGTCTGTCATTCATTGCTCCACCACAGCTGTGCCATAGCCCTGTTGCAAGTTAACAATCAATTAAGCCAATGGATGTCACAAAACCTTTGCTTTTGGTCCTCATTTCTCTGTTAGAAATCTCTTTAAAAGTTACACTTTCAATCAGATGTAACATGGTTTTCAACGGACGATCTATAACAACTATTGATGAACAGCTGAGCTGGCCCTAAAAACTATACAGAAAGTATCCAAATCCTTTCATTATGATTATTTATTCTAAATTTTGTTTTTTTTAATAATTAAAGCTTTTGCATGATGTTTCAGCCGATAAATTCATTCTATGTCCATGTTCCAATCTTGAGTTTACTCTGTGTATTTTTTTTTTTGAAAAGTGGAATTATTAATGATCTTCATTTTCTGGATGCCTATCTGTGAGAACTGTTATTTGTGATTGGCTGTAGAACTGCTTGATTACATCACTGGAACTCAATTCTAAAACCCCTATTAAAATTCTTATTAAGCAAAATCCCATCCAATAAAGCTAGAATTTATTGCATGATACATTAATGTTCTCCCCACCGATTTGCTCAAACACTGTAGGTAGGCTACCTTTGAGGTTCATGTTGAGACTCCAGCCTTTGGCATTGAAGGCAAACTCCAAATCAAGAAATCTTGATGCCATCTTTGAGTCAATGCAATTTTGTGCCAATGCTGTGACACTCTTTTAATAAATGACACAACCTTAGGTTGGTTATGAACTTTGTGCTCTAGGTTTTTTTATCATTGTTCTTTAACCTATTAATATACTGCAGTAACAAAATAAATGAAATGTCAAAATATTGATGACCGTTTCTGAGAGCTATTTTTGTTTATGGATTTTTTATGGACTTGTATGAGAACAAATATAACTATTCTGTTATCTGATTAATATCTCCCAATATCACAGATTGATAAAGTGTCATAGCCTATGAACAAACTAAAAACGAAGATATGGAATCATAATGCATTGAATAAGGCCATTCAATCAATCATGTCCATATTAGTTCTCTGTAAAATAACCAGTCAATCACATTCTCCCCATCTGTCCCAATTGTCCTGCAAATTTATTTTCCTGAACTGTCCATTCAATTTTGATTTTAAACTATTCATTTTCTCCCCATTCACCATCCTCCTGTGAAGTGAGTTCCAGATCATTACCATAGTGCATTAAAATAAATCTTCCTTTCATCCTCCCTGTGTCTTTTGTCCAAATTCAAGTCTCCTGATGGCTATGATATCAATTCATGGCAGCAGCATTTCTTTATCTATCTACTCTAAACCTGTCATGATATCATACACCTCTATCAAATCTCCACTCAATCTCCTTTGCTCCAAGGAGAACAACACCAACTTTTTCCATCCTACCTTGTAGCTGAAGTTCCTTATTAATGGAACAATTTTGGTAAATCTCTGCTGCACCCACTGAATGTTATATCCTTCATAGCTGTGATGACCAGAACTGATGCAATGTTTTAATTGTAGCTTAATAAGTGATTTATACAGATTTGAAAATATATCCTCTTTCTGTTTTTATTTATTTATTTAATAGGGTGTTGATGTTGTTGGCTAGGACAACACTTACTGCCCATTTCTAATTGCCTTTAACGAGATGATGGTGAGACGCCTTCTTTAACCACTGCATGTATATCCACAGTGCTGTTAGGGAGGGAGTTCCATGATTTTGTTTTCAATATCTTTATTTGTAAAGCTCAAGATCCCAAATGCAATACCAGCTGTTGTGTAAATACTTTCTGCTATCTTCAATCATCTATTCTCCGGGTTCCTCTATGCCTGTATATTCGTTAGACCTCTCCATTTGGTCGTTATTGTCTCTCCCTACTTCTTCTGCCAAAATGCATCACTTTCACTCCTCTGTATTAAATTCTATCTGCCACCTTTCTGGCCTTTTTGTTTACCTATGTCCTATTGGTACCATCCTCATTGTTATCACAGCTCCAGGTTTGGTATCATCAGCAATATCATTCCAATATCCAAGTCAATTATATAAATAATTTAACAAGGTATCCTAGCACGGACACTTAAGGAGCACCAATGTCGACCATCCTCCAGTTTTGAAAAATAACCATTTGTCACATTATTTTCTATCCTTAAGCTAATTTTGTTTTATTCAAGACAATATAATTAATTGAAAGGTGCTTTTCATGTGAAATGTCAATTATTATATTTAAAAACATATTTTTTTGGCAGTTTAGCCATTTCTTGGTTTCCACAATGTCTGAGGTCTATACCCTGCCAGAATGATATCTCCACATCTCTGACAATGGTAATGGTCCCAGCAGACAAATTATCCCAAAACTCAAACTAATAATCAATTCATATCTTTTAACGACTCATAACTTATTAATTACTGGCATCAAATAATATTTGATAATATGTAATATTGAAGAATATTAAATAATATATAATATTGAAGCACAGATACTAGCCAGATGCTATGAGAATGCAACAAGAGAATGCCACCATGGTTTGTCTGTACTAAAGCATTTAAATCAATCTTCTATTAGAGTGCATGATGTATAAAAAAAAATGCTCTGTTTGGCTTTACACAAAATTAAAATCCAAAGGAAAATATACTTCATCGCAACATTTTATCCACTGATATGTCTGGTGACTTAAACATACTTTTTAAGTTTATAATTTATATATTTCAGTGAGGCAGAGTATTCTACTGTAATTAAACTAATTTGTATATGCAAATTTGGTGTGATTAGCATAATTGTTCATGTTATTGCTAATAGCATAACAATTTTACACTCCACATTGTTTTGTAAAGACAATGCTTATTCCTTTTGTCTACATACAAAGACTGAATTCTAATTAACCAGAGTTACATAGCTACATCAAGTCTATTGTGTAAAAGGAATTATCTATTGTCACTTAATACAGTAGCAAAAAGACAAGGAGAGTTAAGGGGTTTTGTAATGAATCTGAGGTAATGGAAACCATACTGTTATAATTGAAGAGTACATTCTCTTGTAGTGGAACAACAGGAAAACGGCAGAAGTGTAAGATTTGTTAAATTTCAGACAATAAAACAGTTAGGGCAGCAACAGCTTTGTTTCTTATGGTTGTGGGTCAGAGTTTTTTCCAGTATTCCTCATTAAGCGGATACCGCAGCTCAGTAGTGCTGTTGGAACATGGGGTTAAAGAAAACAGGGAGGCACCCCTGAAAATTGGCCCAACAGATCCCTGGGAAGCTGTAACAAAAGCTTAACAGAGAGGTAGCTGTGAAGTTTAAACGTTCGCTTAGCAGACAGAACAGATCAGTGTGAAATCAGATGTTTATTTAACTAAAGAATTGAAGTTCATTTAATATAATGAATAAATCATCATGAATAGACCTTGGAAACATCAGAAAAAAGTTCTTTGGCGTTTGGAAGATGAATGAAAGCTGCATTTTTGCAATTGCTTCACAAAAAAAAAGCAAGTGAAAGGGCAAGAGGACAGTTAATTGGAATAAATTGTTCTGGGACAATCTGGAAGGAATGGAGAATTATCAAAGTAAGGCACCACGCTTGGTCAGGGAGCAGAGGGACGTTCATCAGGGGAAGGAGACAAATTCAAGTCTGCTAGACGTAGAAGAAGGATGCAAAAGGAAACATTTTATACTTTGAAGGAGAGGCCCTTGATAAAATACAAAGGAAAAGGAAATGCAGTACAGTGGCCTTTTAAAGGGCCATGGGGGCAGCATTCCTGAGAGCACCACGTGATTGTTCCAGACTCGATGGATTGTCATGGTGGAAAGCTGAGCCAATCGGCAAGGGACGGGATACCACGATTGGAAGAAGGTCTTGCATTTGGACCCAGGGACTTGTATTGTAATTCAGTCTGTGCCTACAGTATATATTTAGATTTCCTATTGGATAATATAGCCACAGTTGATTCATGCCAAATTAGTTGTTTTAGAATTACATCTATTACATTGACGATGAAGCAAACTTCAAAGTCATTATGGATTGCAGTGTCCAGAGAGTTGAATGTTGAAATACGAAGAAGAAAGAAGTAAAGTATATTTACTTAGTACAAAGTTTATGATTGAAAAAATTGAACCATTTGACCCTGAAATAGACAACTAAGACAGTGTGTTAAAAAACTGCTTTACTTTTTTGTAGCAAATGAAATAACAACTGAAAAAAAGTGGTATACAGATTTACAGCTTAGTGAGAAAATTAACATTGCCAAATGCTGCAATTGGCAGATTGTGGATCTGTTCAATAATCGTTATTATCTCGTCCCTGAATCATTATGCTGAGATACAAATTTCATACAGCATACATAGCAAGATTTTAGGGGACTGGCAGAATACTGTGAGTTCAGTCCAGAATTAGGAGTAATGTTAAGGGATGATCTGCGACATTAACAGCCTAATTGTACAAATGAGGTGGTTAAAAGAGAATAAAAGTTTTTATGGCTGTGAAGAGGAAAACACATGGCAGAAATATCTTTATTGTTGCCTTGTGACAATGTTCTAGATAAAAACATAGAGAAAAGGAGAGAGCTAACAGTGACAGTGAGAAAGGTGGCAAGCCTGCTCAGCTTATATGGCACTGGACACTGAACCCAAATCCCAGATCAGGAAATGACCTCCTATGCTCTACCGACAAAGCGAACTGTATATAAAGAAGGAAAGGAGAGGGTGTGGAATGTAATCATACCTAGGGTGCAGCGAAATATCAACTTAATGTGAGGTAAGTCCTTTCAAAAATTTGATGGCAGTAAACTGTTCTTAAGTTGGTTGATGCGTGACCTCAGATTTTGTATCCTTTTCCCAATGGGGAAGGCAGAAAAGAATACATGCTTTGGGTCTTTAATTACGCTGGTTGTTTTTCCGAGACTATGGGAAGTGTAGACAGAGTCAATGGATGGGAGGCTGGTTTGTGTGATGGATTGGGCTACTCCTTCTGCAGATGAGTCTCAGGCTGATTCACCCGAGGAAGAAGCAGTGCACCGAAATCTCGTGATTTCAAATAAATCTGTTGGATTTTAACTTGGCTTTGTGAGAGTTCTAACTAAAATTTAGCAGATAGACAAAATCATGGGTAAATGTGAACTCTCCAGAAAGAACAGAAAATTTTATACAATTTAACTGGAGAAAGATTGTAGAATCCAATGGTACAGAAGGATTTAGATAGCCTCATATATAAATTACATAAAATTATACACAAATATAACAAGTGATTAGGAAGATAAATAGAAGGTTGGTAGTTATTGCAAGAGGAAATGGAATATAGAGATAGATAGGTTTTATTGCAGCTGTACAGGGCCTTGGTGAGACCAGATCTGAAGTGGTTATACAGTATTGATCTCTTAGTTTAGGGAGAAAAAAAATGTCCGTTTTCAAAGCAATTCAAAAAAGTTTTATTCAACTCATTTCTGGGATGTAAGGTTAATCTTATGAAGAAAAGTTGAATTATCAAACCTATATCCCTTGAAGTTCAGAAGAATGAAAGGTGATCTTACTGAAATGTATACAATCATGAAGTTTTGACTTTTTTGGGCAAGACCCGGATAAGGAAACAAAATTTCAGAATAGGAGGTCTCCTGTATGGGACAGAGTGCCGTTAGTTGTGGAATTCACTTCCCCAGAAAGTAGTGGAGGTTGGGCCATTGAAATTAGTCAAGGCTGAATGAGATGGATTTTTGAGAGGTTATGGGGGGAGGGCAAGAACTGGAAGGTGGAGTTGAGACCTGAATCAGATCAGCCATGATCTTATTGAATGGTAAGCAGGCTTGAAGGGCCAAATGGCCTCGTCCTGCTCTTATGTTCCAATGTCTTATGCTCTTATTTCAAATCTGCTGTATCAGACTCAATGTGGAAATGCTGGTGTTGGGCTGGGGTGGGCACAGTAAGACATCTCATAATACCAGGTTACAATCCAACAGGTTTATTTGGAATCATGAGCTTTTGGAGCACTGCTCTTTCATCTGCTGAGTGGACGTAGGTTCGCAGACACAGCATATATAGGCAAAGACACAATTGTTAGATAATTGGAATGTGAAAGATGTTCAGAAATAATTTCAACTTGGTATTGACATCAGATACCAACACTGAAATCAAACAAACTTTTCTATCTTTTGTTTTGATAAAAAAATTCACCATCACCAATTATGGATTTAAAAAAAAAGTCATATTAACTGTTTGCTATGGGATATTTAGCTCTTGATGCCTTTCAATTGGATTTCAGACCCATCATTTGATGTCTGACTGCACTATTTAAGCAAAGGTGTTCAGGGACCTGGGAAATGGTGAACACAGAGGTGAAATTGGTCTGTGATAAGTGAGGTGACAGCATATTGATGATCCATTTTACACCCCACCTGATTTTCATTGGAGTCAATGGTAGAACAACAAGCAACTTGAAAAATGAACAGATGATGCATTAGCTGAATATTCTATCGTACCAAAGATCAATTTCACTCTTGTTTTATTAGAGATTATATCTGATTGGGTATTTTACTCACAATAAGCCTTCTAATCAGATGTTTGAAATACACATAAATATACCAGACACAATTATCATTTTGAACAGTCCATTACCACTACTGCAGTGTAAAACATCTTGACCATTTATCCTTGATTACTTGATTATTTTTGTCTTTTCTCCTGAGATGCTCACAGCATGAGTGAGGCTATTCACCTGTAGCCGGGTCTAGTTTGTGGAAACCAGGGCACAATTACACACCAAGAGGATGAATGCCTGGTGTTGGGACAGGAAACGGATGGGAGAGGGATTGAGGCCTAGTGGGGTGGGTGGGAGAGGGTGCAGGCCTCCTCCTAATGTCCAATAGTTTAACCAGTAGCCACTAAGTTAGAGTTTATGTCTCTCCACTGGGCAGTATGACATAAGGCTTGCTATTGAAGAGACTGTGTAATTCTTGGAGAGGTTTACACACGCAATACTTCCTTTGCAATACTTATACTGCTAGCCAGCAGTGAGAGCTGAAAGCAAAAGCTGATGAACCACTGTGCACTACCCACTAAAATAACATATCTGACACATCACGTCAACCAGAGGCAAAAACTTACTGCCATGTTGGTGTTTTAGGACAGAAGAAAGCTAAGGGAGTAAACTCTGATAAATAATCTGGAATGGAGTTCAACATAAATCTATCATCTATTAAGTAGCTTTCTGGCAACTCCTGCAGCAGAGTTGGTACCAAACAGTACTGGCATAATCATTTCCTTTGGACAATACTAGCAATGCCGAAAGGGCAGCATGATGGCACAGTGATTAGCACTGTTGCTCACAGTGCCAGGGACCCAGGTTCAATTCCAGCTTTGGGTCACTGTCTAGGTGGAGTCTGCACATTCTCCCAGGGTGCTCCGATTTCCTCCCACAGTCTAAAGATATGTGGGTTGGGTTTATTGGCCATGCTTAATTAACCCTTTGTGTTGAAGGATTGACAGGGCAAAAATGTGGGTCATAGAAATGGGGCTTGTGTGGGATTGTTGTCAGTGCAGCCTTGATGGGCTGGATGTGCTCCTTCTGCAATGTAGGGATCTATGATTCTGAAGAGGAGTTCCTATGCTTGGGCAATTTAGGGTATCCATACTATTTGCCCAGGCCTATGACTTGGGAAGAACATGCTAGCTTTGTGATTTATGTCGATACATGGGAGGAAATAATTACCAGTTATAAGTTCTTATGCAATTGGCACAGAGCACCACTGCAAAGAGTTACTCCTGACAGTGGGAGAGATCATCATGTCTCATTGGATAGCTATCACTTGTCTTGAGGTGGGGACCCCAGTCATTTAGGTGCTGTGCCACTATTTACTTCAGTGGGTGTTAGAAGCTCAGAGAGTCATCTCTCAATAGGTGAGTCAATACTCTATGCACAAGGCAACACAGCCTTAATAAAGAAGAAGCCAATCTTTTGCTTCACAAGCCAGAACGTAAGGACCATGCGTCCTGGCCTTACCAATAGATTTGACACATAACACAGCTGTGAACGACATAACTTACAACACTTACATTTAATATAGACTTAGCTAAGTTGCAAGAAACTAGGCTTTCTCTCAGTGTAAACCTAAAAGACAAAACTATACATTCTTCTGATAGGATGAAGCCCATGAAGCAATACATGAGTATGGAATGAGTTTCTCCATAAAACTTTACTTGCGATGATTGAACCCTCCATAAAATGTTCAAAGATTTCCTACTCTTTGCTCATCTACAAGTGTAGGCCCACATCACGTGAAACTAAACCCCAAAATTCACCCCCACCCCAAGTGGCAAGGACCAGTTCTATGAGACAGATCTGCCATTGGCAAACTGCACAAAAGGTTGCATGCTAACTACACAGCTTCATCAACATGCATACGGTACCAGAAGTCACCAAAGTGAACAACAATGGGCGGAAGTTGCTGAAACTGAGCTGTTACCATGGAGTCTCATGTGATACTTCCTTACCAAGCCTTGCCATAAGAGTGTCCTGGAGACACCTAAGATCCTATCACTGTCGCCAGCTAGACCTCATTATTAACGACATACCACCCTCATCAGTATCTTCATTATAGATCTGACCATGACATTGAACACTCTGGTGTATAGTAGCAAGGTCAGGCTTCAGCCAGGAAAACTGCCACTCCAAGAAGAAATGTCATTCTTGAATCAACACTTGCATATCATCCTCTCACAAAATACCCAAGAGTTCCTCAAGATCTTTTATCAGATTCTTTCGGACAACAGCGTTCAAGGCCAAAGTGCAGTATCAAAGTGGGATCATCTGCACAATGCTGTCTAGATCTCTGCACTCAGTGCATAGTGGAAAATAATTCACAGGAATTCTGACCAGTTTGAAGCTTATTGGACTGAAATAGACTCAGTTATTGCAGGCAAGCAGGAGCGTCCTCAGGAACTACAAGCAAACCGACAACAAACTAAATCTAGATGTTCGCCAAGCTGCCAGAAAAAAATTCTCAGCAGATTGCTCGGCACTGCACCAATCAATTCTAGTTGAACTTTGCAACAGCGTACAATCTGCTGCTGAATCTGGAGATGCTAGACGCATATATGAAGGAATCAGAGAGCAACAAGCCCAGCAGCAACTAAATCATTTACCTCGAAAACAAAATGAGGAATGATCGACAGTGAACCTAGCAAATAGATTGAAAGGTGGTTGAAGGATGACATTGAACTCTATGTAACAGAGAATGGTATTACAGAAGACACTGTTAGAACCATTATATACTTTCTTCCATAGAGGTACTGAATGGCAAGTCCACCATAAGAGAACACAACAAGGTTATTGATCATCTTGCCTGTGTTAAAGCCCCAGAAGTAATGGCATCCCACTTGAAAAGTGTTACTTCTACAAACATTCAAGTCTCTGCTGGAAGTCAAGGTTTGAGTCCCAATATGTGCATGATGCAATTATAGTCACCATGCACTGAAACAAAGGAGATGCAGTGGCTGTAACAAATACCAAGGGATCTCCTTCTTAAGTATCATGGAGAAGATCTTTTCTCATGTTGCTCTCACCAGATTGCAGACCTTGGCACTATCTTGAATCTCTGTTCAGAGCCAGAAGATTGGCAGTCATGTTTTTCACACCTCAGCAGCTACAGGAGAAGTGGCATGAACAACATAGACCACATTGCATGGATTTCATAAACCAAATCGATACCTTTGCTCTCGTTAGCAGAGACAGACTCTTTAAACTGCTGCAGGCGATGGACTACTCTGCTGGACTCCTGGGCATAATTTCTTCTCTCCACAAGAACATGCCCAGTTTCATCAGTTGTAACGGAGTGACATTCAACACAATCAAGAACAACAGTGAGGTAAAGCAGGATTGTATCCCGGTGCCAACTCTCTTTGAAATATTTTGTTCCCTGTTGCTATTTTACGCTTTCAGCTAATCAAATGAGGGTGGCTACCTGCTGATGGCAGACTGCTGAAAATTGCATGCCAAGACCCATGAGTTCCTCATTGCTGATGGTGCCAGACTGATGACCTATAACAAAGCTCACTTGCAGCCCCTTGTGGATCAGTTCTCCTGGACTGACAATCAGTATCAGAAAGACAAAAGTCATGAACAGTGTATAAAGACTCCATCTCCCATCAATATTGATCACCTTATTCTGGAGGTTGTTGACAACTTTACATACCCTGGATCAATAATGACCTGTTGCTTAATGTCAAAATCTGCATTTTAAGGCCACAGCTTTCATGTCAAAATTGAGAAGTCAAGTGTCGACAATCAAATACAAAGCTCTGCTTGGACCAGTTTGTGTTTTCAGTCATCTCCTTTATAGTGGTAGAGCATAGACAACTTACACAAGTGAAGGAAAGCAATTGAACATCTCCACGGCCTCCAGTGAATATCAGGCATCTTCTGGCAGAACAGAGTGCCATAAATGTTGAAATATACAGCGTGCAAGGAGCCCCAGCATGTTTGCCCTCTTACGTTTGTGAAGACTCTGTTGACTGGGTCATATAAGCTGAATGGATGAGGCTGTAAACCCAAAAACATTCTATATGGCAAGCTTTGCCAGTGATAGAAGACCAAAAAGTCACACATGTCTGTGATACAAGGATGTCTGCAAAACAGAATTCAACCTGACTGGGATCAGAGTAGAAGCCTGGGACATCATCACTGCGTGGACAAACAATCAGGAAGGGTTAGCAAAGGGCAGAGGGCAATAGAAATGACTAGATGGGAAAAAAGAGAGATTAATAGAATGGAAAAAAATATATCAGTCAACCTCGGACCAAGACTATCCTTCTTGGCCAGCTGTAGAAGGGATTACTTACCAATTTATCTCCACCATCACAATACACAATACACAATACTCATTCCAGAAATGACATACACCCTTGGAACAGTCCATCACCTTCCAGGGATAATCCTTCACGTGGAGCAAAGTGTTTTCCTTAGAAAACTCTCATTAGTTTCCTTTCACAGTTGGACTAAATAATAAATCAAGTGCAAAATAGTGCAGAAGTCTGGAAAGCTGACACAAAGACAACAAGTGCAGGAAAAGGTCCAGAGATCAGGCAGCATCTTTGGATTGAAGCAGAGACTGGGATCTCACCTGCAGCAAGGACCCTTCGTTGGTGGGATGGAATATTTGGCGAACAAAGCAAAAGGCCGTTGACCTTGGGTGGCGTTTTCCAGTCCCACTCAGAGTTTGGATTAGGGACTTTCAGGTCAATACTTTCCTCAGAACAGAAGAAAGATAGAAATGTAAGAGTTTGGAAGCCAGAGAAGGGGCAGGGTAGGCTCAAGAAAGAACTAAAGAGAAAGACTGTGAAAGCAGTCGGAAAATCCCACCAAAAATTACTTAAAATGTGTGTTCTTTCATATGTTTAAAGATGGTAAGTTGGTGAAATTTGGCAGGAAATATTAAAATAGATATATCATAATAATAAAAACAGGAAATGCTGGATAAACTCAGCAGGTTTGGCAGCACCTGTGAAGAAAGAAACAAAGTTAATATTTTGAATCCATCGAGTTAGGGTGCTGGATGGCATGGGCTCAAAATGTTAACTCCAGGGGGAATCTAATCAAATTTCTTGAAGTATCAGAGGCTCAGACAAAAAAAAAACAGAGTCAAGATTTCCATGTTCACAGACCAGAGACAAGATTTTCCAGCCTCTCAGCCATGTACTTCCTGCTGGTGGGAGTTGGCGCATTGTTTGCTGGCGGTGGGATTCGCTGGTGGATCTGCTGTTAATAGGAATTCCCATTGATTTTACCCTACACCGGCAGGAAACCCATGGATGGAGTATGCTGCCAACAGGAGCAGAGAATCTTGCCAGTGTGTACTCTGGTGAGTGAGGCCTGTTAAATTCAGCAATTCCAACTTCATAGAGATTGGGGCTCCAAATTTAAAGAGTGCCCCAATCAAAAGAAAAAAGCTAATCCCTTCACCACCCCTGCCATGTCAAGGAGGTTTCGGGGACTCTCCCCTCTACTCCATATAATCATTTCCAGCATTCTGGTCAACCCCTTAATGCTTGTTCTCTGCCCTCCTCATCCAAACCACACAGAAATGAACCACCTCCCATGGAGGTCACACTAGGCGCGGATCTCATTGCCTCCTGGAACAAGTTGACACTGCCAAGGGCAGTAATAGAGTAGTGACTGGCTTTGTCTCTCTGTTTCTCTCTCCACAAATGCTCCCAGACCTGCTGAGTTTATCCAGCATTTTCCGTTTTAATTTTCCAATCTCCAGCACGCGCAGTATTTTGTATTCTTTTTAAAACAAGAAGCATCTTTGCTCAATATTAATTCAATGTCTTTGAGTAAACTGACTTCAAATAACTGAAATTCACTTTTATAGATAGTTCCCTAGCTATATTGAGCTACATTAGTCACTTCCTTAGTAAATCAAAACAAGAAACACATTTTAGAACTTTTAAAACACAGGGCAGAATTATACAGCCTCACTCAACCCGAGACCAGAAAATCTTGCCTGGAGTCAACAGACCATCCAATTGTCCATTCCTTACATGCTCTGATTCCTGCAGCAAGCAGGGCGGGGCAGTAGAATTCACGTGACAGATTTTTAGTATTTTTGCACTTAAAAGAAGAAGTTTAAAGGTTTCTTAAAAACTGCAAAGAAGTTCAATTAGCACAAGCTCCCAATGATGATTAATTCATCTTGGGGCTGTGGCCAACTTTGTCATCAGTGACTATTTCCAGCAAGATTTTTTTAAACTCGTGCAAATGATCTCAGAAACTTGAGTTATGCTGAATGCAATTTGCGTTAAAGGTTCCTAGATTTTGCATCGTTATAACAATTTCACCAAAATCATTCTGGAAAAAAACATTGAAATTGTATAGGTTTTCTGTCAGAGAGTCAGTGCACATTCGATGGGCTGAATGGCTCCCTTTTGCACTGTAGGATTCAATGATACCTTTATTGACACTTACCTTTATTGTGAGTTCCAAGGTACTTACCGTATAACAACTGTAATGTTTGGCCAGATAATGATGGGCATTTGTTAGCACTGCTGCCTCACAGAGCCAAGAATCTGGGTTCAATTTCAGCCTTGGGTCACTGTCTGTATGGAGTTTGCACATTCTTCCCATGACTGCATGTGTTTTCTCTGGGTGCTTTGGTTTCCTCCCACATCCAAAAATGTGTGGATTAGGTTGATTGACCATGCTAAACTGCTGCTTAGTGTCAGGGAGATTTAGCAGGGTAAATACATTGAATTACAGGGATAGGACCTGGATGGAATTGTTGTCAGTGCATGCTTGATGGGCCAAATGGCATCTTTCTGCACACTATGGATTCTATGAGTTTATGTTATGGATGGGATATGGGCGGAAGTAGAACAATTACATCCTTTTCTAACTCTGGACTAACTGCAGATTGATATGTTTTAAACAAGAATCGGCTTTAGCTCCTTGAGTTCCATTCTTGTTATGTTTATTTAACGCATGTTGATTAGGCCATCCCTACATACCAATCAGAAGGTGATGGAGAGCTGCCTTCTAGAGCCACTGCAGTCCCTGAAGTGGAGGGACACCCATAGTGGTGTTAAAGAGGAGGTTCCAGGATTTCGATGCAAAAATATGAAGACATAGTGATATGGTTACAAGTCAGGAAGGTGTATGGCTAGTAGAGACCATGTAGGTGGTGGTGTTCCCAAGAATTTGCTACCCTTTTCTTTCCAGATAGTAACAGCCATCTTGAGTTTGGAACATGCCGTCAAAGGAGCCTTGATGAATTTGTGCAGTGCATCTTGTAAATGGTAGACACGGCTGCCATTGTGCACAATGATTGTGGAAGGGGTACAAATCAAAAGGTCTGCTTTGCTTTGCTGGTGTCAAGCTTCTTGAATGTTGTTGGGGCTGCATTCATCCCGGCAATTGGAAAGTATTCATCACAGTCCTGACTTGTGCCTTGTAGATAGTGAGCAGGCTTTGGGAAATCAGAAGGAGAGTAATTCACTGAATGAGCCTCGACCTACTCTTTGAACCATAGTATTTAAGTGGCTTTTCCAGTTCAGTTTCTGGTCAATAATAATCCCCTGGATGTTGATAGTAGTGGACTTCAGTAATGGTAATGTCATTGAATATCAATGAGTGATGGTTAAATTCTATCTTGTTGGTGATTGTCATTACCTGGCATTTGTAACGTTACTTGCCAATTGTGAGCTATTTTAAATATTGGATATTGTCCAGATCTTGCTAAAATTCGATGTGGACTATTTCAGAATCTGAGGAGTTATGAATGGTGCTGAAAATTGTGCAATTATCAGTCAACATTCTCATGTTTAATCTTATGATGGAGGGATGCAGCTGGGGATGGTTTAACCAGCTCTGAGGGACTCTTGCATTGATGTCCTCGATTTTAGATGACTGAGTTTTGACAGCCACAGCTGTCTTCCTTTGTGCTAGATATGATTCTAACTGATGGGGAGTTTCCTCCTGAGCCTCACTGATGCCAGGGTTCCATGATACCGCACTGTCAAATGTAGCCTTGATGTCACACCTCACTCTTACCTTACTTCTGGAGTTCAGCTCTTTTGTCCATGTTTGCAGCAAGGCTGTAATGAGGTCAAGAGTAGATTGATTCTGGTGGAACGCAAACCTAGCATCAGTTGGCAGGTTATATGCACAATTAATTACTTCTTCCAAACTTTACTGATGATCAGAGTGTAGAGTAAACTGATGTGACAATAATTGGCTATGTTGAAGTTCTTTTTTTGGTATACAGCACACCCTCTACCCACTTGCCTGGATAGTGCAGCTCGAACAACACTCCAGAAGCTTGACACGATCCAGAACAAAGCAGCCTGCTTGACTGGCATCACATCTACAAACACCTACTCCCTTCACCACCGACGCTCAGTAGCAACAGTATATACTAGCGACCAGATGCATTGCAGCAATTCACCAAAGATCCTGAGACAGCACTTTCCAAAGGACAAGGGCAACAGATGCATGGGAACACCGCCATCTCCAAGTTCCCCTCCAACCTACTCACCATCCTGACTTGGAAATATATTGCCGTTCCTTTGCAGTTGCTGGGTCAAAATCCTGGAATTCACGCCCTAAGAGCATTGTGGGTCAACCAAGATGGACTGCAGTGATTGAAGAAGGCAGTTTACCACTACTACTCAAGAACGACTAGGGATGGGCAATAAATGCCAGCCAGCCAGCGATACCCATGTCCCAGGAACAAATTTAAAAAAAGCATACCTGGGTAATTTTCCACATTGCTGGATAGATGCCAGTGTTGTGGTTGTATTTGAATAGTTTGGCTCAAGGTACAACATTTCTGGAGCACAAATCTTCGTAGCATTGCCAGAATATTGTCAGAGCCCATTACCTTTGTGC
This sequence comes from Sphyrna mokarran, assembly GCA_024679065.1. NCBI lineage: Eukaryota > Metazoa > Chordata > Chondrichthyes > Carcharhiniformes > Carcharhinidae > Sphyrna > Sphyrna mokarran. Next base: position 17,353,794 of record JAGIQG010000010.1, on the reverse strand, counting down.
CTTCAGCTGTTCTTGATATCATGTGGAGTGAATCAAATTGGCTGAAAAGCGATGTTTGTGCTGTTGTGGACTTCTGCAGGAGGCCAGGATGGATTATCCACTCAGCACTTCTGGCTGAGGATTGTTTCAACTACTTCAGCCTTATATTTGGCACTGATGTGCTGGGCACTCCCATCATTGAGAATGTGGGGGTGTCCTCCAGCATATTCTTTAATTCTCCACTTCATCACAAATAAACGTGGTATGACTTTCGTGAACAGACAGCTTTTCTCCTATGTTTCTAAAAGAAAGGATAAATGTTGAAATTTCATAACACCTGAATGTATTCGCAACAACACCCAATCAGACATACATAGAGACAAACACAAGAAAAGAAGATTGCAAAAGCGCTAACAGTCTCAGAAGCCTAAATTCACTGTTATACTTGATTCTCCTGCTATAGAAGTTCGAAGCATTGTAGGTTTAATCATTCCCTTTTGGATCACTGCAGAAATTTAGCTCAGAAGGTTCCAACGACAGATTTGCAGTGGCTTACAGCTTGCAATGGCAGATTTCTGGCAACACTCCAGTTGAGGTGCATTTGAACCCTCTCGCGACAATCTGGTCTTGTTCTTCCAATCAATGAGTAAATGCTAGCTCAAATTCTCTGCATGGTGCTGGAATTTAGACTGTTCATTGTCCTACTATCTCTGTCCTCTGACAAGGTAAAACTATTCCCTCAAACATTTTAGCTTAAACCCTCAGCTGATAGAAATTTCCCATTATTAAAGGAGTACCTGCTGTTTGGATCCTAACAAAACTGATCCTTTCTCCCTAGAATCTCTAACCTAACAAAATTATCTTAGGGTAGAACATACATCGAGTTGCATCATAACTGACCGAACAATTGTTAACTTTTCCAACAGCAGCTCTTTGAATTCTACCTTTAAATTCTGGGATATTTTTATTATATACATATATATATATATATAGGGTTGTGAATTATAGATGTGAAATGACAACTCTCACATACTTGTTTAATAAATGTTTATTATTAAAACCAATCATAGATCACATATTAAGAATTATATACTAGCATGGATAGTAACTAAAACTAATCATAATAAGTCAATTCTACTTAAGATCCATACATTTTTTGATCCACCGTAATAAACAGTTTGGATTAATAATCAAATATTGATTAATAATAATTATACTTACAATCCAATGCAATTTCTCTTTAGTTAGAAATGTCCTTGTCCCAAAAGATAGAGTCAGAATTCTCCCAGACATCTGCGCTGCTCAAATCGACTGGCATTTAAAGTAGCGTTTATTTATTAGTCACAAGTCAGCTGACATTAAGACTGCAATGAAGTTACTGTGAAAATCCCCTAATCATCACAATCCAGTACTGTTTGGGTACACTGAGAGTGAATTTAGCATCGCCAATACACCTAACCAGCATGTCTTTTGAACTGTGGGGGAAATCAGAGCACCCAGAGGAAACCCATGCAGACATGGGAAGAATGTACAAACTCCACACAGACAGTGACTTAAGATGAGAATTGAACCCAAGTCCCTAGGTCTTTGAGGCAGCAGTGATAACCAATGTACGACCATGCTGCTGCCGTGTCCAGCCGATCATGAGTTTCTTCAGCCCTTTTTTCTGAAATCATTGAGGGACTGATTATCTCAATTATCATATGATAAGCAGGCTTGGGAGGGTAGTCTTCAGGCCCTGTAGTATTTCCTCCTCTGCCAGGTGACATTGCCACGAGCGGGGCTTACAAATGCTTCCCACAAGAAGTCCAGTGATCATGAGGTTGGTGATGGGGGAGCCAGCTCACACGTGCTGATCTCCTTACTGACACATTGGTACATGCACAGTGGTCTGCTCAGCACTGCTGGCTTCTCAAGCTTCTGTGTGCCAGAGATTTGTTCAGGTGAGTACGCCCAAAAAACAGGCAGGAAAATCTCTGGAAAATTGTTTTCCAATCCTTTGGGCACTTAGATTTTTTTGGGGAGAATCCAAGCCAGGGAGTGTATGGTTCAACCCATATCCAAAAGTAGCTGACTAAAGTGTCCCCTAGCCATATAACCTTTTTGAAATCATTCTTGCTGAACTCAAAACAAAAGCTTTCACTATGTATTGTGTGCTTATCAAATTTAAGAATTCTAAGGACCATGTATGTCAGATGTTTCTCAGTCTGAAAACCAGCCGGATATTTTGTTGGCTGCCTCTCATCGTTCCCAGGGAATTTGCTTCCGAATTCAGACATTTTATATTGCAACTGGCATTGGCAATATTTCAAATGCTGCAGCAATGTTTAATCTAATTAATACAATTAACACCTTAAAAATTTCATTAATGGTATTATTTTGTTTACAAGAGGGATCCTTCCTTTTCTGGTCTCTGTCTATAACTGCAGCAGCACTCAAAATGTGTGTTTAATAAATGCTCACAACCTGGTTTCTGTTGGGTGACCGTTTATCTCTTTTCCATTTCCAAATTTTTATTAATGACTTGAGAAATGACACGCTGAAGTGTTTGAGTATCTAACATATGTATGTCCGTGGGATAGAATTGGCTTCTCCTCAAACCCATTCTGTAGAATGTCATTTCACAGCCGCATGGAACTCATTTTTGCAGGTATTTGAAACACGTTGGCCGGAATTTTACTGGCCCGCCCGCCACGGAATCAAAGCAGGTGAGGGTCAGACAATGGAAACATCCATTAACCTTTGGTAGGATTTTATAGTTCCGGCACAAGTGAGGCCGCAAAATCCTGGCTAATGGATGCGAACGTACCATCCGTTTCTGCCACGGTCCCACAGCACATAATTCAAAGAATTTGGCATCAAGCCAAATTTCCATTCACTGCCATGGGATGGAAAAATCCCACTGGTGAGTCGCCTGTAACATTAAATCTGCAGGAAAGGTCCGTTGCATTTTGAGGCTTACTTCCAGACTTGTCTAGTTTTGTGTATTTTGGCAAAAAATGAAGGAAGTCCTTTCCAGTCCTACTTCCTTTCAAAATCGGATTGTCCATTTTGCGTTAAAGTGTCAACTTTTTGTAAGTCCATAAGTATAACTTCATAGTGCAAAGCATCTTGACAACAGTGGTCATTACTTAGACATGCCCTTGCACATTTACATTTTAAACTGTTTGCAGAGCAAGCTTCTGAAAGAGCAAGATGACAGCATGACAAGAGAAATGGTGAATCTTGGACCTTAGTGAAAAGGGGAGGCAACTGAATATCTTCTTATGCAATGAGATTGAAGCATTACGAAATAAAGGAAGCGCAAATTACAGTACGTGAGTTCAAGACAAGATCAGATACAAAAAGAAAAATAAGGAGAGGAAAGGAAAAATTGATTGAGAAAAAGCCAAAGAAAAGAGAATGAAGAAAAAAAAAGCTAATTTAACTATTCTTTAAAATCTCCAACAACAATTACAATTTTAAGGAATGATACTCCACATTTGTACTGGTTAATTTTGAGTACCTGTGGGTTTATTTAGAGTTATTAATACTTAGTGCATTGTTATAAAGGATGCTTCCACTTAAAATAACAAGATTTAACTTTGTGTGGAGTTTGCTCTCATCTATCAGGCAAATATAGGAAACTCACAACATTCAATGCATCTTAATGGTCATACAGAGGCCAACATGCCATTTTCAGAAGGCTGCGCAACTTGGACAGAAATGTTTTGGAGAACAGAATTCAAACAAAAATAACTGCACATTGCACAAAAGTGAATGTGATTAACCTTACTATTAGTTTGAGAATAAAAAAATCTGGCCCATTATGAAATGATCAAAGACAGAAAGCAAGAACATGGAGCCAACAGAAAATAACATCGAGATTGTGGTTTATTAACCTCACTCTTTTCTTATAATAATTGCCTAGTAATTATTCCATGTCCACGAAAAATAGCGGCAGGTCGATGTCTCTATTCAAATTTGCATTTCACAATAAAATATTATTCAGATTCTTTAGTGCTAATCACCTTTTTCTTGCTCCCTCATTCTACAGTCACATTCTAACACTTTATCCATTACAAAGTAGCATTTAAATTCATTCAAAATTTACAACCATTTAAATTATTAATACTATGTCTGCAAGTGGTACAACCAAGTTTAGTTTCTCTTCTCTCGACTTATTTTGTTTATTTATCCTGCATTTCTAAAAGCCCCTTAATTTGTCGATTTTTTTTGCACAGTTTTTATGTGCACAGTTTGAAAATTTGCATCAACAATTTGATGTGGTGCTTTATGTCCTTACACATGGGTGCATGCACAACCCACGCTCAGTTTCACAGTAATATCTGCATAATATCTGACTTCTAAAATATGAATCTGTACAACCCAGCTTACACTGTAATTATCCAAATGCACCAATTTTAACCACCACTGCATGAAGCAATATTGACAATAATAATTGAATGTATTCATATCTAAGAGAAGAAGCTAAGATGCTATTTATGCAGATGGCAGGTTATATACAGTGGCATCTAATTATGTTTTAGCAAGGGTTGTTATGCTACTAAAGCCAGGAGTGTTTAATAAAAATGTTACTGGAGACCTACAAATGTACAGATCTAGAAAGCGAGTCATACTAAATCTCAAAAGGGCAATTAGTTTTGCTGGAGATCTTAAGGCTTCCATCTGTTAAGAAATAGAATGGGAATACTCTTTCAATTGCGAATATTTTACAACATTCTTTTTTTGGAAGTAAAATTAAAATAATACTTTCCTTGTGCTGAGAATTTCATTTTAAGTTTTGAATTAAATTCAGCCGCAACTGCACAAAGGTAATTGTAAAAGTTTTAATCTATTAAGTTGAGCAAGTAACCGGTCTTAATGAGATTTGTACTTTAAAAGGATGATTCACATAGCTACGTACTAAACACAATGAGTAAACCCATGACAAGCTTCCTGCATGTTGAGTGGATGTCACTGCTAACAAGCATCACCCAGACATTGTTCTGTGCTTTCCCTTGAACATGACATCTATCTGCATAACTATCTGCTCCAGTTAAGCTATTGTTCAGTCATGTTCATTGATATGATCAACAACTTGAGTTGCCGCATTCCATGGCAACCTCAATCAATGCAACGCTTTCCTTCAATGGGATCAGTGGAGTCAGCTTCCAAATTGCAGAATGAGCAGGGCAAAATGTATCTGTGGGCAGCTTAATGGCAGATCAAAAAAAAAGCAATTAAATTTATGGTGCCGCACGTAGGAAGGGAAAGTCAGGAACACATGTACTCCACGAACGGTGTGGAAATCGCAAAAGGAGGAGATGAAAATGATTTGGGACTTTTAGGAGGTTTTGCACAAAATACATCTAACCAATCTGAACAACAATCAACAGAACTCTGTATTACCAGGCTTTGTTATAAAGCTTAGAATCACAGAATCCCTACATGGCAGAAAGAGGCTATCTGGCCCATTGAATCTGCACTGATGCTCCAAAAGGTCAATCCACCAAGGCCCTCCTCTCTGCCCTATACCCATAATGTCACACATTTACCATGGCTAATCTACCTAACTTACACATCCCTGCACACTAAAGGACAATTTGGTATGGTCAGTCCACGTAAATTACACATCTTAGGACAGTGAGAAAAGACTGGACTACCTAAAGGAAATCCATGCAGAAACAAGTAGAATGTGCAAACAACACTGGAATCAAACTTGGTTCCCTAGTGTTATAAAACTACAGTGCTAACCATTGTGCCTTTATGTCCCCCATGAAGTAATTGCCACAAATGCATTTGTCCACTTCTTTCTCCTCTGCAGTAAGTTTGTATGAAGAATAGGGATGGAAATGTTGCTTGATGAGCTATTGTTCCATAAAAAAGAATCAACGTTATCCACATTTCAATTAACTATGGACATTATCAGGGTGATTCTCCCACCCTGCTGTGCTAATCTTCTAGTGCAGTGTGCTGGGAGAATCTCGTGTCCAGGCATGCATGGGATTCACATATGTGTTCTCATCGTGCATACATCTTCCAGCGTCAGATTTCTGGTGCCATCTGATATCCTCTACAAACTAGCAGGAACACCAGGGGAACGATTCTCAGTGCATGCAAACACTGATGATTGGGACTCGTGCATGCAGGAAACCAACGGGAACATCAGGTAAGTCATTTTAGTCTATTTTTAATGTTATTTGACTATCATTAACATGCTCAGGACCGAATTCTCTGAGTCCAATAGCGTCTCTCATTTGTACTGAACCAATACAAATTCATTCCAATGGGGTTTAGCGTAGACCTCAACTTTAGGGAACCAGTGGCAGACCCCACTGGAGTGAAGGGGCAATCAGGACCCCCAAGGAATCAGGCAATGGGGCGGTTGTGCTCACTGGACATGGGCACCCTGGCAGTGCCAGCCTATGTCCCCTGGCACTGCCCAAAGGGCAAAGCGTCCATGCCTAGGGGGCCTTTGCAATGCCCACTGGGCATTAGGTGGCGGCAAGAGGGTGGGGATCTAGAGGTGACACTAGATGGATAAGGTCTAGGGGGTGAACAGTTGGGGTTGGACAGGGCTCCCCCTGCAATTCTGCATAGGGATTGGTCAGGAAAGGAGGAAGGTCAGCAATGGGGATGGGCTCTGGGGTTCTTCTGGGGGAGGTCTGCCTCCAACGCAAGGGGTCTGCCAAGGTGGAGAGTTCTGCCCCCCCAGGGTTGTCTGCCTTCTGATGGGGAAGGGCTGAGGGGGAAGGGGGGGGCATCATCACTGCTGAAAGGTGGGGGTTGGGGGGGGTGGAGATTGAGGTGCTCCAAAATGAGGGAATTTGGGAGGGGCCAGCAATGGTCACAGAGACCACAATCGTGCCATGGGGGAGATGTAGGGGCAGCAATGCACAAGTCCCATGTTGGCCAGTGATCGAGCTGTCCAGCAAACTGGAGGCTGACAGTTCGGACCATTGCGCATGCGCAGAATCCCAGTCCTGTAGAGTCCAGCCCTGTCCCCAAAGCTTTTCCTGAGCTTTTAATGATATTCCCAATTGTGACCTCTGCATTCCACAGAGTGTGTTAGGTTCAAGTCTGAAGTTGTACTGAGAAAACAATCGTGATTTCAACAGGTGACATGGTGACACAGTGGTTAGCATTGCTGCCTCACAGCGCCAGGTTCTCAGGTTCGATTCCTGACTTGCGTCACTGCATGTGTGAAGTTTGCATGTTCTCCCTGTGTTTGCATGAATTTCTCTAGAGTGCTCCCGTTTCCTCCCACATTCTGAAAGACATGCTGATTAGGTACATTGACCAGAATAAATGTTGGCGTGTGATGACTGTGGGAATTTCACAGTAACTTCATTGCAGTGTTAATGTAAGCCTTCCTTGCTACTAATAAACAAAATTAACCTGTTTTCCTGCAAATTCAGCACTTTGAGTATTTTTGGGAGTATATCCACAGGTAAGTACATTACATCCTATTTTAATGTGATTAGCAGGCTTAAGATTGAATTCCCACCCCGCCAGGAGCATTTCACTCCAGCGGGTTTCAGGTTAGCTTCCTATTTTCAGAGAACTAGCAGTCTAACAACACTGGAGTGAAGGGTGGGGGTTCGGGTGTCAGGGGGATGGTATCTGCTGGGTATGGGCACCCCAACAGTGCCAGCCTGTAGTCTCTCGCACTATCCAAGGGGCAAAGTGCCCATGCCCAACAGGCACTGACAATACCCAACAGACATGTGGCAGTGTTAAAGGGGTGGGGCATATAAGGGAAAGACTTAGTGGGTGCTGGGGCTTCGTGGCAATCACTAGATGTGGTGGGGATGCGGGGTCTCACTGCCACTCTGTATGGGTTTTGTGAGATTTCTCACTCTTCATAAGGATTGATGGGGGAAGGAAGGAAGCCAGCAATTGTGGTGGGCTCGAAGAGGGGGTCGGCATTGCTGGAGGACGTGAATCTGTTTTGGGGAGGCTGGAGATTGGGGCAGGCCCAGGGTGGGCCTGATCCCCTGAAATCTAATGATATTCATGCTGGTGACCTTTGCGTTGCACAGTGTGGGAGATTCTAGTGTGGACTCCCGCTGAAAAAGAGCGTCTTTTACTCCAGTTTTCCCGTGCATTCCACAGTTTGAATTTTTTTGTGGGAGAATTGCACTTTACAAGATCGCAAGATATGAATGAGGAAGGGTCTTTGTCTCATCTAAATAAGTTGATCCAAAATTATCCCAAAGTCTGCACACTACAGTAACTAATCACTTCTTAATAAGGTCAGTACTTTCATTTCCGTCCATATGTTTGTGAAGATGAAATTCCAATAAAATCAATCCGAAATTTACTTTTGCTAAATTGAACCTGTGCTCGTGTACTTATATCATTGAATTTTAGCTGTTAATGGTGAATTTGCCTTTTTCTGTTATCTATTGGATTACATACCTCAAGAACATCAAGACTGATATATTCCTGTTCCAGATGAAAAGTCTGAGGGATGGGGATCTGACAGAATAGACTGGCTCCTGTTTTGATTTGATTTGATTTATTATTGTCACATTTATTAGTTTACAATGAGAAGTATTGTTTCTTGTGCACTATACCTACAAAGCATACCATTCATAGAGAGGAAAGAAGAGAGTCAGAATGCAATGTTGCAGTCATAGCTAGGGTGTAGAGAAAGATCAACTTAATACAAGGTGGATCCATTCAAATATCTGATGGCAACAGGGAAGACATTGTTCTTCAGTTGGTTGGTACAGTCCTCAGGCTTTTGTATCCTTTTCTTTCCAATGAAAAAAGGTACAAAAGAGTATGTTGTAGACCTCACTGAAATTTCATTCCATTGGATGAGAATGAGCTATCCTTTCCATCAGGTTACCGGCAGGTAAATGCAAACATTACCACCAGGCTTCTCCACTCCTTCCTTATAACTTACCAATGGCAGATTCATAACATCCTCCAAATCTCGTGGCAAGAAAGACATGTCAACAGTTACATTGTTTCCCTAGCCAACATGTTCAGCATCAAGTACCATTCACACAAAATCAGATCCCCAGGACAGCACATGCCATTCGTATGCCTGACATCAAACCAATGAAGCAACTGCGTTACTCAGAACCTGAACAAGCAAGAGATTCCCAGGAGGGCATTGGAAGCACTTTAGGGATCTCCTCAAAGAACTGCTGAGATGGTTAAACAGCTCCCCTGATTCATGGGAGACCCTGGCTTGTTACCAACCAAAATTGAGAAGCTTCATCGGAGAGGGCATATCAAGAGACATCATAAATATTGTTCCGAGGCAAAGTTGAGGTGTTGAGGGAATACACAAATCCCCAAACTACTTATGTACCCAACCTTCAAGAACTAGCTGTTTCATATATGGCTGAGTGTGTAGAATGCACACTGGATTTACAGCCATTTCAGAACCAGCATGGAAACATGTTATCCTTGATCCCGAGGGACTACCTAAGATGAAAATAACTTTAATGTGTAGTTGGTTTCTCTGCTGTCGCTTGTGCCTGGATTTTGTCTAGTATGTCTCATTGTTCAGAACTGGACACAGTAATCTAATTGAAAAATAATACAGTTTAATCATGAGTTCCTCTGACTTGTATTCCATCGCTTTGGCTATGTAATTCAACATTCATTTAGCCATTTTGTGTTCTCATCATGATTGTGGGATTTGTTCAATATTGATTCTATTAGCATAAAGACTTCTAATTCATCTTTAGGTATTTAAACAGCAATCATGAATTAAAGCCTATTTTCCTTCTGTCATATACTCATTAATGTATGTTAAATTGAAGTTTTTCAGTCATTATCTCACAACCATATTTTCTCCACCCCATTCTATAATTTGAAAGAAACATCCATCGAACGACTATCTGTCCTGGCCTGTGTTATATGCAAATTTAACCACTCAACATTGAATTTCTGAATTCAAGTCAGTTACATAAATTAGGCCAGAATTCTTCAACCATTCACTCTGGATGTGCATCTCCTACCATAGGTTTCCAATGGAGAGGGTTAGCTTCAATAGGAAATCCCATTAACCAGAGGAACCCCACTGCCAGCGAACAGTGTCATCTTTTGCCGTTGAAATAAACCCTGAGGGAAGGCCAGAGAATCTTGTTCTCAGAAAGAAAAGTAATCCCTAAAACTCACAAACTATGCTAAGTGTTTTCCCTAAGTTGGCATGATTGCTCTAACCAGAAGTCATTGTCAGTTTCTTATGCATTCTCAAATTTCACACGAAGTTTTATATCAAACGTTTTTGGAAATTTAAATCTGCTATATGTTATAGAGCTTTCCACAGCAAATTTGAGGTGTTAGCTTTGAAAGAAGTTGAGGAATTTAGAATACAGGAATTTTCTCTTTTAGGTCCATATTGACTCTTACTTATTACATTACTGCACAGGTAATTTCAATTCTATTCCTGATAATCAGTTGCATTATATTTACTCGGTGGGACAGTGGCACAGTGGTTGGTACTGCTACCTTTCAGCGCTAGTGATTTGTGTTTAATTCTGGCCTTGAGTGTCTGTATGTGCGGAGTTTGTATGTTCTCCCCATGTCTGCTTCAGTTTCTTCTGGGTGCTCCAGTTTCGCAATCTAAAGATGTACAGGTTAGGTGGACTGGCCATGCTAACTTGCTAACATGTTCAAAGTAATGCAGGTTAGGTCACATCAATGCATAGGGTTATGGGTGGAGAGGGAGTGAGGTGAGTGGTCCTGGGTAGAAAGCTCTTTTTAAGGGTCAGTGCAGGCCCGATGGGCCAAATGGATTCCAAGATAAGGTCAATGTGTTTTATCAGTATTTTTAAATATTAGCTAATTTCCAATAAACTGGTACCACACATTGTCCATGGATTTTCTCATACCTACAAAATCAAGCTATGTCATGACTATCACTTCATAAACCGATTGTGAAAAAAAAGACATTTGCTCTTTTCTCCATTGCAGTGATTAAATTTATCCCCAGGCAGAATGTCTAATGGATGGAACTGTTTGATATCAGACAGATGGGTCTACTTGTTAATTGGAATCCATTCTTCAGATGCATTCGACCACCTGTCATCACAACCTGTAATGATGGTGAATCCAGAATGATTGAACTTCTTGCACCATAAAAAGTTAGACATTATTTTACAAGTCATATTCCAGGAACATTTCCACCTTTCATTAGGATACAATTTCTCTTAGACAGGCTCCTATTCCACAAGTGTTACATTGTTGGAATTGTGGATGACACCCTGTTTATGAGTTAAATAAGGTTTCCAATATACTTCTGTTCAATTATGTTGTGAAGTTGAGTTGGTAAATGTGTAAAAAAAAATTTCTAAAGATATAAAAAAACTGTAAGAAAATGTTAGAGGTTAAGAAAATATGTGTGGCCCCTTCAAAAGCTGCTTTTGTGTTCTGTGCTAAAATGCAGAGTGCACACAGATTCCAAGTTGCAACATTTGTTTCAAAAGGACCAAGAATCAGAGTTGACTTGGTAACAGACTTTGCATTTTGTTAACCTATGAATTGAAAGAAGACACTTAGCTAACTGCCTATATATTAAAGAAAACACTCAGCTATAAGGGCCCTATCAGATTTGAATTTTCTATTGCTGTCAACTTTAGGCCAATCTGAATACAGGAATATTGATAGGTCATTAGGATTATAAAAAGGAATTCAACTGCTTTGAGTTATTACGTACTCAGTAAGAATTTAGCAACACCAATTTTAAATCCAACCGATTTTTTTGATAGTAAATTTGCGAGCTTTCGACACTCTGTGTCTTTGTCAGCCAATTGCAGTGTTCTGGTCCCAGAACACTGCAATTGCCTGACAAAGACACATAGAGTGTCGAAAGCTCGCAAATTTACTACCAAATAAATCGGTTGGATTTAAAATTGGTGTTGTTAAATTCTTACTGAGTTCTTACTACCCCAGTCCAACACCGGCATCTCTACATCTCGAGTTATTACAACAGGAGTTGAGCCAAAATTTCAACCAGAAGCAAGTTCAGACCAACTGAAGCAGCTAAAGGCAGGTAAGGGCAGTTAGATTAATGGGAGCAGTTAGTTCTTAATTCTGCCAGCTTCAGATAGGTGGGGTAGCATAGTGGCACACTGGTTAGCACTGCTCCCTGACAGGACCCAGGTTCAATTCCACCCTCAAGTGACTGTGTGGAGTTTTCAGATTCCCCCATGTGTGCATGGGTTTCCTTTGGGTTTTCTGGTTTCTTTCCATAGTCCAAAGATATGTGGATTAGGTGGATTGGCCATGCTAAATTGCCCCTTAGTGTCAAAGGGATTAGCTAGGGTAAATGCATGGGGTTAGGGGGATAGGGCTAGTGCAAACTTGATGGGCTGAATGGCCTCCTTCTGTACTGTAGGGATTCTATGAACAAGATAACTCACCCTCTAACAGTGAAAAATACCAAATCAGACAACGCTTACAGGTAGTGAACAATTACCAAAGAACTCCAAATCTTTTCCAGACTATCAGATCTGATTGTATATAGCTTTTTGAGAGTGACTAAGATTCTATTATTACTTTTTTAATACTGAGTGGTCCCTGCCTTTACTGGAACACATTTCAATCAAACCATCCTTTAATTAAAATGGTACTGATTTAGTCAAAGTTCCTGATTGTTGAATAATATAATTTGTTGATTATTCACTTACAGTCAGGTCTTTATATAAATGAACCTATAAATGTTAAGGTAGAGCTGTTAATACCTTCCCAAATACTTTATCCGATCACAATGTGAGGTGACAGGGATTAACCTCTGTGTTGTAACAATTAACACTAGCAAAGCTTGAGTGTGTCTGAGACATTTCTTGCCCTAGTAATGGATCTGATGCGTAGACATTGGAGTAAAGATTGAAGCCAACCATTCGAGTTCTTTTTCTCAGTTTCGAATTGAAAGCCTCCCAGCTTATTTGCAATGGAAGCAGCAATTTGACTCAAAGCTGCTTTATGTCTCTGTTGTTTGACAGAAATTGACTGGTTTCACATTGAAGCTCATGGCAAATTCAACAAACAACCCCTGGCTACTCATTAAGATGTCAACTGGTCCTCCTTTGTTTTAGACTGTTTTGATTTAAATAAAATGTGAGTGGAAATAAACCTCCAGCAGTATAGTTTGGATTTCTACCTTAATGCAATTGTATGTAGACTATCCATGGTGGCTAATGTGTAATTGTGACAAATTGAAGTCTTATTATGTACAGAACAAGTGGTAGCCTGCACAATATTATAGCTCCTCGTTAGAGCATTAGTACAGGAAAGCCCCCAGCAGCACTTCTAAGTTGAGGAACACAACAGTTTCAGAAGGTATATGAAAGAATGATAAAAATCCAACATGCTGAATATGTTCAGTGGTGAAGCAATGGGACTCATTGCTGACCAGAAAAAAAGTCACCCACAAAAGTTAGGCAATCTTTGTGGTAAGGATTTTCCCTCTCACAACATAAGATATGAATCAGGTAACAAATCAAAGAATCCTCAATTATTCAGCAACAGTAATGTCTTCAAGCAGGATAAGGAGCCAATCAAATTGTAGTATTCTAACAGAAAGAAAACCAAGAAGTAAAAAAAAAATCCAAACCCTTCACATTTAATTTTAAACTTTACAAATACAGAAATAAATCATACATATGACATTAAGGCAGAAACTAAAACATCATAAATCAACTTGTAAAAAATTATTTTAAAAAATATATTCAATTTATCATGATGTAGAAATTTGGCATTCAATGAATATAAAAAGAATCATTCAGGGCCAGTGAGGCTGTTTAGCAGTAATTATCAACTTAATATACTATTAAAAACCTCATTCAACAAGGTATAATTATTGTTCAAAGATTTTTACAGCAAGATGAATAACAATAACAGTAGCAATTGTTGTCAGGTTTCTGCTTGACTATGATCAGGGCTGGCCTTCAACATTGTACTCATGAGTGCTTACTCAATTATAGCATTTTCTGGATTTTCACGTTTAAATGAGCATGTGTGAACTCCTGAAGTTACTATCTGTTTCAGAAGGATAATGGTGGTGAATACTAGCCATTTCACCATTATTATTACCGCAAAACTTATTGGAATCTATTAGAAAGGGCCTGACAAATAGACACTTGGACAATCATGATTTGATTGGACATAGTCAGCATGGGTTTTTGAGTGGGAAATAATAGTCGACAAACTTGATAGAGTGTTTAGAAGACACTTCTGACACAGATAGTAGTGAATTTTTGGAATTCGGTATCCTAGAGGTCTGTGGAAGCTCATTCGTTTTGAATGTTTAAATCAGGGATTGATAGATTTCTGATTCACAATAACTTAAAGGGTTAAAGGATAGCGGGCATAAAAAGCATTAAAATGCTCAATCAGCCATGAACATAACGAACAGAGGAGTAGACCTGATGGACTGAATGGCTTATCCCTGTTCCTATCTTTCCCTCATATTTTAAAGGTGAACATTCAACCCTCTCTTTTCTAAAGAAAAGAGCTCCAACCTGTTAGAGTCTTAGTTCTGGCGCCAGTCTTGCAAATTTCTTTTGCACCTTCCCCAATGCCTCTGTCTCCATTTACAATATGGGCGCTGTGTACATTACTCAAATTGTGATCCAACCAAATTTCTATATAAGTTTAATCAGACTTTCATGCTTTTCCATTCTATCCCTCATGAAATGAGCTCCAACCCTTGTTGCCATTACTTTCTAATGCCCTTCTTCATTGTCTAAGTACTGAAAGACAGATAAGGAACAGTGGAGGAAGCAAAAGAAGGGCACACACATTGGCCGTAGAATCAGTGTACAAAAAGTAATCAGTTTAAAATATTCAAGCAAGGCCACGTTTGCAATGACATTTACTGACTTTGGTGGTAGGAATAGGAAAGCAGATTATTACTTGAATGGGCGTAAATTGAGAGATGTGTATATTGGAGTCCTTGTGCATAAATTGCTGAAAGTAAGCATGCAGATACAGCAGGCAGTAAAGAAGGCAAATAGTATGGTATAGTGAAAGTATTTGAGTATAGAGCATTGGTAAGACCATACCTTAAGTATTGGGTGCAGTTTTAGTGTCCTTATCTGAGGAAGGATGTCCTTGCTATAGAGGGAGTGCAACAAAGGTTTACCAAGCTATTTCCTGTCATATGAGGGGAGATTAAGTGGGTTAGGATCATGTTCACTGGAGTTCAGTAGAATTCGAGAAGACCTCATAGAAATTCATAAAATCCTCACAGGGTTAGACAGGATAGATACAGAAAAAAATGTTCCCAATGGTAGGGGAGTCCAGAATTAGGAATCATAGTTTGAAGATAAGAGGCAAACTTTTTAGAACTAAGATGAGCAGAAATTTCTTCATTCAGAGAGTGGTGAATTCTCACTCATAGTACTATACAATATATTTCAGGTCAAAATGTTGTTTGATTTCAAGAAGAAATTAGATATAGTTCTAGGGGCGAAAGAGATCACGGGGGAAGGGTGTATATATGGGGGAAGGGTGGATTAGGATGTTGAATTTGATGATCAGCTATGATCAAAATAAATGGCAAAGCAGATTTGAAGGGCTGAATGGCCTACTCCTGCTTTATGTTTCTATTTTTCATTTAAGAATTAACCATTCTAATTGATTGTAAGAGTCATAGATATCTACTGGAGCAAAGAAAGCCATTCCTTTGGCTGCAATGAAAATTTGTTGGAATCGAAAATAAATTCCACTGTAGTTGTCTCTCTCCATAGCCCCTTTTCATTCATTGCTTCAAAGGTTTATCTACTTTCTTTAAAAGATGCAGTAATGTCTGCTTCAATTGCTCTTGGTGTCAAGGCATTAAATGACAACTGTCTGTGTAAAATGAAAAACAAATCCAGCTCTTTCTTCACTGCCCTGGTATGAAATTGATCACCTCTCATAACTGACTTCCAAAGCAGAAGAAATATAGGTGGGAATGCACTTAGGAGGTACATTTTGGAACAATTTTGCAGCATGTAACAAGTGCATGTGAGGAGCTAAATACCTGATTTGGATGACTACTAGTATTGCCTGAAATACAGTCCAACCCAATATTAGATTGTGAACCTTTCAGATTAATTTTTGCACGGGGTGTTGGTCCACAAAAGTGGTTCTTCATTACAGCCATATAATGCTTGCAAATGGGAAAAGCAAGAACCAATTTCTTCTTCATTGTCTTTGACTTAACACACTATCAAAATCATGCATTATTTAAAAACCTCTAAGTAAATCTCCTCTTTGCGAACAACAACTTAGTACCTTAAATGTAATAATTTTTGCAAGTTCTGTAATGGATTAATACCAAGCAAAATTCCAATTGCAATCTAACCCTTACCTATACTAAATTACCAAAATCATGCTTTTTCTCAATCTTCCTTACCACTCTTTATGAAAAAAATGCTATTGTTGTTTACTTAGAATCATAGAAACCCTACAGTGCAGAGAGAGGCCATCCGGCCCATTGAGCCTGCACTGACCACAATCCCACCCCGATTTACCTTCTGTACACACTTGCATGCATTCAACAAATTAGGTAATAACATCCACTATTCTTTTAAGAATAATATGGCAGATTAAGGGTCACCTAGCCTGGTATCCATTGGACTCAGAGTGGGGAATCAAGGGTTGGAGGTACTCTTCAGTAAAAATACATTTTGGGAGCTGACTGCAAACATGAGACTGCTGAACCATCCTTATTAATAAATCCTTTGTGTCTTTACTAATGGAATTCAAGGAAGTGCATCTTTACACATCCCTACATCCCTGGATCTATTTCTTCACATCTTTCAGCATGCCTTTCATTTAGATTAGAGTATTATGTGTTTTTTTTTACTCCATTATACTACATTTCTTTGTAACAAGCTGGCTTTTCTGTGGCTATCTCACTAAACTAGTTATGTGCTGAGTGTCAACAATTAATTTTGATTTTGCTTGCATTTTGGCAAATCCGAACAATATCAATTACCCCTGCTTCTCTTTTTTGCTGTCAACCAATGTTCCATTCATGCAAACAAAAGAAAAAAAATACTGCAGGTGCTGGAAATCCAAAATAAAAAGAGAAAGTGTCGGAAAGAGCTCTGGCAGCATCTGAGCTGTGGAAGGGTCATATGGACTCAAAACGTTAACTGTGTTTCTCTCTCCAAAGATGCTGCCAGACCTGCTGAGTTTATCCAGCATTTTCTGTTTTTATTTCAAGTCATGCTGTTATTCTTCCTCATGCCATATGGCTAAACTTCCGCCATAATCCTTTTGCAAAACACTTATCAAAAACCCTTGGTGAATCTGTACACTTGCCTTTCTCAGAAAAACAAACTCTTAAGTTTGTTTAACATTTTTTTGTAACACATCCATGCCGGCTTTGCTTGATCTTTCCATGTATTTCTACACTTCATCATGAGAGGTTAAACATTTTTTGAGCTGTAAGAAAGACCACAGCCAGAATTCTCTCAAAAAGTTTCTAAGTATCAAAGCTGCATGGAGTAATTCATGCTGTTTTTTTCAGTGGGAATTTAGAGAGTAATCTCCCACACTCTGTACATGCAGAGGTCACGAGCAGAAACATCATTAAATTTTAGGGAGCGGGACCTTTCCTCGCTGGAGAAGCTGAAATTGATGTGCTGAGCGGGCCACCGAGTACGCGTCAATCTGTCAGTACTGATATTGATGCATGCACAGTGGTCCCACACTATCAGCCTCCCGATTGCTGGCCAGCTCAATCGCTAGCCACCCCGTGACCCCCATATTCTGGCCCTCACGCCCTGACCATTCCCAGACCAACCCCGAAGCCCCTTCCTGGCTCGCCCCAATCTCCATCTCTCTCTTCCCAACGATCACCGATTCCCCTCCCCTTACAGCTTCGACATACGCCCCCCCCACCCCCACAGTCCCGATCACCCCTCGCACAATTCTGACCTCTCCAGCATGCTGACCACCCCACCCCAATCGCTGGCCTCCTTTCTTCACCCCGCCCCCACTTCTGAGTGCAGAGTGGCAGCAGGATGCCCATCACCCCTTCAGGCCCAAACCCAATCTGGTCCTACCTCTATATGCTCTGCTGCCTTGGCACTGCCCCATGCATGATGGGCAGTGACAAAGAGCTCCCTGGACATTGATACTTTGCCCTTCGGGTAGTGCCAGGGAACACAGGCTGGCTGGGTACCAATGTCCAGGGGGCACCCCCTCATCGCCTGACCCCAGGATTATCCCCTCCCCCACTCACTCCAGTGGGGTCAGGCCGCTAGTTTCCTGTTAATAGGGAGCTACTTTAAACCCTGCTGGAGCAAACCACTCCTAATGGCGTTGGGAGGAGGCTGGATGGACTCACAGATTTCCATCTCGAGCCCATTAATTACACTTAAAATATAATGAAATAACAATATAAAGAGTTTGCTGTCCTCCACCAATTTCTGGCATGGAGCAGACTGTGCCAGAAAACCGGCATTGGGAGATGATATAGGGACAGGAATGTATGCGTGACTCTTGCGCATTAGCACTGTGAGATTCACCTGGCTCACTGGCTAAAAAATTAGCACAATGGGATGGGAGAATCGTCTTCCCCCCTGCCACATAAAAGGTAAGAAAATGGTGCATCATCCTTATTCATTTCATATGAACATACTGCCAAATTGTGTCAATTAAATGTGTAACAAGCTTTAGGGACTTTGGAGGAAAGATCTGTTTGAAATTTGATGCAAGGTTGCATTGCACTATAATGAGGTGTGATGAAATAACAGATGCAGAATTGTTGTAGTCACCACTGTGTACTAATCGCAGCTAACCTGAGGTTTTCTCGACTGGGATTCTAAGAATTTAATCATGAATACTTAAATTGTATGTCATTGATAGAGGTTAAAGCAATTGTGGAACAGAAGCTGCTGACCCATGGGAAAATTGTTACACAGTCCGAAACAAAAGACTATCCCTAGCATGAGGCTATGGTTCACCTGCTGTGTACACTTGTATAACCAACATCTATTACTGCATTAAAATAATAGCACATTGAGAAGTAGCAGTGGCTTGCTTCAGCATAAAACAATGCTGAGTCATTTGAAAGAAAAATATTATTTTTGTAAGCACAAGTCTGCGCAAGACAAATTGGAACTTAATTAACACATGCACTGCAATAGACTGGTCAATAATGTCACCACAAATCATTAAAAATGAAACTGAAGCCTTTGTTTTAAAGTTTATTTTTTATTTACTAGTGTTGAAAATAGGCTTACGTTAATACTGCAATGTAATTATTATGAAAATTTACTAATTTTAGACATGCTGAGAGAGAATTTAGCATGGCCATTGCACCAAATCTGCGCGTCTTTTGGAGTGTAGGAGGAAACTGGAGCACCTGCAGGAAATCTATGCAGACATGGGGAGAACATGCACAGTCAACCAAGCAGGAAATTGAACCCAGGTCCCCAGTGTTGTGAAGCAGCAGTGCTAACCACTGCGCTGGGCATTTTCACAATAACTTCATTACGCTGCTAATGTAAGCCTACTTATGACACTAATAAATAACTTCTAACATTAAAACTTTAAGCACTGTGCCTGCTCCACATGCTTGGGATTGGAATCAGAATTCTATGAAAGTCAGATTCCACCAAGTGTCTTATCGTACCTGCAATAGTTCCAACATCAACCATCACTTCAAAATATTGGGTGCTTTCTAGAGGATGTACTGAGACAGAGTAGCACAGAACCAGCACCTCTTTTTATTTTAAAATTGTTAATGGAAGGCAATGCTCCTACATCAAAGCTCTACAATCCTTTTTTTTGTTTAGGGACGAAATTGTGATACACTTTCTGTTGGAAGTGAACACAGATTTCCGAAATAGGCAATTCTTATCTTTCAGTGGCAAGCTGGAAGAAATCCTTAAGCTGCGTCTGTCCTTTGTCTGTGCACTCAACTCATTTAGGATGCATCAGCAAAGGCAACTAATCTACTTCCACAGCTATTTTGTTTTAGCATTGCCATAGATATACTTCACATGATGTGCTTTTCTCCTGCCAATTTCACCGATAAGTCCGATTATGGATCACATTTAAACATGCAAATGGTGCATCAGTGGAAATAACAGAATCATCTGTTTTCTAAACAAGGGTCCATTCGTTATTCTGGAACTATATCAGCGATATAAGTTACTTACAGGGATATTTACCTTAACTTCTGTTGGTCACTGTGTTTATCTGAGTTGGTAGAAAGCTGTATTTTTGAAGCATACATCATTAAAAGTTGTTCGTTGGGGGATCCACCTCATAGAGTCATAGAGATTTACAGCATGGAAACAGGCCCTTCAGCCCAACTTGTCCATGCCACCTCTCATTGTAATACAGTAGTATCTCATTACTGGGGCTGTACATTGGAATCATATCCTCACTTCAAATAACGTACCTTTCTCAGCCTCCCAGCTGATTACATTCCTGATGTCAAAGAGCACACACAGAGGCCCTATTTGTGGTTTGTTAGCCTGCCTGCTGAATTCAGAGGAAGGCTGGGCCTCAAACTCTTTACCTGCTGACACAAGCGTCAGCCAGCAGACCTCACTGGTCAATAAAATAAAGTTCAAAATCAATCGCCTCCCCATTCCCTCCATTCTTATCTCCCCCAATTATTCCCATCTCCTCTCCAAAGACCCACTGCCTCATGCCAGTTTATGCTGCTACATTTGCTCACTATTTTCTGATATCCAAAGGTAAGTGTGGGATTCACTACCACAGAAAGCACTTGAGATCAAAACATTGTCTGATTTCAAGAAAAAATTGAGGTTAAAGGGATCAAGGGATATGTGAAGTAGGGGGGGATCAGGATGTTGAATTTAATGATCACCCATGGTCAAAATAAATGGCGAAGCAGGCTCAAAGGGCCTACTCCTGTTTCTATGTTTCTAAGTAACCATTTCTCATACATGCGTTAGGTAGTGAACCATATTCTCTTTACTAGTTACTGTCATAGCCTAGTTATTTTATAGAGCGAATCATAGAATCCTACAGTTCAAAAGGAGCCCATTTAACCCATAAGTCTGCACCAAACCCAATCCTACTCAGGCCCTATCCCCATAACCCCCAGGCATTTACCCTAGTTAGTTCCTCTGACACTAAGGAGTAATTTTAGCCTGGTCAATTCACTTAACCTGCACATTTTTGGACTTTTTAAGGAACCGGTGCCCCCGGATGAATCCCATGCCAACATGGGGAGAATGTGCAAACTCCAGACAGACAGTGACCTAAGCTGGGAATCGAGCCCTGGTCCCTGGCCCTGTGAGGCAGCAATGCTAATCATTGTGCCACTGTGCTGCCTCACTGCTGTGGAGTGATGTGCTTTTAATTTTTTTTTCATGACTTGCACACATTATTTAGCATAGAACACTCCCTGTGCGGTACATTGTCAGTTGTTCCATGGCTCTGTTCTTGCTCACAAAATGGAGACATTGGTCTTGAACTTCTATCAACAATTTCAACTTCGGAATCAATACAACTAAATTTCACACAAAGTCCACAAATGTAAACCGTCAGGAAGGATCAATGGATTCCGAACATTATCTGACCTTTCCCTCTTTTGCCTCACCATAGTTTAGCTACTTCAGTACAAAAGGAAAACTTGCACTTATATAGTGGCTTTGATTACCTCAGGGATGTTCCAGAATGTTTTATAGCCAATTATGTACGCTTGAAGTGGAGTATCTGCTGCCACAAGGTGAAATGCAGCCGCCAGTTTTACACTTGGACGACACTGAAATGATGACTAGGAGTAGAGCGAGGTTTTACTGTTGAAGCAACAGTATGGTTAACAATGTCCAATGTTATTAAAGTTTAACTCGGACAGTAACATCCAAAGGCTGCACATTATTACACTCCAGTTAGGGACTGTGAATATCTAAAGAAGAAACCAGCAATTTACTAACAGAATTACACTAGGTCCTCTGACAGCTGTGGCCGGACTCCAGAAATTCACAAATTTTAGTGAAAGGAGTTTAAGAGAAAATTGTTTCCCACAGGAATCAATGTTAAATATGTGGCTAGGGTTCTGTTGGACCTTCCTTATCAGAGAAAGGCAAATATTTAAATATGATATCCTGTAAGTCGAAATATTTTACATTGCTAAATTACTACATTGGTAAATGAGATAAATTTTAAAATGAAATCAGTTTAAAAATGCAAAAGAAAAAATGTAATTTTTCTCTTTTTCCCCAACCCTCCACATTGTTGCCTCTCTCCTGTCGCTTACCCATCCTTTGGCCATAGCCCTGACTCACTATTTCCCTGCATTTCTATTTGAAAATCCAGATACAATCAAAGGCCCCATCAGTGAAATTGGCAGAAGTGCGAGCGAGTTTAAAATTCTATATTCTGCCATGGCGGGATCTGAACCCATATACACCAGACCAGTAGCCTAGGTTATTGGATTACTAACACGGTGACATTACCGCTACACCATCATGTCCTAAAACCCTCTCAAGATGTTCCGCCATCCCACATTTAATTTTCAACTAACTGGTCCATAATTTCTTGACTTTCATTTAATAACGTGACGTGTAATTTTTCAAACAAAGGGAATGGTTCCTGAAGAGAGAGAATTCAGGGAGTTTGGGATATTAGCAATTTTCTCACCAATGCTATCTGGTCCTGATGACTTGTCACTCTTCAGTACCTTTATTTTATTCAAGTGCTGTCTTATCATGGTATATCTTCAAGGAGTATATCTAAAACTCCTGGACATCATCAGGCACAATATGATGATTATACTCATGTTATCATCAAGCAGAAGTTAAAAGCAGCCCTAGAGACCAAACATGTTAACTAACTTCTAAGGTGCAGTTGTGCAAAATTCCATCTCATAGACCATAGAACCCTACAGTGCAGAAAGGGGTCCTTCAGCCCATCGAGACTGCACCAAACACAATCCCATCTAGGCCCTACCCATATCCCTCCATATTATACCCATGAATCCCTCTAACCTATGCATTCCTGGACATTAAGGGGCAATTTCTTAGCATGGCCAATCAACCTAACCTGCGCATCTTTGGACTGTGGGAGGAAACTGGAGTACCCAGAGAAAACTCACGCAGGCACAAGGAGAATGTGCAAACTCCATACCGACAGTGACCCAAGGAATCGAACCCAGGACCCTGGAGCTGTGAGGCAGCAGCGCTAATTACTGTGCTACCGTGCCACTCAATTAAGGAACAATCTGATTGAGTTAGTCTTCGTGCGGTTGCTCTGTGTGTAATGTAGGAAAACAGCACAAAAGCAAAATACTAGGTGGATTCTCTGATCTCATTCAGCCTGTGCCCCGGCTGCCATGAGAATGAAGGATTCAGCCAAAACTTTTTTAAGTGCAGCAGTGCCGAAGATCCCCAGCCACGGACAAGGCCTGAGGTTTCCGGCATCTATGGATGATGGAAACCTGAAAAAAAATAGGAAACATTGGCGATACTAAGTAGGAAACAAAAATTTAATGTCCTCCCCTCTAGGTGTGGAATTGGGTACTGCACCACCTTCTGACCTCTGCTTTGATTGGTGTGCAGGTATAGAGGAGATAATGATCAGAAATTGTAGAATTCAATGTTGAGTTTTGAAAGTTGTGAAGTGCCGAATAGAAAGATGAGGTGAAGTTATCTGATCTTTCATCAAGCATTATCGAACATTGCTTAAGACAAGGACAGAGGGTTCTGGCAAAGGCGCTAGATTCGAAACAACGGCTCTACTCTCTCTCCACAGATGCTGTCAGACTTGTTAAGGTTTTGCAGCATTTTTCTGTTTTTGTTTCAAATTCCAGCATCCTTAGTATGTTGATTTCATGTTATTAACACAAAGAGGTTTAAATGGGAACTGTGTGGAGAATTAAAATGATGGATGACAGGAACCTCCAAGTTATGCTTGTGGACTAAACCAAGATATTCCACAAAATGGTCGCTCATTGTCAATTTGCACAAAATTTAGCCAAAAATCCAGAGACTGTGGCACCTGAGATTCTTTTTTTCTAAATTAGCTAATCATCCCTGGAAGTCTCCCAATAGAAAAATTTGTCTACAATTGGAAGATAAACATTTCCTTATGTTGCTGACCCCCAAAATGACTGGATTCTCCCCATCCCCCTTCAAAATCTTTTCAAGCTATTTTGAGACATTCTTAAACACCCCATGTGAAAGTCTCACAACTTCAAACAAAAGTTTTTGTCTGCCCCTTGAATTATCGAATTCCCTATCATTAATGCATTTTATTCCCCCCTTCCCTCTACCCTATGTGCCAACTTTGGATAGCCTCCTATCTCAAAGTGCCATCGTCCCCATAATGGCCACCCATCCAGCAGTCTTCATCGTTATTCTCACCGTTACCACATTGAGAATTTGGATAGAATTAGTTTCTGCGAATCCTCATTATATAAGATATTGGACACTCAAATCTCATTCTAATCTGATACCTCTCTACAAGTGTGACTGAAATAGTCCATGTAGCATCCTTTTCCCTGACATCTCCAGCTTGCTCTTTAGCTCAATTGAATCAGGAAGAGATGCAAGAAAGAAACATCGACTGCAGATGTTTTCACTCAGGACAGTCCCACTATTCAGAAACTCCCACATAGTCCAGTCTAGACACACTGTCCGGAATTATACAATGTTGTCTGCCCGAGGCTCGTAAAATCTCTCCTGAGGCCAATGGAGAATGCTGTTCTGTGAATTCTGTGAGTCTTGCTCACCACCTTCCCCCACCAAATTTCCATGCTCAGTAAAGCCTAAATTTTATGTAAAGATGTGACAGCCCTTTGTGATCAGGCTGGGTGGGGGGGAGGCAATGGGGAGGGGAGTGGGGATGGGGTGGATCCCAATGCTTCCCATTGGCAAGTTCTTCCAGTCCTGCCAAAAGTAACACATAGTGATGGGTTCCCCAGCAGCAGATAGGTGAGCCATACAGAATACCATTTATTTATTTAATATTCATTAGTGTCTCAAGTAGGCTTACATTAACATTGCATTGAAGTCACTGTGAAAATATCCCAGTCACCACACTCCAGCACTGTTCGAATACACATATGGAGAATTTAACATGGTCAATGCATCTAACCAGCAGCTGGACTGGAAGATTCCATCAACAACCAATAGGGAATTGCCTCTGCTGCTGGAAAAGAGGAGGAGGAAGGGATTGGTGTGTGGGGAATGCTGATCCATATGTCACCAGGCAACAATATTGTTCAATTCCACCCTCAGCAACATCTTTACCAATAGGTGAGTCACCCTGTCACTTTGTTCTTGTAACCTAAAGGAATGCTGCAATCTAATGTTCAAACTGAAATCACAAAGCACTAATGATAGATCTGCTCCTGTCATTAGAAATCAGAAGGTGTCCATTTACTCACAATTGTCAATTCCCCTACTGAAATATCTGCACTTGGCCTTCTTTCAAAAAATAACCAATGAAACTTATATTCAGAGTGAGTATTCTTCAAAGTGAGAATACTCCTATGAATAATGTCAGTGGCACAATACAATGATCCAAATTGTACACTTTGGATCACTTGTACTTCTGCTTGAGCACAGCAACCAAACAGTCTTTAGTTGTTACATCGGAAGTTTAGAAATGAGAAACACTAATATAGGGTTATTTGTATTAATGTTCTGTTTGTTCCTCTGGATTTTTTTTCCCTGAACATCTTGACTAATTATGGATCAGTGGTGCACATCTCAAACCCAGTGACACCATGTTTTGGTGCCAGTTTTCATTCCCTCTTTAAATTGTTTCTCATTGTTCTCTGATATTGCTTCAGATCAGTCTACATGCTCATCAATGGCACATTCCAGTGGTTCACTTTTATTATTAACTCAGAGTATCTCCAGTGGCCTAACATCTCTCAATCTTTTCTTCTTTCATATCACTTATCTTCATGAATTATTATGCAACCAATTGTCAATTCTTTTGTGTAGAATTTATTCAATACCCAGCATACAACAGACCCAAGCAATCCATATGAACAGTATGCTTCACTTTAAGTCTCCTATCATCATTCCTCATCTACCTGTATTCGCATCACCCGCTACTCTATTCTGCCTCATTCACGTATCTAGTCTTCACTTAAAAAGTCTATATTCATCTCAACTATTCTCTGTGAAAATAAGTTCTACATTCTCATCACCACCTGGATCCTTGAGATTCTCCTGAAGTCCTCATATGCTTTCTTGATAATTAATTCGTATTGATATTCCTTAGTTTTTTGAATGCTATTGTAGAAAAGTTCTCTGTTTCAACTCATCAAAACCTTTCTTGATTTTAAAGATCTCTGTAGAACGGCCTCAGCCTTCTCTTTTCTTTGTTCATACATTCCTGATCAGTCTAACCACACACACCTGGCATCATCCTTGTAAATGTATTCGGCATCCTCTCCTAATTTACTCTGTCTGCACTTCCAGCTCCTTGGTAAAGCAACCAGAATGACGAAGGACCCCACATACCCTAGACGTTCTCTCTTTTCCCTTCTTCTGTCGGGAAAACGATACAAAAGTCTGATGTCACGTATCAACCAACACAAGAACAGCTTCTTTCTTGCTGCTGTCAGACTTTTGAATGGACTTACCTTGTATTAAGTTGATTTTTCCCTTCACCCTAACTATGACAGTAACATTACGTTCTGCAGTCTCTTGCTTCCTTCCCTATAAACGGAATGCTTTATCTATATAGCGCAAAGAAACATTTCGCTGTGACAATAATAACTGAAATCAAATCGAAGTCCCCAATGCCCCTGTAAAATGGCAGCCAGAATCATGCATTGTACAGCAAATATAGTCTAAATAAGGTTCAGCACAAGTTTACATAACTACTTGCCATTTATATCTCTCTAAAAATAAACTCTTTGCTTTTTTACTGGCCTGATTAACCTCTGTTGCTATCTTTAATGACCTATCGATTTTGACTCGCAGAATCTCCTCCTGCTCTATTCCAATTAGATTCTTATCTTCTAATTAATATTGCCTTATATTTTCCAAATAAAACCTTTATATCCATTTTACCAAAATTCAATTCTTCACATTAAGCTGTGTCAAAATTCATTTGCCAATTTTATGCCTATTGTGCAAAGTTATTAACATCTCATTATTAATTCCTGCCCTCTTCTGTATTCACTGTTTTCTCCAATTTGATGTGAGCCACATGATAAGAAATCTGTTAATGTCAAATGTGAACAACACTGCCCCCAACATTGATCTGGTGTGATTCGAACTTTCACATTTTGCCACTGTCAGTAGCTGTCCTTTACCTTTGCTGATGGCTTGCAGTCAGTTAGTTAGCCATTCTGCTGAAATAAAGGCAAAATATTGCAGATGCTGAAGTTCTGAAATAAAAAAACAGAAAATGCTCAGAAAAACAAAACTGAGCAGTCTGGCAGCTTCCATGGAGAATCTTCCACTCCCATTCATGTTGTGCAGATTTGGCAGCAAGAGTGGATTAATTGCAAGAAAACCTTTGTCGCAGTTCAGGTGAACCTCAACACAGGATGCAAATATTCCGTCACTCCAGCAGTCTTAGGCTTTGATTCCCCCCATTCAATTTTGGGAATCTCATTGTCGTACATTAATATACGTTTATCAGCCCCATGTGCCAGAATCACCCCTGCACACCAAATAATGCATCCGTGGCATCATAATGTATTACTGTTTCAAAATGTGTGCACCCAGCGAGCAGGAGTCTGACGGAAACTCAGATGTGAGCTCAGCGCTGACTGAGTGGCTCTGCATCCTGAGAGGGGAGGGGTGGACAGGGTTTGCACGGGGCGAAAGAAAAAGACTTGTGGAGGCTCAATGACCTCTAGGTGCAGAGGGTGAATCGGGGGGACAAGAAGTGAGTCGTAGAGACAGGAGGTGAGTCAGAGCTGACAGTGGGTGTGTGAGTCGGGGGATGGGGGTGAGTTGAAGTAACTGTGAGTGATTGAGTTGGGGGTGGATGACAATGATTAAGTGGGAGTGACAAGGGCTGTGAGTGAAAGATGGGGACTCTGTTGAAGGGGATAGGGGCGAGCAATGGGTGAGTTAGAATTATGGAGGTGATGAGGTGGAATCATAGAGATCAGTCAGGGGGATAAAGGGTGAGCAGGACAATGGAAAGTTCACAGGCAAATCTGACCAGGAATGTATTCAAGGACAACATCTGCTGCTGGGCTCCAGGTATTTTGGAAGGATTGCTCTGAGGAAAGGGAATTCTGGGGCAGGGGTTTCAGTGTGTTCTGGAGATGGAGAATCAAAGAACAAAGAACAAAGAACAACACAGCACGGGAAACAGGCCCTTCGGCCCAACGAGCCCACACCGCCGTCCTAACATCTTAATGACATATAGAGACCAATATAGGGACAATTTGTTACCCAATCAGCCTAAGAGCACATTTTTGGGATGTGGGAGGAAACTGGAGCACCCGGAGAAAACCCACGCAACCACGGGGAGAACGCGCAAACTCCCGCAGACACAGGCTCAAATCCATGTGTCTGCACAGCAACAGCGATAGTCTCTGAGCTGTCATGTTGCCCATCTGATGGTCCAGTTTAAGCATACACTAACGTCGTGAAGCACTAGGCCACTCCTGAAGTAACATCCAGGAGCAGCCCTCGCACGACCTGCCGAATGCATGAACCTTGTTGGTCAACAAGGTGGACCGAACAGCCTGTGGGAACAATTAAAGTATTTAAACAGTCCTCCTATATCCCTCTATCTGCAGACCGCTCATGTGGCTGTCCAAGAGACCCTTAAACAACCCTAGCGTGCCTGCTCCCACACCTTACTCGGTAGTGCATTCCACACCCCCACTACCCTTTGTGTGAAAAACTGCCCTCTAATATTCGTCTTATACATAGCCCCCCTCACCCTAAGGCTGTGACCCCTCGTTCTATCCTTTTCTAATGGTGGAAAAAGCTTACCACCATTTACTCTATCTATACCCCTCATAATCGTATATACCTCTAATAGATCCCCTCTCAGCCGACGTCTTTCAAGGGAAAACAACCCCAGTACGTTCAACCTTTCCTCATAAGACAGCCCTTCCATACCAGGCAGCATCCTGGTAAATCTCCTCTGCACTGTCTCCAGGGACTCCACATCCTTCCGGTAGTACGGCGACCAGAACTGGACGCAGTACTCCAAGTGAGGCCTAACCAACGTTCTATACACTTGCAACATTAGACTCCTACTCTTGTATTCTATACCTCTTCCTATGAAGGCTAACATACCATATGCTTTCTTTATCACATTCTCCACCTGTACTGACACCTTCAGAGACTTGTGAACCTGCACCCCCAGGTCTCTCTGCATCTCTATACTCTGGAAAGTTTTACCTTTTATCCTATAACTCCCCGCTACATTTTTCCGGCCAAAATGCATCACCTCGCATTTATCCGGATTAAATTCCATTTGCCATCTATCTGCCCAATCTACCAGCCTATCTATGTCCTGTTGTATTGCCTGGCACTGCTCCTCAGTCCCCGCCAATCCAAGTATCTTAGTTTCATCAGCAAATTTGCTGATCACACCACCTACCCCCTCTTCCAAGTCATTTATATAAATCACAAATAGAAGAGGTCCTAGTACTGAGTCCTGTGGCACACCACTAGTGACTGACCTCCAGTTGGAAAAAGAGCATTCCACTAATACCCGCTGTCTCCTCCTCCCAAGCCAGTTCTCAACCCATCTACATACCTGGCCCTATATCCCATGCGCCTTCATCTTTTTTATCAGCCTACCATGGGGAACCTTGTCAAACGCCTTACTGAAATCCATGTAGACGACATCAACGGTGTGTCCTTCATCAACCGTTTTTGTTACCTCTTCAAAAAATTCCACTAGGTTCGTAAGGCACGACCTCCCCTTAACGAAGCCATGCTGCGTATCCCTGATCAGATCGCAGCGCTCCAGATGCTCATACATCCAGTCCCTGAGGATCCTCTCCATTAGCTTACCTATAACTGAAGTCAAGCTCACCGGCCTATAGTTCCCTGGGTTATCCCTCTGACCCTTTTTTAAACAATGGTACTACATTTGCAATCCTCCAGTCCTCTGGGACCTCACCTGTGTCCAAAGAAGAGACAAAGATTTGCATCAGAGGCCCAGCAATGTCATCTCTCACCTCCCTTAGCAGCCTGAGATAAATACCATCAGGCCCCGGAGCTTTATAAGTCTTTATGCTACCTAAAAGCCCCAACACTTCGTCCCTTGTAATGATTATTTCCTTTAACGGGTCCTCAAAATCCTCAAAGCCAGCATCAGACATCAGGCCCCTTTCCCGCGTGAATACTGACGCAAAGTATTCATTCAGGATCTCCCCCATCCCCGCAGGCTCTAAGCATAGATCCCCTCCTCTGCCCCTGAGAGGTCCAATCTTCCCTCTAACCATCCTTTTGCTCCTTAAATAGGAGTAAAATGCCTTAGGATTTTCCTTAATCCTACCTGCCAAAGCCATTTCGTGGCCCCTTTTTGCCTTTCTGACACCCCTTTTAAGATCCATCTACACTCTCTATATTTTTCCAGTGCTGCCTCTGTCCCCAATTGCCTGGATCTAACGTACGCCTCCCGCTTCTTCCTGACCAAGTCCTCAACATCCCTAGTAACCCACAGTTCTCTAATCCTACCCTTCCCATCCTTTCTCCTTACCGGCACGTGTCTATCCTGCAAAAATTTTAGTTTTCTCTTGAAAGATTCCCACATGTGCAGCGTCAACCTACTCTCGAACAGCTTATCCCAGTCGGTATCCTTAAGATCCTGCCTAATCTGGCTATATCTAGCCCTCCCTCAGTTTAACACCCTCCCCTTAGGGCAGGCTTCATCTTTTTCCATTAACATCCTAAAGCAGACAGAGTTGTGGTCACTATTAGACACATGCTCTCCTACTACAACGTCAACCACCTGCCCTGGCTCATTCCCAGAACCAGATCCAGTATAGCCCCTTCTCTAGTCGGGCTATCCACATACTGCTCCAAGGACCCTTCTAAAACACACTGTACAAATTCCTCCCCATCCGCACCTTCCACTCTCGGCACCTTCCAATCTACCCCAGGGAAATTGAAATCTCCCATTACAACTACCCTATTCTTCCTGCACTTTAAAATTTCTTTACATATCCCTTCTTCCACAGCACGCGGACTGTTGGGCGGTCTGTAGTACACACCCAACATAGTAACCTCTCCCTTCCTATGCCTCAACTCCACCCATAGCGACTCAATTCCTAACTCAGCCATACCACCCTCCTTCTGCACTGCTATGATGTGATCCTTAACTAATAACGCCACTCCCCCTCCTCTCCTCAAACCACCTCTATCATGCCTAAAACACTTATACCCCGGAATATTCAATTGCCAGTCCTGCCCTTCCTTTAGTCACGTCTCAGTCACCGCCACCACTTCTAACTTCCTCTCGAACATTATTGCCTTCAGTTCATCTGTTTTGCCGGTCACACTCCTCGCATTAAAACACATGCACTGAAGGCCCTCAGGCACTCTCTGATCTTCCCTCCTACTCTCTGGAGTTACCCTGTCTCCCATCTCTCTCCCACTTCAAGTTCCCTCTATCTCCCCACCCCCCCTCCATATTAGTTTAAACCCTGCCGAAACACTCTAGCTAACCTCCCAGCTAAAATATGAGTGCCCTTCCCAGACAACTGTTCCCCGTCCCTCTTGTATAGATGCCCCTCCCTCCTGAAGACTTCCCAATGGTCTAAGAATCTGAATCCCTCCACCCTACACCAATCCCTCAACTACCATTCAGTTGGAGCACTTCGTTGTTCCTAACCCTGTCATTCCCAGGCATCGGCAGCAGCCCAGAGAATGCCACCCTGGAAGCCCTACACCTCAGCCGGGCCCCCAACTCCCTGAACTGCCTACGTATGTCCCCCCTGCACTTTGCTCCTACATCTTTCTCTCCCACGTGGACTATTACATCAGCCTTAGCCCCTCCACCCTTCAAAATACCCTCTAACCTCTCCGTAACATCCTGGACCCCTGCTCCAGGGAGGCAGACTACCATCCTGGAGTCCCGCTTTTGCCCACAGAACCGCCTGTCGATCCCCTTGACCTTCTCAGCCCCCACCACTATCTCACATCCCTCACTCCTATCGTCCTCTGGGGCATTTAGATCCCCCTCCCTTGCACTCTCTACCTCAGCTGTTGCCCTACCCTTGATGTTCTGGGATGCCTCCTCTGGGGTGATTTTAGTGCCGTGACTCCTTTTCTTTTTCAACTTCCTATCTGTTACCCACCCATCCCTCCTCATAGGCCCTAGGGTCCCTTCTGGACTGTGGTCCCTGTTCATTAGCCCCTCGTTCTCTCTGACTATAAACATATCCTCCAGTCTCAGCCCCAACTGCCTCACCCGAGCCCTCAATCGTTGCAATTCCAAACACTTTGTGCATATATGGGCCTTCGGGAGCCGAGCTGCCTCCAAGAATGCCCACATATGGCAGCGAACACAGCGCTCGCGTTTTATCATGGACCCTGACACTTTATACACCCCCTTTAGAGGTATGGGCCCTAGAGTTTGGGTGGGACAGGAGTCCAGCCACTTACCACGTCCAAGCCTGCGCTCACCCAAGCCCAGTGAGCTTAAGCCCTTACAGCTCTCACTCTGCTCCCCGCCTCACTCCACTGCCCGCTCCCGATGCTGCCAGCTGTCTACCTTGGCCTTATTTATATAGTCCCGCACTTCCTTCCCAGCAGTCCCTGTGCCTATCTCCAGCTACGGAGCGCCAAAATAAACAAAAAAAAAAACCCGCGACCTAAACCTATTGATTAAAGAAAGATTTCAAACTTCAATAGTCTCTCCAGCAAGCAGCCACTCTTCAAAATCACAGCTCCGGAGAATCAGTATGGCTTGAAGATCCCGTATGTTCATGGTTGGGGGTGGATCTTCTGGCAGTGGGCTATAATAGATAATGTGAACAATCAGTGTCTGGTTACTGTTGAGATCATTCAGCTTTAACTCAGCTGACATACTTGGAGTCAGACTAGTCATGCATATTGTGCCCACTAAAGCAACACTTATGTGTGAGCATGCCAACAATTGCTGCTCATCATTTGGAGCGTGGATTTCCAAAGTTACTATAAAGCTTCTTTATAGTAATTGGAACTGTAATGTCACTCATGATGTGTTCTCACAATCACATGGAATGCATGTTCATGATGACTAGAAACATATGATCATAAAAGGCCCTACAATGTCCACATGAAGATCAGATCATGGGTGATAGAAATAGAAATATAGAAACATAGAAACTAGAAGCAGGAATAGGCCATTTGATCCTTTGACCCTGCTCCACCTTTATCTTGATCATAGCTGATCATCGAATTTAATATCCTGATTCCCCCCTTTCTCCCATATCCCTTTACCTCCAAGAGCTATTTCTAAATTCTTCTTGCAATCAGACAATGTTTTGGCCTTAACTACATTCTGTGATCATGAATTCCATACATTCACCACTCTATGTCCTTGGCAGAAGATATTTCTCCTCACCACAGTTCTAAAAGGTTTACTCCTTATCCTCAAAATATGATCCCTAGTTCTGGACTCCCCCCACCACTGGAAGCATTCTTTCTGAACTAACCCGTTAGAATTTTATAAGTTTCTATGAGATCCCCTCTCATTCTTCTAAACTCCGGTGAATACAATCCTAACCAACTTAGTCTCTCCTCATGTGGCAGACCTGCCATCTGGGAATCAGCCTAGCAAACCATTGCTGCACTCCCTCTATAGCAACAAGATCCTTCCTCAGATAATCTGCACATAATACTCCAATGATGGCCTCATCAATGCCCTATACAATTTCAGCAAAACATCTCGATCCATATACTCAAATCCTTTTGCTGTTGAGGGCCAACAAACCATTTGCCTTCTTTACTGCCTGCTGTACCTGTGCGTTTACTTTCAATAACTGATGCATGAGGATTCCAAGGTCTCATTGATATCCACCTCTCTCAATTTACACCAAACATAAGACCTGGCTAAACTTTTCATTTGGGAGGCACCTGGGTGAGCCTCATAAACTTCATCCAAGACTTGTGAAAGACCAGGGGATGGGACGACCACTCTGCACACCCAAAGGATACAACCATCCTGCACACTCAGCTGATCTTTTTGCTTTTAAGCTGATCTTTCTGGTCTTAATTCATTATCCTTGAGAATCCGTGGGCCAAATCTCTTCAGCTGGGACAGAATTGGATCCCAACCTGTTCACTGCTTTAATTTGTTTAGAATTTACTGGAAAATGCAAAAGCTTCTCAAGCACAACAATTGTGTCTGGAGGAAATAATGTCTTGGTGGGAATTTCTGGTAAAAGAGGATGTGTCCATATGTCTGTATTCGTATTGTCCTCCCTTGCTCTATCTTATATTGGTAGGCTGATAATGTGACTGCCCAAAATTATTCTCACTGAGGACATGGGAGGAATGCACGTGGGTTCACTGAAAAGACTAATCAATGTCTTGTGGTCAGTACATGTAGTGAATGAACAACCATAAAGGTATTGATAAAACCATTTCACACCTTCCTTGCCTAATTGCAGCTGTCGTTAGCTTGGGTGATACAAAACCAATGATTTTTTTAATCTGCCCTCCAACAAGATGAGATGCCCTGTAGGATAAGACATCGCATGAGAGAATAAATTCTCTGTCTTGTCAGAGTGAACCAGCAGATTAGTTGATTGTAGCAGTGCTGTCATGTCCTTGAAAGCTTTCTGTTGTGCTGGTACCCATTTCCATTTTATTTCCTTGTGAAATAGTGGGTACACTGCTGCTAACACTATAGAAATTTCCCATTGCAATTTATCATGCCCAGAAATAAATTGAGCTCAGACAGGTTTCTGGAGTTTGGAGCTTCCTTGAGAGCTTCGACTTCCATCAGGGACAGACCCAGTGATGTGATTTTGTGAACCAAATATTCCCCAATCTGTGCCTGGAAGATGCAGCCCTGCCTCTGAAAATCTCTTTATGAGATGGCACAATTGTTAACACTGCTGCCTGGTTCGATTCCCGGCTTGGGTAACTATCTGTGTGAAGTTTGCATTTTCTCCCCGAATCTGCGTCAGGTTTCTCCGGGTGCTCCAGTTTCCTCACAAATTCCAAAGATGTGTATGTTAGGTGGATTGGCTGTGCTAAATTGCCCCTTAGTGTCAGGCGGACTAAGGTAAATGCATGGGGTTATGAGGATGGGACATAGGTGGGATTGTGGTCAGTGCTGATTCAATGGGCTGAATGGCTCCACTTCTGCACTGCAGGATTCTCTGATTCTATGATTCACTGATCCAGGTTGCTAAGGTGCTCTTTCTCAGTTTCCCTGTAGTCAGAGTGCCTTCCCAGTAAGCTGTTACATGAGGAATCCCCTGCAATAAATTATCCAGAATCCTCTGAAAAAACCATTGGGCTGGAAGACTCTCTGAAAACCAGACAGTTATATTCGAACAAACCCATTTGGATGTTGATTACGACATACTGTTTTGACTTTTCCTCTAACAAAAGCTGCTGGTAGGTGTAGGCCATGATATAACCTGGTGTTGTGAGACTTCTTAAGGTGTAGGTCATGTCAAGTTTTGAGAGCGTCTTTCCTTCTGCAAGATCTTCCATTAGCAGCATCAGGTAAGCGTTCACCCTGGAGGTCTGATTAATGCTAAGTTGGAAATCACCCAATATGTACACTGTACTATCATTTTTAAGAGCAGAAAGAATTAAGGCTGCCCAATGTGAGGGCTTAATAATTCCAAGCCTCTAGAGTCTCACCTTTAATTTTTTTATGTTGTAGGGTTGTTCTGGCCTTGAAAAAGTGAGTATCCTGCGGATCTTTGAATAACTTAACTGTAGTGTCACACAATGTACCCAGTTTACCTTTGAAAACCTCAGGATGTTTCTGACTGACACCCTCTTTCATCTATTTGTGCTTAATTTCATCGCAGGACAATGGAATTTTGCTGAGCCAGTCACACCCTAGTAAACTAGTCTCTCCCCGTTTTATCACCAGAAGATTGCTCTTGTTTCTTTACTGTTGTATTAAATGTTCACCTCTAATACCTCAAGCAATGGTACAGCCTCTCCAGTGTTTGCCTGAGATTGGATCTCCTACCTGAGCAAGGGCTGGTGTATGCTTAGAGACCCAAAACTTCCTTTAGGTCTCCCCACTAATTACAGATTCAGAAGCTTCCACATCCAACTCGATTTTGATTTGTTTTCCATTGATCTCCACTGAAGCACAGATAGGATCTGTGTGCCCCTCAATCATGTTATGGTTTTATGACCTATTAGCTTGTAAATCTTCACCCCATGCGCACTCTGGTGAATTGAGCACTTTTTAGCCTTTTCTTCAATTCTATTTACCAAGAAAATATGTTTCAATCTTTCAATTGAGTCCTCACATTGGTCAGTCCCTGTTCTCTTCAACAAATTTTCTGATAGTCCCAAACATAGTCATGTTGCTGGTAACCTGCTTTTTGTCAATGAACTTATGAACCTACTGATCAGAACTGTCTGCTCACATCCAAAGCAACCACTTTACTGTCCAAACCTATGCTGAAAGTTGGATTTTTCTTTTTCCTTTTATTTTGTCATTTTCTCCTCTTCACCAAAGAAACGTGGTAACTTGGCCACAAAAGTAAACTGGGTATATTGTGTGGTATTACTGCTATGTTGTTCACAGATCCTCAGGACACTCATACTTTCAAGCCCAGAACAGCTCTGTAACATAAAAAGACAAAGTGGAGGGGAAGTTGGAGAGGCTGTAGAGGCTTGGAATTATTAAACCCTCACATTGGGCAGCTCTAATTCTTCCTGCTTTTAAAAATGATAGTGTAGTGTGTATATTAGGGAATTACCAACTTACCATTAATCAGACCTCCAAGCTGAACATTTAACTGTGGTCGCTAATGAAAAACCTTGCAGAAGGAAAGACATTCTCAAAACCTGAAATGACCTACACCTACCAACAGCTTTTATTAGAGAAGTCAAAACAGTCTGTCATAATCAACAAAAAGTTTTTTGAATGCATTGTGATATCCAATCTTCTTAGCTTACAAAAATATTGAAATGCAATACAATATGGACCCAGAACTGGAGGCAGCTAGTTCAAACAAAATGATCAAACAAAATGCACTAAAGTGCGTGCTAACAATGGCATCACTTACGTGTGTTCTTCTCTGCTGAAGACATTAGTATATACATTCAAATAAGAAGATGCTGACCATAACATTCTGTAACAGAAACCCATGCTGACTATTCATTATTACATTTTTTGATTTCAGTTTTCTTATTTAGTGGAAATGCCACTATTTTTCTTACCATCAATATTAAGCTAACATTCCCGTATTTGCCTTTATATGCACTATCTTCCTACTTAAATGGGTTCACTGATTAAACGCTGCGTGCATCAAGTCCCTATGGATCACATTCTGCAGAGTGTGCAAGCTCCATTTGTCTTACAATGCCTTGGCTGAATTGTTGCGTCTTAATTTATTCCTCACCTTCTGATGAAATGAAATGAAGCACCGTTACATTTCTCAAAGGCATCGTTCTTCATATTATTTCAGGTTGAACCAAGGCATCATCCTTTACGTCTCACAAATAAACACCTAGGAGAAGTAGTTAAAATGATTGGCTGCAAAGTAGTAACTCATGTCACCATGAATTGAGATATTTTACCCAGTCTGCTCTCTGGAGAAGAACAATCACACTATACTGTTTACAAAACAGTTGACAACTGATGAATCTCAATGTTTAAAATTCCACTATTGTGAAGGCCATTGACATAAATAAGTCAGAACTGTGCCAGCTTTAGGCTAGTTCGATAGCAAACAGTTACCATGTCCTATTTGTTAAACAATGCTTTGAAGAATAGTTTGGGGATTAAAGTACTCATTCTCTCCTATTCAAGGATTATGCACTTGGGCTTCGACAACATCTATTGCAACCAATTCAGTGCAGGAAACATTTACTTCTAATGCTGGCACATAATTTATCTGATTGTCAAGCAAATGGCAACTACAAAAGCGAGAGTAAAATTTATTGCTTAATATCTTTCATTTGTTTCACAGTACAACCTCAACAAAACAAAGCACTTGCTCTCTCTACCATTCATAAGCAATGTACAACAGTTCGTATCACTGACTGAATAATCTGCATCAATAATTTCAGATTTTGTTTCAATCCTTTTTTGCACAACTGAGCATAATTGTGAAATGTAAGTCTGCTCCAGAGAACCATTTCCAGAAATTAATATGGGAACTTTAATGGTTTGTGATGTACAATGCATGCTGCTTGGAGTTTTCAATTCTCCTAAACTGCATATTATACTCAAGGTACCATGATGATATATGTGTTATTGTTGCTTTCTGAAATGGTTATTGCACTTCGTATTTATAAATATTGTGTTTGGGAATGATTAGAAGTATCATCACAACCAACTATGGTTGGCTAATGTGAAGTGGAAGAAATCCTTATTTGTTTTCTGCACAAATTTTCTGCACAAGATGGGAGAATTGCAGCCATTAATTTGAGATGAGTTTAACCTATTCACTAAAACAATGCCATAGTAACGAATGGAAACTTTTTCCATGCTCAACATTGCAGTGCATGCCAACAATGTAAGTTGACTGATCTGTTACTTACTCTAATGCATGTTGTCAAAGCTAAACCCAGAGTCAAAACTGGATCTGCTTTCCAAAGTCATTCCAAAAGCCAATAAGCTTTATGTGGAGATGTGGCATTTTTCCTCTGTGCCTTGATTTGGAATTGGAAACATTTGTTTTTTGCCAAAATATTTCGATGTAGCACCTCATTGACTCGTTGTGCTGTTAAAATGTCGCAATCCTGCTGCAAATCCATTGAATTTGTTTCTACCTAATGCATGGCATAAAAAGTAAAATGAAGAAGGATGAGGATGCCTCATAACACATTTATTTTTTTTCATATCAGCTAAGGGCTTGGAAAAAATATATTGGATCACAAAATAACGGCAGATTTCCCCGAACGTTATACACTTACATGAAAAATATTACTGCGCAATAGGAGCTACAAAGAACTGTGCAACTGAATATGGGTCCTTCAATTCTGATATTTCTGCAGATATCAACAATGATGTTTTGGTATGAGAAAGAGGTTGTGGATATTTATCATTTGAGAAGGACAAAATCCAATAAAATAGGTTTAATGTTTGGTTAAAAAAAAAGTTCACATGATGTGGTGATTTCTGGTGATTGCCCATTTGTGGCTTCACAATAAAATAAGGGTCACCTGGCTTAGAGCAGCAATTGTGATTCAGAGTAGGCAATCACTCCAGCAGATGGAATCTACCTAGGCAGTAGTTATGTAGGGAGCTAGCGGCAGTGACGGGGCTGTTGTTCCCTTGTTAATAAATTCTATTTGTGTTCACAAATGATGCTTGTGAAAGTACAAGTATAAAATTATCATGATACTGCCTTTGGCCCAACACCTGTGAGTATTCTATTTTAATCAAAGTCAAGAAAATGGATTCATTAGACTGCCTTTCTTGAGATACTGAGATATTACCAGATATTGAGGAATCAGGAAAAATGGGCAGCACCAAGATTGAGGTTACTGAGAGGATCTACGCATTGGAAAGGCTGAGGGAAGGGCACAGAAAAAAAAAAACGGAATTGGCCACAACAAAGTCAAAAGTTTAGAAAAAAAGTGTAGAGAAAAAAGACAAAAAAAGGGTGGCTTCAAATTTAAAGAGGAAGAATTGGATAAAAGGCAAAGAAGTTAAAAAAAATTAAAATCTTAAAAAAAAGTGGCTGGCACTAGGAAGCAGTGCTGAAGCTTTAAGTGTAAACAGAAAAGAAATAGACTGAGATACTCTGTATCTGCATTGACATTTTTGTTGCAAAAATACACCTGAAAAGGGACAAAAAAGGTATTTGAGTAACTACATGTGTGTAGAAAAAAGGGTACTGCAGAGTCTCAAAGTGGTAATAACCTTCAGACTGCTGAATTATGCCAGAAAATAGTAAATTCCCTCAAAGGCTTCATTTATAATTGCCCAACTCGTTTATATAGTGTTTAGTTAGAATTCAGGGCTGAGTA
This sequence comes from Sphyrna mokarran, assembly GCA_024679065.1. Taxonomy (NCBI): domain Eukaryota; kingdom Metazoa; phylum Chordata; class Chondrichthyes; order Carcharhiniformes; family Carcharhinidae; genus Sphyrna; species Sphyrna mokarran. The sequence goes on along the minus strand of JAGIQG010000010.1, from coordinate 17,313,814 downwards.
ATGTAGTTATTGAAGATTCTATGAAGGAGATAAAGGGGGAGAATGCAGTGATTCATGGTGATTGTCCCTTTATGGGCAACACAGTAGAAAAAGGATCACCTGGCTTGGAGGGTCAATTGGAATTAGAGTGGGTGATCATCCAAGGGGGGTGGGCCCTCTTCAGAAGGAGACATGTCAGATGCCAGGTATATCCATAAGGCAGCTGTTTTCTCATCAATAGATCCTATTTGTGTTCACAAATGAAGTCCAAGAAAATACATTGTTACACACGCAGTGAGAGAAGCAATGATATTGAATATGAGGCCTTCAATTTTGATACTTCTTCAAATACCCATGATGTTTTGGCATGAGAATAAGCTTATGAATATTTTAATTCAACAGATAAAAAGTTGGTTTGGTTTAAAACAATGTTTGTGTTTTAGTAATCTTTATTTGGGTGTTTTCTTTCAGTTTCAACCCCCTACTCCTGGTTTCCAAAAGACAATAACTAGGTTCTCTGACTGAATGTTCATCTGACTTTTAATCAGGTAGAATACAAATTGGATTGCTCTGACATTCATAAACCTAACCCTACACAGACTTTCCCTGCCGGCTTAATTAAAAAGCAAACAGGTCGGAGAACATCTCTGAGGGCTTGCTAGGTGGGTGTAAGAAATTGAATGCCACTACTGCACTGACAAAATTTCAGTAACCAAAAGAACACATCCCTTTAAGTGAATGTGGAATGTGCAATCTTTTGTCCAATGAAAATATCTGAAAGAGGTAAAGTAAGCATGGATCAGCCTATTTTTTAATCTGTCCCATTGAGAATCTTCTTTGAAAGGCGGGGAAGTGAATGCTTTTGCAATGTCGAGCAGGTCACTGTGCAACTAGAATTGATGCTGTCAAAAAAAAATTCATTAATGTTACCAGGGTAGCCAATAGTAGCATTGTTAACTTCTATTAATTTACATTAATACTTCTCACTTCTCCTATCTTTTAGAGGACAGTTCAGAACAACTATTAAAAATCCATGCCTGATGGTGAATCCCAAAACATTAGAATGGGCACCCTACAGAAGGAAGAGGCACTATAGAATAATTCTACAGAAAATCAGATAGAAAGTTGGATGCTTACTTAATATTTTAAGTTAATTTAATTAATGTCACAAGTCAGCGTCCATTAATACTGCAATGAAGTTACTATGAAATTCCCGTATTCGCCACACTTTGGTGTCTATTTGGATCAATACACCGAACTAGAAGTGCACCTATCAGCTCGCCTTTCAGACTATGGGAGGAAACTGGAACTCCCAGACAAAACCCATGCAGACACAGGGAGAACATGCAGACTCGCACAGATAGTGACCCAAGTCGGGAATTGAATCCGAGGCCCTAGCACTGTGCGGTATGAGCAATAACCACTGTGCCACCATGCACCATATGTGTTATAACTTCTGCTCTTCTTTCTCATCTTTATCATTCATTCATTTAATGGTAGTGAAATATTTATTACTTGTTGTCCCTGCTACTGAAAATTACAACTTCCGCTTCACAAAACCATGTTGTCTCTCACTAATACGTCTACTTATTTCCAAGTGGGAGTAAATCCTATCTCAAAGAATGCTCTTTAACAATTTCTCTACCACTGATGTGAGTCTCACCAGCCTATAATTACCTGGATTATCCTTGCTATCCTCCTTAAACAAAGGGTCAATGCTGGCTATTCTCCAATCCTCTGGGAACTCCCCTGTGATGAAGGAGCAGTGCTCTGAAAGCTGGTGGCATTTGCCACCAAATAAATCTGTTGGACTTTAACCTAGTGTTGTGAGACTTTTTATTGTGTAACCGCCTCTCTAGCTAGTGAGGATACAAAGATTTCACTCAAGGCCCCAGCAATTTCCACCCTTGCCTCTCTCAGTATTCTAGGGTATATCCTATCAAGCTCTGGAGACTTGTCTACCTTAATATTTCTCAAGAATCCCAATATCTCCTCCTTTTTGATCTGAACATTAACCAAACTATCTGCACATTCTTCCCAAAGCTCATCATCCACCAAATCCTTCTCTTTGGTGAAGATTGACGCAAAATACTCATTCAATACCTCACCTAATTCCTCTGGCTCCACACATAGTTTCTCTCCCCTGTCCTCGAGTGGCCCAACTCTCTCCGTGGCTACCTTCTTGCTCTTTATATATGTATAAAAAGGCTTGGGATTTTCTTTAATTCTACTAGCCAATGACTTTTTGTGGTCCCATTTAGCACTCTTTACACTTTGCTTAAATTTCTTTCCACCTTCCTGTATTCCACACTTGTTTCATGTGTTCCCAGCTTCCCAGCTTTGACAAGTGCTTTCTTTTTCTCTTTGACTAGGCTCATAATATCTCTCGTTATCCAAGGTTCCCAAAACTTGCCATATTTATCCTTCATCCCAACAGGGACTTGCCGGTCCTGAATTCCTATCAACTTAACTTGCCAGATGTTGATTTGCCCTCAAACATATGCTCCTAATTTACATTCTTTAGTTCCTGCTTAATATTGTTGTAATTACCCTTGCCCCAACTTAGTACCTTCATTTGAGGACTACACTTAGCTTTATCCATCAGACCAACTCGATCCCAAGAAGTTTCTATTACGCAGAGGAATCACATGTCACATGTAATACTGCCATTGAGAACATACCTGATAAAGGCTTATGTTTAAGGGAATCAAATGGCGATAATTAGTGCATCAAGCCATGGCAGCACTTTGTGATACATATTGCCACTCATGTTCTCTCTCCTACACCTCCGGGTTTTCATGTACACTGAGTGATTTTGAGAAATTGGGGACTGCAGAAGTTAAGGCTTAATCAGGATTGATACAACATGGATTCCACTTCAGAACACCAAAGTGTTTTGGGGCATCCTAAGATTGAGAAAGATTGTGATGTATCCTTTCCATTGAGAACACAGAAAGAGAAACAGCTGTGTTTCATAGGTTCATGGATTCAGAACTGAGTTGAGGACGAATTTCTTCAGCCGGAGGGTGGTTAATCTGTGGAATTCATTGCACAGAAAGCTGTGGAAGTCAGATCATTGAGTGTATTTAAGATAGGGATAGATATGTTTAGATTGGTAAGGGGATCAAAAGTTACAGGGAAAAGGCAGGAGAATGGGGTTGAGAAATGTATCAGCCATGATTGAATGGCAGAGCAGACGCGATGGGCCAGATTCTCTAACTCTGTTCCTATATCATATCTTCTTATGGATTCTGCATTTGAAACAAAGGATATTTCTGACTATTAAATATTGTTGTCAGCTTCAAGAACATCATACACTGAATGCCCCACATTCAGTAGTCAGTGCTTACTTCAACCTACAGGCATAGAAAATCAAATTTGCATACGTTGCTGCTTCAGTATGATCAACTGCAAACCTTTGGGATAACCTGTCTGATCTTAATGGTGATATTAGGTTTGCTGCCATATCAGTTAGTGATGAGGCAGTGTCTAATATCAAAACCTCTAGCTAAATCATCTAAACAACTGTACTAGTGCTCTCCAATGTCTTCAAAACATACAGAGCCAATTTGCCCTCAGTCTATAAACTGGCAGACCTTGCAGCAATTTGTCTCAGGACACAGTTACCAAGATGCCAGAACCAGCTCAATATTAAGAGATTTAACTGACACATAACATTCACATACCCCATGTAATACTATCACTGAGACAATACCTAATGAAGGCTTATGTTTTTGTCACTGACTTCATCAAAGGGATACACTATAGTAACTAATCTTGGCTACTTACACACAACATCTGGATAAGAAAATAATTATTTTGCTAGTTTTTTTGTGTTATGTGGAGATGCTGGCATTGGACTGGGGTGAGCACAATAAGCGGTCTCACAACACCAGGTTAAAGTCCAACAGGTTTACTTGGTAGCACGAACGCCTACGTGATGTCGGGGCAGTGCTCCAAAAGCTTGTGATGCCAAATAAACCTGTTCGACTTTACCTTGTTTTTGTGAGAAGGTTTGTTGTCAAGATGTGTGTTCTAGTGGTATGAATGACATATTTATGAATTGCAATGGTGAAAAATAAGATACTGTGATTGAAGACAATTGTGAAAATAGCATGAACATGATGTCAACTCGACTTTAACACTCTACACGTATATAGAAGTTAAGAGGTGGTTTCCTGGATGACAACTGTCTGCATTTATTTCAATGATGGATATGACAATGTCAAACACAGTTAACTTGTTTAACTGAGGTGATATCATCCTTTGTTCATCACCCTGTTCTTATGTGATGCTAAATATGTCTGTATTTCAACAGAGTTCCATGGATATCACCAGGAGTGAGAATTCTGACAAACTGCTCTTCTACTACCATTATCAACAATGCCAATTACCAACTAGAGTCAGATCATTCATAATTCCTGTGTCCACTTTCAGGGGCTTTATAATTTAGCCCCCAATGTACTATAACTAAAGCTTTTGTAAGGTTTGCCCTGGCAATCATGAGAATTGAATTTCAGTGAAATGTATTCAATGTTTAAAGCAAATGAAGAAATAATAAATTTCAGCAACACCTTACAGGTAACACATTGCACTGGGTAGGCTCTTGTTAATGCACCCTGAGCCTACTTTGCTTTCTTACATGGTAAAATAGTAACTGCCGAGGGAATATCTCTAAATTATATATTATGAATTGAAACAATGACTGTGATTCTCCCAAAAGCGCTGAATTAGTGGGAAAACTGTTCTAGATCCCAATTGTTTTGTCTGTTCAACTTCTCAGTCAAATGTCCCCACTCTGTGCACTACAGAGGTGCCAATCACGAATCACATTAAAAACCCCGACGAGGAGAGAGTTGGGGGGATGTCCTATTCGCGTAGAAGTCCGTCAGCTCTGGATCTCTGGCGTGTGCGGTGGTCCCAATCTGTCACTCCCCCCATCTGGCTGGCCAGCTCGATTGCTGAACAGACCAGGCCCCCCAGCGTTCATGATTCTATGATTCATACTTCTGTGATTCATGATTCTATGATCCAGCGCAGTGTTCTATGATGCTATGATTCAGTGCTGCCCCTTCAGCACCCCTCACAGCCTGATAGCAGCTCCAACACCAATTCCAGGGACAGCCCTGCACCACCCTCCACTCTCCCCCCCGCCTGGAGCACTCTGATGAGTAGCCCATCTTACCCTGCCTCCCCCCTCAACAATAGTGGTGATCCCCCCATTCCCTTCAACCCGACAGAACCCCCCCCCCCAATGTCCCCCCCCCCCCCCCCCCCCCCCCCCCCCCCCCATGCCCCCCGCCATGATCAGACTTCTCCTCAGGAGGCAGACACCCCTTTATACACCACCACTCCCACCCCATCCAATCGCTGCCTTCCCTCCATCCCAGACAGATCCCCATGCGGAATGACAGCAGGAATATCCACCCCCATTGATTGCCCCTAAGCTCTGCTCACAATAGGTCCCATTCTCTTTGGCACTGCTCAATACTTGATGGGCACTTTGGCCCTTGGACAATGCCAGGGGCAAATGCTGGCACTGCCAAGGTACCTATGTCAAGGGAACACTACCCGCCCCCCCACTGCTCCATCTCCTGGGTGTTCCGGTTCCCCTCCTCTTCCTCCAGCAGGGTCTCCTGCTTGTTCCCTGAATGGGGAGAGCAACTCTGAATCCCGCTGGAATGAAGTACGCCTGTCGGGGTCAGGGATTCAATCGGGACTGTTAACTTCCTGACAATGAAAGTCATTTAAAGCATCTTAAAAACAGATTCAAATGCCTTACCTGCCTTCCTGCCGGTTTCCATCGTGGCCTGACCGGCGACTGTTGGCTAGCTCTGAGAGACATGCATGCATTCTCGGCACATGCACATATCCCAAAACGAGGCCAGTGACATGGATCTCTTATTCCGACCCACCAGAAAAGTTGTGGGTCAGGATGGGAGAATCGTAGCCAATGAATACAAAATATTGACACTTACTGAAATAAAATACAATAATGAATGCGCATTGTACTATTACTGAAATAAAAAGTTACTTTTTTAAGTGTTGACTGAGCGTGGAGGAAACTTTCTATTTTCATGAACTATATTCTTTAGACCAGTCTCCTGCTTTGGCTTCATTCAAATAAAGACAACATTGGTAGATTAGAGTATTACTTGGTACATGTGTTATAGGAGAGCCGAATATCAAATCATTCTGCAGAGAGAAACAGGAGGGGCATAGAGCATACTCTTGCTTCTGTTTTGCATGGAAATTATTGCAAAAGGAATACAAAAATTGGATTCACAAGCATTCCATTTGGATTATCCCACAGAAAAGTGTGGAAAGAAGGGAGGAGAAGAAGTGTGATCTGCTTGTTCATTTGCTCACTGATTTGACTCTGCCTTGATTGAAACATCAGATAGGTTTAATCCCTCCTTTTAATTTCTGGCTGGCTCCCTTGAAGTCAAGTGGCTCACTTTATTTTATTGAATAGGTTTTCCTTGTGATACTATAATGCAAAGTGTTTCTGTCGTCTGGAATATATGTTATTCTGAGTTACCCGCTCCTTCATTGTCTATTGTATAGGAGACTGAAAACCCAACTTCAGTGCAACTTTGCAGAATGGTTGCATCAACCCCAAATTGGTTAAATGCTTGCTTGAAGTAATGATGTGCAGATGCCAGCGTGATACTGCAGTGGACAAAATGGGAGGTCACACAATGCCAGATTATAGTTCAGCAGGTTTATTTTAATTCTCAAGCTTTCAGAACACTGCTTCTTCACCTGACAAAGGAGCAACGCTCCGAAAGCTTGTGATTTCACATAAATCTGTTGGACTATAATCTGGTATCGTGTGAACTCTCAGCTTGAAACAAAAAACTAATAACTGATCGATAAAGAGATTTTGTGTTGCTCCTTGATTCAGTACAATAAACTGTGAAAAATGTTTTACGAGAATATGAGATTGGTTGTTTAGAAGCATAATGGTCACTACTTTGAAACATTATGAGTGGCACAGTTGCACAATGCTTAGCACTGCTGTCTCACAGTGCCAGTGACCTGGATTCCATTCCTCCCTTGGGTGATTTGTCTGTGTGGAGTTTGCACCTTCTCCCCTTTATCTGCATGGGTTTCTTCCGGGTGCTCCAGTTTCCTCCCACAGTCCAAAGATGTGCAGGTTAGATGGACTGGCCGTTCTAAATTGCCCCTTAGTGTCCTAAGATGTGTAATTGGTGAGGGGGATTGTTAGTGGGATTAGTGGGATAAATGCATGGGGTTAAGGGAATGGGGTAAGGGTAGGGCTGGGTAAGATGCTCTGTTGGTGAATTGGTGCAGACTAGATGGGAAAAATAGCTTCCTTCTGCACTGTAGACATTGTATGATAACATTTTTCAAGTCATATGGGCAGCCTTTATATTCTATCCAAAGACTCCCTCATGAAGGGTAATTGCCAAATCTTTGTACTTAGGTGAAAAGTTAATAATAAGTAGCCATATGTCTCTTATGAGTTTGGAATCTGCTGAGCACCATGGTAGGAGATAGAACACATTGCTGGTGTTACAGTAGCAGCAGGCTTTTATGAGTGGACTGTCTATTAATCCCTAGATTATAACATACAAAAGATACAGGTTTTGTATTTTTAAAGACCTGCATTCAGGAGCTGCTGTTAAACTTATTGAGTGCTTAACTCACTCTACTCCAAGACCCAGTGACTTTACAAGCTTCAATGGCTTGCCACATCATTTTATTGTGATGTCAAGAATGCTGAGTGGAAGCTGCAAAGACTCATGTACATTAAGGATCCCTTGTATCTGAAAGGAGCTCTATGATTGCTAAGCTTTCCAGATGCTGAATTTTACAGTGTTTCTGGAGAGGGGTGGGGGCAGGGATATCCACATGTTTGTTGCATTAAAGCAATTCTTCATTAAGTCTACAAAATTCAACAGCCCACCTGAGTATTTTCAAAACTCACTTTACACTGCAATGCAATTTTAATTCCTTTAAGAGCCCATTAGGTTTTCTAGAACTCACAAAAACTCACGTATCTTTGATTTGTGTTATCGTGTAAGAAAGATAACGCAGTAAGACCCATCTGCAGATTGGTCAAATTGTCTAATTTATGGCAAACAAATGATTATTGCTAATTGCATTTTGAAATTAAACAAAAGAGGGAAAAGGATGAATCACATTTTAGATTTATTAGCTGTCTGCTGAATTGAAATTCTAAAAGGTTCCCTGGACAGGCATAAAAGTCCTAGAGGTACATTTTAATGATATAATTTAGACAAAATGGAGTCCCTTTAATGATACCAATATGCTTGCTTATTAAATTGCACCAATTTTGAACTTTGAATATTTTTCATATCAGGCAGTCTGATTCCTTGGGAATTATGCCTTTAGCTAATGGGCATCTTTAGACATTAGGATATTCCCCCAAAATTGGTTTTGCTCTAATGCTGTAGTCACTGAGTTCCAGTTTAAATTTTCCAACTCCCCATGAAAAGCTATACTGTCAACTAGCATTGCTACCAAGCAAATCCACTTGCTCTAAGAGGGGCTAACATAGTTCTCGAGGTGATAATTTGAGCACAAAAGGGCAAGGCTGACACTTGACTGCAGTACCAAGGGAATGCTACATTGCCAGAGGTACTACCTTTCAGATGACACATTAAAATGGACAGAATGGATCCCATGGCAATGTTTCAAACAATAGCATGGGGCTTATTACCAGTGTTCTGAACAATATTTGTTCCCTTAATTAACATCCAAAAACAGATTGGCGAGGATTTTACCAGTCCCTCAGCCTACCGATGGACAGAGCGAGCCGGTAAGGTCATGCAAGAACCAAGATGACACCACTAATCTACATACAAGTTATTTTGGAGAACATTTTTTCACATATCTTCGCTGACTAGGTTACAAAAAAAAGAAAATGCTGTAAAATCTCAGTAGGTCTGACAGCACCTGTGGGAAGAAAATGGGGCCAATATTTTGATTGTAGATGGCCCTTTGTCAGAGCTGAGAGCAAAGAGAATCATGATGTAGAGATGCCAGCGTTGGACTGGGGTAAACTCAGTAAGAGGTCTGATAACACCAATTTTAAATCCAACCGATTTATTTGATAGTAAACTTGCAATCTTTCGGCCTTTGTGCCTTCTTCAGGCGAATGAGGTGTTCTGGTCTCCAAAAGCACACCTATCAGTGCTGATATGTGTGCTATTGCAGACCAGAACACCTCATTCGCCTGACGAAGGCACAAAGGCCGAAAGCTAGCAAGTTTACTATCAAATAAATCGGTTGAATTTAAAATTGGTGTTGTCAGACCTCTTACTCAGCAAAGAGAATCAGCAGTGATTTAAACAATGGAGGGGGGGTGGTGAGGAGAAACGGGTGTTGGAATGGGACAAAGGGAACGTAAATGAGGATACAGAAGACTGAGAAGGTATTAACAATGTCAGTTCAATTATCAGAACGTGTGAATGACAGAACAGAGGTGCAAATTACTAAATTATGGCCCGAGGAATGCCCTGAAGGTGGGGGAGGGGGTGGGAGGGGTGCAGGAGGCATGAAAGAGAGCCAGAATGGAGAAGTGAGAAAATGGAGGTGAGAAAGAAGGATGATAAAATGGATGAATAGGATGAAACAAAATGAAATAATATAAATGGAAATGGGGTGAAAGGCAGTGGGCTGTGGAGGGAGGGGGAGTTCATCTGCTGAAGTTGCCGAACTCAATGATCAGTCCAGAGAGCTGTAAAGTGCTCAGTTGGAAGGTGGAATGACTATGTTAAGTTGTTGAGAGGCAGGCAACATGCAAACTGCTCCTTGCATTCTTCATTCATTCATTCCACCTTCCCCCTGGGAATCACGATATTCCGTGCAGAGCCTAGCGGCTGTACATGAACGAATTTCTCTCACCTGACTTTTAAGTTTTGTTGCTTTTTTTTTTCCTCTTTTTATTGCATAAGAAAAAACACACTCAAAGAAGAATGAGATTAAACAAATTCTTGTCACAAATAGCACTGTTTTATTTTCAAAGGGAAACAAAAACAGCATTCTCTTTCCCAGACAAACATTTTTAAGAGATGGTTTTTGTGCTTTCTTTTTTCTGTTTCAAATGAATTTATTTGCCTGCTTTTCCCTTGTGAACTAGAATATCATTTTTATATCGATCTTCAGCTGCTGCTCTCCAAAGCCAGGAATCAAGTGATGATAAAATTGTCAGATTTTATTATGCTAGCAGCCAGGAAGATATGTTTTCTTGTTGGCGCCAGTCTAGTTCTGGCCACTAAATATCCTGCATAGCAGCATTTGGCGCAGAAACGTTTTGTGAATCCCTTACATACCCTCGATCGTCATGTGACAGAACTCCTTTTTGTGGCCATGCATCTTTTGCGCGTCATGGCGTTACAAATTAACAGTCGCATTTACTTGGCATCCATAGTGAGCAACTTGTTATGACCTTTTCATAGAATAGCGTGGGACACACGTTCTTTTTAGTTCAAAGAATAGTGGAAATTCAGGGGTACATTCTCCTTCGGCTTACTTTGACCTAAGATGTAGGCTGTGGTACAAAAAGGGCAGAGTACAACGATTGGATTGAAATGCCAATTGTAGCATATTTTATAATTTTGGAGCCAAGCCTTTCTTGCCCCGGATAGTTTAAAGGTAAATAAGCATAGATACAAAGAGACAATAAATAATCTCATCCTTTAGAACTCAATGCTGGTTGAGGTAACGAAGGTTGTAAGCTGACAAACTGGATCACAAAGAATAGTTTATATAGAGGAACACCACCTCTATATATCTAGAATATATATATATATTCTATATGTATATAGAATATATAATTATCTATATATTATATAGATAATATATATTATCTAATATATTCATATAATATGAATATATTAGAAATCATAATTCTAATATATATATATAATTATATATTATTCTATAATGTATAATATAGAATATACTATATTCTATATTATAGAATATAATATGATTCTATATTATAATCATAGAATATGATTCTATGATTCATATAGAATCATAGAAACCCTGCAGTGCAGAAGGAGGCCATTCGGCCCATTGAGTCTGTACCAACAACAATCCCAACTAGGCCTTATCCTCATAACCCCATTCGTTTACGTTGCTAATGCCTCTAATCTACACATGCCAGGAGCAATTTACCCCTTGGCCAATGTACTTAAAATGCACGTACTTTGGACTATGAGAGGAAACTGAAGCATCCTGAGAAAATCCACACAGACACAAGGAGAACGTGCGAACTACGTAAAAACAGTGACCCAAGCCATGAATCGAACCCAGGTTGCTGGAGCTGTGAGGCAGTGGAGCTAACCACTGCGCCACTGTGCTGCTCCAAAGAATAAGTTAGGTTGGTGATAGTAGCAAAGGGACAATAAAAGCATATGACAAGAGGATGTTGTTGTAAGATTAGGAATGTTATTTTTCTGAGATTAAGGCTATAAGAACTGTTTGGACTGAATAACAGCTTCAAAAACAACATTTCTATGGAGTTCAAAGTATATAGGAAGGTTAACTAAGTTAAATGTATTTTGTTTTACTCTTGTTTTACTTCAGGATATAGCTGTTTATTGTTCTGTCATTTGCACCTCCTTTGAACACCTTTTTTTGTTTCTTTATTTGTTCCGCTGTCTCTTCCTTTGACTCTGTCCCACCAACTCTCTTGTCATTAAGTGCTTTCCACTTAATGGCCACCTTAGTGTCTTATCCTGCTCAGCCTTAGTTTTTAGGCTGGTGGGAAAGCAAACTTTAAACTTTTCCCTATCTCAGACAGAAAGGAGGAGGGTAGCACCTCATTCTGAAGACCCCCTCAGAATTTTGGGTGCCTTCCCCCTTGAGAGTTACAAAATCCCCTCCACCCTGACCTGCCTCCTGAAGACATGATTGCCCTCTCCTGATGACCCCACCCCCCTTCCTCTTCTGCCCCTGGGACACCCAGAACTTAGCTTTGCAAAGATCCCAGGACTCAGCGCTGCCAGTCGCTGCAACACCCCGGATGAAGAATTGTCGGCCAATCCATGGACTGATAGAAATCATGCCAATTAACACACAAGTGAGTGTTAAGTGATGGTAGAAGTTGCTGCAAGTTAGAAGTATCTACTTTTTATTTTAATTAAGTTTAAGGTGGGGCTGCCAATTTGCTAAATTCAAATTAGATGCTCTGAATCATATCAACTGAGAGAAACTGCAGTCAAGAGTGGGCACAGATTAGAAGCTTTCTTTGATTTGGGGAGGGAGGATAGTCTGATTTAAGTGTAAGTGAAAGGCAGAGTGAGTCAGAATAGGTGCAATTATTTTTAGGGACTCAAAACACACCAGCCATAATTAGCCAAATCTCTTTACAAAGTGACAACTTGTCCTCAGCAGTCTGACACTCTACATCATGTCAACTGATAATTTGCGAGCAGGAAACTTAAGATGTCATAATGGACAGGAATATTTAATGGGCCAATTCTTTCCTTTCTTTATGACAAACAGCTTTGTCCTGTGAGACTTGTGGTTTACTGAAAAAAGTGAACATACAAAATGTCATGTATATTGCTGCATCCAAGTTCCCTGATAGAAAATAAACAGTTTTTTTTTTCACTTGGATAAACAAAAGGAGTAAACAGACCTAATGGAACGCCTGTGGAACATTCTCTCGGTTATCACCATATGTTCTTCAGTTGGTGGATGGGAGTGGATAAATGATTTTGGAAGAGAGATTTGGGGTGGGCTATTTTTATATGCTTCTTAGTTCTTTGCACTTTGCTTTTCACAATAAGAAGAAGAACTAAGAGACTCTTGTAGCATAGAGCATCAGAGGAAGACTGGTCTCAAACATACCCCCTTGATTGAATACACAGTGGAAGGCGAATGGTTAACAGAAGAGAGATATACATGCAGAAATTACTTTTCAGCAGAAAGGCAGTGATTGTCTTGTGTTGAATACAGTAGGTTGACTGGCAGGCAATGTCCAGGGGAAGCATATGGCACTAACTGCTGCAGTAAAGGTCACTGCATCCCATTTATCTGTTGCCATTGCCTCCCTCCAAGAAGAGTAGAGGGAGCTTTAATTTCCATCTGATTGTTATGCAGGAGTGCTCGATTTTGACACTGGATGCCTGAAATATTTTCCAGCATTAAAAACCTCACCAAGAGGAGCAAAAAGAAAATCTTGTATTAAAACGCTGGTATTCTAAAGCAAGCTCTCTGCCATCCCGCAGACTCATACATAAAGACAGGCGTTATAAGTTGGAAATACATTCAAGTAAGTTCCCCCAGGAGACTTGCCTCCTTTCAGACATTGATGCAAGAGATTTTCAAAAGGTTCTAATTCAGCTAAGGCAATGACTTGTGGCTCCAATAGAAATATCCTGGGCTAGATTTTCTAGCCGTTCTTGCCCCAAAACTGGAAAATCCCCCCTGAGGTCAACAGACATTTGCATGATTCCCATGAGAGGTGGGACAGGAAAATTCCTGCCCCATGTGTGAAAAACAAACCATTGCTGTCACCTCTGTTTCCAATTCCCAGGCTACACTGTAACAATCCACATCTAGCAAAAACCAAGCAAAACGTTTATGAATAACTACACGATGCAGCAGAAAAATAAAAAAAGATGTAATATTTTCAATACTTTGTAAATATTGGGTGGGATTTTCTGACCCACCCTGTTAGTGAGACCTTCCAGCCCTGCCAAAGGTGACCTCTCCCACCAACCACCACCCCACCCCCTCCCCGTCATGCCAAGTTCCTGAATTGGACACGCAATTCAAATTGTCATTTACTCTGATGGGTCCAGAAGATCCTGCTGGGGACCAACGGTGAACCACTGAAAAACATGCCATGGTAGGGAACGGAAAATCTAGGCTACTGAGTTTCTGAAATAAAGGTGTTGCTCAGAATTTTTGTTTTAATTGAAATGGCTACATCGCTGTTGGCATCAGAAGGGAATGCTTCCAAGCCATCTCTATCGTAATCAACTAACACTGCAGCCAGTCAACTTATTGATGATGCTGATGACTGGATACTGCCCATTACAAACTTCGTCTCCCTACTGGCAACAGTCTGAAGCCAGCCAAGAATGTTTGCAAACTTGGTGTTACATTTAACCCCAAGGTGAGCTGAACATTACTTATTTCCACATGTGTCATATTTGCTGTGTCCTATCCCATTGCAATTCTTCTGCTGCTGAAATCCTCATATGTGATTCCAAGATTTTACTAACATATTCCGCTGTTCCCTTACGTTCTAGACTCCTTAAACCTGAAGTGATCCAAAACTCTGCTGTCCATGCCCTTCAAAATTCACCTTTCGGTTCACTGACCTTTGGCTCCTTATTAATACCTCAAACTTTAAAGTATTCTCCTCATTTTCAAATCTCTCTCTATCCTTTATTTTTTTCTTGTTTTCAATCTCTTCCAATGTTACAGTTTTCTGAGACATCAATGCTTCTTTAATTATGGCTTAGACATAGAATCATTGAGTCATACAATGCAGAAGTGGCCCTTTGACATATTGAGTCTGTGCCAACACATGTGAAATACCTGACCTCCCACCTACTTCCATTTATCAGCACTTGACCCATAGCCTTGAATGTTATGATGTGCCAAGTGCTCATCCAGATACTTTTTAAACATTGCGAGGCAACCCACATCTACCACTTTCCCAGGTTGTGCATTCTAGACTATCACCATTCGCTGGATTAAAAAAAAAAGTTTTTCCTCACATCTCTCCTAAACCCTCTATCTCTCGCCTTGAACTTGTGCCTTTTTGTGACTGACCGTTCAACTATGAGAACCCGTTCAGCTATGGGTTATCCAATGTGTCCATGCCCTTCATCATCTTTAACACCCCTCAGTCTTTTCTGCTGCAATGAAAATAAATCAACTCTATCCAACCTCTCTTCTTAGCTTATATGTTCCATCCTAGGCAGCATCCTGGCGAATCTCCTCTGCACCCTCCTCAGTGCAATCACATCCTTCCTATAACGTGGCCACCAGAACAGCACACAGTTGTGGCCTCACCAAATTTCTATACAATTCTAACGTGGTGTTCTTGCTGTGTAACCAATGCCTTGATTGATAAAGGCAAATGTCCCATATGTCTTTTTCATTTCCCTTAGACTGTGCATCCCAATTTTAAGTGTTTCACATTGATGGCAAAGTCTTCTCTTGCTGAAAATCTAAATTCCGGAATACCCTCCAGAGATAAAGCTCTCTGGCTTTCTACCTCACTTCTCTTACTTAAGATACTCCTCAAAGCCTATCTCTTTGACAATGTTTGTGTACCTGCTCTGCTATCTCCTGTATGTCTCAGTCTCATGTTGTGTTTTGTACTGCTTCTGTGAAGCACAATTCCTTATGTCAAAGTTGGCATTGTTGTGGTGGTCTTCTATGAACTAACCACAGGTGACTGAGGGACAATGTTACAATTATTTTTTCAAAATTCAAGCATAGAGAGCACTGCCCCAGAGAAACTTCCAAAGCAGCAGTTTCCTCTAATACAGCACTCACAAATAGAGCACTCTAATTCAGAATTTTCACCAAGTCACAGATACACTGTTAATCAGTACACAGAATATTGTTTAATTCCCAATCTTGTCTACGTTGGTTTATTATTTAAAATTTCACCCAGTAGCAGGATTATCTCCTAGTTCAATAATTATCCTTCCAACGGTAATGATGTGGAGATGCTGGCATTGGACTGAGGTGGACACAATAAGAAGTTTCATGATACAAGGCCAAAGTCCAACAAGTTTATTTGGAATCACAAGCTTTCAGAGCACTGCTCACATGATAAATAAGCAGCACTCTGAAACTCGTGATTCCAAATAAGTCTGTTGGATTTTAATCTGGTGTTGCTAGACTTCTTACTGTAACAGTAATTGTTCAAGGACAAGAATTATGCTCAAGGAAGGGAGAAGTAGTGGAAATCTGGAAATAAGACTGTAGTACGTTCAACAGTAAACTGTTGAAGACTTCTTTCTGATCTCAGATTGGGCAGCAAGATGGCATAGTGGTTAGTACTATTGACTCATAGTGCCAGAGGTGCAAGTTCAATTCCAGCCTTGAGTGACTGTCTGGGTGGAGTTTGTATATTCTCTTCGTGCCTGCATGGATTTCCTCTGAGTGCTCCGGTTTCCTCCCACACTCCAAAAATTGGCCATGCTAAAAATTGCCCCTTGCATTGGGGTATTAGCAGGGTATATAGGGATCGGATAAGATTGCTGTTAGTGCAGGCTTGATGGGCCAAATGGTTCTGTCTGCACTGTCGGGATTCTGTGATTCTATGATTCAGTTCCTTCAGTGGGTAAAGTTCAGCGTTGTATAGAGTTTATTGGTTGCATAAGTATTCGACAAGCTTATACTAGGTTTTATGAAACTTACTAATTTCCACTAATAGCAGATAAATACCAATGATTGTTGTTATGTTCTTCAAGGTGGAAAAGAAGAATACAAAACCAGGAGTTCAAGAAGGATTTGTAGTTATTTAAAAAGATAGATTCACATAAATTAGATAAACAGAAAAAGATTGTAATTATTCAACTAATTCATTGAAGCCAAGTTCATTTGAGGTCCAGATGAGATTTGGTGAAATTAGTAAGGAATTTGGGATGTGTTAGCTTAAGTTTCCCAACATTTTGGATAATGATTGATTTTGGGAAAATAACAAGCATTTTTCATTCCAGACGTTCAGGAAGGTAAATAACTGCAGGAGAGTGAATTTAATATGATTCTTAGAGAAATTAACCAATCTAACAGCATTGCTGCAACTGCAGATAGTGAAGGATCAAGTAATTTCATGTCAACGGACCTTTACATTTTTATATCAAAGTTTTCTAGAAGAAATTATTAAGGGGAATTAAATCGCATGAAATTGACAGATGCCTTGTGGCATGGATAACAGATTGGTTAGGTGGTAGAAAGTTGGGATTACAAAGGCATTGGTGTTCCCCAGGCATCCTTGCTGGCAAACGAGGTCTATGTTGGAAATCAAAGGGAAAATATATTGGAAATATGATTATTTGTGTTGAAGTCAAAAATAGAATTGTAGGACAGAGAGCACTAGCAGAAGCAACCTCATACAGTAAGATGTAGGATAGTACACCATAGACATAAGATTGTCAGATAGAAATACAATCTAAATGGAAAAGGATGAGGAGAGTAAATGAAAATGGAATTTAGTGATTCAGAGTATGTAGGCAATTAAAAGGCAGCTCAATAATGCAAAGGCAACAACCTGCAATTGCAACATAGCAGATTTCATGGAGAAAATCTTTCACAGATCTAGGGATGTAGTTGAAAATGTGGTCACATGTAGGAGGGAGAGCATAGATAGGCACAAATAAGTGAGATTGGTGATAAAGATTTACATTGGATTGAAGTTGTAGAGATACAAAATTTGATCAGAAAAGCATATAGAATTTTGATATCAATCACAAGCAAGAACTAAAAGTAAAATAATAATGTTGCTGTTAGACAGAATCACAGACAAGCAACATTTGTGTTGAGTTTGGGACATTAAAGGAAAGCATTTTGCCTCATTTGGAAGGAGCCTGGAAAACTCGGAGTGAATTTGGATGAAATATTGTGTAATCCTGGATTATATTATTTGGAGATGAAGATATTAACTGGTAATTTGATGCAGGCCAGGCAATTTAGTATAGGCATTCAGCCACATGCTGGTTTCCCATTACCAATACCCTTTATTGTGTACAAAAGAAAAAAGCCACTCCCCCGGCTCACAGTCAAGTAGGCTTTACCTTGCGACCTACAATTCCAGTCCAGGTACAATTGTGTTCTTAAATACACCTGCTGGTTTCATCCCATTGTGTGAGCTACTGATCACTCAATATCCGCGAAGCCCATGGATAGATTTACTAACAATTATCTGTGGCCTTGTTGTCACCATAACATCCCTCCCCCCATCCCACCAAGTCTCTCTCAGCATGTCCATTTTGAGACTGTCCCTTCCATCCCTTGATGCTCATACAGTGGTCTGTTGAAGATGGGGCTGAGTCAGCTGGCATTAACCAGACAGGGTGTTCTCTTTGTGAGGGACTATCACAGAATTAATGAAGCAGGTTCCTCCTCGGGATCTGTTTCAGCCCGGAGGCCCACTTCTTCAACCTCTATCTCAGGGTCCATATCATCACTATCCAGAGAGGCCAACACAAACTTAGCTTCAAGCTGCGGGCTCTGGCAATGGCTAACTCCATCGTCGATAGCTGGGGTGACTTGGGCAAGGACTCCAGCACTGGTCCTGAGGTAGCCTAAGTGCTTCTTTAGGGTTTACTTTGAACATTGATCTTGTAAGCTACTCGTCTTGTTTTCTTTAATATCAACCCAGGGCCCATCTGGGAGCAGCTCTATAATTCCTTATATAAAATAGAGATTTCAGAAGCCTGCAAAACTGTCCTAAATTCAACCAGAACAGCCAAACTACAACAAACTTCATTGCAGTGTTAACATAAACCTACTTGTGACAATAATAAATTAAAGTTAAAATTAAAAGATCCTGTTTTGTTCTCCTGCAGATATAGGACTGCACATAAACCACAACATTATATGACCCTGTCAATCACTCCATTCTGAAATCCCAGGTGAAATTAGTCCAATAATTCTTCTTAACATAATCACTTGAATGGTTGAAATGAGTAATTATCCTGTTCACCTAAAATCTGTGCTACATTCCTACCAAACATACTAACTACCTGTAGAAAGAAGCTGAAATTTAAAACATTCTCCTGAAATATAAAACAAACACATAATATATACATATCATTTGTACACACTTCCTTCGACTATTTTTTTAAGTTCAAATTGACTTCTGCCAACAGTTTCTTTTTTTAAGTTCAAATTGATTTCTGCCAACAGTTTCTTTTGGATAGCTAGGAATATTTATGATATATACTAATCTGTCCCGCAAGATTCATTGAGAGGTGGTACAAATTTGTGGTGTTCAGCTGGTTTTTGCAACCTAGCCAAGAACTTAGTGATAGGTTCCCCAGGATTCTCCCAGCCATGTTGAAGCAATATTGCTGGAGAATTATTAAGGGAATTGCATCATTGTGCGTTTTTTTTTATTAGTTCTATCAGTTCATTAAAAGTTTTTGAATCAGGGACATTTAGATAGGTCAGATTTTATATTACACTGAAAGTCGGAGCACCACATGCTATTAGCAATATCATTTGTTGTTTTTCCTCACCTTCAGTGTTATTAGCATGGAAGGAGCTTTGGAACAGCATGGAACATGTGTTCAATGTATTGGGACCAGTCTTCTCCACTGGTGTCATAGGGCTTACGTTCCCCAAAAAGAGGCTTTTTCCTTACCAGAGAAATGTTTGATATTCAATGGTTGTCCAAAAAGAAACATGGAGAAAAAAATAGAAATTTTATTTTCTTTCTCATCGCTAATGTAATAATTCAGGCATACCAGTTTCCAGTCACCAACACTCTTTATTGAGCACCAAAGGACAGGGCCATTCCCTGTGGCTTATAGTCAGGTAGCCTTTACTCCAATCCAGGTAAATTTGCAGCTTGCTAGTTCCCACTGGGTAACCCTCCACTTGCTCAGTAAGACAGCTCATTCTCCACGAAAGCCCACGGGTAGATCTATTAATGATCCTCTGTGGCCTTCATAGTTGTCATAAAAATCTGGAACTGGTTCCCTCTGTAAAAAAATCCAACGCAAGCAAATTGACAATTGAAATGGATACTGAACATTTGACTATCATGTTCTTGCCAGTTCTCTGTAGCTGATCCCACTCTTGCTTTTTCCAAATAGCCCTGCATTTTCTTTGCCTCTTTTTATACCTCTTTGAAATACATTATTGAATCAACCTCCATCACTCTGCAGGCAGTGCATTTTAGATACTCACCAATTACTGGATAAAAAAGCTTTTCTGCATTTCACCATGGTTCATTTTGCCAATCACCTTATATTGTCCTCTGGTTCTCAACCCTCCTGCTAATGGGAAGCTGTGTTTTGACATGAGTAGATTAATCAATACATGGAGGTGATTCAACGTCACAGCTTCTGTTTAGTTATCTTCAACAACTGACATAACAAAGAACTCAAATTCTTCCATCCTTTAATGCACTGGCTCATGAAGTACAGCAGGCTAAACAAGACATAGACTGTATAAAAGCTCTTTCCCTATCTACTTTCTGCAGAGCCTTTAGGATTTTGAGAGAAGCATTACTTTCCACAATGTGTACAGTCTGCACTAAATATTTTGTAACATGGTATTGCATTCTGTTTACAAGCATTGCACTTGAAAATAATTAATTAAACATGAAATGCTTTTGGAAACTCTGCCAGATGTGATAAGGCAATAAATGTAGGCTCTGGCTTTCTATGAGAATGTAGCAAACACTGGCCCAGGAGACCACAGATGCAGCATTCGTTGCCATGTTAAAAAGGAGTAGATACCTACTTGGGAGTAAGAATGCTAATGGATTTGGAAAATGGATACCAAATGACAAAGCAGACTAATGGATAAGTGGTCTGTTTGACTGTTGCTTTTCAGCCTTTTGGCTAAGATCAAGCATTGGACCAGACCCAAGATTGTCTGCAATGTCTTATCTTACCAACCTGGAGCTTGTTTCTCTCTCTTGTGGGGACCATGAATTAGATTCAATTTGAATTTGTTTCTTTGAAGCAAGTAAGGAAATGGATTCAGGTCTGCCCACTCCACTCTGAGCATTGGCTTTGTAACTTTAAAAATAGAGTTCAATTTTTTTCTAAAAGTCTATTGTGCTGAGCACAAGTAATCTCTTTGTTTGCGCCATGATTCAGGCATTGCCACTGGCCTTGTCACAGCTGTATCTATCTCAGAGGGAAAATTGGGTATGGTTTCCACTTTAGATCAGCACCCTGGCATGGTGGCACGGTAGTTAGCACTGCTGCCTCACAGCACCAGGGACCTGGGTTTGATTCCCAGCTTGGGTCACTGTCTGTACAGAATCTGTGTGTTCTCCCCGTGTCTGTGCAGGTTTCTCTGTTTTCTTCCCACATTCCCAAAGACATGCTGATTAGGTGCATTGACCATGCTAAGTAGTCTCTCAGTGTACCTAAACAGGTGCTGGAGTGTGGTGACCAAGGGGTTTTCACAATAATTTCATTGCAGTGTTAATGTAAGCCTATTGGTGACAAATAATGAAATAAAATAAATAAATAATGAAATAAAATAAATAAATAAAACAAATAGTGAATTTCGGGAGTGGAATGCCCTGCCTGCGGCAGTTGTAGATGCACCAAGTTTGGTGGCGTTTAAGAGGTTAGTTGATAAGTATATGGAAGAGAAGGGAATAGTTTAGTTTGGAGGGTCATTGCTTTTTATATTGGTCGGCGCAACATCGAAGGCCGAAGGGCCTGTTCTGTGCTGTAATGTTCTATGTTCTATTAAATAAATAAACTTTATGTGCAGATGTACAAGTAAGAATGGGATTGAGATCAGCTAAGATAGTGTCTGTGATTGTACAACTCAAATTCTGACCCAGTACTTCACTTCAGTGAGTTTGAGATTTATCTCTGGCATCTGGGATTCCTGCCCACTTCAAGGATTCACCAATTAACCTCTTATATCAGTTTTATTTAAATCTTTAAAGTGGATTGTGTCCCATCATTTGGTTTCAAATGGAATCTGTGAAGGTTTTAGTTCTAAAGCATGCAATCACTTTTCTTTATCAGTATCTGGTGGATGGTTTTAGCAAACGGAATCCAGGAACAGGCTGTGGTTGTGGATAGAAAGACTGGGAGCATAGTGAGATGACAAGTAGAGGGTTCAATTCCTGACATTGGGGAAGGTTCGGAACTTGCCAGGCTGTTCCATTCCCTAACCCTGGGAGTGGATCCATTCCTTGGTTCGTATCCAATCTCCAACTCGAGAAGGGAATCCAATCCCCGACCCTGGAGAGGTTCAAGATGTGACTCCTGGAAGATCCAATTACTGACTTGAGAGGAGAGAAGTCTTTGCATGGGGGTAAAGAATCTGATCTGAGGTAGCAATTCTGATTTATCTGATTCACAAACAATGGAGAAAGGGCATCTTTGCCTGAAGATGCCTTCACTTCTCCTTCATGGCCCATGAAGATCAGAAAACTCTAATGGTCAGGAATCTGAGAGTGTCAACCTCATTAAAATCTTCAAACGGCTAACCCACTTCTTGCGAACAGTCCCACTGCCTTTCCCCTGTCCAGCATCTGTTCAATCTGGAATTAGGAAAGTCAGTGGTGATTTGAGAAACCCACCTATTTATAGGGTCAAAGTTCAACCTGAAAGTTCTGTGATAGGTATTCTTCCTTGATTTAAGTAATGGAATATCCATGTCCTATCTACTGCCACAGACAAACCATTGAGACCATCGACAAGCCAATCTTTCTTGCAATGGATGACGCCGAGATGTTATTTGAATATTATTTTCTTATGCCCTCCTTTTTATGACACTTGTCAATTCTGCTGGTAGAGCCAGTGATCATGCAAAAGGGGAGGGTTGAGGGAAATATGTGTCTATCCTATTTTTCATGAATTTCTTGGTTAAATAATGACTACTTATTTAAAAATAAGCTGTAAGGAGATCATTCACATTAATAGTATCACACCGCAACAAGAGGTTAAATAATCTCAGGAAATGCAGAAGGAAGGAGAGAGAAAAAAACAAAGTTGCAATGATACAATACATTTTATAGAAACATAGAAACCTAGATGCCAGAAGAGGAGTGGGCCATTCATTACGACCGTGGCTGATTCCCCCATTTTTTGCCATATCTCTTGATCCTGAGAGCTACACCTAATTTCTTCTTGAAATCAAAAAAGATTCTGGCCTCAACTACTTACTGTAGTAGTGAATTCCACACATTCACCACTCCTGGGTGAAGAACTTGCACCTCAGCTTAATCTTAAAATGTTGACCCCTTATCGTCAAGCTATGACCCCTAGTTCTGGTCAACACCACCATCGTGAGCATTCTTTCTGAATCTAGCCTGTCTAATCCTGTTAGAATTTTATAAGTTTCTATGTGATCCCCTCTCACTCTTCTATATGCCAGTGGATAATAATCCGAATCGATTTAATAGCCCTTCATATGATAGGCCTGCCATCCCAAGAATCAGCCTGGTAAATGTTTGCTGTATTCTCTCAAAGTCAAGGACATCTTTCCTTAGTTAAGCACACCAAAACTGCACACAATACTCCAAAGCACTGTGCAGCCTTTGGAGTACTTTTGCAGTGTAGTCATTGTTGCAGTGTGGAAAAAATTGCAGCCAAATTGCACACATCAAGACTCCACAAATAATGCAAGGGGCAAAAAATTGGCAGGAATCAAGGAGAAAAATTTACAGCAAAACCATGGCAAGTCATCAAACATTGGGAATACAAAAGGATGTTTCAACACTCTGCATGGTGAATTAATAAGTTTGGATTTTAATGTTTTCTTTTTAGAAATAGGCTTTGATGTATGGCATAATACTTTGCATGTCAGCATAGTAGTAAATTAGGGAAAAACACCACCATGAGCAATGTGGTTCACATAATTCAAAAGTGGCTGGCATACTCTTGAGTTATATGATCTCATGAATTATGTGGCCTGATATCAATCAATGTCTTGTAATACATAAATTCATTGCTTCCTAACCCTATAACGTCTGTGTATTCTATAAAACAAGAAAATGTGTGAAACAGCTATTAACTAATTGGAGAATTGAAACAGTTTCTTGGAAAGATCCTTTTTTTTTAATACACTATTTTCATGGCTGTTCTCAAAGGAGCATATTTAATGCAAAACATTGTGGATCTCACAATACTCCTATTATAATGCTTTTTGATAAACTGTACTCTTTGATTATTGTTATCATTCCCAACTGAGAAGAAATCCATAATAAACAGGGTCCTTAAACCTGTGTTTTATATTCTCCCAAAGCTGCCTTGTTAGGATATTACAAATAAACCGCAAATTGGTGAAAGCTTTCGACGATTGTTTCACAAACTATTTCAATTTCGCAGGAATGGGAGAGAGAAAATTAACCATTTTCACAGAATTTTATTCCGTGATCAGACTATTCCAAATAATAATGAGCAACTTTTAGCAGACTCTGTGGGGAGAAAAAAAGAAACGGACAGTGAGTGACATTTAAAAAGAAAGAACAAATAAGAATTGAGGTCAATTATTCCAAATAACATGTTACTCAATCTGCCGGATTCAAGGATGTGTCAAAAATCAGTCCACGTTCAGTGCTTAGCAGTAAATGCCAGTTTAAGTGCCTCACACTGCACCAAAGATAGTGCATTATTACCTCCAGTCTTAAGCAGCATTATCTTGCATAATAAATGCACTACAAAGAGTGAAACTGTACTCGAAGTGCAATTATTCAAATGCAACACAATCAATCTACTACAGAATATATTTTGTAAGCCTTAAAAGAATGCCATATCCAACCAGTTATTTGTGGTTGCAGATAGGAATCCTTTAGTAACCAATTACTGGCTCATTTGGTAATATTTAATTGTTGCATCAATCCAATAAATTAAGCTTTTAAAACTTTATGGGCACAATTATTAATATGACTGCTCACAGAATGAATAATTCAGACATGAAATAATGCTTATTGGCTGGAAGCGTAAGATGAGTCTAAGAAATATTTCCAGTGGTGCTATTATGGGGTTGGTTTGAAAGAATACACGCATCTCCTGTAAAATTCTCATTCGAATACCTCCTTCATTCAAATTGTGGTGTCAATTGGCTCAATGGTTGCATTTCAAAATGACGCAAAGCCAAAGGAAAACGAAAGCAAACTTTGACGCTCTCAAATTGGAGTATTCTGGATTAACTTGTGACTGTGTGGATTTCTTTTTTTGTCATTTTTTTTCCCCAAGATTTTCCCTTCTCCTGTCCAGTTGCTAGTTTTTTGCCAGTATACATTTACACAAGAGTCGGAAAACCACCTGGTACTTTCCCCAACTGGTCATTCTTCATTTCTGGGAACAAAGACCGTGACTTCCTGACAGTCTGTTCATTAACATTCAGAATGATTACATCCTTGCCTGCTATCCCACTCTCATAGGTTTTCTAGTTGGGCCCAAAGTGGATGGAGGGAGGGGATGTGGAATTGCAGTGAGAAGGCTTAGTGAAGAGCAGGTAGGGGAGGCTGCCATTAAGAATCACCAGAAATTAGTTAGGAGTAAGAATTCTAGTTGTTCTTCATTCTTTAGCCTCTGGTGGCTAAAATTAGCTAATCCATTGGTTGAAATTTGCTCCAAATTGTTCAGTGTCAACAGAAAATGACGCATTTAATCCAAAAGACAGAACACAGTCAAATATGTCATAGAAACATATAATCATGCAGTGCAGGAAAAGGTTAACTGGCCCATCGCATCTGCAATGACCACAATCCCACCCAGGCCCAATTCTCAAAACCCCATACATTTACCCTAGCTAGTCCCCCGATACTAAGGGGTAATTTAGCTTGGCCAATTCACCTAACCTGCACATCTTTTGACTATAGGAAGAAAACTGAGCACCCGGAGGAAACCCATGCAGACACGGGGAAAATGTACAATTCTACACAAACGGTGACCCAAGCCGTGAATCGAACCCTGGTGCTGTGAAGTAGTCATGCTAACTACTGTGCTACCGTGCTGCCAATGTCAATATAAGATTATGACAATGAAATATCCCACATCAAGCAGTGATTTATAAACCCAGCCCCAATCTGCATTTAAACAGGTCTATTAATGCTAAAAAAAGGGGTATCGACATGATTCATCGAGCTGGAGATATTGGATTCAAGAAGGAAAAATTAACAGGCTTCAAGCCAGCCATTTATAATAAGGTTAAGAGAAAGAAGATACACAAGAGAAACCAGACTGTTCAGTGGGGGGTGGAGATTATGGGGCTGGAGGAGTCAGGGAGATGAATGGCTGTGATGGGATTTAGACAGAGAATTTTAAATTTGAAGCAATGGGGTGCTGGCACTGTTCGTTCATGTAATCATAAGTGACAATATGGCATAGATGGGCAGTTTATTTTGCGTTTCATCTTGCTGCATTACTACACGGCCTTGATTTTAATGGCACACCCAAAATCAGAGTGGGCGAGGCATGCAGAATGGCATACTCCGTTGGCCTCAGGTGTGATCTCACGTGTCTCAGGCAGGCGTGCCGATATTTTGCAAGCAGCGTGGCACGTTGCCATATCATCTCATTCAGCAACAGGTAAGGTGACGTGTTTGACCAACAGTTTAATCTAGAAATGTAAATTTTCTGACTGGGATCTACAGAAGATTTTGTGGAATTGAATGCATTTCAAATGATCACCAGTAGCCAAAATATTAAGTAGGAGTCTACAGTAGTTTTACGAAGTTGGATCACAAGCAATCTTACACCTGTGTTTATCCCAGTCCAGTGCTTTCATCTCAAGTAGACCCAGTTTCTTTATGAATTAGTTTGATTGTTCATTTATTGTAAAAAAAATTAAAATAAATGCCATTCAATTTTCTGTGTTGTTGTTCAGGTGTAATGAAAAACAGAAAATATTGGATATATTCAAAAGATCATTCAGCGCCTGTGGTGAGAAAAATAGAGTTGGCCGCGATCTTACCAATTTGTCCTGCCCATCGATGGATGAAGCAAGCCAGCAAAATTACATGAGAATCAGGAAAACAAGATTGTGCCCGATTTATTGGATCTCGTGATCTTATCGGCATCAAATTTCCAGCGTAGTCAGCATCTCATCGATTTCTGGCGAGAGGCTGAATAATTTATTTAAATGTATTTAAATCATGATATGCATCTGATTAGCAAGCCTGGTACTTAATTGTCTAGGCTCATTTGCCTTTGTGGGTTCGCTGGGAGAGGTTCTCTCCAGCAAGGCAAACACTTGCTCCCAATGGATGGGAACAGTTACGTTGCCCTCTCCAGTAGCACCAAAGGCCATTGAGGCCACCCTGGGAGGTCGAGGGCAAGGGTGGTTGTCCCTTGGTCAGTGCCAACATTGCAGTACCAGCCTGGCATCTTGGCAATGCCCACCTGGGCATCTTGGTATTGCCCACTGGACAATGCTGGTGTGGAGCCTGAAAGGAGGTGGTGGGGGGAAGGTGGATGTGTTGTCAGGGACGGTAGTGGGGGTTTGGGGGGAGTGTGTGTGTGTGGGACCTGAAGGAACAGGGCCAATTCGGGCCGGACCCGTGGGGATGGGATGTGAAGTAGGGCCATAGGGAGGGGGAGGGTGCTGAAGGAGGGATTATGGCAGTGGGACCAAACCAGGATAGGCTGAGCAAGAGGGGGACCCCTAATGCCACGCTGCATCACTATCCGTGGGGGGTGGGAATACGGGCCCCACTCTGCACTCTGCCGGAGATCATGAGGGGTGGAAGGAGGTGGGACCATTGTCGCTGCCTGTGACCAGTGGGTGGGGGGCACAATTGGCCTGGGTGATGGGGGATGGCGGGGGTTATATTTTTGATCAGTGTGGAGCTCGCTAGCTGTAGCAGGTGATGTGTGGCATTTCTCTCTCTTTTTCTGTCAGGCCTCTGCTGTTGTTATTGCATGTGTACAGCCAGAAAGATCTGCATTTTCCCAATAGCTCCCTCTGCAGCCTGATCAGGCTCGCTGTCACCCACCCATTGCCTCAAGTAGTTGGAAACAGTCTAGCGCATTTTTTCATGCAGTAAATGCAGAAGATTGGGATTAAAAACCCACCCAAAAAACAGATCTGCCACTTTTCCATTTTCATTCTAGCAAGACACTTTTCTCTAAAATTCCACCCAATGATTCAGGTCAATTAAATGAAACCAGGAAGCTTTGTAAAAACTTAGAATGTCTTACAGCATCTGTAGAGAGAAGGAGAATTGGTGGGAAGGATGTTTCTTCCCCTCCAAGGCATGTTTTGTAGCAATGGGAGACACTATAATTTTCTACACACATTTTAAAAGTTTTGATAATAATAAATCCCAGATTTTTTACAACTGATCTATGGTTCCCAGTTTTTAACCTTCTCTCTTTCCTTGAATAGGGGAGCTACATTTTCATTGGATACTGAAGAAAATTATTCCATTATTGTTGATAAAATACCAATTATGGGCATAACCACACCATATTCTAAGGCTGGACTTGGGAGGAAGAAGATCTTCTTCTGGCACCTGTACCCCATGGAGCTCACCTTCAGTTGCAAGTATCACTCCCATTTAGAACCCCATTAGCCTCTCAATTAGCATACCCCTCCTCACCAGGATCTGCCTGACCAGGATTGGCAAAATGACCCCAGTTGCTAGATTATTCATCCTCCACCACTATCCCATGTCTAGGACAGACTGCAGTTCCATTAGGAGCCATCACCCTTGGTGGTGCTGCAGAGACTGACTTGCTGCTAGCTACCTGATTGACTAGCAACTCTTGGGGGCAGGAGAGTCTCCCTCATTAGACCAGAAACCACAAACTGAAACAGTTAGTTAACTGTCTGAAAAAATGAAATTCGGTCATATTTTCTGGAACTTACGGAGGTAAGCTCACTCCCAATTTTCATACAATGGCAGGTGTGGTTATTTAAAAAAAAATGATGACCAGAATATCCACAATCTCTGCAGTGACCTATTTTATAACCCCAGCATTTTGTCCATCAGGTCTTAAGGATTTACATGATTTTAGTTTTATGTTTTATAATACCTTAATATTTTTTAACCTCTTCTTCTATTGCGAAGGTAGACACAAAATATTTGTGATGTGGAGATGCCGACATTGGACTGAAGTGGGCACAGTAAGAATTCTCACAACACCAGATTGAAGTCCAATCAGTTTATGTGGTAGCATGAGCTTTTGGAACACTGCTCCTTCACCATTTATCTAATGAAGGAGCAGCGCTCTGAAAGCTCATGATACCATATAAAGCTGTTGGACTGTAACCTGGTGTTGTGGAACTTCTTACAAAGTATTTGTTCATTGTCTATGCAATTTCCCCATGATACTTTATACTATCTCTGTCTCCAAGTGGCCAGTGTTCACTTTAGCAACTCTCCTCTTTTTTTGCTCATGAACTGCAATCTGATTTTTATTTTGGCCAGTTTATTCTCACATTCTATTTTTGCCCTCTCTGTTTTTGTTGGCCCTTTGTTGATTTTGAAAGAACTCCCAATCTTCAGGCTTACTACACTATTATTTGACATGTTATGAACCTTGTCTTTTAATTTAATATTATTTTTAACTTTTGTAGGAAGTCACAGATTGATATTCCTTGCTAAGTTTTTATTTTTTAATGGAATGTATTTTTGTTGAACTTTTTAATGATTTATTTAAATGTTTTCCGCTGTTTATTTATTGTCATACCTTTTAGTCTCTTTATCCACTTAACCTGAGCCAGCTCTCACTCTCATAAATATATAATAAACATTAAGTTTTAAGATTCTTGTTTGGAACAGGAGTGTGTTACTTTCTTGTTAAGAGTTGGAGTGTGTCACTTTCTTGTTGAGAGTTGGGGTGTGTGTCACTTTCTAAAGTAATAGCGAATTAAATTATATTATGGTCACTTTATCCTTGTGGATCTTTATATTAACCTGGCTTCATTGTATATAGAAGAATTAAAATAAGTTCACTCCTAGTTACTTCTACAATATATTATTCCCAGAAACTGTCTTGAAAGCATTCCACAAAATTATCTTCCAAACTTTCTTTTCTCCTTTGATTGGTTCAATCTATATGAAAATTAAAATAATTCACAATTATTACATTGTTTCACTCTCCAAATTCTTTTTACTAGTGTCATAAGTAGGCCTACATTAACACTGCAATGAAATCACTGTGAAAATCTCCTGAAAATCCAGCACTGAGTGGGGAACACTGAAGGATAAGTTAGCATGGCCAATGCATCTAACCAGCATGCGTTTTGGACTGTGGGAAACAACCGGAGCACCTGGAGAAAACTCACATTAGACACAGGGAGGATTTGCAGATTCCGCACAGACAGTGACCCAAGCCAGGAATCAAACCTATGTCCCTGGGGCTGCGAGGCAAGTAGTGCTAATAAGTGCACCACTGTGCTTTCCTTAGTATTTTGTCCTATGGCATAATTGTTAGGGGATCTAAAAATGTTCTCACCAACATTTTCTGACTCTGGATCTTCCTCAACTCCTCGCATATTGCATCTATTTCATGTGCTTCTGAGCCAAGATCTTTTCTCATTCCTGTCCTTATGTTATATATTCAGAGAGTGTATATTCAGCTCAAAAAACCTCTTCTGAACAATTTTTTGAGGCTACATTAATGAACAGCTTTCCTTGTTTTTATGTGATTGTTTTATTGGTTAGTGTAAATTTATGTTTATTCAAGTCTTTCCAAGTTGGCAGATTCACTCTGTTGCTTGCACAGGCATTGAGTTGCAGAAATCAAATAGCCCCAGGTCATGATTTTATCTTCAATTATATTTTACAAGCTGAAAATGTATCTGTAAATGCTTGAAAGTTAGGACATAAGTGTAAGATCCAATTAAGCACAGGTATTATTTTGATGAATCTGAACTGTACCATATTGCATCCCCTCTAAGGACAATATTCCTTCACCAAAAATGAATAAAATATTTGATTCAGAGAGGATCTGTTCAAGGATCCATACAACTAATGGGTAACATTTTCCCCATTGTAATCTGATGCACTTGAGGTAGAATTCAATATTCTATTCAGCTTTTTGATTGCTTTCTGTACATGTCTATTAACACTTAATATGTTTAATTCGCTCTCAGGATATGTTTAGTTTAGTTTAGTTTATTTGTTAGTGTCACAAGTGGACTTGTATTAATACTGCAAAGAAGTTACTGTGAAAATCCTCCACTCAGCATACTCCAGTGCCTGTTCAGGTACACTGAGGGAGAATTTAACATGGCCATTGCAAACAACTAGCACGTCTTTCAGATTATGGGTGGAAACCAGAGCATATGGAGGAAACCAATGCAGATATGGCAAGAATGTGCCGACATCGCACAGGCAGTTGCCTAAGCAGGCAATTGAACCCGTGTCCCTGGCACTATGAGGCAGCATGCTAACCACTGAGGCACCGTGCCATCCAGATATTAATATGAGTTTTGTAAACAAGGTCAGAATTTTTTGTCCATCTGGGTTTCCCTTGAGAAAGTGATGTTGAGCTTCAATTTTAAGTTGCCACTCTTAAGCTCCCACGGTGTTGGACAGTATGGAATTACAGGATTTTGAGCTAGCAATGAGGAATGTTTTAGTGTAATTGGACTCTCAAATCCCTCAGCTCCATAGAGTCCCACCATTTAGACAATACTTCAATTTTTTTTCTTGGTTCCAAAATGGATGATTTCGTACTTGCCTACAATGGACTCCATTTTCCATAATTTTGACCACTCATTTCATCTATATTCCTTTGCAATTTCCTTGTCTAACATTTTGCCTTCTTCCTAACTTAGTGCCATCTGCAGACATTATCCCACAGTTCTCCATTGTTTCATCCAAGCTGTTAATAAATATATTGAAAATTTGAGGCCCCAGAACAATTTCTTATGAACACCTCTTGTCACATTTAGCCACTCAAAATTCCTACTCCTTATTCCCACTTTTAGTTTCCCATCTCCAGCTTATTTCTGACCCAGTCACAAAATTAACTCCAACGCCTGAGGATCACAGGTCTCATCTGATCTGCAAATGATCAGAACTAATAATTTCTCTAATGCAGCTTCTGTGTGCTCACACTCACATTGTCACTTTCTACAGCCTTCACAACCACTTCTCATTTTCTGCTCCATCCTTTCACATTGAACACTGTAATAAATTGGCTAATAAATAGTAAGGTTTGGAAACCCTTGATTGGGACACATGAACTCACTTCTTCTTCTCGCAAGAGAAGTTGGCACAGGGCAAGAATATCACAACCAAAAAATGGTCCTCCACATTGCAAACACTCAAAATTTGAAAGATGCTACCATTGACATCAAATTGGACCCCCAAAAAATATTGGAGATGGCATAACTGGAAGCGAGGCACAGTTTGATTACATCATCTTCCCTTCCCTTTTTCACTCTATTTAGAATTGTAGCATAGTGACCCAAGTTTGTTTCCCAACTTTGGTCACTGTCTTGTGGAGTTGCGCATTCTCCCCATAGATTTTCCCTGGGTGCTCCCATTTTCTCCCACAATCCCAAAGATGTCCTGGTTATGTGCATTAACCATGCTAAATTTACTCTTTTGAACAAGAGCCGGAGTGTGGCATCAAGGGGATTTCCACAGCAACTTCATTGCAGTGTTAACATAAGCCTACTTGTGACTCTAATAAGTAAATTTCAACTTAAAAAACTTAAATTTGTCACATGTTTCTGAAGTAATACCAGAAGATGAAGTGTTGTATCACACTGCTGCAAATCTACTAGCATTTGCACCTGCAGATACATCTTTTGTCCTGCTGTACTCCCGCTTCTCAAGTTCAGTGAGAAGTCACTAATTGTAGCCATACTGTTGGCAGCGCAGCAATTGTGGACTCGCCAACTTTAAGGGCATTCAAATGATCATTGGATAGGCATATGGATAACATTGGAATAGTTTAAGTTAGAGGGTCATTAGATTCGTTCCACTGGTCGGCACAACATCAAGGGCTAAAGGGCCTGTTCTGCGTTGTAAAGTTCTATGTTAATGAAAACCAAAATGATAATGCACTACCATTTGCTTGAAACCTATCCCTTCGACATAGCTATAAGCATCTTATCTAACATATATACAGTGAGTTGTGGGGAGAGTCAGTCATCACAGTAAAATCTTTCCTCTGACATAGTCATGCTATGGTTTTGGCCTTAACCATAAACATCACCTTGGGTAGGTTGGAGGTAAGATGAACAAGGGCAATCGTTCTAACCGCAGTGCCTACTCTCACGCAGGTCAGTCGCTATTCAGGATTGGAACAGGAGCTACATTGCAATGGGAATGGAACATTATGCTGTCCCTCATGAAAACAGCACTTCTGCATCCCTCTGAGCCAACATTGTGTCTGTTGCTGGAATGCCAGGCTCAACTGGGTAGCTGGGTAGGCACTGAGTTGTTGAGGTCAGCACCTGGTTGAAACTCTTCAAGTGTCCCTGATTGAACCAAATTATATTAGTGGCACTGGGGAAACACCCCATAAAGGCATTAGCATAGATAAAAGAGCACTTAAGGTAGGCACCATGATCACTGAGATTAGAAATAAATTGTAACTCTCTTCAAACCTGGAAAATCACAATGTTGTTTGGAATCTTAGAATAGGATTCCTATGTTAACTGACAATCTTACAATGTCAGGAGTTTTGCTTCTTGTATCGATTCTGTTTATTTCAGGGGAAAAAAACTGATGTATCTTGAAAATATTGATACAGGGCAGCACAGGTTATCCTGGATTTAACTATTTAATTTAAGGGTGGCACGGCGGCACAGTGGTTAACACTGCTGCTTCACAATGCCAGGGACCCGGGCTCGACTTCTGGCTTGGGTCATTGTCTGTGTGGAGTTTACACATTCCCTTCATGTCTGCATGGGTTTCCTCCAAGTGCTCTGGTTTCTTTCCACAATCCAAAGATGTGCAGATTATGTTGATTAGCCATTGCAAATTACTCCTTAGCATCAGGAGGACTAGCAGGGTAAATTTATGGGTTAGGGATGGGTGGGATTGTGTCAGTGTCGACTCAATAGGCTGAATGGCCTCCTTTGGCACTGTAGGGATTCTATGATTCATTTCTAACATTGAGGGAGAGCTGTGATGTGGGAAGCTTCCTTCTTTAACAAGACAGTACATTAACAGTCCTAATGCCCCTGTGGCTCTGTTGAACATTATTGATTTTGTGACATTCTGAAGAAAAAAGGGGGACAATCTACTGAATCAAATGAAAACAGATGAACTAATCTTTCATCTCTAGCCTGGAATTTGCATCTGTAATGGCAATGGAACTGTCACCATTCTCTGTCATTACTGTGTAGAATTGATAACAACCTCCGATGTTTAAATGTGCACTGCTAATGATGGAAATCCAGGAGTTTCTGTCAGTGATATCTGACTCCTCCATGGGGTGCACTGTTGCAATCTTTGTAGATGCTCGCAACAGGATAAGTGATTTGACATGCTTATATTTATTATTAGTATCCCTGCTGTAAAAGCCATTAAAGAAGATATGCCTTGTTGATCGAGGTGTATTGAAGTTGTTAAAAGCAAATGAAGATATAAATAATACTCAGCTGCCCATCCAGCCATGTAAATGTACACTATCAGGCAATGGAGTGTGGCGATTGTAGGATTTTCAGAGTAACTTCATTGCAGTGTCAATGTAAGCCTAGTTATGACACTAATAAACTTTTTTTTTGTCATGCCCTCCATTCTATAGTCAAAAATCCATGATTTTAAAATAACTTCCATGATTTTGTCATGAAAAATTCAAAAGTCAAAATTCCTTGATTGTATTTAACTTTCAAAGTTCTTTGTTCTTTGTTCTTTTATGCCATTTTAGCTTTTCCCATGAGCTCATGTGCACATCCCAATGTTTATACCACTTACTGCAAAATGATTAAATGTGACTTGGAACCTGTGCTTTTAACTTCCTGCTTTTCTATCCATGAGAATCCTGCAATCTGATTGGTTGTTGCATTCATTTTATGATTTAACTAATGCTGAACAACACTGTTCCTCTCAAGGTGGAGGAAGATTGAAAGTCACACTGAAGCAGAAAAAAAAATGCTTAAGAATCGTTAAGATTTTTGTGGGCAACTTTCTTCAAGGCCAGTGATGAGTATTTTCTCTTCGCACAGGTCACCAAATCTGGCCCTTTTTTTGTTGTATATCATACCTGATATGAAATGGCTGATATACTTGCCTACATATCAATAGTCACTGGACTTCAAAGTAATTTTCTTTATATGAGGCATTCTTACATGTTTCTGAAAGAATTGATAAGGTGTGACATAATTCCACCTTTCTCTTTGTCTCAGTATTTCTTGGGTATGCAACATGATTGGGAATGGCCTACTCATGTCAACATTTATTTTTAATTTCACAGAATGAGTTTTATGTTAAAATAATGCCTTGCTTTTTTGGG
The DNA here is from genome assembly GCA_024679065.1 of Sphyrna mokarran. Lineage (NCBI taxonomy): Eukaryota > Metazoa > Chordata > Chondrichthyes > Carcharhiniformes > Carcharhinidae > Sphyrna > Sphyrna mokarran. The sequence continues at coordinate 17,278,772 of JAGIQG010000010.1, read as the reverse complement.
AAAAAAGAGATTTATTTGATTGGAGGAAAGAAGACATTTATTGTATGATGAATGATCCAAGATCATTCTGAAATCAGGGATTCCATGAATGAAAGCATTCTTTTTTCCTATGTTTAACATAATCCATCAGCAAGATGATGTCTTTAATAGATACATATTCTGGGGCAGAGTCTATTGATTCCCTTCATCAAATTCTCAGAGTGCATCCAAAGATGCACAGGTTAATGAATTGACCATGTTAAAATTGTCCCTTAGTTCCAGGGGGATTAGCAGGGTAAATAAGTGGGGTTATGGTGATTGGGCTTGGGTGGGATTGTTTTCAGTGCAGGCTTGATGGGCCAAAGTGCCTCCTTCTGTAAGGATTCTATGATTCTATGATTTCCGGTAGGTGAGTTTACAAACTGATAGAATCTTCCGTTAGAAAATTTATTTCTTAGCAGGTTAAATATGTAAGGCTGTGTTATCTTGATACATATCAAATTCTGATAGTATGATACCAACACATCATTGACATATACAATACCACATCAAGTGCAGAGCTCATCAGGGTGCTGAAATTTTTGTGTCTGGCATAGCTAAGTCACGTGGGAAAAGGTCAGGATGGAGAAATGACTGACTTACAAAAGAAAAGAAACAGATGCAAATAAATTTTAAGCTTTGAAGTGATGTTCAAGAGTCTTTGCAATTGGGCAAAAAGAGAATATAGCGTTCTGGCTTTTTAAATCAATTAGAAGCCTTTGCAGGTTGAAGCACCTTTTTGCATATTACAAATCAAATTGCTGATTTTAACATGGTCTGCCATTTTATTTCTGGGAGGATTTGATGATTTGTTTATCTCAAGATTTCCAAAATATAAATTAATTTTATTAAAAGAATTTGTCTCAGTTTAATCGGAGGCTTTGGGAATATGACGGCTGCTTTGATTTTTACTTTTCTCTTAAAATGGAGCTTTTGTTATGCTTCAGAAAGATGGTATGCAATTTGGCGCTCACCTGAACATTCATTCACTATAGTGGGGTCTGAGAATCCATGTTTCTGGGGCAAGCCTAATAAACATTTATTATGGAGAAAGAAAACTCTGTGCAATGTGATTAGAGGATAAGTTGAGTAGAACATAACTAAACACATAGGTGAAAAGAATGCAGAATCCAACCAATGAGCAATGAGGAAACATGAGAGGTTCCAACTTGATGCACACTTTACTGCAAAGTTGTGTGTGAAATGGGAAGACAGTCAAGCAGGGTTTTTTTTTAATTCATTCGTGGGACATAGGCATCATTGGCTGTACACACAGTAAAAAGTCTAACAACAGCAGGTTTAAGTCCAACCGATTTATATGATAGTAAACTCACAAGCTTTCAAGGTTACCCCCTTCGTCAGGTGAATGGAGAGTTCTCCAAGGCCTGCATCTCCACATCATCATTGGCTGGTCAGTATTTACTACTCATCTCTAATTTCCCTTCAACTGACTGGTTTACTAATCCATTTCAGAGGACAGCTGAAAGTCAACTATATTGCCATGGCTCTGGAGTCACATGTAGGTAAGAATAGCAGATTTCCTTCCCTAAAAGACACTACTAAATCAGATGGGTCTTTCCTACAATCAACAATGGATTCATGGTCATTAATAGATTTGAAGGGTGGGATTTTAAGGCCTTGCTTAACCCGAGATCAGAAAAATCTGGCCAAGGTCAATGGACATTTCCATTGTCCATCCCTCGTCCACTCCAATTCTATGGCAGGAGGAGCAGTAGAATTCTAGCCTTAATTCCAGGCATTTTTATTGAATTCAAATTCCACCACCTGCCGTGGCAGGGTTTGAGCTCAAATCCCCAGCACATTAATTGAGCTTCTGAATTAATAGTCTGGCAATAATACCACTAGGCCATCATTGACACTGCAGAAGTGATTTGGCTACCATGATTTTTACATTCCCTGCCAAATTTGAATTTCACTCTGAATGTATTATGGAAGCTTTCTATTTCTGTGCTTCACTGCCTATTGGTTACATAGCAAAACTATATAATATCTAATGAGCCTTTTTAGATGCTGGATCAATGACTGACCTGTTACACTGCAAACAATGGAAAGTTTTTTTTAACAGTTCAGTCACTATGATTGAAATGTTCACCTCGAGGCATCTCACGCAAGGAGATAATGTTATACTTTTCATTCTTTAATCATGTTCACAGACATTCCCAATTAGTTGCACCATTTTTTTAAAAAATAATTTCCAGTTGATTGAGTACATGATTCATTTGGTGTCATAATTAATGCTTATTTTTATCTTAGATAATGAACTCACATTGAATGAATGATTTAAAAAGAAATACTGACAGTTCCATCAAAGTGATTCCATGAGTTATCTTTTTAGCAGCCAAATCATCTGGACATTGCTGGCATTTGTACTTTGCTGAAATACAAAAATTCTTTGAAGCAACTAATTTTGCAGCACCAATACAAAACTCAAAATCTTCCCTGATGAAATGTAATGTCAGAAGATTTTATTGGTAGACAGCTAATGTTTTGTCAGCTATCCGTGTGTTGCTTTTCAAATTTAACTATCGATTACATGGTGTAAATTTTGTCTTGTTTATGAGGACACTCCATTTCAATAAAACAATAATTTTCTGCATCATTGAGCTTTTGTTAAAATATGTTATTTTTGTTAAAATATGTTTAAACCCGCATCCTGTACAGTCATGTGGAATGGACTCTGATTATGTTCTGCTACACAATTAATGTTCAGAGTGGTACATGTGTCAGCATCATGGCTGCAATAAAGCCCAGAGAGATCATTGGTTTTGTGTTTCCATCTGATTTTGGGGAGGTTTTTTTTTCCCAGTGCAATTTACCTGATGTTGATATAACCAACACAACAGGTCACAGCATTGTAATTGCAAATGGTTTTTGATAATGATTCAAGGTCAGAATTCTCTGGCCATTCACACCTCACCACTGCTGCCAGCGAAAAGGGAGAATTTGGCGCTCACCTGAACATTCATTCACTACAGTGGGATTTGAGAATCCCAGCGGCGGGCGAGGTCAGAGAATCTGGCCCCAAGTTTCCAAACAAAGATGTGACCCGGAGTTCAAAGCTGGGCAGGCCTTCGAGCTGAATTAATCACCACTGGAAACTTTTACTAATTGTATTAGCTTGGAGGCAGTTGCAAAGATTCTAAAAGTTAGTATGGTTCTTTTGGGTGTAAGCTGTGATATAGATACACTTTTAAATGTTTTGAATATTTTTATAATTTGTTAAGGAACTGATTATTCTGGCCGAATCCGACTAGAAAATAAAGGCAAATCACTGCAGATACTGGAATCTGAAATAAAAACACAAAGTGCTGGTAAATCTCAGCAGGTTTGATGGTATCCGTGGAGAGACAACACAGCTATGATCTCTCCCCATAGATGCTGTCAGAGCTGCTGAGCTTTTCCAGCATATTCTATGTTTGCTTTGTATAGTTTTGAATAAAATAATTTTCAGTAATTGAAAACCAGTCATGCATTGATACTCAGGCCGAAAAATGTTTACATTTCTGTGGTGAATCCATTTCCTGTACCAAGATATTGGCCTCAAACATATCAAGGAATACTATGTAAAGCAATATTTTTCTTTAATAATTATATTTTATCACACTGCCTGATTTTTCTGGATCACGTCAGATTTTATGGTGGCAGAGTTGGATGGCACCGCTGCCTCACAACGCTTGAACCCAAGTTCAATTCCTGATTTAGGTCACTGTGCAGAGTCTGCACTTTCTTCCCATGTCTGCATGGGTTTTCTCCGGGTGTTCCGGTTTTCTCCTACAAAAAGAAATGTTGGCTAGGTGCATGCCATGCTAAATTCTCCCTCAGTGTACCTGAACAAGTGCCGGAGTGTGGTGGCTCGGGGACTTTCACAGTAACTTAATTGCAGTGTTAATGTAAACGTACCTGTGACATGAATAAATAAACTTTAGATTTTGGCTTTGACATGGTGAAAACAGTTTGAGACCACAATTGGAGTCCTTTTATTTAAGGAGAGATATATGCCGGCATTCTCCCAAAAAAATTCTATATGTTGAATTCTTGGAAAAAGTGGAATAAATCACGCTGTGGGAGTTTCAAAGTAAAAAAATTCACTGTCATAAATTGCATGAAAAGTCTGTGGGTTGGGCCTATTCCTGCTGGAGAGGCCAACAACATAGCAGCGAATGGGCTATTGCTCATGCCCCAGTCTGTATCTCCGAGATCCGTGTATGCGCAGTGGTCCCTGTCTGCCAGCCTCTTGATCACTGGCCAGCTCAATCATGGCCAGCCCCGCAATCACCTCATTGCTGGCCCTCTGTTCCCCCACGGCCCAATCACTGAACCTCTCCAAACATGCCTGGACCAGCCTTGCCCCCATTCTATCCCTCCCCCAGCCTGCCTCAGTCATCCCCCAGCTACTTGTCAACATCAGTCCTCCTTGCTATACCTTTCACATAACCCTCACCAGTGTTACATTTACATTTTGTCCCTCCAAAGATAATTTTCATTGAGATCATTGCCCCCATAAGCTGACATTTGAAATGCATCACTAATTGATGACAACATTCAATCTTTCATTCATTTGGAGCATATAATACTTACACTTGAAGATATGATAGCACCCAAATGATATCCACAATGGTGCTAATGCAGTTTGTGAGATTTTTATGTGGTTTTCCCCCTGCCCTGGCTGAGGTCCAAGTTGAAGCAACTTACTTTTTCCCTGTTCCAACTGTAACCTTCTGGGACAGCCACACATTTTCCCTCATGCGGCAGTGCATGGGTAGCCTTTGATGCGGGGACAGGAAGCAACATGTGTGCCTCCGTCAGAGGGACCAGGGCTCCAGCCAATGACTCCGGGATGCTTTCAGGAACACCTTATTGAAGAATGAAAAAAGAACAAACAACAAAACAGCACAGAAACAGACCCTTCAGCCCACCAAACTTGTGCCAACACATAATGTCTTTCTAAACAAAAATCTTTTTGCCTCCATGTGGTTTATATCCCTCTGTTCCCTCCCTATTTGTGTACCTGATAAGATGCCTGTTAAACATTGTTATTATATCTGCTTTTACCACATTCTCTGGCAGCGCATTCCAGGTACTTATCATAAAAGCTTGCATCTTGTATCTCCTTTAAACTTTCCTTCTTTTATCTTAAACATAAATCCCCAGTAATTGATATTCCTGTCCTGGTTTTTATGCCTTGGCCCTTTTAGGACACAATTGGTTGCTATCCAGGGGCAGAGGGAGTATCTGGCAATGTTTCCGTGCTTTTGCGTGCCATGACTGCAATGGCACGGTATTGAGGCCACTTTGCTTTCATTCTGTTTTTCCTTTGCAATTCCTTACAGCTGGCACAATCACTCGGCACGCAGCATATTTTATCATTGCCACATGGCCTTTAAATTGCCCACCCAACTTTCAGCTCCTGCCTACCTGCCACCCCGAACTGGAGCAGAACTGTGTAGTTAGCTGCCTCCCATATGATCTGAAAGTGATACCGGCGCGGGAATAAAACCTGTTTGGTAAGCTTCCGTTCGTTTTGTCAAAGCTCAGATAGCCAGGTGGTGAACGATAGAAAGCCAAAGCTGCGTCTTTATTCATTTACAAGCTTTTATTTACAGAGACACACATTCATACTGTGAACCTTCCTTTTAAGTCCGCCTTTCAGCCTGTTCCTTGGCACAGGTGAATCCCCAAATAAATCCCACCACCTGCATGCAATTAACATCCAATTGATGTACAATTAGCACATCAAACTGCCACAGGATGAAGACATCATGAACATTGCTGGATATGAGCCATTGAGGTGCATGATTAACTCTTTATGACCACGCCAGCTGGGTGTTGAGGGACTGCAGTCTCATTTGGTTCCATTTATAGCAGAGTTACCATCTGGTGACCACAAAACAATGGGCATGAAGTCAATAGCACTCTGCACCATGGGTACACCTGCAGCCTTATCAAGGTCTTGTGATTACTCAGCCTGCTTGCCTCTGGCAAAACGAATTGTACTTCCTTATGTTTGATTATAGACTCTCAGTCATGCTGTATCATGAGCAAACTTGGAGATGCTTCAAATATCTCCAGCTCCAGCCCGAATGGTTCCAGGGACAGACCCTTTCATCACTGCAGTAACCTTCACAACGACTGGCAGTCCCTATCCTAGCTGCTTGGAGGTCACAGTTAAAGCAGCAACAAGTGGCAGATTTCAGCGAGGTAAAGGTGAAACCACCATAGTCCCAAATGACCAGAGGCCACTCTCTCCTTTGAGGGGGAGAGCTGACTGGTGGTGATTTAATCTTACGATCACCACATCTCAGGCAATTGAGAAAGTTGAGAAGACAGAGCTTTCATGAATACGGGAACTGAACCCATGCTATTGGTGTTTCTCTGCATTACTAACCAGCCATCCAGTCAACTGAGGTAAATTGACCACCATTTCAGCGAAGATGTTTTTTATTTAAGTGTTAATGTCACGTACAGTGTTCCTCACAGAGTTTCAGGTAGGAGAATTAATCCTGAATATCCTAGCCTGCATGCTAATAGTCTTGTCTTTGATAAAGGGGACCAAAATTGCTCACAGTACTCCAGGTGTTGTATAGTTTTAGCAAAACTCCCCTATTTACGTTCTTCATTTCTTTTGAAATAAAGACCATCATTGTATTTGCCTTCCCTGTTGCCTGCTGAACTTGCATGCTAGCTTTTTGTGATTTATGCATGAGGACCTCCAAATCCCTTTGTTCTGCAGCTTTCTGCCATTATTCTCTATTTAAATAATACTCCACTCCTTTATTCTTCCAACAAAAGTGCAAAACTATACATTTTCCTCCATGATATTCCATCCACAAAGTTTTTGCCTCCTGTGGGTGGGACTTCCCAGCTGTGCTCGCCCCAAGACCCTCCCAAGTTCGACCAATTTTTGCATGATCTGCATCCCGCCTGCAATAATTTGTGTGGTGGGCAGGATGAGAAAATTCTGCCCTTTGTGTCATCCTCATCACTTGCCTTCCCACATTTTTTTTTATCCCCAAACTTGGCAATAGTACATTCACTTCTCTCATCCAAGTTTTAAATACAATGTAAGTAGGTGTGACTCCAGCACTTTTCCCTGTGGCACTTTATTAGTTACAGATTGCCATCCTGAAGAGGCCTTTTTACTTCAACCGTCTGTCTTCTATCCGTTAGCCAATCCTCTATCCATGCTAATGTACTACTCCCAGCACCATGGGCTCTTATTAAGTAGTCCATAATACCTTTTGTACGGTATCGTATCAAATGCTTCTTTTTAAATCCAAGTATACCACAAGCTTACCCTGAATTTGTGTAATTCTAATTGCACCGCCATTGCATCCTTTCTAATGGAGTCTTAACATTTCCCCAATGATAAAAATTAAGTAACTAGCCTTGGGTTACCTATTTTTGTCTCCCTTCCTTTCTGAATAAGGGTGTTACATTGGCAGTTTTCCAATCCTCAGGGACTTTTCCATAATTGAGGAGTCTCAGAACATTATTATCTTTGTAGTTACTTCCTTTACTATCATAGGATGCAACTCAACAAGTCTAGGGGACTTATTGATATTCAGCTTTTTCTTTTTCTCCAGAGATAGTTATTTTATTTATTTCCTCCCCTATCTCTCTCTGCTTGATTATTTAGTACTTTTGAAATGCTATTAGTGGCTTCTACTGTGAACAAAGATGTGACATATTTGTTTAAATCATCTGCCGTTTCCTGGTTCCAGATTGTTACTTTCATAGTCCCGTTCTCTATGCTAATAAGTGCTCCTCCTTCATCTCAGTGGGCCTCCAGTTTGAAGTCAGGCTTGTTCACAAACCATGACCCCATGAGTAAGATTAAATACATTTTGTACAAACCAAATATTTCTTGATGAACTATAAAAAGAACCTTTAAGTTATGTATTAATAGAACTATCATTAACTTCAAATAGCAAGAACAAAATAAATATTTACACTTTGAATGCAGAGTGAGTGTTCAGTTCTGACAGTTAATGTGTGCAATCAGCATACACCTCACTTCACTTGCTCTTCCTTTTTGTACATATCACTTCAGTCGTAGACAGGAAACAAAACTACACAGGCCAAAATCAGTAGTATGTGGCAACCCTGCGTATGGGTAACAGTCAACAAAATTTCTTACGGGCCACGCTCAGAATGCAAAGGGGCACATGTGATGCCAGGTCACAGGTTGCCCAGCACTGCTCGAAGGAGCCTATGTCTACTTCAGACTCTCTTTTCCTTTTTACATATTTAGAGATGGCCTCACTGTAAGTTTTTACATTTCTTGCTAGTTTCTACTCATAGTTTATCTTGTGTTTGGTAATCTTTTGTCGGTTTTTAAATTTTTTTCAATCATCTGGTTTACTACTTATTTTTGCCAGTCTTCAGTTTAATAGTGTCTTTAACTTGCTTGAGTAAATATAGTTCCTCTGTTGTGAGTCCTGACTTACTTTTGATCAACTGTCTTTTCGGCTGATCTCCTTTTCCAGTCCACTCCAGCCAACTCTTCCCTCATTCCTTCATAATTACCTTTATTTAAGCTTAGCCTAGTTGTTTCTCACCCAAGGAGTGGACAGTCATTGAAACAGTTTGAGTAAAGCAAGTTTTGGAGGGAATCAGGAGGTTAGATCTCAAAAAGTGAAGATTTGAAATCCCTTGTGAGAAAAACAGAGCTCTAGCAAGGTGGTGTAACTCACAATGGACACTAATGTCTGGGTGGATTGCTGAGATACACACAAGATCTGTCTCCATAGTGTGACATTAGTGTACCTTTAAGAAAGTTTTTTTTGAATCATGATTTCTGCAGGTCTCAAAGCTTCAATGCTTCTCAACTCGTAGCTTCATTGTTGCTGGGTTACCTGTGAGAGTCTTGCTGCTTAAATGGGGATTTGTTTACTTTTACTGGGATGTTTATGATTGCATTGTTAGGAGAAAAACTGGTTGGTAGATCAGATGATTGGATTTTTTTATTATTTTCAGTTTGGAGCTGCAGGCTTGAGTTTTAGTTTTAGAAGAGGCATCAAGCTGAAAGGAGGTCTCTCTCTTTCTCCTGTTTTTGAAATTCTGCTAGTTAGCTGAAAGCAAGCTCTTGCCTTTCTGAAGGTGCAAATCGGCTGTTGATGGCTTGCCTGGAGCCATTGCTCTTTTGGGAAGCTTTTCTGACTTTAAACTATTCTGAGTCTATTCATAGAACATAGACTTTGTCCAAAGGCCTCAAGTCCAGTATCACATGAGTATTAGTCTTTGCTGTGTTAAATTTGTGAAAAGGGTCTTTTGGGATTGGTTTGATTGAGGCATATTAGATATACTCCTCCGCCATTCATGCCGATCACCACCCTGTCTTCCTTTCTCACCACGCCCACTGATTGTCTGCAGAGTGGCTGTGGACACCCTACCCCTCCCTGTGCCGCCACTAGAGATCCATCTGCCGCCCCAGCCAGTGAGTAATTGGGCCTTCACACTCTTCCCACCCCACCAGAGATGCATCTTACCCATCTCCTTCCTCCCTGCCAGACAACGATCTGGCTTTCTCCCCATCCCCCAGAGAACAGTCTGGATTCACTCATCCTACCCTCCCAGACAGCATTGTATAGCATAGTAGTTGTTTTGTTTCTTGTTTGTAATTGATAAGAGTTCTTATTAATTTTCTTACTATACATGTTAACAATATTCTTAAATAAACTTTGTTTGATAAAAGTTCCCTAATAGACCATTCAAATCATACCTGAAGTAAAACATCTCATGGGCTCAATTTTATCATTTTCATTCTAAGTACTGAATCTGAGCGTCATGTAAACCAGACTTAGAAATCGCATTCAGGTGCCCCCTGAAAGCCTGAAAAAAAATTTGCCAGTCTCATTTTCACTGTGGGCGGGAGTCAGCGCACCCAAAATGATCAGAATCCTGAACTGCGTACGTGCAGTTAGAAAAAAAATTGAAAAAGCACGCCTCGTATCAGATTGCCCCCGGGCTCTAGAAAGCGGAGAAAGCGGCCCAGGAATGAAAAACAGAAGCAATGGACGCCACAGATATCACTGTCCCCCTTATCCACCTCCCCACTATCAACACATATCAATGTCCCCCTTATCCACCTCCCCACTATCAACACATATCAATGTCCCCCTTATCCACCTCCCCACTATCAACACATATCAATGTCCCCCTTATCCACCTCCCCACTATCAACACATATCAATGTCCCCCTTATCCACCTCCCCACTATCAACACATATCAATGTCCCCCTTATCCACCTCCCCCCCTACTCACACAAATCGCTGCCCCCCTTATCCATCCACCCACTACACATACCATTACTGTCCCCCTTTTCCACCCCCCACTACCCACACGCATTACTGTCCCCTTTAACAACTCCTCCGCACCCAGGCCGATCACCTGTTTCCTTTCTCACCATCCCCACTGATTGTCTGCAGAGTGGCAGTGGACACCCTGCCCCTCCCTGCGGCCCCCACCAGAGATTTATCTGCCCCCCCCCCCCCCAGCCAATGAGCGATTGGGCCTTCACACTCTTCCCATCCCACCAGAGATGCATCTTACCCATCTCTTTCCTCCCTGCCAGACAAAGATCTGGCTTCTCTCCCTACCCCCCCCCAGAGATAGTCTGGATTCACTCATCCTACCCTCCCTGACAACAATCTGGCCTCACTCACTGCTCCCCCACCTTCAGACAATGATCTGGCCTCACTCATATACCCCCCTCTCCACCAAGACAATGATCTGGCTTCATTCGTCACCCCTCGCAGAGGATGGCCTGGCTTCAATCATCCCCCTCTCCCACGATAGGAACATCCAACCTGCCTCCTCCACCCTCCCCACCAGAGAACAATCGGTCCTCCCCCTTCCTTCTCACCACCAGAGATACATCTGACCCGCCTCCTTCTCCCTCCTCCATCAGACAATGATCTGGCCTCACTCCCCTCCCCTCAACCAGAGAATGACCTGACCCGCCTCTCTCCACCCCTCCATCACTGAGCTGAGTCAGAGAGCCATTGGAAGCTCTGAACACACTCTTCAGCAGCTGGGGCACCCGATTCAGACTTTTATTCAGCATGTCCATGAGGGTGAGGTTCTGGATTGGCAAATGCAGTGGTAAAGGCAGAAATGCCAATAAAGTTGGGCAGGCAGTTCATTAATTCAATTTAAATGCATACAGATACATTTAAGTCACCATTGCGCCAGTTTTGAGTGTGAAGTGGATCACCCCCATTCCCGGGTTTCGGTAAAGTGGAAATCTGCACGGACACGGGCGCAGATCATGGTAATGGTCTCACACCCGACTTTACCATGCTTTTGCACCCGAAAATGAGCATGAAGCAATGGTGAAATCGGGCCCCATGCTTATCCTAGCCAAATTCAAGGTGCAAAACTTATGATCCAGGTGGGTCCATAGAAAACTTCGGCTAACTTTTACTCGACTATTGAGACCTAGGGTGGGATTTTCTGGACCAAAACTGGAAAATCACATCTTAGGTCAACAAACGTTTGCGTGGTCTGCATCTTGCCCACTACAGTTCCAGTATGGGGGTGGGACGGGAAAATAGCCCCCACTAATCTGGAACAATATTTCATTCCTTTTATTCCTGCCATTATCACTCCCTTTGTTGTTTGTTCCCGCTATCTTTGTATTTAGTCTCTCCTGCCCTCTAACCTTCCCCCTTTTTCAACATCAGAAAATCCACTTCTGCAGTAGAACCCTACTCTGTTCCCTTTATTTCACTCACCAAATGCTGCCTGACCTGCTGAGCTTTTCAGCATTTTGTTTTTATTCCCGACCTCCAGAGTCCGTAGTATTTTTCTTTAGTTGAATTAGTTCTTTCCTGGATGGGTCTCCCCACCGTCCTACTGCCAGTCCGGCAGCGATTCTCTGCTAAAGCTACTTTGTGAAGCTTTGCACAGCTAATGATGTTATTTTTATCTGTCTCCAGTGAGTATTCTATTTATATATAAAAAGCTATGTTTTACCGACCTTAGAAGTATTTCACGTTTACAGCTAAGGTTGAATGCATGCAGCGAGAAGACATTTATGGGGAAGATAAAGCAGCTGAGTATGAACTCCTGCTTTGAACTTCACAGGGCTAATTTCAACATTGGGTAATATTCAACTTTGCAGGTGACATTAACAGAAGGTCGCAGACAGAAATATAAGCAATAACTGCTTCCCATCGGCAGAGTGAAGAAAAATGCATGACTTGCATTTATATAGCACCTGCTGTAACCACAGGGCATCTGCAAAGCGTTTCGCAGCCAACAAGGTGTTTTTGAAATGTATTCACTGTTGTTGGAGACATGGTAGCCAATTTGCACACAGCAATCTCTCACAAAAAATAACAATGTGATAACGACCAGATTGTCTTAAGTTTAAGTTTATTGATTTGTGTCAGAAGTAGGTTTACATTACCACTGCGATGAAGTTACTGTAAAAATCCCTGAGTCGCCACACTCCAGTACCTATGCAGGTACACAAAGAGAGAATTTAGTGTGGCCAATTCATTTAAGCAGCATGTCTTTCAGACTGTGGGAGGAAACCGGAGCACCAGGAGGAAACCCATGCAGACATGGGGAGAATGTGTAGACTCCTCACAGACAGTGAACCAAGCCAGTGCTTGGACATGCTGGACATTGAACCCAATGCAAAACATTGTGCCATTGAGCCGTCCATCTGGACAGAACTTTCCCAAAATTTGACCAAGTCTAACTAGGGATGCAAAATCCTGCCAACCTCGAAAGTGCAATCTGGACCGTAATTTTTAAGAAAAAAGATTCCCCATTTGGGAAACCTCTGCATCTGTGTGTGAACCATATGATTTGCCCACCATGAGGGTAGTTCAGTAGTTCAATCAAACATTTATATAGCTCTTACTTACAGTCAAGCCAGGAGGAAGGCAACTAAGAAGCCTGATCCACCATCCACCAAGGGGGCCCTTGCTAGGATGTTGAATAGCATGGAGCAGACAAGAGAAATAATCCACTATCGGGGTGGGGGGGTCAGCAGGAACTCCTCCAGCAACATGACAGTGACCATACTGGTGAGTGTCAGCATCCTGAACAAGAGGATGAGGGGTGCGATACCAGAAGAAAGCAAAAGATCTCCTCTGTTCTACAAGGGTAAGTTCTTCTTCTCTTCATTCACCACTCCCTTTTCTAGACACCCCTTCCCATGCCACCTGGACTCCATGTGCTGCCATATAGCAGGGTCCCACCATTGAGCTCCCACAAACTTCCTTTACTACCTGGCAATCATTTCCTCCCTGCTCATGAGCAGAGCGCACACACGCCAGGTATCACCACCATCTCAGTCACAAGGCCTTCTCCATTTGTCTCCCTGCAGGATAAGCTCACTGGTAACTGCTGCAATACAGGAAAAGATGGATACCAGCATAGCTGAGCTGAGGATCCTGCCTCCATTTGATGAGAGAGCCTTGGAGCTTGGAGGGGGGGAGGAGGCGTGGACTTGTGCTGAGAGCAAGGTGGGCCAGCAGGAGAAAACTGCACTCTCTGTATGCTCTGCACTCTCACCCAAACTCACATGAGTTGTGTGTGTTCCAGACCTTTAACCAAACTATGCAATGACGTCACATCATTTCCTTTGCAGAAAAGTCACCCGAGATACCCACTCATGTGTAGACTTCTACTGCCAACCTTCAACAAGTTCTGAGGAGAGGTCAGAGGAGGACATTGAAAATGCCGTTACTCCAACAGCACAGAGTCACATTTCAGTATTCATCGCAGGTAGACTTCTGGGTCACTATCTGGTGAGCACCATCCTGCTGCTGATGCACAAGAGGTGAATGTAGGGATGTCCCAAGGATTGAACAGTCAGAGGTCCACTGGATCCCAGGACTCAGCGATGCCCCAGTCAAGTGCCATGCCTTTGGCGTCCTTCATCCCTGCTTGAGATGCAAGTGTAGAGCTGGGAATGCCAGGAGGTATTATTAATGATATTCTTGACACTGTAAGGCTGAACAGGAGAGTCCCAAAGTCTTCTATCAGAGATTGCTCAGCAATGTGAGGCATTCAGGCCAACACTGTAAGGGTGACAACCTGGGGCTTAAAGATAGATCCAAAGCGGAAGATGTCTGAAGCATGGCTCATTCCTTGAACACCATGGCTGAGACTTTCAACTGCGTGGCACAGGCATTCATGGGCATCCACAAAATGAGGGGATGGCATGGCATCTGGATCTTCCCCTCTATCCCATGGAGTGACCCAGAGGCACATGTAGCCTTCTATCCAGGAGAACCTGAAAGTCACCTACCAATTTGATTCCTCTGTCCAGAGACCGACCTACCTTGGGCGCAACAGACAGAACAAGGTGGCACTCCAACACCAGGGACATTCAAAAGTAGGATGTGATCTTCTAGGTCCCGACCCTTCAGAGAACATTCACCAAGGGGATGACAGATATCAGGGCATGGAAGACACTAGACATCTCCACCTTTGAATTGCAACCTGGGGACAGACCTAGATATAGCAGGGGTTGCACATAAGGGTTAAGGAAGTGTAGGTGCACAGCATGGACAAGGGTGAATTTAGACACTAGTAGGTCAGGAACACTATTACCAGTTCAGAAGGGATAACCTGTGTCCCTGAGGAGCCATCCCTATAGCCAGGGGTGTCCCTTCAGAAGTCCAGGAATCAGGATTGGCCAAAGATAGAAACAGAGAAGATGGATACAAGAGGAGGCCATTTAGTCCTTTGAACCTGCTCCACCATTCATCACGATCATGGCTGATCATCCAACTCAATAATCTAAATCTTCTTCTTCTCATAGTCATTGATCTCATTCGATGAAGCTGTCATGTATGACATTGCTTTCATCACGTGGTCACAGAACAGCTGCATGTTTAGATTGTGAAACATATTCCTGTCCATGAAAGTGTCCCCCTGGTGCCAATGTGTGCACCGAGCTACATGTCGCCTGCATTTGAGGCAAACCCGCTACCTGACTGAATCACATTGGTCTCTCGTCCTATATGGCCTGGTTGAAGTAGGTGTACTCACTCGTTTTCCATACAATGTAAATGTCACCCCATGAATACTCTTAAGGAGATTTGCACAAAACTGAGAGCAGACTCTCATTGCACAAAGAGCAGATCACACAGCATAGCGAGCAGACTCACACAGCACAGAGAGCAAAATCACACAGCATAGAGAGCAGACTCACACAGCACAGAGAGCAGACTCACACAGCACAGAGAGCAGATCACACAGCACAGAGAGCAGACTCACACAGCACAGAGAGCAGACTCACACAGCACAGAGAGCAGACTCACAGAGATCAGACACACACAGCAAGGAGAGCAAACTCACACAGAACAGACTGACACAGACAGCAGACACTCAGCACAGAGAACAGATATACATAGAACAGAAAGCAGACACACACAACACAGAGAATAGCCTGACACAGCACAGAAAGCGGACACACAGCACAGAGAGCAGATTCACACAGAGAGTAGACTCACATAGAAAACAGACACACACAGTATAGAAAGCAGTCTTACACAGAGAGTAGACTCACACAGAAAGCAGACTTAACTGGAGAGCAGAATCACACAGCACACAGAGAGCAGACTCACACAGCACAGACAGCAGACTCACACAGACAGCAGACACATACAGAATAAAGAGCAGACTCACATGGTACAGAGAGCAGACTCACACAACACAGAGAGCAGACTCACACAGAGAGCAGACACATACAGAATAAAGAGCAGACTCACATGGTACAGAGAGCAGACTCACACAGCACAGAGAGCAGACTCACACAGCACAAAGAGCAGAGTTTCACAGCACAGAGAGCAGACTCACACGGAGAGCAGACTCACACAGCACAGAGATCGGACTCACACAACAGAATGCGGATCATTGACACCACAATATTATTACTTCATCCATTAAATAAAGCTCGTGATGCTTAACAGCTGAGTTCTTCTTTCTGCTGTCCCTCAACACAAACCTCACACCCAGACTCACTCAATATCATCTACCCCCTGGTCTGCCTGGTGATTAGTGTTGGTCACATCCTTCCTCCCTATGGGTGATCAGGATGCCTGAGTTCCATGTTTAAAAGCTCAGTGGTGATTCATACAAATGTGACCTCATGGCTGGTGGGTGGGAAGATTTTTTGCGATGGAAAATGTTATGTTAAGCCTACAAAGTATATTATAATACATTCAAATTCATGAAAATTGAGTTATTGGATGGGAGGCTGAGAGGATCATGATTCAAATTCCTGTCTTTGGTGCAAATCCTGTTTTTGGTCACTCTTGA
Source organism: Sphyrna mokarran (assembly GCA_024679065.1). NCBI lineage: Eukaryota > Metazoa > Chordata > Chondrichthyes > Carcharhiniformes > Carcharhinidae > Sphyrna > Sphyrna mokarran. The sequence goes on along the minus strand of JAGIQG010000010.1, from coordinate 17,262,445 downwards.
TTTGCAGCCATCACGGGATTTCCACCCATGGCCAATGTGGCTGCAAAATCGCAGCCATTGGTTTTGTGTTGTTGATTAAGGGAGAAGTATTGACCAGGGCACCAGGGATAACCCCCCTGTTTTGCTTCAAGAGAGTGGCAGGGGATATTCTGTATCTACCTGAGAGCATAGGTGTAGCCTTGCACAGCGCATCTTAAAGGCAGCATCGTTGACAGTGCAGCATTCCCTTAGTGCTACAATGCAGTGCCAGTGCAGATGTGGTGCTCAGGTTTCTGCTCCGGGATTTGAGCTACATTCTTGTGACTCAGAGGTGAGTGAACTCACCACTGAGCCACAACTGACATTGAAAGCGAGGATTTACGGCCTTGTTTGAGCAAAACCAGAAATTCCCGTCCAAAGCCAACAAAGATTCCTATTGTCAGAACCATTGGCCATCTCAATTCCATGATGGGCGTGGTGCTAAGGTTCTGGCCCAAGCATCAATTACAAACTCAGACATTTAAGAAAGACTAAGGAACTCTTAGCTCGTGAATTCAAATTAGTGCTGTGGTGTTTCTCTTCCCTGTTCCATCTGGGCAAAGAAATAGCTCCACAACTTTTCATAGCAATACATTTTTTTCTACACAGGCTATTTTTAAATCCTTGCTATAATTATAAACAGAGGAGGTGTAATTACTCTCTCACTGAACAGGTGATAAATAAGCACATTTTATAACCTTGTTGTGATGCTTCTCATCAGGGAACCTGTGAAATTCATCGATCTGATTCTTTTCAAGTCATGCGATGCAAAATCACTCCAGGAGCCACAAATTACCCAAAAAGGGGGGGTCGAACTTGTAAGCAATTTTAAAGCAGTTCATTGAGAAACAACTGTTTAAATATTATGGCTCAGCTGAATGGACAGAAAGGAGACAAGATCAGACCCAGCGATGGGTGAGAATTGTTTATACGTTGGGCAGAATTGTCCTACCCTGTTGATTGCGGGTGCAACCCCATAATGACCACTAAATCTCACAAGCGGCCAAAAACGGGATTTGCACTGGTGAGATCTCAGTTTGAGATCTTCCCCACCCCTCATCACAGATGTAATTTCCATAAATTTTAATACATTAACATCTAATTACTGGGCTTGAGGCCATAATACCTGCTTGCAAAGTATCTTCCTCCCCCTTCCCGTGGCCCACACCCAACAGTGTGACATCGCGCTGATGCAAATCATGACTAGTTTTTAAAAACAAAAACCAGTCACGATGACCATACCAAGGGCATGGAGGTACCTATCATCCTTGGGGATAGAGGGACATGCCAGAGCACTACCAGAGTCAATGTCAAGGGGCACTGACAGGGAGATAGTATCGTCCTCCATGGGGGAGAGCTTGCATCCTCCATGCGAATGGAGAGATTTCCCCTACCAATGTGAGGAGAGGGATGGCAGTGTGGGTCATATGTTTCCTATGTAGTTGGGGGGGGGGGGGGGGGGGGGGGGGGGGGTGCCCTTAGCTCTGTGTGGTGAGGGGAGGAGGGGGAGGGTCCCAATATCCATGAGGGTATTTTAATTAAACTTTGAGCTTGAGATCGGGATACCCTTTAAAAAAATGGTGCCCCAATCTTAGATTCCCGATGTTGCCAAATTCTTTAGACTCCAGCCCCCTAGCTGACTGTGTGATCCTCGCCAGCATCATTATATTGCAGAGTGCTGTTTAATCAGGCAAGAAAAGGTGGCCATGATGCCGACAACATTCACACAGCTTTTCTCGCCTGATCTAGCACTCTGCAATGTTGGGATGAGTCTATCCCTTATTTCTAGAGCCTTGCGTGTGCAGTGTAATGTTCATCTCAAGCAGCCATATTTGTTTGATCAGGTTTGCACAATGTGCCCACACACAGTAAAGAATTAAAGTTTATGAATATAGTCCCTAGTCCTAAGTGTTTTTTCTTAATGCAGCGTCTGACATATACCGTAGGTATCCCGTGTCAATCACTTGTTCAAGCCACTTTAAGTTTTTTTTATTGGTGTCACAAGTAAGCTTATATTAATATCGCAACAAAGTTACTGTGAAAAACCCCTATTTGCCACACTCTGGCACCTGTTTGGGTATACTGAGAGAAAATTTAGCATGGCCGATACACTTAAACAGGTGTCTTTCAAACTGTGGGAGGAAATCGGAGCACTCAAAAGAAACCCACACAGACACGTGCACACTTCACACAGACAGTGACCCAAGCTGGGAATTGAACACTGGCGCTGTGAGGCAGCAGTGTTAACCACTATGCCACCACGCCACCCACTTGTCCAGTCACTGAAGTACACTCAACTGCTCAAGATAAATCTCTCCTCAACCTGAAATCCTCCCGTGATGTATCAATTGCTCTGACATCCAGTTTAATTTTTACTCAGGCAATTGGTTTTCACATGAGTGATGAGATCCAATCTTAAGAGGTTTAAGAGTGCCTTGCTTTAGAGTCTCATGTCTTTAGGTAACTGACTTTTGCTGTCCTGCATTTGCCAACCTGATTGCCTCTGGTAGAATTTTTCATTGTAAAGGGGAAAGTATTTTATTCAGTTGTTATCTTTGAGATTTTATGAGGTTATTGGAAAACTGGTGCTCACAGATCTTCCCACCTTGAGAAGGTTATATCCTTGCTGCCTTCTTACAATTGCCTCCTGACTAATGTGGCAACTTCCATGATTTCAGTCCATCTTCCTAACTTCTTGATCAGGCAACACTTTGGAATTATCAATCACTGACACAAACCCTTGGAACTGCTGCCAAGAATCCACGTGAAAATTTTCCCAGTTTTGTGATGATTGGATTGGTAATCCCCACTGAAGATTATCTCATACAATTCCAAATTATCAACAGGACACAATTACATACAGTTCAAAGAAAAAGTTCAATTTTAAGCTTAAAAGTTGATCATGCTCTGTTTATTTGCATGCACCTTGTTTGTTTATTTATTAGTATCATAAATAGGCTTGCATTAACACTGCAGTGAAGTTACTGTGAAAATCCCCTAGTTGCCACACTGCGGCACTGTTTGGGGGAGAATTCAGCACAATCAATGCACCTAACCAGCACATCTTTTGGACTGTGGGAGGAAACCAGAGCACCTGGAGGAAACACACGCAGACATGGGGAGAATGTGCAGACTCCATACAGATAGTAACCCAAACCAATAATTGAACCTGGGTCCCTGGTGCTGAGAAGCAGCAGAGCTAACCACTGTGCCACTTTCTTGTGGAAATCTCTTGCTAAGTACCAGGCTTAGCACTCAATTTTCTGAACCTAGATTACATATCGCTTTTTAATTTTACACCTTCTGATTGATACCAGTGTATTTCATTCATCCTGATTGACTTCAAGTTAGCTTTTCTATAAAGCATATGTAAAATTTTGGTGATTTACATTACCCATGACATAAAACAGTTAGCATGATTTACAGTATGGGAGTGGCCAGTCTGGTGCTATTCCCCTGACATGGTTGAAAGGCGGAAAGGAAGGAGGTCTCGCAGTTGGTGGATTGCTCTTTGTCGAAACCAGGGTGGACCCCCTAAAGTTGAGAGTCAAGAGAACAGATCTGCTATTCTTATTCATTTAAGGTTATTGTCCAATTATACAGTTCTGCCATTGAGATTGGAAGCATTTCCAGTTTATTTTCACATTATCCCTCATCTCCATAACAGATGCTGTTGGAACATTCAAAACCATAATGACTCACCCTGAGGTCAATGTCTTGTACCATGTTCCAGACGAAAGCTTTCATTTACTCTCTGCGGTTTCTTACAGCTATCAAAATCCATTCATTACCACACTCCTGGCATTTTGGTGCATGTGGCACTTAAAATGGCTTCTGCCCAAATCCGTCATTCACAAAGAGGTCATTTCACTGAGTGGTCACATGATTATAGCAAGCCAAAATACACAAGATGCAAAGTTCACAAAAAGCAATGGCAATTCTCCAATACCCTAATTTATAAGGACTTGACCGTCTCAAATATGCAATAACGTTCTCAGTCGGAGAAGACTATTGTTTCCAGGTCTGCAAATACCTTCAGCTCCAAAAAATGCTGGAAAATCTCATCATGCCTGACAGCATCTGTGGAGGGTCAGGGGGATGGTGGAAAATAGAGTGAAAATCAGACCTGCTGAGATTATTCAGCATTTTCTGTTTTTGTTTCAAATTCCAGCATTTGCAGTATTTTGCTTTAATCTTCAGGGTCAGTCACATTTCAGCAATCGTGTTTATGGGTTGTGAACTCCAGAATCACCTGTATCTCGATATCATCAGAGATGGCAAGTTCGTATTCCTCTACAAGGCCTGATAAAACTTGAGACACAAAAATTATACGGCCCAGTTGAGGACCGTGAATGATTAAGGTGATGACTCAACTCAATCAATGTTAACTATTGATAGCTTGCAGTTTTAAAAGTGCAAACTATTGACCTACTACCACCATACGAGAAAGGGAAAATATCTATGAGAGGCCTGGGAGGGATCTGGGTGCAATTCAGGAACCAGCCAAGCTAATCCATATGATCTCTAGAACGAATCCCGACAATGCAGAAAAAGGCTATTTGAGCCATTGGGGATGATCTCACCGTCTTGCCCCGCCAGCCAAAGTGAATCAATAAGATTATGAGAGTGCCAAGAAATTGGTTTTGTGCTGATTTCTCATCTCCCTTGATCTTACCGTCATCGGATATCCAGCAGGATCAGCCTCACACCCGAATAGGGTGTAAGGCTGGTCTCAATATTTAAATAATATTTTAAATAGAACGTAAATGTTACAAGTGAGCCCGGGATGTAATTGGGGGCAATACCTGATGGGGTAAGGCCAAATGGGGAGGGGGCACACTGCGCACTGTGCAACCACAATCAGTGCGGCAGGGGTAGGGTGAGGGGTGCAACGCTGCAAACTCTGAAGCCGGTGATCAACACATGATCCCTGTTGGTAGGAAACAGATATTGCATTTTTTTCAAGCGGTGAGGTAAGATTCAAAGAACAAAAAATAAAGAACAACACAGTATGGGAAACAAGTCTTTCAGCTCAATGAGCCCACGCCGCCACCTCAACGTTCCCACTTCCACCCATAACCCCTCTCTACGTTTATAGAAATCTGCATTGGAACCAAATTAGCGAGGTAATTTAGGGAGAATTTGTTTTGCCAATCAGCCTAAGAGAACATCTTTGGGGTGTGGGAGGAAACTGGAGCACCTGGAGAAAACCCACGCAAGCACAGGGAGAATGCACAAACTTCCAAAGATACCAGCCCAAATCCATGTATCTGCACAGCAACAGTGATAGTCGCTGAGCTGTCGTATTGCCCATCAACTGGTCCAGTTCAAGCATACACTAATGATGTGAAGCACTAGACTACTCTCCAAAAATCCAAAAGCAGCCCTCTCACAACCCATTGCGTATATGCCCCTTCTTGGACAACAAGGCGGACCGAAGTATCTGTAAGATAAAACAGAAATACATCTATATCATTCACAATTTGCACACTTCCCAGGGAACTCTCAAAGCTCATGATCCCTATTTTAAATCATTCTTCTATATCCCTCCATCCCCATTCTGTTCACGTGCCACTTAAGTATCTCTTAAATAACTCCAATGTACCTGCCTCCATTACCTTACTTGGCAGTACGTTCCATACCCCCACAATCCTCTATGCGAAAAAACTCCCTCTAGCATCCAAATTATACCTTACCCCTCTCACCCTAAGCCTGTGACCCCTTGTGATATTTGATTCCAACCTATGAAAAAGTTTACCACTGTTTACTCTATCTACACCCTTCATAATCTTGTTCACCTCTATTAGATCTCCTCTCAGTCTACGTCTTTCTAAAGGAAATAGCCCCAATTTGCCTAACCTTTCCTCATAACACAGACCTTCCATCCCAGGCAGCATCCTGGTAAACCTCCTCTGCACTCTTTCCAAGGTCTCCACATCCTTCAGGTAGTAAGGTGATCAGAACTGGATGCAATATTCCAAATGAGGTCTAACCAACGTTCTATACAACTGCAACATTAAAGGCCAGCTCTTGTAATCTATACCTCATCCTATAAAGGCTAGCAAACCATAAGCTTTCTTCACAACCTTCTCCATCTGTTCTGCCACCTTCAAAGACCTGTGCACCTGTACCCCCAGGTCCCTCTGCATTACTCTTAATAGATTTACCCTTTATCATATACCTCCAAAAAACTCCCTCCAAAAAAAAGTGCAATTCTCTCCATTTTCATTTGGCACTTTGAGTTTTTTTGACAAGATTGCCCCCATCAAGTCTATACCAATTATGTGAAAGATCATCCCACCAGGCACTTTGCTCTGCTCTATTCTTGTAACCCAGTACATTTACCCTGGGTAATTCACCTAACTTGTAAATCTTTGGATTGTGGGAGCAAACAGGATCACTCAGACGAAACACATGCTGACATTGGGAAAGTATGCAAACTTCACAGACACAAGCCCAAGGCTGGGCGCAAACCTCAGTCCCTGACACTGTGAGGCATCAATGTTAACTGCTATGCCGTCATGCTGCTCACTATCTCCAGCCTCTCCAGCCACTGCTCAACAAGGTCGGATCTGCAACTTATGTGGCAGTCATGGCTAGTAGCTACAATTAAAATTACACATAATGGTTGTCCTTCTTATAATTGAGTTCTGGATGGGCCCAGTAGGCCTTCAATGGCTCGTGCCTTAGTCATAGCAAAGGTTTGAGGAATGTTACCATGAATCTGAGTCTTTGTTATTTCATCTTTAGATTACTCCCATTTTTAAGATTTTCATTATCAGCAGAGCTTGTCAGGTTTAACTATCATGAACCAGATAATTATTGACAGAGTATGATGTTCGTCTACGATGGCAATACAACCAAAGCAGAAGCAAAAGCTCAATCCAGTCACCTGCGATAGGATTTTCATGAGTCAGAAGGAGAGCTACTTCTGTAATATCCAATTCTTGTTCAGATTTCGATAGCTTGTTGGAAATTATTCCTTTCAAAAAGCTCCAGTAAAGATATTGGGATAAAACAAAGGCTGTGTTCCTTAAACGATTTTTCCAAATGATCTGTGTAAGCACAACACAGTAGAGGTTCTCTGCTCACTCATTATTGTTCTGTCACATGTTGGATTTATGTAGAATAGTATTACATATTCATTTTGCCCTCATATGGAGGTACTCTAGAAATTGCGATCAATTCTTTGGCCTGATTTTTACCGTCCCACCTGCCACAGGAATCAGAACAGGTGAGAGGCAGCATGGAAAGGTCCATTGACCTAAGGCCGGATTTTACAGTTTCAGGATGAGCGACGCCATAAAATCCCACCCTTCACTTCTAATCCATGTCTGAGAAGTTGAGAAATATTGAAACTTTTGATTAATACTTATTAAGTCTTCCATGAAATAATAAAACATGACCCCTTGTATAAAATTTATATGAAATCGAGGCACCAATAATACTTGCATATCCCAAGAGATATTGCCTTGTTGCGTGTTAGCTGATGTTGAATGAATAGTTCCCTTAGAGCTTTTGGAAATTGAAATCTTGTTTGTTTCATTGGGTAGCACAAATGTATGGATTAGATATCATCACTAATCCCCTTGTGCATGTACAGTTGACAACACTGCTGTTACTCTTTGTTGTGTAAATCTTTGTGATTTCTTATCCCTTCCAATCTTCATTGCAAAAGGGAAAGTATTCTCTTATCTACACGAGTTGCTTCACACTTCCCAACTCCCAGCCTTTCCAAATCTCTGGAGAAATTAAATAACATGTCTAAAACCAACTTTTGTCTTTTTGCATAACGTTTGAATTACTTCATATTATATCATTCCATTTCATGCTAATTAGCTTATTCTCTTCAATAATCCATACATGCCAACTCTGACACCCATTTTGGAATGAACCTTTTAAAAATACATATTAACCTCTGGGAAGCACAAATAAGAGCACAAAAACGTAAGAAATAGTAGCTGGAGTAGGCCATCTAGCCCTTCGAGCCTGCCCCGCCATTCAATAAGATCATAGCTGATCTGCAGTGGATCAGATCTACTTTCTCACGAAATCAAGGAATTGCAACTATAAATAAAAGAGGAAAGAAAGGTCGGTAGATCAGATATTATTTCCTTCAAATGGAAGTCAGTAAGTATTTGAAATTAACTCTCCACGTAGGCAATTGAAGTTGGCGGAGTTAGCAATTTTCAAGTGGAAACTACGCAAAAGCTTGGCAATTAAATGAACTGTGTGGGTATGAATTTTGTCTCCGAACTAAAGGACGTAGAGCATAGAATAGTACAGCACAGGAACAGTCCTTTTGGCCCATAATGTTATGCCGAGCATAACGCCAGATTAAACTAATCCCTTCCGCCTGTCCTTGGTCCATATCCCTCTATTCCTTGCATATTCATGTGCTTATCTAAAAGCTCTTTAAACATCCTTTTTGTATCTGCCTCCACCACTAACTCTAGCAATGCCCACTCCCCTCCAGAACCGACCACTCTCTATGTAAAATAACTTCCTCTCACGTCTCCTTTGAACTTCACCCCTTTCACCTTAATTGCACACCCCCCTAATATTAGATATTTCAACTCTGAGGCCTGCTCAATCATGCCATAACCATCCTTTGTTTGGACTTGTACATTCTTGTTTTTTTAAAGATCAGCTGGGGAAAGAAAAGTTTTGAAAATTCATTGTTCAGTTCAATGTAACATGAGGAAAGATGTATTAAAATTCACACTGTTACATTCCGGAACATTCTGCAAGCTGTACACGCTGTAGCATCCTGGGAAGTGTTGAGGAATCTATAGTTGGTATCTCTCTTTATCTGACAGTGTGAGAGGTGTGAGAAACAGCAACTGTAAAGTTAGGCTGAGATCCTTCAGCTTAAGATGACTGTTGTTAATCAACGGAGAGAACATCCAACTTCTGTTGGCAATATTTTAACTGCATTATTGTGAAACGTATCTATTTTTATGGCTGGGATTTTTCAGAGGCACCAAGAACCCTTACTACCAGGGTCAAAAAGGGGAATATCAGCACTTCAGTGGGCAGCAAGATCTCGGGTTACATTTTACAGGTGTCAGACAATTAAATGACTGCCGCAGTATCAGCCGTCCTGGCTAAGTATGGTGGATTTTCCTCAGGAGCTGCCAGCCCGGTTGAAGTCTGGCTCATCAGTCGACTCAACAGCGCCACTGAGGCTAATGGCTATTGCTGGAACTGCACTAGAAAATGAGGATACATCATTGGATGTGTGTGCCTGTTTTCTGCAGTTTATTCCAGACCAAAGCATCAAGAGAAAGTTCATACTTCTAACGGATGCCTGGTTTTATATCATTTGAGAGTGACTACATTCTGTAATGAATTTCCTGTTTGTATTAGGACCAGTAAAAATCTGACAACACCAGGTTAAATCCAACCAATTTATCTGATAGTAAACTCACAAGCTTTCTTGAATCTCCACGCCATGTTTTAGAACTTCCAAGGTGGAAACCAATGGAAGTTTCGAGCCTGAAAAAACAGCAGCAAGACCAGCAAAACATTCTTCACAGAGCCCTCCTCCGAATTCTCTCTTCTGCGTTTTCTATACTATTAAGGGTGGCAAACCAGGTACCAATACTGGACTAATCAGAGGGCCAGCAACTCCTATGTGACAGCTGGATGCTGCACAGGCAAGTAAGAAATCTCAAAGGCACTGCAACATGGAGGCACTCTCAGAGACATAACACTAAATGATAAATCCAGAGTTGGGGAAGTCAGTTGGCCAGTTGGATCAGACAGCAATCCCCTCCAGAAGGATCCGCAGGGATCACTGCCTCCAGTTGGCCCCAGGATGCTATAAGGACACAATCACCAATGAGCTGAGGACTCTCTATCACCAGCTAAATGCCAGAAAAGTTGCTTCTAAATTTGGGCCTCAATACAAACCGACTGTCCATCTCCATGGTTCGAGGAACTGGTCCAGGAACCTGTCGACTCTGAGAAAATTCTCCAGTGGTGGCCATGCTTTATGGAGTCATCCGAATATGTGTCCCCACTACATTCCCATCATGACTACCACGATGGGACAAGGATATTTCAGATCTTCATGACTGAAAAGATTTCAAAAAATACATCTTGAGTTATAAGAACATTCATTTTCTTTTATTTTTTCTCATTGGGGGCTAGATACAGAGTTTTGATTGTTATTTAAAAATAATACATTTTAAGCCAGTCAGGCAAAACTGTAATGAATAAAACTATATCTAATAAAACTATACATAATACATAAAATATTATATAATCTCTCTCTATATATATTGTCATGACACAGAGTGATTTCTCCATCTGCGCGATTTTGGAACCCTCCAAAGTTATATACTTCGTCTTGTAATCTTAATGTGTGCAAGAAAGCAGGAAGTAACTGGTTTTGGTAAATTAAAGCAGCATCTGCCATTCTCTTATCATGAACAATCAACAGGTCCTTATTTTTAAAAATTGGTGACAACCTTATTAAGGCAGTTAACAAACTGAATAAACTCCTCAGTAGCATGCTGCTGCAATTATAAGACTCATCCAGGAATAAGGAAATAAACTAGTACAGAATGTAGTCACTATCAAATAATATAATACCAGGCATCCGTTGGAAGTATGAATTTTCTTTTGATGCTTCGGTCTGGAATACTTTCTGAGTTGGTTCCTCTGTCGATTTGGATGATGATTTAATGAAGATACACATTAAAACTGCAATATTTCATGTGAAAGTCTCTCGCTTACTCTCTTTCCCTCGAGCAGTAGCAAGCAGACCCTAACCGTTATTTTCTCTTGTCCGGGTTTAAATGCCTTGAATTACCTCACAGTATTCCTGCAATTTGAGTGGCTTGAACAACTCAAATTTGAATTCAATTCATTGTGTGTTTTTGAGTGCTTTCTTTAAAATCATTGGTTCAATTTAAACTGTTTTGCTCTGCTGGAATTCTGGCTGCTGCTTCAAATTCACCAATGTTGCAAAGTTGGTTTCTGCAGCCTGTTTTCTGCAGTTTAAAATCCCAGGCACAAAGACACATGCTTTTCAAAGAGACAGAGTTTTATTAATTTTTCTTTGGTTTCAGCATTTCTGTTCAAAATTTGTCAAACACCAATTTCTAGCCTTATATATGCAACTTCATAACAATATAAATATATATACATATAAAATAATATTGAATCATAAAATAGAATCATAAAATCCATTCAGTGCAGAAGGAGGCCATTCGGCTCATCAAGCCTATACCAACAATAAACACACCCAGGCCTTAGCCCTGGAAACCTCTGTATTTACCCTGCTCATTGCCCTGCTGCAAAGGGATAATTGTTCATGACCAATCAACATAACCCACACATCTTTGGAGTACTGATTATTGTCAGTACAAAACAGGAAAGTAGTGATGAAAGTCTATGCACTGCCACACATTATTAAAGGCAAATTATAGCCAGATATAGATACTAAGTAAAAGAATTGAAGTAAAACACATCCACTTTACATCAGTGTTCAGGAAATGTTGGCTTTTATGAGATATGCCATGTAAACCACAACAACTGATTTCAGGACTGATAGCACAGCAAGAACCTATCCAATATTGATCTAAAGTCCTGGATATCCTGAAACCCCCTGAGCAATAGCCTGCGAGTAACCTGTCTATTTTTCAGAGGCATCCATGACAGAATTTCATTTGAAAAAGACAGTTGGAAAATACTGCGCAATTCAAATCCACACTATAAACTTCACATGAAGGCACCTTACTTTGAAATACTTCCTCTCATATTCAATTAGTCACATTGGAGAGCAGTAGTTGCAACCAGTCCAAATGTTGGCTTATTTTGAGCTTTTGTGCTGTTCTTGTTTTTTTTTTCCTTATGAAATCTATTTTTAAAAGGTACTTGACTATTGTTTGCTATTACTTAAAAGTCAACTACACACTATGCTACAGAGTTTACAGAACACCATGTGTGTCTCAAATTATGAAGTTATTAAGGGCAGCATGGTGGCACAGTGGTTAGCATTGCTACCTCATAGCAACAGGGAACTGGATCCAATTAGGCCTCAGGTAACTGTCTGTGTGGAGTTTACATGTTTTCCCAGTGGGGTTCCTCCAGGTGCTCCGGTTCCCTCGCACTGTCCGTGCGTGTGGGTTAGGTTGATTGACCATGATAAATTGCCCCTTAGTGTTAGGAGGACTATAGTGTAAATGTGTGAAGCTACAGAGTGGATCTGGGTGGGATTATTTTTGGTGCACACTCCATGTGCCATATCATCTCCTTCTGCACTGTAGTTTCTGCTACTCTATTTTCATTTTACTTGAGGGTTTGTTTTTAATCGTCAGTCCCTCAAAGTGGCATTTGCTAAGCTTCATCATTTATCTGTCCTCAGACAACACAGAATCACCAAGCAAAAACTGATAGCCAAAGTTCCGCACACATGAGCATGGCCTCAACTGGGGTCTTGGGTTCATGTCACACTATCTGTAGCCCCCACAATCTGCCTGGGCTTGCAAAATCTCATTGACTGTCCTGGCTGGAGACAATTCACATCTCTTTAACCTGTGCTTAACCCTCTCTCCACTCATGTTGTCTGTACTTGTAAATTTGTAAAGACTTGCATTCCACCATTATCTTGTAAATTGAGTCTCTGTTTGTATATGCCCTGTGTGTGAACACAATTCTTCACTCACCTGAAGAAAGAGCAACATTCCAAAAGCTTGTGCTACCAAATAAACCTTTTGGACTTTAACTTGATGTTGTGAGAGTTCTTACTGTGCTTACCTCAATCCAACACCGGCATCCCCACCTTTGGTGACTTAGCAGGCCAACACCACAGGTGGGAGGACAGAAAGAACAGAAGTTGCCCTAAGGAAGAGGAGTTCTCCAGCCAGGGATCTGTTCTCTCTCTCCTTTTGTTTCTCCATAGCAGAGTTTACAGAACCAATTTCTGTCTCTGGTATCAGAGAAAGATAGGAAAGTCCATCTGAGAGGAGAGCAATATTTCTTCAAGGAAAACATTCCTGGAAGAGAAATAGCAGTGAATTAAGTGTACTGGCCATGCTAAATTCTTCCCCAGTGTACCCGTGCAGGCACTGGAGTATGACGACTGCGGAATTTTCACACTAACTTCATTCCAGTGTTAATGTAAGCCTACTTACGACATACGTAAATAAATTTTAAACTAATAGCAAAATACTGCGGATGTTGGAATCAGAAAGAGAAAGAGAAAATGTGGGAAAATCTCAGCTGGTCTGACAGCAGGTGTGGAAAAAGAAAATAAGAGTTATTAGTTGATATTTTCTGTTTCTTTGACTAAGTGTCAACTCAGGCATCGGCTGCACTTCGGGCTTTTCCCATCATACTTTTTGATACTTGATCTAAAGAAATTCAGAAGGCTGCTCCCATGATGCTCTGCCAGCGATGTCAGCTTCAAGAGATAGAGGTGCTATTTAAATAATACCCTGATCTAAAAACTAAAAGTAAAAGTTTTCCCTTATGAACATGGGGAATTCCCTCCTCTCCCACCCACAGTGATGAATAAATCTATAACTATATAAAATGATAGAATAGAATCATAAAATCTATACAGTGCAGAAGGAGGCCTTTCAGCTCATCAAACACAATCCTACTCAAGCCTTATTCCTGTAACACATATTTATCCTGTTCTCCTGTTGGAAACCACACCTCTTCCTGAGGGGGGAAATCCTAATGTGTGGGGATAATAGAGTGGGAAAGTTCACTAATGATTATACAGTAATGAGATTTCCAAACTTGCATGGTGGGGGTAGGTAAGGTATGTGGCGGGGAACAGGGAGACAGTTAGAACAGGGAATCCCAACAGCGTAATAGCTGCACGAGAAATCCTGTTGGATTCTTCATCCCTGCCACCATTCCCATATGCCAAAGATCAGGCTGGGAAATCTACACTACTTCCCTCAACACCCCCACCCCCTCCATGTTTTGAGTCTGTTTGATTCTTCTTGAGAGCAGACTATATTGTAGAATTTTGGGTGCAGCACACAGCATGGTTTGTGGCATATTCCTTCCATACACTGACGTCAATCTGTTCCTCTTACAATAATGAGACCTTTGAAGTTTACTAAAAAAAATTGTCTTCCTGGAAATTGGATGCTGAGCTTAACCTGAGAAAAAAAGGTCTGTTTGGAAAACCCTTTGTCTGGATGCAGTGTCCAGGCTGGTGAACTGATTGTGTGTTGTCATGTTGGCAATGCTGGAGGAATTAGCTGCGAGAGAACAATTCCAGATACAACCTTCTCCCATCCTACCCTCTCAGGCTTTGATCATGCTGGTGTGGAAGGGAAAGAACATTCACTTGTGTCATTGGATTTGAATCTTGCTGACACAAAGATTGATTTGAGAGAATGATAATGGACTAAATCAAATCTTGATCAGAAATGTCTAGCATTTATCCTATGCTAACATCATTGTGTACCAAAGGGGAAAAAAAAAGCTTATTCTTCAAACCTGAAGCTCTGAGAATAGAATAGGTTGTGGATGTGGGTCTAAGAAATCCGATGCAATGCAAACCTGTGTAATGTGAACAACTTCTTTCAGGCCACTTTCATGGCCTGTGGAGGCATGGCATTTTATGAACTTTCAATCAATACTTTTAAAAACTGAGCATAAACAAGCTCTTAAGATGGTATGTGACTTTTGGCATTTAGACTACAGACAGTATCAAGTCACTGGTGAATACTTAATTAAATTTGGACATAGGTAAGGGTACCTTACAGCTATCTGGGGAATTCACACATGTCATTGTTTAAGGATGAGCCACCTTCAATGCTGTAGAATTTCCAGGTTAGCTGTCTCCCTGTTCTACATTTGACAAAAGGGAAGATTGAAAATTAATGGCCACTATTAACTTCCATTGCATTACAATGGCCTCCCTCTTCCAAACTAGACTGGGTGGGCCATTCCAGAACATGGGATGTGAATTCAACATGACCACAGCACCCTATTTAGAAAACACCTTGAACTTGTAACTGTCATTTTTTTTTTGTCTTTTAATAGATCAGTTCGAAGCTATTTGCTGGCAGATTAAACTGATTCATAAGAACCATAGTTGTCAGCCAGTCAGAGAACCAGGCTCAGAAACTAGGAGCAAGTCGTCAAGCAGCCAAAGTGTTCAACCTGTTCAATTTTCAAAGTTCAATTGTGAACTGACCTCCTAGACATTCAACCACAAGAAACCTCATGACCTGCCGGAATTCCTTCATTTTACAAGAACATCATTTGAAATTTAAATCATCAAATCTAATTAAGAAGCCACAGGCCTGTCACGTGGTACACAGGAAATCACAAATCAGAGCTGAAATTACTGTAATCTGTAAAATTGTGCTGTATTTATCTGCATCCAAACTGTGCGTGCGTTTGTGTGACATCAAGCCTGTGACAGTATGTTAATTCAAAGCTGCATGGTGGCACAGTGATTAGTATTGCTGCCTCACAGTGCCATGGACCCGGGTCCTATTTGTGGCTCAGATCACTATGTGGAGTTTACATATTTTCCCTGCATCTGCAGGGTTTCTTCTGGGTACCCCAGTTTCTCAGTCCAATGATATGCAGGTTAAATGGAGTGGTCAGGAAAATTGCCCTTTAGTATCATAGGGACTAGCTAGGGTAATTGTTTGGGGTTATGAGAACAGGGCCTGGTTGGATTGTGGCCTGTGCAAACTCAATGGACAAAATGACCGACTGTAAGGATTCAATGATCTATGAATAAATTGCTTTCATTATTTTAAAATTCACAAAAGCTTGCTGCTGAATTATTTAATTAGAATACATACTCTGAAATTAAGAAATACATACCTATATCTATATAAAATATGTGGATTAAGGGTAGTAAGGGAGCACATACGTTCTTCCACAAACACCAAAACCATCAATGGATAAAATGAAACGATTCCCTTCCCACTCAAGCTGAAGACGACCCATACTTTTCTCAAAGACAAAGCAGTGATCTGAGATCAACATTACTGAAACCTTTCAATCAGAGTCTACAGTATCAGGTAAAACCATCAGAACAATTTCTCAGTAGCTTGAGAGTTCAAATTTGGGCACACTGCCAACTTTTGCTGAGATAGATGCAAAAGGTTAGCCAACAGTTGAAAAATAATAATTGTGGTCTGCTCAACATGAAGGTTTATATCCCATTCTCAGACCGATTCACATTAGCTTAAGTGATACATTTTAGCCTGCAGTCAATTTCATTGTTGCAGAGATGTGACCAATTGCTTTTCTGCCGACCAAATGAAAGAGACTTTGATATCAAAAAAAGTCATTTGCTCATGATAGAGTTGGAACACATTGTGGTAATAAAGAAATTAGCCTAAATGTTATCTAGTATTTTAATTTCTGCAGCCTAAATAATTGAAACTCAGTATTTTTTCTGAATTATTTTATTTCTTTGTATGTTTTGTGCTTCTGTTAAAGCATGCCTTCCATTTTTTTTTTAAACAGATCTTTTAAGGACTCTGCTTTATATTGTTTAGAACTTTTAACAAAATGTTTTGCCATGACTACTAGAAAGCATTTCCTCAAAATGGTCCATGAGCTAAGAATTTGTATGTTTGTCTGTAGACCCCTTTTAATTTGCAAGTGATTCAAGTTAAAGTAAACAGTAGCAAAATATTGGTCTACAAAGCTATTGCTCAAAGGTACTTAAGAAAAAGTGATCAATAGCATTTGATGATAAAGAACTTGAGTATTGCTGAAAATGAGACATATTGAAGCTTCTTATCTTGTACTCATTAGAGCATTTCACAAGTATACCAGAATAAAGACAAAATAACAAATTATACATTCTAAGAAGAGAGAGCTGATTTGTTGGCGAGTGAGTTCTGTTTGGTCGAGGTATTGTATGGATAAGTCCCCAATTGATGGTGATTGATAGCGCATACTGAAAGCTACATATATAAATATTCAGGGCCATGTTCTTCATAGGAAGAACACATACACACATTGCATCTATTTCAGCAGAGCAAAATAATCTTAGCCATTCACTGATTCATTCGTCAGGGAAATGCATTGATTAATCAAGATCAAACTGCCAGTTTAAATGTCGAACAATGCTTGGTAGCTAACTGTCAATCACCATCAACTGGTGCATTCTCCATGAAAATGCCTCATTGAGTTTCTGCTTACCCTTGTAAAAATGTACATCAAATTTGAAATATCTTCACATGCCTGAATATGTCTACTTGTAATACATTTGGAGCTCTCTAGCAGCTTGACCACACTGCAATTGTAAATATTCTGGAGACTTTCTGTAAGTCATCTATAACACCAATTGGCCAGAATTCACAATGGTGTGATTCTCCAGTCCCCCCGGCAGTGTACCCCCATCCATAGGTTTCCCACCGGCATAGGGTGATATCAATGAGAATTCCAATTACCACTGGTGGGACCAGAGAATCCTACCATGAACAGACAATGCGCCACCTCTCACTGGTGGGAAACACGCAGCTCACCCATTGTATCCACTTAAAAGATAGATTAATGTTTTACAAAATCTATGATATCAAAACTACACATATAAAGACAAAATAACTATTTATACATTTTAAGAAGAGAGAGCTGATTGGTTGGCAAGTGAACTCTGATTGGCAGAAGTGTTGTTATCAGCCTCCCATCTATTGATTCTGTCTACACTTCCTGCTGCCGTGACAAAGCAGCCAGTATAATTAAGCACCCCACACACCCCGGACACTCTCTCTTCCATTTTCTTCCTTTGGGAATAAGATACAAAAGTCTAAGGTCGCACAACAACCAACTCAAAAACAACTTCTTCCCTGCTGCTGTCAAACTTTTGAATGGACTTACCTTGCATTAAGCTGATCTTTCTCTACATCCTAGTTATGACTGTGACACTACATTTTGCACTCTCTCCTTTCCTTCTCTATGAATATTATGCTTTGTCTGCATAGTATGCAAGAAACAATACTATATGTTAATACATGACAATAATAAATCAAATCAAATAAAATCAAATCACTGGTGACATTTTCCTTTTCTGGAGGTAGAGTTTTCCTATTTTTAATTGTGTAATAGCATGGACAAGTAAAGACATTTGGCTTTTATTTCTTATTGAAGGATTTAATGTTTGCCATATGTGTATTAAAGACAATAGAACATAGGACATAGAACAGTACAGCACAGTACAGGCCCTTCAGCCCTTGATGTTGTGCCAAGCTATGTCCAAACCCAAGATCAATCTATCCCACTCTCTATCATTCAAGTGTGCTCTGTGTGCCTCTCCAATAACCTCTTCAAACTCCTAAAGTGTCCGACTCCACTATCACAGCAGGTAGTGCATTCCACACCCCAACAACTCTGAGTAAAGAACCTACCTCGTACTCTCTCCTATATCTTCCATCATGAAGCTTATAGTTAATCTCTCTAGTAACAGCTACATCCACCCAAGGAAATAATCTCTGAACATTCCTTCTATCTATCCCCCTCATCATCCTATAAACTTCTATTAAGTTGCCTCTCATACTCCTCCGCTCTAAAGAGAAAAGCCTCAGTTCCCTCAATCTTTCCTCATAAGACCTACCCTCCAAACCAGGCAGCATCCTAGTAAATCTCTGCATTCTCTCCAATGTTTCTATATCCTTCTTATAGTGAGGTGACCAGAACTGCACACAATACTCCAAATGTGATCTCACCAATGTCCTGTATAATTGCAGGATAACACCACGGCTCTTGAACTCAAAACCCTTGTTAATAAATGCTCACTCACTATAAGTCTTCTTCACGGCTCTATACACTTGAATGGCAACTTTCAGAGATGTGTAGATATGAAGCCCAAGATCTCTCTGTTTCTCCACATTCCTCAGAACCCTACCTTTGACCCTGTATTCCGCATTCAAATTTGTCCTACCGAAATGAATCAAACCTCACACTTATCAGGTTTAAACTCCATCTGCCACTTTTCAGCCCAGCTTTGCATCCTATCAATGTGTCTTGCAGCCTGCAAGAACCCTCCACCTCATCCACTACTCCACCAGTCTTGGCGTCATCAGCATATTTACTAACCCACCCTTCAGCCCCGTCTTCCAAGTCATTGATAAAAATCACAAATAGCAGAGGAGTTAGCACTAATACCTGTGATACATTGCTTTTAACTGGCTTCTAGTCTGAAAACTTTCCCTCCACCACCACTCTCTGTCTTCTATGAGATTGCCAGTTACTTATCCAATTGGATAAATTTCCTTCTATCCGACACCTTCTTACTTTCTTCATGAGCCTGCCATGGGGAACCTTATCAAATGCCTTACTAAAATTCATGTATGCGGCATCAACTTCTCTACCTTCATCTACATACTTAGTTATCTTCTCAAAGAATTCAATCAAATTTGTGAGGCAAGACTTACCCCTCACAAATCTGTGCTGAGTATCCCGGATTACACTGCATCTTTCCAAATGATCATAAATCCTATCCCTCAGGACCTTTTCCATTAACTTATCAACCACTAAAGTAAGACTAACTGGCCTATAATTATCAGGGTCATTCCTAATTCATTTCTTGCAGAGAGAAGCAATATTTGCCATCTCCAGACCTCTGGCACAATCCCCACGGACAGTGAGGATCCAAAGACCAAAGCCAAAGACTCTGCAAACTCATTCCTTGCCTCCAAAAGTATCATAGGATGTATCCCATCTGGCCCAGAGGACTTAACGAGCCTGAGGTTTTTCAAAATTGCTAATATATCTTCCCTAAGAAAATCTTCCTCCTCCATCATATCAGCCTGTATCACACTCTCATCCTGAAAAACATGGCCCCTCTCCTTGGTGAACACTGAAGAAAAATATTCATTCAATGCTTCACCTAACTCTTCTGACTGCATGCACAAGTTCCCAGTACTATCCTTGACCGGCCCTAACCTCAGACTGGTTATTCTTTCATTTTTCACATAAGAGTATAAGGCCTTGGGTTTTTCCTTGATCCAACCCGCCAAGGACTTCTCATACTCCCTCCTAGCTCTCCTCAGCTCTTTTCTTAACTCATTCATTGCTACCTTGTAATCCTCAAGTGACCCAACTGAACCTTGTTTTCATATCCTTATATAGACTTCCTTTTTCCTCTTGACAAGATATTCAACTTCCTTTGTAAACCATTGTTCCCTCACTCTGACATTTCCTCCCTGCATGATGGGAATATATTTATAAAGGACACACAGTACTTGTTCCTTGAACAAGCTCCATTTTTCATTTGTGCCTTTACCTGACAGTTTCTGTTCCCATCTTACGCTCCCTAATTCTTGCCAAATCACATAATTACCCTTGCCCCAATTATAAACCTTGCCCTATTTTATGACCTTATCCCTCTCCATCGCAATAATAAGATATTGTGGTCACTATTTCCAAAGGGCTCTCCCACAAACAAATCTAACACTTGACCTATTCATTACCCAGTACCAAGTGCAATGTGGCCCTCCTCTTGTCAGCTTATCCACATATTGTGTAGGGAAACCCTCCTGCACACATTGTACAAAAAGTGTCCCATCCGAACTATTCAACCTATAAAGGTTCCAATCAATATTTGGAAAGTTAAAGTTATCCATGATAACTACACTGTGACCTCCACATCTGTCCATAATCTGCTTTGCCATTTCCTCCTCTACATCTCTATTACGATTTGGGGATCTATAGAAAACTCCTAACAACGTGACCACTCCTTTCCTATTTTAACCTCAGCCCATGTTACCTCAGTAGGTAGGTCCCCCTCAAAATACATTTCAGCAGCCATTAAAGTACCCTTGATTAACAATGCTACTTCTCCACCTCTTTTACCACCTTCCCTACTCTTACTGAAACATCTATATCCCAGAACTGCCAACAACCATCCCTGTCCCTGTTCTAATCATGTCTCCATAACGGCCATAACATTGTAGTTCTGTTTTTTTTCTATTTCAGTGTGTGTTAACAGAAGATTGGCATGCTGAATCACAACACTGCAAATTTCTCCAAGAACTTAGGGCAGCACAGTGGTTAACATTGTTGCCTCACAGCATCAAGGACCTGGGTTTGATTCCAGTCTTGAGTGACTGGGTGGAGTTTGTACATTCTGCCTGTGTCTGCATGGGTTTCTTTTGGGTGTTGCAGGTTCCTACCGGACTCCAAAGATGTGCTGGTTAGATGGATTGGCCATGTCCAATTGTGTCACAAAGATGTGTAAGTTAGGTGGATTATTGACCACATTTCTTTCCTCGGAGGGTAACTGAATTGGTGGAATTCTTTACTGCAGAGGATTGTAGAAGTTGGATTGTTAAATATGTTCTGATGTAGGCAGATTTTTAATCTATACGGGAATCAAGGATTCTAAGGATAACTTGGAAAGTGGAGATGAAGATTATCGTATCAAATCAGCCATAGTCTCATTGGATGGCAAAGCCATGGAAATTGAACGAGGTATGAGATTAGAGTTGGGGGGAAAGGGCAGGGTAGTGGTCCTGGATAAAGTGCTCTTCAAGAGTCAGCACAGACTCAATAGACTGAATGGCCTCCCTCTGCTCTATAAGGATTATATGATTCATGCAAAGCAAATGATGCACAAGTGAATATTTGTATTCCAAAAAAGAAACAAAATATGAACAAAGAAAAGTTATGATTAAGTTAGAAACAAAAAAATAAAAGTTGCAAAGACACTTAGAAAGGGAGAGAGAGACTTGTGTGAAAAGAGAGTTAAAACCAGCTGTCCCAGCGACATGAGACCAGAACATTTCCACAGTCAGATAGCATCTACATACACATTCCTCATCTGATTTTAGTGTTAAGCTTAATTTATTCAGCAAATATGAAATACACAGTAGGCAACAGAATGCATACTTACATTAAGATTTGCTGGACCAATACTAATTTGATGCAATTATTCCTGAGGTAATTTAAATCCCTGTTTAGAAGATTTGATGTGAAATAATTATTCTGAAATTCCCAAGCTCAATAAAAATCAGATTAAAAAGAGTTGAAATTTTAACTGATTTACATAAAAACCAGATAGGTCAGCAGGATAGTGTCTCAGAGAGGATTTGGCATTTGGCATTAGATCTATATTGATATCTATTTAGGAAAAATAGCACAGATCTAAAAAAAAATGAATGTAGGGAGAATAAAGGAGCTGAGTATTATTTAAATGGAGAAAGATTGCAGAAAGCTATAGCACAAAGAGAGTCACAAAAAGTAAGCATGCAAGTTCAGCAGATGATAGGGAAAGCAAATGGCATTTTGGCAAGTATGAAAATAGAGAATTCAAAGAACAAAGAATGGCTCTTCAGCAGCCCAAGCCTGGGCCAATTATGATGCCTGCCTAAACTAAAACTGTGTGCAATTACAGGGTCCGTATCCTTCCATTCCCATCCTATTTGCCCCTTAAATGTCGTTATTGAAATTGCTCCCACCATCTCCCTGGACAGCGCGTTCCAGACATTCATCACCCTCTGTGTAATAAACTTGCTAAAAAACTAGTCCTATACTAGTTAGACTATGCTTGGTATACTGTGAATAACGTTGGTCCCCTTTTCAAAGGAATTGGTGTTGGAGGCAGTCCATAGAAGGTTCACTCGGTTGATTCCTGTACGGAGCAACCTTCTCATGGGAGAGGTTGAGCAGGTTATGCCTGTACCCATTGGAGTTTTGAAGAATGAGAGACGGTTTTACTGAGACATATAGAATTTTTCTTGGTTGATTTATCCACATGACACAGCAGGCAGCTAATGATATTAAGGTCCCAAGTGGAGTGATTTTGTGGCCATGTCAATTTTGCCAACTAAGCAACTCCTTCCTGCTGTACACAATTGCCTCCAACTCAGTCAAGTTGGCTACTGGGCAGCAGGTCTGCCTGAACCAAGGGCCCCAGAGTTTTTTTTTTAACTCATTTGTGGGACATGGGTATCACTTGCTGGCCAGTGTTTATTGTCCATCCCTAATTGCCCAAGGGCATTTGAGAGTCAACTGCATTGCTGTGCCTCTGAAGTCACGTGTGGGCCAGACCAGGTAAAGACTGCAGATTTCCCACCCTGAAGGACATTAGTGAACAGAGGGTTTTTCCAGCAATAGACAGGAGGCCTGACAAGGTAGATGTTTGGAAGTTGTTTCCCTTGTGGGAGAGTCTACGACAAAATGGCATAATGTCCGAGTAAAAGGTCATGCACTTAAGACAGAGAATAAGGAGGAATTTCTTCTCTCGGAGGATAATTGAATGAGTGGAATTCTTTACTGGTGAGGGTTGTAGAGGTTAGGGTGTTAAATATGTTCTGAGATAGGCAGATCTTTAATCTATGAGGAAATCAAAGGTTCTGAGATAAGGCAGAAAGTGGAGTTGATGGTCTAATTGAATGGTGGAGCAGATTTGATAGGTCAAATGGCCTTATTATGTACCTCTGTTTTATGGTCTTCTGGTCATATGGGTGATGATTTAAGTCTTCAGTAAGAAATAATGCGCCATATTTTGATACAGGAAAGAGGAAGGAATATTGAATGGTGAATAAACCTGCTATAAATAATTAATAAGATTAGATTTTTGGAATAATTACATGATTGATTGCATGTGACAATTAGGTTCCAACTTTCCAGTCTCTCTTAACATCTTAACTCCTGGCATTAATGGTAATTAATACCGTAAAGTTATGAACATGCACTAATGTCAGGAATAATAATGACATAATGTTCACAGTGTCAGGTGAATTTGCATTATTAATTGTTAGGAAGTTATTTTGCCTTTAGTTATTCTCTATCAATAATAACATCTTCAAATATAATTATCCACTGATTGATTTTCATAAAATACTGTTTGATGATTATAATACTGTTAGTTTTCATTGTCATCTTGGAGTCCACCTGACTTAATTAAAATGTTCCTTAAAGTGCTATCATTTTAATACTATTCCCAGTTAGTGCTATCCTTCCCATCTTGTAAAGCAAGCCAAGCTTAAAGCAAGGAAATTGATAAAAGACAGAACTCCAAAACAGGCAGCCAATTCATGTAATTAAGAAAAAAAAATGAAATGATGGAACTACACACCATCTGTGACAAGAGAAAGTTAAAGGGCTGAATATTTCTGGCACAGTGCTAGTGAGCTTACAGGCAAGAGGGACAGAAAGATAGTGAGGAGCAGTCAGGGAATTTTTCTAGGTTGATCTACCCACACAACACAGGCAAGCAGCTAATGATGAAATTAAGGACGCAAATGGAGTGATTTTGCGGCCTTGTCAATTTTGCCAACTAAGCAACTCCTTCCTGCCGTACACAAATGCCTCCAGCTCAGTCAAGTTGGCTGCTGAGCAGCAGATTGTAGGTCTGCCTGAACCAAAGGTCCCATGGTTTTTTTGATTCATTCGTGGGACATGGGCATCACTTGCTGGCCAGTGTTTATTGTCCATCCCTAGTTGCCCAAGAGCAGTTGAGAATCAACCACATTGCTCTGAAGTCACATATAGGCCAAACCAGGTAAAGACTGCGTATTTCCCACCCTGACGGATCTTAGTGAACCAGATGGTGTTTCCTGCAACCGACAATGTTTTCATAGTCATCAGTAGATTCTTAATTCCAGATTTAAACAAAAAATTTCACCATCTGCCATGGCGGGATTTGAACCCAAGTCCTAAATATCTGGATTAATAGTATTGCAATAATATCACTGGGCCATCGCCTTTCCATACCACAAAAAGGGGGCGATGGGCAGGAAAGACTGCACCCTAGGCCCAAAGGATTCACCTGGAGGGGGTTCCCTCCTTAGCTGAGAAGCCTTTTCATTATCAACAACTCAGAATACGACCCCCAGTTGTGATGTCCTTGCAATCCCTGGATTTCGCCTCAACAATGGCGATCTCTTCTGGTGTGGCTTTTGGTGCTGCTGTCCCTTAGATTGGGCTGCTGACATCAGGAACCTGCCAGCTGTCCTTTAAGTATGGTCAGCATGGAGGCAGCAAATTAAGAGGCTCCCTTGAGGAAAATTGTTAAGCTGGCCTTACTGCGAGCAAGATTGGGCTTGGGATCCCCACTACTCATCAGAATTTTGCTCTTGCATTACCAAACAGATTTCCAGAATCTGCTGCATTTGTATTAGCCAAATCTATGTGTTATTTTTAGTACTGAAAACGCCAGCTTGCTAATGATGACAGAAAAATTGACAGATAATCACCTCCTTTTTTGAAGTTGCCAGACAGTTATAAACATTGAACTCCTCACAGCTTGTTAGTGATTTTCCAGACTAAATCACATTAAAGAAAGCGAGTAGTCCGGATGGCTTAAAAATGCTGCAACTGTTTCTTTCCCCCAGTGGAATTCTGTGATGGAGATTGATGGAACAGCAGAAAAATTTCATAACCGTATTGGGAAGGGGGAACAATTAGTGCTGCTGTTCTGGGATTCTGCTGGCAATTAGACAGTAGATTGAAGAGATTGAGATCTACAGAGAAAGGCCCGGAAATTTATTTTGATTGCGCGGGTACCTAGCCCACCCAGAAGCATGTGAAAGTATGAGAGAAGATGATGAGGATGTACCCTATCATCGTCATGCTCACGCGCATCATTACGATGGGAGGCGTATGCAGGAATCCGGGCCGTGCTTGCAGGGCAGATGGTGGTTAAGTGGCAGACTATAAATCCAGAAACTCAGCTAATGTTCTGGGTTCAAATCCCACCGCAGCAGATTGTGGAATTTGAATTCAATAAAAGATATTTGGAATCAAGAATCTACTAATGAATGTGAAACTATTGTCAATTGTTGGAAAAATCCATCTGGTTCACTAATGCCCTTTTGTAAGGGAAATCTGCCATCCTTACCTGGTCTGGCCTACATGTGACTCCAGAGTCACAGCAATGTGGTTGAGACTCAACCACCCTCTGAAATGACCACAGAGTTCAAGGGCAATTAAAGACAGGTAATAAATGCTGGCCAGCCAGCGTTGCCCATGTCCCACAAATGAATAAAGAAAAAAAAGCATTCAGTGGGAAATCGCACTCAGGAAGAAGGCAATTGGTGGTGATTTTACGTGATCTGTTCAGTTTTACAGTTGGCGGATGGGCTAATCAGTCATGTGACTTTCACACCTTCATAACAGACATGTTCCTGAGGAGGATAAAATGATGTAAAAAATAAAGACGCTTGAGGGCTGAGATCCTTATGAGTTCTGTTGCTAGGTGCTTTGATTTGCAGTTAGTGCAGTTTGTAGCATTTCTTTGCTCCCATTTCATTTTCATAATACTACAAACCCCTGAGACAGCTCCATAGTAGCTGTCAAACTTCAGGCTGCTCATTGGAAATGCCCTCCCTTGCTTCACTTAATGTTCTCTTGGTCATTTGCCAAACTTCTGGTCCACCCTTTGCCCAGTACATACATGGCACTCTTTGGCCTGGTTGGGAGCACTTGGGCAGATGATGATATTGACGTTTGCTTAAAAAGAAGTGATAGATAGCTGAAGAGGAAAGGCTTACATGTGGTGAGGCAGATGATGCCAGGTTGGGCAAGTAGTAAGACACAAATCTTAACTTAGCAATTCCGGTAAATTAGCACAGATGCCAGGTTCTCAGTGTGATTCTTTGTGCATTAATCTGTTCAGCCACCTCAGCCCAGTGTTGCTCGAATACTTACTTTGGCAGCTTCCACCAAGAGCAATAAAATCTTCTTCCTCCTGCTGATTTTACAAAGCGCTTACAATGTGTAATAAAGTTATTTAGCCCAATGGGTCAACCAGAGTGTATATGCTCTACAACAGCCCCTTCCAGCCTGTTTACCAAACACCATCTACCCTTTCTCCCTCATGTGCTTACCTAACCTCACCTTAAATGTGTCTGTGCCATTTGCCTCAACTCCTCCTCACGGTAACAAGTTTCACATTCTATCCACTTTCTGGATAAAGTTGGGGCTTTTGCTGGGGTTGAGTAATTGTCTAGGGGTGACACAGTGGTACAGTGGTTAGCATTGATGCCAACAGCTCCAGGGATCCGGGTTCAGTTTTTGGCTTGATTTGCTGTCTGCGCAGAGTTTGCACCTTCTCCCTGGGTCTGCGCGGGTTTCCTCTGGGTGCTCCGGTTTCCTCACATAGTCTGAAAGATGTGCTGGTTAGGTGCATTGGCCCTGCTAAATTCTCCTCAGCGTACCTAAACAGGCGCCGAAGTGTGGCAACTATGGGATTTTCATAATAACTTCATTGCAGTGTTAAAGTAAGCTTATTTGTGACACCAATTAATAAAATTATTAGTTATTAGCTATTTATTGGTATAGAGAGCAGCAATGAATCACAGATACGCCAATGTATTCCTTCAACCAGTGACAGATGATATTGCCCCAAGATATCATAGCATTGCACATAGAGCAATGGATTTATTTAGAATAAAAGAAAAATCTTGTGTATGTAAGGTGGATTATCCGTGCTAAATTGTCCCCTACAACAAAGATGTGTAGGCTAGACAGATTAGCCACAAGTGGGGTTACAGGATTATGGGGAGAGAATTAGTGCAGGCTTGATGAGTTGCATGGCCTTTTTTTGCACAGTCGGGTTCTATAGTTTCATTCCCACGAATTCTCACCAAGTGTGAAATAGGGAACTTTAGGCACATGTCCAGTGAGCACTTCCTCTCTGAAAGTAGAGGGGAGAAAGGTTCGATGTTTTAAATCACAGATGAGTGATGTTTTTATGGATGCGATCCCACGATTAAGTGAACACCCGCATTCGCACAGGTGAAGGAAGGTGCAATAGAGGGGATCATGAAGAGTTGGGCGTTGACTGCCTTCATTTTCCTCATGTCACTTCCTTGTTATTGGAATTCTTTATCGGACCGTGCTGCTGTCAAAAACAACATGCAATGGATCAATCAACAATGGCTATATTTCCTCCACAACATTGTATAAGGAGCAGCAAAAACAAAAGAGGCTGATCTGCACCTGCGATTACTTATCAAGAACATAACGACTGCTTTAGACTCATCTCAACATTCTCCCTAAAATACCAATGTTGAGATCTGAAGCACTCGAGGTATAACATAGTGAGCACACCGCAATATTAAATCACAAGATGAAAGCACATTTTAGAGATTACAGATCTAGTATGAGAGGCCGCGAAAGCTCCATGATGAACAAGCAAGTAAAATAGAAAGCCATATGTAAACAGCAAAACATTTTACGGAAGAAAATGTGTTTTCCATGGAGCAGCATCTGATAAAAGATAAAGCAATTGTAGAGAAGACAGACAAAAAGGGTTATGTATTATTTTCAGCAGCTGTTTGTCTATCTGAAAATTTATTGTGCCTCTGCAGATAAGTCCTTTATCGATGTCTGTAATATGTAGTTGACTCGGTTTGATTAAGATATCTCACTCCAGACATTGCAGAGAGAAAACAAAAATGATTACTTTGTATTCCTGAATCACATTTATATTTGTGGATTATTTATTAACATTACATCAAAATATTAAGTTCCGTTTCGTGATTGGAATCTTCTGAGGTGGCGTCAATGAATCCTTTCGTATTGAGGGTGGATGTTAATTCCTAAATATTGGGCATACAGGACTCCAAGCAATGTGCTCTATCTTGTCAGCACTTGAAATAAGCTTCATTTTAGGCTTGACAATGGGGTATATACAGGTTCCTTCAATTTAATCAATCTAATCAGATACCATTTTTTTTTGGCTTCCTTTGAATTTGTACATTTTTTTTTCTGGATTCCCTGAAGCTGAGATGTGGGTGGAATACTGAACAGCTACAGCTGCAGTCTGCTCCAAGTGACCATCTGCAGGACCAGTGAGGTCTGGGTCAAAGAAGCTGGCTGTGGCAAACCTCCAATTCTAGTAAATGGTTCTATAAGTCCTTTCTTCACACTTGTTTACTGTCAGTACCAGAATTTTATACAATGTCACGCAGGTCACAAATCGAAGCTCGCAGGTATAATATTTATAACCTACAAAGCAAATCTAGCTTGGATACCACTCTCGGCCAAATATGAATGAACATTATCAGAGTGAACTGCCTTTTTTTCATATTCTGACTTCTCTTTTTTTTTGCAACCGGTTAATAATCATCAGTTGTGTACAATATCTATGAGATAATGTGAGCCTTATTAAGTGGCTGGAGCTGTGGGCAAATAATGAAATGATTTCAATGCGCTGCAGTTCTGAAGGAGTAAACTGATTATTTTAAAGTGAGTTCATTTATGAAACACAGTAAAATGAAGGGGGTACCATTTAATTATGAAGTGGCAACTGGAATCTTTTTTTTCAAAATGTTAACCAATGTGAAAAATGCTTGACAGCTTAAAAGCCCCGTGTCAACATTACTGAGATCCATTTTAGCATAGATCAAATTACATAACCTGAAATAAAAGCTGTGATTTTAACTTGATCTGAAGGGGAAATGTTCACAATGCTTCCCAACTGACTTTACACACAAGTTAACTTCAGTAAAGCATAGAATCAGACAGCTATAGTACAGACTCCCAAACACACCCAGTTTCTGCTAGGTATCTCATATTAAAGTCAAGGGAAGAATTTTAACTTGGGGTTGCTGGGGTATGAATTGGTATACCAAGTGGTTAAAAAAATGGAATTGTGTTGGGAAGTTGCCACCTTCAGCTTTTACTCAGACAGGAATGGGATGGGATTCATCCCATTCTCCAGAGATCATAAGGTCCCTGCAGTCCAGAAGGACATCATTTAGTTCATCAAGTCTGTGCCAACTAAAATCCCAAACAAGCCCCATTCCATAACCACACACATTTACCCTGCTAATCCACAGGGTAATTGAGGGTCAATTCAGCATGGCCTATCAACCTAACCTGCACATCTTTGGACTGTGAGAAGAAACTGGAACACCCTCAGCAAATCCACGCAGACAAAAGAAGAATGTGCAAAATCCATACAGTCAGTGACCCAGGCCAGAATTGAACCTTGGTCCCTGGCATTATGAGGCAGCAATGCTAACCATTGTGCCACCTTGCCACCCATGGGTTGACATTTTAAATATGTTGAAGATCATGGAAGCAATAGATTTAACATAATTTGTAGCTTTCTCTGTGGCCAGCCAGATTTCATGTACCTTAGGAAATCCGGCAGCTGCAGTGAGGTGATGATAGCTTGGGGAAGAATCTGGCTTTAAGGCACTACTTATGGGTCTGAAGAAGGAGGACGGCTTTCTATCCAAGCCCCTTTTTATAAATCCAGGTACTCACATGGGGAATCCCTATTTGGCCTCCCTGTAGGACTCGTGGAATATGAGATCTCACGATAACAGACACGTGAAACTTGAATCCCAAATCATTGATAAGGTGGACCCCTAAGCATCTTGTGTTTTTTTATCACTGATGGAACCCATGTATATGTACCACAGGGTTGCAGTTTAACTTTTGCTTTGATGAATAAATGTCATTCCTTTACAGTTGGCTTCCTGAGTTATTATACCCTGAAAATTCATGTGTTCAACATGAGAAAATCCCATCTGATTCAAAATCCCCCTACAGGCTAGGATTAGACCCCTTGTCTTCCCAGATCAGCTCCTGTCCTGGAAGCAATCAGATACCACTGCAACCCTCCACCTCAACTCTCTCCCTCTATCTCCCAACCCCCAGCACCACAACCCAAAAGCACCGCCCCCACCTCGCACCACCACCCAAAAGCGCTCCCCCCCCCTCAAGTCTTGAAACAGGCATGCATCAGGATCAGGAATTGGATACTGATTCTCCACTTTCATCCATTCCACTCCCAATCACGTTAGGCCTATCCCATTGAACTGAACTTCCCAGCCCACCCACACACACTACACCATCCACAATCCAGAACCGGCAGTCAGATCTTCCCAATGCTCAGACCACTCCATCCCTCCCCCCTCCTCCCCCCAGCAATCCTTACCTATCTCTGGATGATCTGAATATTGCACCACCCCACAAGATTAGACATTTCCCTTGATGGGATCCTGCCTTCAGGTCAGGGATCAAACATTCCACAGACCGGACTTGCTTAGGGTAATGAAACTGATTCCATGCATTAGGGATTGGACCCATTGCCCCAGTGGCTTCTTTTCCAGAATTCCTGACATATTTGGAAGTCAAACCTGTAAATTGGACTGACTTCCAGTCAGGAAAGGTGTTAAAAATGTCATACATACGCTGTGATTTCAGTCCAGGCTACAACACCCAATTTTTCTACACTCACTGCTCCCAGTGTGTCAAACAAGGAGAAAGATAAAAGAGTGGTACAGTAATTAACACTGCTGCCTCACAGCACTAGGGATCCCGGTTCAATTCCCGGCTTGAGTCATTGTCTGTTTGGAGTTTGCACATTGTCCCCATGTCTGTGTGGGTTTCTTCCGGGTGCTCCAGTTTCCTACCACAGTCCAAAGGTGTGCGGGTTTGGTTGAATGGCCATGCTAAATTGGCCCTTAGTGTTAGGAGAATTAGCAGAGTAAATCTATGAGGTTATGGGGATAGGGTCTGGTGGGATTGTTAGGCAGGCTCGCTGGGCCAAATGGCCTTCTTCTGCACTGTAGGGATTCCATGATTTGAGGATAAAAGATAATGACACAGAAGTATAAGGAAATATTGTTTTGCAACTCATGAGGGAAACGTAATGTTCTGTTTGTTGTACTTGTGGCAGTCTCAGAGCACATGCTGAGAACTAAACATCCTTCATTACCGTCCAATCGGAATAACTAATCTCTGGTGCTCCATCAGCCAAAAAGAGAGTAAATTAAAATGCTTATTTAACAGAAAGAAGACTGATGATGATTAGGAACACAAAGTGATTTTTTTTACCAAATGCCCTTTTTAACAGGATTTCTGTGGTTTCAAATGTTGAAATCTCAGATGGAAGTAGGTTTATAGTAGGGAACCATTTATCTGGTATTAAAAACATTTGAACAGATTCTGATTCCCCTGTTGGCAATAACTATTGAGTTGTTAACAAGTGAAATGAGATAAAGATGACATTGTAATACAAGGCTTATTGAGCACTTGAAACCTTAACAGTAGCTCTAAGTTTGGCAATATTAAATTAGTATAATTATACAGGGATGTACAGATTTAAATATATATTAGCAGATCATTTGTGCTGATTTTTATAGCAACTCAGAAATTATGTTGTTTTATAATATGAAGGATTTGTCTCATTTCAGGGAATAGTAGCATTGAATAAATTATTCTCCATACATCTCAACTGGCACTCTGGAGGTTGTGAAAACCCAGTGAATAGCTCCATTATTCAGTGAAAACAGTAAACTGGTGGTGTTTTTTTATATACATATGCAGCAATCACTAACGACATTTCACTTAAGAACTGTACACCAAACAATGTTAGAGGGTAGGAGTAATAGGCACAGCAGGAATAGGTGCCTTTGAAATTCCTTTTCAAAGTTTGAAATTCTGTACTCATTTTTGTGGTACACTGTGAGGTGCGTTTGTAATGTTTTTAATATACTTCATAAGATGTGAGATGTGATTCAGACTAAAGTTCCCCACTGGTCCCACGGCAGGTTTCTCATAAGCAG
The DNA here is from genome assembly GCA_024679065.1 of Sphyrna mokarran. NCBI lineage: Eukaryota > Metazoa > Chordata > Chondrichthyes > Carcharhiniformes > Carcharhinidae > Sphyrna > Sphyrna mokarran. The sequence continues at coordinate 17,229,944 of JAGIQG010000010.1, read as the reverse complement.
GGATGGCTTGCCCTTGGCAATTGGTAGGATTTCCAGACCTGCCAAAGTCGATAGCATTTTGTATGGCCCACCCATCCCACCAAGTGGTTGGTTTTGGCAGGGCCGAAAGTTCCAAGCAGTGGGAAGGGGCGGAAAATCCCGGCCTTCGTTTCTGTTTGTTCTGAGGAAACTACTGACGCCAACATGTATGCAAGCTCCTCAACTCTCTAATATTGCTACCAACTTCTTAACACTGTGGTAAATGAACCTGCACAATTTTGTGTTAACCAATTTCTTCATCGTCGTTGGCAGCTTGATACAATCTACTAAGTACACACAAGAAGAAAAAAATACACCACTTATTTTAATATTTCCATTATGAATCCCCATTTTTTAAACAGAGATGGTCAATGTAAACTTGTCACACAATAATTACACCCTCCTACCAGATTTAAACCTTAGTTTAAGTTTAATCAGTGTCACAAAAATGAGCTTGCATTAACACTATCAAGAAGCTACTGTGAAAATCCCCCAGTTGCCACACTCCGGCGCTTGTTCGGGTACACTGAGGAAGAACTTACATGGCCCATGAACCTAGTCAGCACACCTTTCAGACTGTGAGAGAAAACCAGAGCACCCAGAGGAAACACATGCAGACACGGGGAGAACATGCAAACTCCACACATCATTTCACTTGATCCAAGCCAGGAATTGAACATGAGTCCCTGGCACAGTGAGATAGCAGTACTAACCACTGTGCCATCATGCTGCCTGAGCGGGGAGAGGCATTATTATTGTATGTCAAATTTACATCAACAGTTTCCCCAATGTTCGGAAGCTGGAATGAAATGAAAAGCAAAGAATAGGCTAAAAAAAATTGACAGGGATTCAACTGCACTCAGAGCTTGTGACATGCAGCTTAGTCATGTACAAATGAAACAAACACATTGTTAAGCAAAATAAAGACAAGAAATCTAAGAACTTAGATTATAGCCATTCTCAGCTACAGAGCAGACTTCTCTTAGAGAATCAAGTTGTTTTGCAGAAAAGAAGTAGTGGATGTAATCTGTCAAAGTGAGACCCCATAGGCTCTTTTCTAAACTAGTAGAAACATTTCTCAAAAGAAAGCTACAGAGCCTCTGTGTAAGTATTTGTTGGTTTTGACTGATGGTGTTAAAGCATATGAGATGTTGTTTTGGGTAAGGCGTATTCTCAGAGTTTAAGGAATGGATAGAATGGGATTGTGAGGGAAGTTAATCATACTGTCTGAGTAACCATTATTATAGTTAATTGTAAATGTTGGTCTGTACTGTTGTCTTTTTTGTTGTGTGTTTTAAATTTAATAAATGTTTCATCATTTGAGTATTTACAACAAGACTAATCTCTTTTTCTCGCCAAGTATCATCTCATTTCTCACACTTTTTCCAAATCCCAAAAATAAATAGTGAAGAACTGGTGTTAGAATAGAAGGATCATAGAATAAAAGGAGAGTGTTTGGCCATCAAGCCTGCATTGACTCTCTGACAGTAATTCCATCCAGGCCCCATCCCAAAAGATAATGTATTTAGCCTCCTAATCACCCTAACCTATACATCTTGTGACAATTTAGCATGGCCAATCAACCTAACCCAGACATCTTTGGACTGTGGGAGAAAACTGGAGTACCCAGAGGAAACCCACAAAAACATGGGGAGAATGCCCAAACACCACAGCGACAAGCCAGAATTGAACTCAGGTTCCTGGTTGTGAGGCAGCAGTGCAAATCACTCTGCCACTGTGTGCCACCTCAAAAGTCCCTTTTGGATTTTGGGATGCCATTGCATTGAACATCAGTGGGATTCGTAACAATAATAAGAACAGCTAGAGGAATTCTGAACTTCAGATTTCAGTAGATTAATCATTGATCTCTCATGTGGCATTGTGCTTTACTAGCGCATCACCTGTTGATATTCAAAGCATAAGTCACATGGTTGAGTTTAAAATTGGTAATTGTACAAGGAAGTATTTGGATGCTGAAAGGCAGAAGTAGACAAAGAAAGAAGACGCAACAGGGTGAGAGCTCAGGGTATGGGGAATTTAGACGAGGGTTAGAGGCCTTGAGAAGGCAGAGCAGAGCTAGAAACTAGGATTATAAAGGAAGTTTGCATAGGTTTTGGAATTTAGTGAGGTAGATGAAGAAAGGATAGGTTTAGAAGTTGAGCTGGGAAAGGTAGATAATGATTAGAAGCTGGGGAAGAGAACAAAAAGCTACAGCACAACAAGAGAGTTTGAGGCCCCAGGAGGATTACTCTGGTTACTGGTTAGAAACAGTGCTCAGGGGTACAGGGGAATTGGGAGGAGGGAGAAATCACAATGGGAAGGAGGGAATGGGAGAAAGGGAGTTGTATGAAAGAAAGGGAAGCAAAGAGGAAGAAAACAAGAGAAGGGAGAGATGGAGGAGGACAGAAGAATAATGATCAGCATTCTCTCATCTACTCAATATGACGTTCACACAAACAAGTCCACTTCAGATAGAGTGTCTTGTTGATGGTTGAGGAGATGTTAATCTTTAAGAGGCAGGTTCAGCTACAATTGCCACCTATAAAACTACCAGGTGCTATTGTGGATTGTTTTTAGTATTATTATCTGTTTTCTGTTGTTATTTGGTTATTGCTGACTAAGGAATGATTTAGAAACATAGATATGTCTGAACAGTAACTGTTAGTGAGAGTAATATAATATTAACAGATATACAATACATCAGGTTTTACTCAGTTTATGACAGGGCACAATCCTACTGGCCATTTATGCCCCACTGCTGCTGAGAGAGGATTGAGAATTTAACGCTTGCCAAATCTCCATTCACTGCAGCGGGACAGATAATCCCTATGGCACGAACAGTGTAAGATTCTTCCTGAGATGTCTCTCCTTCACAACTCTTTGGTCATGTATCTCATATGGATGGTGCACTTTGTCCAGTCATACACATTAACACTAGACTCTAAACATCCTAGTAATACACGCTATCAAGTCTTTGTCCAATTCTATTTTACATTTGTCTTTACAAGCTACCCCTTCTCTCCTCAGGTTTTCTGGGGTATGCATCAAGCAAGATCATTGTTGATCATTATCCCTTCGAACAATGACACTTTCTTTGCTTCTGTCCTTCATCCAAACCTTGTTGTTTCTGCTCAGTCTCTGACTTATTGATGAATCCAGATACAATTGTCAATTAAAGATCCCTTCCTTCATTGTGCCCAATTCTGTGTCTGATCTGGACTTTCCATGTGTCCAAATCAATCTAGCAAGGTGAATTTGGAATCCATAACTGTTTGAAGCCCTGAGGAGGTTTGCCTGTAGTTTTATTTAAATTTGTATTGCAGAAGTAGAGTTTTCCCAGGCTGGTCAGCATTTCACTGGCGTCCACTACCCCTTGGTGACCCTTTTGGTAATTGTTCATAAACTTCTCAAAAATATTGAAACAGAACACTGGAATTTGCTATTAAGCAAACTATTTATTCACTGCTTCCCTCCCATTGGAAAACTGGCTTTCAGCAGACAAAATTTCTTTTCATTTGCTGCCTTCCAGTAATATAGTAAGAAGTCTCACAACACCAGGTTAAAGTCTGGGTGAAGGGCTCACTCACCTGATGAAGAAGCAGCGCTCCGAAAGCTTGTGATTCCAAATAAACCTGTTGGACTTTAACCTGGTGTTGTGAGACTTCTTATTGTGCCCATCCCAATCTAATGCCACATCTCCACATCAGTGCAGTATGCAGTGGTGCTGATCTCAGACACAGGCTACAGGGTACCTTGAAATTCACATTCATTAAAATGGAATGTTTCCCAGTGTCACCTGCTTAGTGCACGATTGGCTTTTGAGATTTTTTTCAAAGTTTGCTCCCCCTTCCACGATTGCTGTTCAGCTCTTTGACTTGCTGCTGGCTCAGGACTTTACATGGACCATCATGTCCTATGGTGCAGGACTCAGTAAAATGAACATTTAAATCTCTTGACCTTCATTTCTTCTATGGAGCTGTTTGGGTGATTATCAACTATGTTTCTTTCATTTTTAATTTTGACTCCTTTATCTCAGGTCAGGCTTGCAAGCCTTGCAAACAAACACGCACAACCTCTTAGTTCTAATCAGGATGATCTCAGCATCTTCTGAGGAGTCATTTTAAAAAGCAGGCAAGTCTTTTGACCTGATTTTGTTCAAAACCTCCACTCACATATGGACACTCAGAAGAGAAGACTTGGAGGAGAGACAATCTATTGGCTGGGCTTAAGCACAAACATTGAAGTCATCCACAAGAAGTGTGCAGCAAGTCAAGAGTGTATGCAATATGGAGAACCATTCATTCCACATGAAGTTCACACACATCGCTGGTCCAAAATCTATTCCAGCCTCTTTCATGTCCATAGCATTGACTTCGTTGTCATTGTCAACTACTTTATCAAGTACCCCATTATTCGACAATCGCACAATTCATCAAGCAAAGCTGTTGTGCACACTCAATGTGCTATTTTCAGTTTAGTGGTGTGCCTAGAGGGATAATTACAGACAATGGCTATGATTTATTGATAAGCTGTTTCAGGATCTGTTGAGAAGTGGTATATCAATCACAAGACATCTTCTCATTATCCAAGAGCTAACAGCTTTACTCAATGCATGAGTTGCAGGATGAAATCCTTACTTCACAAATACAGACATACCAAACAAGAACGCATTGAAACATTACATCCAAGAGTAACACCATTAAGTGCAATATTTCTGGCATGTTTGGCAAACCAATGCATACCAATTTATCAACTCTTATCCAGGTGTTAGGCTTGGAAGTTGGTGAACATTTTGGTGATAGTGACCACAATTCGGTTACGTTCACCTTAGTGATGGATAGGGATAGGCATGAAGCTGGGGGCAGTAGTTATAGCTGGGGGAATGGTAATTATGAGGCCATAAGGAGAGAATTAGGGTGCATAGGTTGGAGTAGTAAACTACAGGGACTGGGAACATCTGAAATGTGGAGCTTATTCAAGGAGCAGCTACTGCGAGTCCTTGATAAGTATGTCCCTGTCAGGCAAGGAGGAAATGGTCGAGTAAGGGAACCATGGTGTACGAAAAAAGTTAATTCGCTGGTTAAAAGGAAAAAGGAGGCTTATGTCAGGATGAGGCTTGAAGGCTCAGTTAGTGCAATGGATAGCTATAGATTAGCCAGGAGGGAGCTAAAGAGTGAATTGAGGAGAGCTAAGAGGGGACACGAGAAGACTTTGGCTGATAGGATTAAGGAGAATCCTAAAGCTTTCTTTAGTTATGTTAAGAATAGAAGATTGGTTAGGGCAAGATTAGGGCCAGTCATAGACAGCAGTGGGAAGTTGTGCGTGGAGCCAGAAGAGATTGGAGAGGCACTGAACAAATATCTCTCTTCGGTATTCACGCAGGGAGATGTAAATGTAGTTGTGGAGAACACTGAGGTACAGGATTGCAAACTGGAAAGTATTGAAGTAGATAGGGAGGATGTGCTAGATATTCTTGAGGGTTTGAAGTTAGATAAGTCCCCTGGGCCGGACGGGATTTACCCTAGGATTCTCTGGGAGGCAAGAGAGGCGATTGCAGAGCCTCTGGCTCTGATCTTCAGGTCGTCGTTGGTTACGGGTATAGTTCCGGAAGACTGGAGGATAGCGAATGTGGTCCCATTGTTCAAGAAGGGGAAGAGAGACTTTCCAGGGAATTATAGGCCAGTGAGTCTTACTTCTGTTGTGGGCAAAGTATTGGAGAGAATTATTAGGGATAGGATTTATAGTTATTTAGAGAGGAATGAATTGATTGGGGATAGTCAGCATGGTTTTGTGAAGGGTAGGTCGTGCCTTACTAACCTCATTGAGTTTTTTGAAAAAGTGACTAAAGAGGTGGATGGGGGTAAGGCGGTTGATGTGGTATATATGGACTTTAGTAAGGCGTTTGATAAGGTGGCCCATGGAAGACTTCTGCAGAAAATGCAGATGTATGGGATAGAGGGTGATTTAGCTAATTGGATTAGGAATTGGCTAGCAGATAGAAGACAGAGGGTGGTGGTTGATGGGAGATATTCATCGTGGAGTTCGGTGACAAGTGGTGTACCTCAGGGGTCTGTTTTGGGGCCCCTGCTGTTTGTAATTTTTATAAATGATCTGGATGAGGGTATTGAAGGATGGATTAGTAAATTTGCGGATGACACCAAAGTCGGTGGAGTGGTAGATAGTGAAGAGGGGTGTTATAGTTTGCAGAGAGACTTGGACAAGTTGCAGAGCTGGGCCGAGAGGTGGCAAATGGAGTTTAATGTGGAAAAGTGTGAGGTAATGCACTTTGACAGGAATAATAAATGTGTAGAGTATAGGGCTAATGGTAGGATTCTTAATAGTGTTGATGAACAGAGGGATCTTGGTGTATATGTGCATAGATCCCTGAAAGTAGGCAGTCAAGTCGATAAGGTTGTTAAGAAGGCATACGGAGTCTTAGCTTTTATTGGTAGGGGGATTGAATTTCGGAGCCGCAACGTCATGTTGCAACTGTACAAAACTCTAGTGCGGCCGCACTTGGAGTATTGTGTGCAGTTCTGGTCCCACATTATAAGAAAGATGTGGAGGCATTGGAGAGGGTACAGAGGAGGTTACCAGGATGTTGCCTGGTATGGAGGGCAGGTCTTATGAAGAGAGGCTGAGGGATTTGAGGTTGTTTTCGTTAGAAAGGAGGCGGCTAAGAGGAGACCTTATCGAAACATATAAGATGATTAGAGGTTTAGATAGGGTGGACAGTGATAGCCTTTTTCCTAGGATGGAGAAAGCTAGCACGAGGGGACACAGCTTTAAATTAAGGGGTGATAGTTATAGGACGGATATCAGAGGTAGGTTCTTTACCCAGAGGGTGGTTAGGGAGTGGAATGCCCTGCCTGCGGCAGTTGTAGATGCGCCAAGTTTGGTGGCGTTTAAGAGGTTAGTTGATAAGTTTATGGAAGAGAAGGGAATGGTTTAGTTTGGAGGGTCATTGCTTTTTTTTTCATAATTGGTCGGCACAACATCGAAGGCCGAAGGGCCTGTTCTGCGCTGTAATGTTCTATGTTCTATGTTCTATACTATGCTGTCAGAAACTAGAGAGAAACTTTTAAAACTTCAAGAGAAAATTCCAACATGCAAAATAAAAATATGGTACAGAAATTCCAAGCTCACAGTTGGGACAACAAATTTGATATCAAGATCCCACCAAAGGCATATAGCACATGGCTGAGGTAACAAGGATTTATTCAGAAGCAAGATCTGATGAAATTAATACACACAAAGATGCAACACTCAGACATAACTGAGGACAAATAAACCTCAGTACAATCTTATTGCAATGAGGACAAGATCCTGAATGAAACAAAGAATAGCATCCAAGAATGACAATCCACAGATTACTATGCATAATTAAAGAGATATCCAAACAAGATTAATGTCACAAAATCTCTGTTTTAGAGAATCATACAATCCATCTTATACAGTTCGAAATTTAAGTTTATTTATGAGTGTCACAAGTGGACTTACGTTAACACTGCAATGAAGTTACTGTGAAAATCCCCCAGTCGTCACACTCCGGCCCCTGTTCAGGTACACGGATAGAGAATTTAGCATGGCCAATGCACCAAACCAACACGTCTTTTGGACTGTGGGAAGAAACCAGAGCACTCGGAGGAAACTCACGCAGACACCAGAGAGCGTGCAGACTCTTCACAGACAGTGAATCAAGCCAGGAATTGAACCCAAGCCCCTGGTCCTGTGAGGCAGCAGTGCTAGCCACTCTGCCAAGTTGTCATCATTCTATGATGGCAACTAAATATGAATATCTATTATAAATTGGTATACTTCTTTAAAATGGGAAAATGCATCTCTGAGTAGAAAACGGGATGTCGTAATTTGCCTTAAAGGGATAGCAGCATGCTATTACTAAATGAGGAATGTGTCATGTGATTAAGTGGTTGTTTAAGTTCAGCTTGTGAGAAGAACATAGCACATACAGCCCTGCTGCCAATGTCTTCAAATTTTCAATCCATGCATATATGTCCTCATGTGCTGTTTCTTAATAAATGACTGCATCATCCCTTGTGAGTGACTGGTGCCTTTATATCATTATAAAAAACATGATAGTCTTGGTTACGTCAACGTAACTGTGAAGAAGACTCAAGTGATTTCAGGAGGACACAGACAGGTTAATGGACTGGCAGATGGATGCCAGATTAAATTGAAGTGGGAAATTATCCGGTAACATATTTGGGGAAGATTAATAAGGAGAGTAAATAAACAACAAACAGTAGATCGTAAAAGAATGACGTGAAAGCTGCAACATGATATAACATCATTTACATGGCAGACAATGGGGAGATTAACATTGAAAATCCATCTGATTGTTCACAAAAGGCTTTTGAATAGAAGAATGGCAGGACGTGCCAATTGTTAATAGCACAAAATCATTTTTTTTGTTGCCTAATCTTTACCAGTGCCATTAAAATAAATCGTCCAAGAGAAGAAACTACATTAGTAATTTGTTCTGAATTCAAGATCTGTAATTATTCCTGATAGATGTATATTTTGCTTGAGTAGGGTACATTTTTTCTTTTAACAGAAATCATAGGTAATGTAATTTGTAACATATGAACAAAATTCTTAACTACCTTAAATTACAGATTGCACAGGCTGAAGAATTGTTCTTTTCTGTGTTAATGTTATTGTTTTCTCTGTAATTACTATAAGAATGCCAAAGGGGATACTGCTAAGCTAATTAGAATTATATTAATCAATTATACTAATTGCATATGCAAATTGGGTTAATTTGAAAATTAGTTTCTTTATGACTCATAAGTCCCGTCTTCATGAATATTCGAGGGGATATGTATTCTGCCAGATGAATGTTTAACATTCACCAATCTTGTGTTTGGTAAAATACATTAACAGGGAAGATGTGTTGATTTCTATTTTCACAGGAGACATAGACTATCTGTACAGTGATCGTACTTAGAGTCAAGAATCATAGATGTTTACAGCATAGAACAGGTCCTTCAGTCCAACTTGTCCATGCTGACCCCTTTTTTAACCCCTCAGCTAGTCTTATTTGCCCATGTTAAGTCCATATCTCACCATACCCATTTTACCTGTGTAACTGTCTAAATGCTTTTTAAAAGACAAAATTGTTCCTGCCTGTAGTACTATCTCAGGTCACTTGTACCAGATACTCACTAGCCTCTGTGTGAAAAAATTGCTTCCCTGGACCCTTTTGTATCTCTCCCCTCTCACCTTAAACCTATGCGCTGTAGGTTTAGATTTTCCTATCTTTGGAAAATGATATTGACTATCTTGCTTACCACATTAAGACCTCACCCCCCCCCCCCAAATCCTCCACAACACCTTCCTTGCAATCACGGACGGTGCAACATCTGCTCTTGGCCAGGATAAATTCATGATAAAGCAGGTGATGAAGTGAGTCCATTTCAATTTAGATGTGCTGACACCTGCAATGGTGGTTTGGCCTTACTAGCACAGAGTAAAGGGTCAGGGTAGCCAATGAGGTTAAACCAAGGCTTCGCCTGGTGCAATTTTTGAAAGCTACCTCGGCCTCTTAGCTAAGATGAAGCATCAGATTAAGTCCAGGATGGGATGAATGAATGTTTCACCTCGTCAGTTTGGATCTTGTTTGACCAAGCCCAAGATGTAGGGCAATACTTTATATGTTGGCTTGAATCTCATTTGATGGAGCCCAAAATGGCGGCCAAACTTTATCTGGTTAGCTTGAATATTATTTGTCTCTCTTCTGTGGACCATGAATTGGATTCAATTGGAACTTGAATTTGTTTATTGGAGGAAGCAAGGAGTGCATTTGGGTTTGCCTAGTCCACTCTGAGAACTGGTTTTGTAACTTGAAGCATGGAGTAATTTTTTTTAAGGGTGCATCACCCACTCCTTTGCCTCTTTCCTCACTCTTTTCGGGTTAAGCAGTGTTTCACTTGCCCTTCCTTCGATTTAGTTTATTGTATTCATTGCTTCCAATATGGTCTCATCTACACTGGGGTGACTGACCACAAACTGGTTGACCACTTTGCAGAACACTTCTTCTCCTCAGTTCACAGTCATGACCCCAACCTTTCTGCTGCTTGCCATTTTGACTCAGCATCTTGCTCTCATGCCTTGATGTCCATCCTTGGCTTGCTGCAATGTTCCAGTGAAGCCCAGCGTAAGCTGGAAGAGCAACATTTCCAGTCATTCGATTGGACATATAGCAGCCCTTGGGTTGAGTTTGGCAGCTTTAGATTTTGACCTTTCTCCTCCAAATTAAATATTAAATCCTTCTCCCATCTTCAATATTTTTATTGGGCAGGAAGTAGGCTTAGGCTATTGATTTGGATGATCAGCCAGGATCGTAATAAATAATGGAGCAGGCTCGAAAAGCCAATTAACCTTTTCCTTCTCTTACCTTCTATGTTTCTATGTAAATTATTTCTTATTGTATACATGTACTGCTTCAATGCAAACCCCTTTGTTCCTGCAAGCATCAGTTCTTTTGTTCTTAAAGTTGCTACTTTTTGTCGCAACACTGTCCCTCCCTTCTGTTCTGACAAACAGCCAAGGGACTTGAAATGTTAACACTGCTTCCTCTCCTTACAGATGCTGCCATACCTGTTTGAGCTTTTCCAACATCCTCAGTCCTCGTATGCAAACACAGTGCTGGAGTAAATGCCTAGAATTAGAGTGAGCTGGATCAAAAAACTGTGTAATGCCGCACAGAGGGTTATTTTGCCAGATGTGTATTGGAAGCAGCACAATTCACTGAGAAAATGTGGACACATTGGTGAGCATGTTGGTGTAAACCTGACATGTCTCAGGTATGCAAACATTTCTTCAGAAATACATGATGCAATGCTGCTTTTATGCTGCAACTAAATTAAACACCGAGGTGAATTTTAGACTACAACGTCCAAAGTCTATAATGTGTCATTGCTTATGCTCATTTGTCTATTTACTATTAAATAAATAGGTTTGATAGTTTATAACTTAAGCCATAGTCCAGTGAAAATATCATTTTATTGTTATCTTAAATAGAAGAAAATCTCAAGAAGACGTGCAATATGTACTTTCGCCATATTATAGAGTTTTGTCCAATTCCTTGGCTGAAAATTGAACAGGAGTACGTATATTTTGCACCTTAGATAATGAGCACCTTTCAGTGGAAAAGTATGAACTTAGACGTTGATTCTGAGAAAAGGATTTAAAATACAAAACATCAAAATTCAGCTCTGACCTCTATCAATATATCATAAAAGATGAGTGCTTTCTTGGGAGCTTCTGTAATCCTTTCACTTTATCTAACAGTGGCATCTTTACTTGAAAGGAGAGGAAGAATCATAGAATTGAGAAGGTGAGAGGGCATGGGATCCAAGGGGCTTTGGCTTTGTGGATCCAGAATTGGCTTGCCGGCAGAAGGCAGAAAGTAGTTGTGGATGGATCTTCTTCTGCATGGAGGTCAGTCACCAGTGGAATGCCCCAGGGATCTGTTCTAGGACCCTTGCTGTTTGTCATTTTCATAAATGACCTGGATGAGGAAGTGGAGGGATGGGTTATTAAGTTCGCCGACGATAAGAAGGTTGGTGGTATTGTGGATAGTCTGAAGGGATGTCTGAAGTTGCAGCGAGACATAGATAGGATGCAAGACTGGGTGCAGAAGTGGCAAATGGACTTCAACGCGAATAAATGTGTGATGGTCCATTTTGGCAGGACCAATGGGATGAAGGAGTATAATATCAAGAGTGGAGTCTTGGCAGTGTTGACGAGCAGAAGGATATTGGGGTCCGGGTCCATAGGACTCTTAAATCTGCCCCACAAGTGGAGGATGTGGTCAAGAAGGTATATGATGTACTGGCTTTCATTAATAGAGGAATTGAGTTTAGGAGTCGGGAGGTAATGCTGCAACTTTATAAGACCCTTGTCAGACCCCACTTGGAGTATTGTGTGCAGTTCTGGTCACCTTACTATAGGAAGGATGTGGAAGCTATTGAGAGGTACAGAGGAGAATTACAAGGGTGTTGCCTGGATTGGGAGGCATGCCTTATGAAGATAGGTTGAGTGAGCTAGGTCTCTTCTCTCTGGAGAGACGAAGGTTGAGAGGCAACCTGATAGAGGTTTATAAGATGTTGAGAGGAATAGATAGAGTGGATTCTTGGAGGCTATTTCCCAGGGCTGAAATGGTTGCTATGAGAGGAGACAGATTTAAGGTGTCGGGGGGCAAGTACAGAGGAGATGTTAGAGTTAAGTTTTTCACTCAGAGGGTGGTGAGTAAATGGAATCGGCTGCCATCACTGGTAGTAGAGGTGAATTCGCTGGGGTCTTTTAAGAGACTTCTGGATGGATACATGGGATTTAATGGGATTGGGAATTACTGATATGATCGGCATAACTTGTGGGGTGAAGGGCCTGTTTGTGCTATAGTGTTCTATGTTCTATGAATCCCTGCAGTGTGGAAAAAGCAATTCAAACCATTGGGTCTGCACCAACTCTCTGACAGAGTATTTAACATGGGCCCTCTCCCCCAGCTATCCTTGTAATCCCATACACTTCTCATCGCTAATCCATCTAACATACACATATCAGGTCAGTAAAGGGAAATTTAGCAGGCCAATCCACCTAACTTGCATATCTTTGAACTGTGGGAAGAAACCAGAGTGCTTGGAGGAAACTCACACAGATATGGGGAGAACATGCAAACTCCATCAAGACAGTCACCCGAGGCCAGAATTGAACCTAGATGCCTTAAGCTGTGAGGCAGCAGTGCTGACCACTGTTCCACCGTGCCACCCAGTGGATGTGTTTCCTCTGAAAGATTAGGATTACCTTGGGGCTTTTTTTGTACTAACTATATCAAGAAACTCATGCACAACCAAAATGATTGGTGAGCTGACTGATGGATGGCTAATTTAACAAGAGCGGGCAGTCAGGGTGAAACCATTTAAAACTGGATCTCATTTCCATTCTGCCAATCAAGTGGGCTTGCTAGTTCTGAGAGCCATGCAGGACCTCTGCAGTGTCTTGACCTTCAGAAACAGTTGTTACTTGCTATTTCATAGCTGTACACTATTCTTTCTCTTCAATCTTGCCAACTATAATCTTTGAGCGAGCAGGTTGTCAGTATGATGTTCCCTGGCTGATATACTGATGAGATATCCAGTAGTTGCTGCTATCTATGAACATATTGTCAGTATCATATCTTTCTCAACAGTTTTCTTAAATAGCAACCACAAAGCATTTAATTCATCGCATGGGAGCTTAGTCTGATGTTAATGGGAAAATGCAGATGCAATGAGCATGGTTGGAATCATTTGAAGGCCCTGATAGGTAAAAGAGATGGCAGCATTGCCAACCTTAATGGGAGGGATTCATTCATACATTGTTGTCCCCTAAAGAGAGACAATCAAGAGCCAAGCTGACAAGATAAGGCATTAGTACCAGTTAGCATAAGCAACGACACCTATAGACTTTGGCCACCTCTCTGGGGAGCCGACCAGACAGACAACCTGATCAGCAAGCAGGAGGGAACACCAGCAGGAGAGCGCCACAGCCTGGAATTAATGTGGACGATGCCTAACAAGTCAACAAGAGCTCCCAGGCAAAAATAAAGAGAGCTGGGTAGAGGCTAGTGAGTGGGATGGCTGGTTGTAGCTGATGATCGGGGCAATGGGGAGCTGATTGGAAACCTGGAGGGCTGAGGTCGGGCTAGAGATTGGAAGCTGGGTAGTTTAGGACAATAGGAGAGAAGCAGCTGGAGACTGAGAATGGGGAACAGAATTGGTATGGGGGAAAAAGTCTGGTGATGGGGGATAGAGTGGAGAGGGGGTGCTAGATATCAGATCCAGAGAAAGTTGAATGTTTCCTTGAATGACCTGGAAAGGAAGACTTTTCCTACTCTACAAAGAACATTATTAGAGAGTGATATCAGGGATTATGTCTTCTATATTTTAACTTTTATGTTAATTTCAGTATAGTATATGCAGGGCTACATAGTGTAAGCCCAGAGATCCAGGCCTCATCAGAGTGAAGGAAAGGGTTAACACAGCCAGCGAGAGGCCTGCTCTGCTGACAGATAATGATTAATGCATGCAATCAGCTTCTGATGTGCAAGAGATCATTCTGAATTATCACGACAATGGAAGAACTGGCATTAAGACAGCCAAGCTCCATATAGTCTAGAGACGGCATAGTCTTCTGTAAAACACAATCATCTAGCAGAGGGGGAATAAAAAAAAACACATCAGTGCAACATTGGTTGGACAAATACAATGCTTTGACATTATAATTGGGTAAGCGGAACTGCCCAAGAAACTGGTTAGTAAAATTGACTGAAGAAGTCTGCATAATGAGATTATAAGAACCATTTTGTATCCAACTCAAGAAATTAATAGGTTAATGTAAATGTTTGTGACTCAAAACAATATATTAATCTGTACCAATCTCTCAGGGGCAGAGAGGACTTGCAGGCACCCTGAGATTTCAGGCTTGAATTCAGCACTCCCTCATGCATGTGGAACAAAAGCTTTTCTTGAAGTTCAACAATGTCTCCAAGGCTCTATTTGTTTTATTTACCTCCTACAATTGGTGCTGTGTGCAGGGTACTATATCGGACGACCGGTGACTATGTGACTCCAAGTTGAGTGAGTTTATTCATTTTACCACCCATAGTTAGGGGAGCGATTCCACACTAGTTTTTGACTGACTGTAAGTTGCGGTACTAAAAAAAAACTATACAGAGGAAGAGGCTGACCATGTGAGCTTGAAGGAAATTGAAGAGGAATACCCCGTGCCAGGGCATAAAATTGATGAGAAAACTTAAGATGATTTAGCAAAGTTTGGGGAAAATTACCTGGGAAAAATGCGAAGAAATGATTGAAGGGTCTTGCTTACTGTGAGGAAGAGTAGTCATGAGGGAGAATTCCATGAGAGGATACTGCTGTGAAGAAGGATTCCGCAAGAGTAGAGAGCTGCATTGGCGAAAAAGTGGGTGGGAAGGATTGAAGGGTTTTGCTTACAGCACGGAGGTGTAACCGCGATGAAGAATTCCTTAAGAGGTAAGAGTTGTGGGAGAAAAATGCCTGCAAGAGGACAGAGAGTGCAAAAGCAGCTGAGATAGCCAGATGCAATAAAGCAGGCATCAATACAGGGGATTTCCAATGGGGGAATCTACCAGATAAACCATAGCTGATCATAATATAAAACTGATTAAGAAAAGGAGGGGAAAAAGATTTTATTCAGATGCATTCGTGGCCAAGCAAAAGGCCTGACGGAAGGGGTAAACTAAAAACAAGTATGGGAAAGAAGTAGTATCGTGATGGCTATTAAAAATAAAATTAAGGGGTAAAAGAACAACACGAGACAAAAGTTGCAGTTGTAAGACACACACAGGAAGAGGAGAGGAAAAGACAGCAGATGATTTGGAGGGACAGTGATCACAGACAAAACCATGATAGGAATCAAACTGGACTGAAATGAATCCCATTTGCTTGGAGGCAGCCCTGCATTCTGAATATTTGCTGGAAGCTGAAAGAGACTCTTATTGATTTTTAGAAATTCCCATTCTGAAGCATCAGCAGGACTTTGTTCCATATTTTTCAGTAGAAACACAAGATGGCCTGATATATTTGAATTGTTGTGTAAGGCTTAATGTACAGTTTAAATTGCGGGAAGGTGAGGAGAAGAATTTGTCAAATTCAGCTTCTTTATTTTGAACCACACTTGCTTTATATAAAACAGCATCTGCAAAAGCATTGTTTTAGAATAGCCCAGCTTTGCCTTTCTTATAGTTTGTGGACTTTAAACTTGTCAGACTACATAGACCTAAAAGGAGAAGGGCTCCTGCAGGCCCTGGACAGGGTATCTGTGGGTATAATTAACACTGCCCGAGCACAAGCAAAGGGGAGAGCCGGTGATACTCTCGCTATAGATTCAATTGATAGGATCTGAGCTGACACTGAGAACTTGAAATTTGAGACTATCCCGCAGCACCTACTAACCTCGTTATATGAAGTAAACCTCCTAACCATAACAGGGGCGGGCATGAACTAATGGTCACAAGACCAACCGCTAGGCCAGTAGAGAGAGGGATAAAATTTATTATGACAGTCTCACAGGAGAATCCATCCAAAGAGCCCTTTAGGGATAGCTATTGGTTTGAGTCACTGGGAGCAGTGCAGGAAGGCAGGATCTACCAGGCTGGATCCAAAGGAGAAATAGCTTACCAAAGTGAGTTGGCATAAATGAGCACTGTGGACTGCTGTTTGGAGTCCGCACATTACATAAGGTGTGCCTGTCGGACCCTTGAACAGTCGTCGAATAACAGTAAAGTCAATGTTCTGCCCTTCAAAAGAAGCTTTCAAAGCCACACAGGTCAGCCTGATGCAGTGGTATTTCATCAGACCAGAGATGGAGATAATCACATGGGGGGGGTGGGGGCCTCTTGTGCGGCAGCAGTCAGGGCTTCTATCTGCAAGTAACAGACTCTTCAACAGTGGGGAATTTCACCTCCCCAGCCGAATTGTTGTCAGGCTACCTAGCTGGGACCTGGTGGGATGACTCACTATATGTTGACAAAACACTGGGCAGAATAAGCTGACAAGACATGCACCAAGCAACAGAGCTCAGTCAGGAGTATGTCAGGCAATCAATAGGTCAGAGAAGCAAGAGAAGGATCCAAGTGGACTTAGTTATCCAGACCCCCACCCAGGTGATAGTCTCCGGGACACAACATTGGCAGGATGTATTTCTTCCAGAGTCAGCAGGCAACCAATTAACAGAAGGCTGGGAGATAAATAGTATAAGGATGGCCATCGGTTTGTGCATAATGCTGGTGTGGACCACGATTATATGATGTCGGCAATCGAAAACTTAGACTGTCCTTCAAAGTACCCCAAGCAGCTCTTAGGATTCAAGACGGGGAGAGGATAGTGGCTGTTACTCACAGCAAAGTGATTTAGGGCACTTTTCTTGTTCTGGAGGGCTGGCCACCTGAAGGATCCAGTCTAGTGTCCTCAACAATGACCAAGGCACGAGGACTTCCATGAGGACAGGCAATGATATCTACAAGATATAGTTTAGAATCCAGAAATGGTACATGGATACCTCAGAGTCTGAGGCCAGAACTTTCCATTCACCTGACAAAGGGGCAAACCCCGAAAGCTTGCAGACTTACTATCAAATAAATCGGTTGGATTTAAAATTGGTGTTGCCAGTCCTCTTACTTTTTTATGTATGACCAAGAACAAGTGGGGGGATTGTTGTAAGGCAATATCAAGGATTGTATCTTTTATATTTTAACTTATATGTTCTAAATAATGCAGTCTGCAAAACAAGATTAAAAAAAACATTTTGTATCAGCTTGAGAAATTAATATGCTGATATAAATATTTTTGACTCAACACAGTATATTAACCTGCACCAATCTCTTAAGGGCAGACAGGATTCACAGGCACCCTGAGATTTCAGGTCCGAGTCCAGCTCTCACTCATGCATATGGAATAAAAGCTTTTCTTGAAGTTCGACACAGTCTCAAGGCTCGACTCATTTTATTTCTGTCCTAAAGCATTGAATAAGTCACCCTAGAGTGGTATTGAAGAAGACCAGAGGAGTTACAGTGGGGAGGTCTCACCTGGATCAGTTGTTGGGAATCTCAGAAAGATGTGGCAATATTGTACAGCTATACAGTTCCAGAACATTTTGCTCGCAACAAATTGAGAAAAGGAAAAAGAGATGGCATTTATATCACACTATTTCAAAACCATAGTATATCCCCATGTAAGTTAGTGAACTACCTTTTGAAAAGTCTAGTCACTAATATAATGTAGGAAATACCATAACAAATTTACATGCTGGCAATTCCCACAAGCTGCAATGAGACAGATGATTGGCCCAATTTTACCATTTTGATTCTAAGTGCTGAATCTGGGAACCAGATCCAATTTTTAGACTCATTTTCAGGTACCCTAACAGACAGTTGTCCCATCCCCACAACATAACTGTCCCCTTATCCCCTCCTACTATCCAGACTGATAGTAGTCCCCTGTTTCCTCCCCCCCCCCCCACCCCCGATCGCATGCAGAGTGGCAGTGGCCCTCTTCCCCCCCACCACCAGAGAGCCATCTGGTCTGCCACTCTCTGCTCCCTGCCAGTGAGCACCCACTAATCGTCCTAACTACACATCTTGGGGCATTAAGGGGCAATTAAGTATGGGCAATCAACCCAACCACCATATATTTGGAATATAGGATGAAACTGGATTACCCAGAGGAAACCCAGGCAGACGTGTGTAAACTCCACACAGTCACCCAGTGCCAGAATCGAAACCAGGCTCCTGTGCTGCCATGGTATTTGAACCCATAATCTTCTAACTCAGGGGCAAGGGTACTACAAACTGAGCCAGACTAATACAAATTAGGGCAACACACTCCTTATCTCAGGATGCTTAAAATGTTACTTTTGTATGCAAATGCTCTCATGGATTTCTTAATAAAAGCAAATTACTGTGGATGCTGGAATCTGAATCTAAAAGAGAAAATGCTGGAAAATCTCGACAGATATGGCAACATTTGTAACGAGAGAAAAGAGCTGATGTTTCAAGTCCAGATCACCTTCATCTTTTTGCTCTGACAAAGGGTCATCTAGAGTCAAAATATCAGCTCTTTTCTCTCCTTGTAGATGTTGCCAGACCTGCTGAGATTTTCTAGTGTTTTTTTTCTTTTGGGTTCATGAATTTCTTAATTCCAACTTTAAAAATACTTACTACAACCTTGGGTGAAAATGATTTTCAGTACTTTTAAGGTGAAGTCAGTGTTGTCATGTCGGAAATGCAGCAACTAATTTTCACTCCACAAGCATCTTATGTTGGCTAAGGCATAAAATTTGGTCAGGACACAAGGGAAACTCCTTCACTTTTCTCTGATTTAATACCTCATTCAGAAGATGACTCTTCTGTCACACTTCCTGCATATTCCTGTTGAAAACAAGTAAATCTTTTTTTCCTTAACCAACTGTAATTACATTCTTTTAGCATCATTGTTCAAGTAATGTCTTAGCCTCCCTGGTGGTGTTTCAGTTGGTTGAGAAATGCTTAATAACAGTTAACAGCTTATTTTCTGGATTATTACTTCTTTTGTTACAGCAGATGGTCACTGCAAGGACACTGAATTGCACCTTCTGATATTAATCAAATTCACTACCACACAGCTTTCTTCTTGACCCTCAAAAACACCAATGACAACAAACATGATAACCTTTTTATTAGGTGCTGCCAACCTTCAAGAAAATTCCTACTTTTTTAAAACCCTCCATCAACTTCCCCAATTCCAAATCATTCATTTCCTACTTCACCAACACAACCTCCACATTCCAACATCACCGTCAACAGTACAGCAATCCAGCTGTAATATCTATTGCTTCTACATAGCCACCACAGTAACTGGCTTTGTTAGTAATTGTGTAGAAGACTGTTTATGCAAATCTGTGTGCTTCCCAACTGGAAAGCATCGATGAACAGGGATATCCACTGTTGCTGAAGTTCAGGTTTGAGGTGTTCAAGTCAAGTGACTCTGAGCTATACAAGAAATCCAGATACAATCTAAGGAGATCCATCAAAGATGCCAAAAGAAAGTACTGAACAAGCTAGAGTCCCAGGCTGTCCACATGGACATCCACCGACTATGGCACAATCTGCGAGAAATAACAGGCTACAAAATGAAGGCATGTAGAATTGCTGGCATCAATACACCCTTTCCCAATGAGCTTAATGCATTCTATGCTCATTCTGAGCAAGACGTCAGCGAGAGCACGCCCTTCACCTCGGAAGCCTCGGCTGAACTAATATCCAAGGTCACCATCGCAAATGTTAGAGCAGCTTTCTCAAAAGTCAACCCAGGAAAGTGATTTGCCTGGATGGAGTACTCGGATAGGCACTCAGATCCTGTGTGGACCAGCTGCAGGGGTATTTGTAGATACCTTTAACCTTTCCTTACACCAATCTGAGGTCCCTATCTGCTTCAAGAAGGTGACCATCATCCTTGTACTAAGAGAAAGCCAGGCAGCATGCCTTATTGACTATAGTCTGATGGCTTTCACATCCAACATGATAAAGTGCTTTGAATGGTTAATCATGGCATGAATTAGATCCAGTCTCCGGGATTGTCTGGATCCACTAAAGTTCACTTATTGCCGTAACAGTTCTACAACAGACATCATCTCCCTGGCCTTACACTCAACTATGGAACACCTGGATCACAAAGATATTTTTGTTAAACTCCTATTTACTGACTACAACTCTGTCTTCAACACCGTTATTCTATAAAACTCATCTTCAAACTCCATGGCCTTGGGCTTGACAACTCCCTCCGCAACTGGATTGTAGACTTCCTACCTCACAGATCACAATTAGTAAGGATAGGCAATAACACCTCCTCAAACAACGGCGTCCAGAAGCTGTGTCTTTGGCTCCTTACTATACTCCTTATATATCTATGACTGTGTGGCCAAACTCCCCTCCAACTCGATTTTCAAGTTTACTGAGATCATAATGGATCTCAAACAATGATGAGTGGAATTACAGGAAAGAGATAGAGAATCTGGTAAACTGTTGAGATAACAATAATCTCTCCCTCAATGTCAGCAAAATAAAGGAAGTAGATTTCAGCTTCAGGAAACATAGTGGAGGACATCTGTCTACATCAACATGGATGAAATGGAAATGGTCGAGAGCTTAAAGCTCCAAGGTGTCCAGATGAACAATAACGTGTTCCAGTCTTTGTATACTGATACTATAGTTAAGAAAGCTTTTACTTTCTCAGGAGGCTGAAGAAATTTGGCATGTCCACTATGAATCTCACTAGCTTTTACAAATGCACCATAGAAAGCATTCTTTATGTTTATATCACAGCTTGGTATGTCTCCTGCTCTTTCTAAGACTGCAAGAAACTACTAAGGTTCGTGAACGAAACCTAGTCCATCATTCAAGCCAGCTTCCAGTCCATTGACTCTGTCTATACTTCCCACTGCTTCGGAAAAGCTGCCAGCATAATTAAGGAACCCATGCATCCACACATACTCTCTTCCATCTTCCTCCATCAGGAAAATGGTACCAAAGTTTGAGGTCAGGTACCAACTGCGTCAAGGACAGTTTCTTCTCTGTTGCCATCAGACTTTTGATTCGACCTACCTCATATTAAGTTGATCTTTCTCTATTCCCAGCTATGACTGTAACACTACATTCTGCATCTTCTCCTTTCCTTCTCTCTGTATGATGTACTTTGCCAGTATAGTGTATAAAAGCATTGCTTTTCACTGTAAATTAATACATGTGACAATAATCAATCAAATCAAATCTCAAGACTACCTGATCGTTTTCGATCCCCTTTGCTTCATCCATGGATCTTCTGAAATGATAATCATCAAGAGGGCAAAAATGTTGGGATCATTAATTGTGTAATTTGACCCCTGTGACTTGACTCCTGTTTCTCATAACAGTGCTAGTCACCAGAATACAGATCCACCCAAATTTCAAGCCATATGTGAATACAACGGAAAACCAGCTTGGCTAAGCGCTTGTAGATTTTGGCTCTACTATCAAATGTAGTGGGAGAGATAGCAATGACAAAATTACCCCATGATAATGGATAGATTCACTGATTTGCATTATCTAAACAAATGTACACATTATCACAGAAAAATACAGAAAAAAAATCACTCTTCTACTAACAATGACATGTAATAAAGAATTACTGGATTTGAATCAAAAAGTGGCCTTGAAAATACACAAATTGCATGGGGTAAAATGGCATCCTTGCTGCTCTCAGTAATGAAAATACATATTGATTTATTCAATTACCACGAACCAGTGATGCTGTTCTATGTGGTAAAACACCACCATCATTATAAAACAGCATGTGCTCCAAATCACAGAGATCCACTAGCACATATAGTGGAAAAATCCAAATTATGTCAATTACCCATTGTAAGGATAATTCTTGACTGGATTCAAGAGTCTCTGTTGAATAGCAAGCAAAATAATCTTTTCTAGGACAGCTGTAGAAACAGCTAATGATTAATCCCTCTTTGACATGAAAAAGATTGAAAAATTGAATGATGAAATTGTTGGCAAATTGGATATATTTTCATCCTCCCCCATAAATTAACCTCAGGCAAGGTATGCTTTTGTCAACTTTGAATGAGAACTTACACTTTGAATTTCCTTGTCTTGAACCCACTAGATACTGAAACTAATACATCTGATGTAGGACTCCTGGAAAATCTCTACAATGCCAATTAAATGTTTACATCCAATTTACAAAAAGAGAGGCTCACATTCTAATAGTGCCTTATATGGTATCAGGATGTTCCAATGCACATTACAGCCAGTGGAGTACTTTTGAGGAGTCTTTATTGTTGTAATAATAGCAAATCCATCAACCAATTTGCTCACAGGAACCCCCACACAATGCAATGTGGTAATGACCAGATAATCTCTTTTGGTCAGGTTGCTAAGTACAATTGTTCAGACTGAAGAAAATTAGGAGCAAACAACACATTTGCAATTAAAGACTTTACTATGGAGCAGCCCAATTCTTTCTAATTAAATAAACAAAGCTATTTTTGACAACTCCTTTATCCATTCCAGCCTCGGCTTGCTGAATGAGGGGTTTGCAAATTCTCCTCATGTCCGCGTGAGTTTCCTCTGGGTGCTCTAGTTTCTCCCACAGTCCAAAGATGTGCAGGTTACGTTGATTGGTCATGTTAAGTTAACCCTAGTGCCAGGGGATTTTCATGGTGAATATGTGGGGTTACGGGAATAGGGCCTGAATGGGATTATGGTCAATGCAGGCTTGCTAGGCCGAATGGCTTCCTTTTACACTACAGGAAATTCTAGGAAAGATTCTGACTGGAATTTTCCACTCCTGTGATAGCTTCTGTAGTGGGAGTGGGAATCCGGAATGTTTCCCAATGATGAGCAGGGAAGGTTGTTATGCACAATTGTGCAATCCCTTCCTCATTAATTATGCACAAACATGGTTTGTGTTGCATCTTGTGGCCGGGTGGCAGGAAGCTTCCCTCGTGCCCAGCCAGCATGTTCACTGGCACCTGAACAGCCAGTGATTCAGCAAGCCAGAACATCAGTGCACTGAGCTGTCCCAGGGCACCAGAACCTGGCCCCATGCTTTATCAATTCCTCACTGGCATTCTTCTCCAGTTGGCATGGATAGGTGGGATGGGAGCACTATGCCCACTCAACCCATCATTATCAGTTTGAGGGGAAATCATCTGGGTGATCAGCGCCAGAGAGTTGCAGAGGGTGATCGCACTGCAGTGCAGGAAACAGATGAATAATTTACTCTACACCGCCGAGGTAAGCGAACTCTTCGCACACATCTCACTCTTTCTCTGAATCCAGCATGGGAATGAGGAAATCAATGTTAAGGCCATCATCTTTGATGTCCATTTCTAAGAGCCCTTGAGAAGATGCTGGAGTGTTGCCTCGTTGCCCCATTGCAACAACTGTGATCTGCTAGTAACTCGTTTGCTGGCTCAGACACACTAAAGGCACAGTGATCATGACGTATGGTGGTGGACGAGCAGGACGAGTGGAGGGGGGTTTGGGTGGGGGGAGTGGGGTTGGGGTGAGGGAGAAAGAGGGAGATGGGTCAGGGGGTTCGGGCAGTCTTCCAGCCTCCTCTCTTTTGGATCCTTGGCATGCACCATACATATGGTTGTGTGGTCACGATGTGGAGATACAGTCATTGGACTGGGGTTAAAAAGTCTCATAACACCAAGTTAAAGTCCAATGTGTTTATTTGGTAGCAAAAGCCACTAGCTTTTGGAGCACTTGCCACTCACCTGACGGAGGAGCATCAAGTGCTCCAAAGGCTTTTGCTACTAAATAAACCTGTTGGACTTTAACCTGGCACTGTGAGACTTCTCGTGTGGTCCTCCAGTACCCCAGGCTGTGGCTTCTCTGAAAACTGGTCTTTGCTCTGCCAACATATGGGTGCCAGGTTTGCCTGGTTATGAACAGAATAGAGTGGATTCCTACTGGTGATAGATGTGCCAGCAGGGCGACAATTCCAATCAGTTGTGGTTTTCATTCATATGCACAAAATAAAAATTTGGTTTCTGATGAGCTTTTGTGTGACTGAAGCTACCATGAAGCTGCTGTGGCAGTCAGGGTCACAATTTCTCAGAAAACTAAGCTTTTTTGTGATGCATATTGTCCATCCCCGTCTTCAAGCACCACCATTGGCAGGAGGGAAAAATTCTGGCCAGAAAATTTAGATTTGATTTTTTTTAAAATTTTCCTTTCATACTTTTCCCTTCAGATTTAATACTAATGTTGTTTCGAAAGCTCTTGGAAAGAAAAGGTTCTTTTGCTGGATAAGTTGCTTATATCAACTCATCCAGTTGATATAACTTTTCCATTAACTTGACCTATTCACCCACCAACAATAATCACTGAGCAAGAGAAAACATTAGTCTAAAAGAATCATTCTTCATAATGACGGTTATCGTTGTTAGATGGGATGCAACAAAAAGCTAAAGATTACAACCATGAGCCTAGAGAACCAACCAATTATTTGCAAAATACATATTCAACAACGGGCAGCTGTGAATATGGTGAACTTGGCTTTCTTGTGGTACTTGCATGCAAAGATTTTCATTGATATCTCATTGAAACAATCGTAATCAACAGATTAAATCAACAGATTTTAATACGAAGGACATAACATGAGAATGTTAAGGTATTAAATATTAAAATGTTTCTTTTGTTCAACTAATCAGAGGATCTAGACTTCAGGACAGTGGAATTATGACTCTTTAGCCTTTATCTACACTTGAGTATACATAGCAAAATCCATCTAATATTATGGGAAAGAGAAAGTGGAGCAATAGTGCAGACAAAGTGCTGTTGCAGTTGTTGGCTTGTTACTGAATTGTAAACTGTTCAATTCGGCATGTTCTCTGTGAAAAAAAAACAAAGATCATATTAAACGAGTGTTTAAGTGAATTTCCACATGGGTCTGTTGAGCTGGGTGTTTTTAATTTAATGTATATTCAATATATTAATATATATAAATTTCACCTGAAACAGCTGTAGCTCATAATCTGAAACAGCAATTTCACATTTCATTCCATGAAATAAATGAAAGTGTATACAAACTTGTGAAAGACAAATTGCATTCAATTCATTTGATGAAGGACTCTAATGAACCAATGGATTGGTGAAGGTAATGCAATTGATGTTGTGTTTATGGTCTTTCCAAAGATGTTTGACAAAGTTAATGCCGTGCGAATAATTAAAAACCACGGCACTAAAGGGGCAGCAAGCAGAGTACTGGTGAGCAATTACGAGACTGGACTGTGTAGTCTTCAAGTTTCAATTTACGGATGTGGACATTGCTGGCTGGACCAACATGTTTTGCCAACCTGAACTGCCCGCCATTTCAGAGGGTATTTGAAAGTCAACCACATTGATGTGGATCTGGAGAGACGTGTAGTCAAGGGCAGGTTTCCTTCCCCAAAGAACATCAGTTAACCAGATGGGTTTTCCTGACAATTAACAATGGTTTCATAGAATTATAGAATCCCTACAGTGCAGAAGGAGACCATTTGGCCCATTGAGTCTACACCGACAACAATCCCATCCACGCCTATCCCTTTAACTCCCCACATATTTACCCTACTAATCCCTCTAACTTATCCAGCTCAGGATTCTAAAGGGAAATATAGCACGGTCAATGCATCTAACCCACATATCTTTAGACTGTGAGAGGAAACCAGAGCACTCAGATAAAATCCACACTGACATTGGGAGAATGTGCAAGCACCTTGTTTTTCTGCATCCTCACCTCAGCTATTAGTTCCAAGATAGGCCTGCCACCCTCATGCACTAAGCCCCTGAGCACTTTTCGCCCTCAGCATGATCCCCTTCTCCTCACTGGAAGATGTGTCTCCCATGGACTCCACGATCCCCATGTCCTTACAACTCAACAGGCTGTGTCATGGATGTAGCTTACAACTGTACTTTTCTGCAGGTCCATCCAAACCATAAAACAGATAGCAAATGATAAAGTACTCATCGCAATCTGAACTGCTGAGCTTAAACAGAGGATCCAGCTGGTGAATGTTAAACTGTTCTTAGAATCATTCAGCGCAAAACAAAATGAGACTGCAAGTGGCATGCATCATGTCCTCTTGGCAGGACTTTTCAGTCCTAACACCAACAGGCATTGTCATTGGCAAGGCAGGAAAATTTGGAGAGTCATTGACTTCTAACAAGCTTAGCAATCCAATTTAAATCAATTTTGATAAGGTGAGCAGACTCCCAAATTTTACAATCATAAAAACCCTTCAGTACAGAAGGAGACTATTTGCCTCATTGAGCCTGCACCTATTCTACCACAGAGCATCCCACCCAAGCCCTTTCCCATAATCCCTGGCATCTAGCCCGCTAATCCCCCTAACATACACATTCCTGGGACGCTAAGGGGCAGTTTTCATGACCAATCCACCTAACCAGTGCATCTTTGGAGTGTGGGAGGAAACTGGAGCACCTGAGAGAAACTCACACAGACATGAGGAGAACGTGCAAACTCCACAAAGTGGCTCAAGGCTGGAATTGAACCCGGGTTCCTGGAGCTGCGAGGCAGCAGTGGTAACCACTGTCTCACTCACCGATGATTCTAGATTCACCCACCTGGTATATTGTCATGTTCCGGCCCGCTGACATTGTGAACTTAACCTGACATCATTTCGCCTAAGAATTTGTCGGTGTTGGTGTGGTACAGACTTGTTTTGATGGGTATTATTCAATCGTTAAGTTCTGCAGTTCTGGATATTCTTGCAAAAATATATGAACATTTGAGGTATAAAGTAGTAAAGTTTATTTATTTGTCATAAAACTTACATTCACACTGCAATGAAATTATTGTGAAAAACCCTAGTCGCCACACTCTGGTGTCTGAGGATAATTTCACATGGACAGTGCACCCAATCTGCACATCTTTGGACTGTGGGAGGAAACTAGAACACCATGTGGAAACCCACACAGACACAGGGAGAATGTGCAAACTCCACACAGAGAGTGACCCAAGTTGAAAATCAAACCCAAGTCCCTGGCATTGTGAGACAGCAATACTAACCACTGTGCCATTGTGCTGCTCATATTGCTCAATAACTATACAAAGCAAAATCTGGATGTAACAGTTAGGATCTGAAATGGATATTTAAACCTTTTGTTGTGTTCTCCTTGAATATCTCCATAACAGTTGCAGGCAAACACTTTGTGAGATTGGGCCTGATATGATTCATTACATGGCTTTATTTCACAGTGCATGAACACATGAAGAGTATTGGATTAATTTATTTCAATCAGTATAACTTGCCTTTGCATAACAATGCAGCATAACAAACACCTACGCTTTCTTTCATCAATAGGTCAAACCCTTTTGACAACATGAAATAATTCCTAACTTTGCTTCTGCATTCTAACCTTCTTGCAGCCTTTTCTCAGCTTAATTATCTCTCAGCATTTGACTTCAAAAGTTTGATTGACTGCCTGTGTCCCTTGCTTTATTTCTCTCAGAGAATAAACAGAGACTGAACAACACATTGGATAGTGGTTGCTTTAATATCTTCACAATTTTACCTCGGAGAATAATGTGAAGTAATGGAAGGGTCCACAGGCTGATGAACAGACTGACAGGCCATGACATTAATGCATTCCTCCATAGCCTTACTCATCTTTGTGCCAACAGACAGGATGTTTAGTCATTTGAGACAGGAGGTTTTGATGGTCGACCACAACACATACAATAAAGTGATGATAGCACCCAACCATAACGTTCCCAAGCACAAGAGCTTATTGATTCTTATTGAATATTATAGATAGCGTATCTGAAGATGCATTTTCTGGTGTGATTACTCATGAGGTCATTGGACATCTTACAGCACAGCATTTAAGTCCTTGGGGCTTAACTCCAGAAGTGAGATGAGAGTGACTGTCTTTGACATCAAGGTTGCATTTAATCGAGTATGGCATCAAAGACCCCTAACAAAGCTAGAGACAGTGGAAATTGGGAAGACTCTTGGAATCATACTTAGCACAAAGGAAGACGGTTATGGTGATTGGAGGTCAATCATCTCAGCTCCGGTATATTACTGCAGGAGTTCTTTAGGTCCAAACATCTTCAGCTGCTTCATCAATGACCTTGCAGCATAAAGTCAGAAATGGAGGTATTTGCAGATGCTTTTGCATATTTTAGAACAATTTGTGATTCCTCAGATATTGAAGCGGTTCATGTCCAAATTCAGCAAGACCTGGACAATATCCAGGCTTGGGCTGCAGGTAATATTCATGCCACACAAGTGCCAAGCAATGACCATCTCCAAAAAGAAAGGAACTAACATTCAATGGCATTACCATCACTTAATCCTGCACTATCAACATCCTAGGGTTTACCATTGACTGAAACTGAACTAGACTAGCCATATAATTACTGTGACTGCAAAGACAGGTCAGAGGCTAGAAATCCTGCAGTGCGCAACTCACTTCCTGACCCCTCTGTATCCATCATCTACAGGAGACAAATCTGGAATGTTAGTGTTGAGTTCCACATTCCTATCAATCCCCATTATTTCCTTGCCTATCAACAACCTATCTACCTCCACTTCAAAAACAATTCAACAACCCCACTTCTGCTAACTTCTGAGACTGAAGGTGAGATTTTCCGGCTGTGCTCACCTCAAGATTGGAAAATCCTGAGTGAGGTTAATGGACGTTTTCATGGTCCCATCCCACCCACTGTGATTCCCATGGTGGGCAGGAGGGGAAAATTTCACCCAGTGAGTTTGAAAGTTGCTTGACCATTTGTGAGAAAACACTTCTTCTTATTTCTTCCCTAAAAGGATGAGTCCTAATTTTAAAACAGTTCTATCCTCACCCACAAGAGAAATCATCCTTTCCATATCCATCTTGTCAATATTGTGCAGGGTCTTTCATACTTCAATTAAGTCACCTCTCACTCTTTTAAACTCTAGTCAAAACAAACCCAGCCTGTTTAATCTTTACTCATAAGCCAATCCACTCTATCCAGATATCAATCTATTAAATCTTATCGGAACTGCTTCCAACGTATTTCCATCCTTCCAAAATACGGAGACCAAAACTGCACTCACTGTTCAATTTGCATCGCTGAATGATTCAGGGATTAACTTTTCAGTGGAGCCAAGTCACCAGTTCATCTTGAAATAATCCCATTTACATCCATTTGAGGGGGCAAAAAGCTGATCTCTGATTTAACTTAATTGGAATTCTATGATCACCCCGTAGCTGAGATTCTCCGGTCCCCTGCTGTTGTGATGGCAGATTTGGCCAACCACCAAATTCTCTATTTTCACTGGTAGCGGTAGTGGGGCGTACGACACCGGGAATCCCAGCCCACAACTGAAAGACACAACTCCCCCAGTGCAGCTTTTAATGACCAACCTAGATTACGTGCTCACTTCTCTGGAGAGGGCAACTGGAATCCACACCTGTGTTTAACTACGGCTTTTTTTCCACAGGTAATTCGGTCCACACTTGACCAACAAAGAGCATGCATTCGGCAGGTGGTGCGAGGACAGCTCTTGGATGCTGATTCATGGGTTGCCTGGTACTTCATGTCGTAAATGAGTGCTTTATGTGGACCATCTGAAGGGCACCATGACAGCTCAGAGACTATCGATGTGGCTGTGCAGACACTTGGAATTGGGCCGGTGTCTGCGGGAGTTTGCGCGTTCTCCCCGTGGTTGCGTGGGTTTTCTCCGGGCGCTCCGGTTTCCTCCCACAACCCAAAAATTCGCTCTTAGGCTGATTGGGAAACAAATTGTCCCTATAGTGAGAGTCTTCCATATTAGGAATAAACTAAATTTATAATAGGATAATAGAATTGCTACTATATAGTTATGATGGCGGCGCGGGCTCGTTGGGCCGAAGGGCCTGTTTCCCGTGCTGTGTTGCTCTTAATCTGCTCTTAATCTTAAAAAAAAACTCTTAAAAAAACCTTTACACTTCAGGCAAGAGCAATAGCACAGAGCAGATGAAGCCACTTTAGCATTGCAAAAGGTTTCATTGAATATCCTGAATAAATAAGAAACAGCTGAGGGAAACGCTGAAAAATTATCACAACATCCCTGACTATCCAAGTCTTTCCATCTAAAAGTTGCAACAAATTATTTTTTCCCTGGAAACAGCATATAATTGAGAATGGGAATCTGGAATGGCTGGAATGTCAAACTCTAAACAAGGAAACAATTGACTGCTGGAATCTTCAGTAACAACTATCACACACAAAAAATGAAGCAAACTCAACATTTGCCATGGTCTCAGATTAGCAAATAAGAGAGTGTGAAAGTTGCAATCCCATTTGGGCTTTGAATTCAATTTATAATTTGCTTGAAACCTGTTGTTACTGATTAGTTTCAAGTGGTTAATGATACCCATTCCTCCAATTAAATAAGGACAAAAGCAGAGGACACTTGGGGGTAAATTTGCTGATCTCTTCTGCAGTGGGAATGGCGTGGGTGAGACAGACAATTTAACAGATCATTTAAAGGCCTGTCGACCTTAGACAGGAACTTCCAGGTCTCAGGGTGAGCACAATTGGAAAACTGTTCTTTGATTCTTCTTTGAATATGTGGTGGAAATGTTTCATAATTTTATTCTAGGATGACTGTCTGAAAATCTTTTCACAATGGACCCAGGTTCAATTCCAGGCTCGGGTCACTGTCTATATGGAGTTTGCACATTCTGCCTGTCTCTGCATGGATTTCCTCCAGGTGCTCCAGATTCATCCTGCACTCCAAAGATTGCAGATTAGTTTGATGGCCATGCTAAATTGACCCAAGTATCAGGGGATTAGCAGGATAAATATGTGAGGTAATGGGAATAGGGCCTGGGTGGGATTGTTGTCAATGCAGGTTCAATGGGCTAAATGGCCTCCTTCTGCACTGTATGATTTTAAGAATATCATTTCCATATCTTATCACCCCATTATCAGGCCTGACTGCTGGATCATCCTATCCCTGTGTCCCCCATAAAAAATCCAGCATGAAATCCCTGGTCTCCTGAGGTGTGCACCGGATGAGTGGACTTCCCAGAGGAGTTCAAATAAGTCCAAAGCTCTGTAGGGAAGAGGGTTATGCCCTGGCACTACATGGGTATTGCACCCAGCGCTGACCAAGCAATGCTCGGGGGAGCGAGGAGTTGCATGGGTTGATTGCATGGAAGTGGGAGATTCCTGTGTAACTGTACAGATTTGTACACTGGGGTGGCCTGGAGAAATGGTGCCCTGATCTTCAAAAAACAAGAGGAATGGGCTTAACCAGATCCTACCCCGCCAGCATGACATTGTAGGGCTTGTCCAGTGCCATTTTGATCAGTAAAACTTGGGCAATACAGCATCGAAAGCCACTAGCAACGCTGCTTTTTCTGCTTGTTATCCTCCATTGCTGATATTCAGGGAAATGTCACCCTACATGTTTTATCAACAAGCGCAGTCTGAATGATTGGCCTGGCAGCTTGTTAAAGATAGAAAAAAGTATATTTACTCAAGTAAATGCTATATAGATTGTTTTGCAATTTAGCATTGCTAGTGCGGAGCTTTGTTTGAAGATTTTTGTTGTGAATTTATGTTCAATCACAATTCACCCATTTTAATACAAGGGGAATTAAATGAACCTCCATACTCAAGTTTCCAATGCATAATCTCATCTAGGCAATCATTGTTTGAGGACCACAAAAATACAGAGTATACCTCATAGTCATTAAATATTCCATGTAATACCTCAATTTCAGTGTCAATGGGATTGTATAAAGGTCTTTGTTAGCGTATATATGGTTAAAGTTGCTGAGTTGGTGTGCCTGGAAATTTCCTCAGTTGCTTTGATGAATAAAGAAAACCATTTTTTTGGAATTTTACTAGTTCACTTCCCACAGGAAAATAAATAATTAAGAAAGGGTCCCTTGGCGGCAGTGGGCTCAATGAGCAAAAATTCTCTCTCAGTGTATTCTTATAGCCTTAAATTGCTTGTCAGCTGTTGTACAAATAGAAAAGCCATTCTTGTCGCTTTGGTTTGCTGCAATAGGCTGTAAGAGCTGTGTTAGTGCTGCGACACACCTGAATGCAAGCAAAGGAGCAGCGAGATGTATCTTCAGTTACTGGACAGAGTGTCTCTTAGGGAAAAGAGCGCTGGTATGATGGCTGATGCCATGACAACTGAAAATGTGATTTATATTCCTACAGTTACGAGACCACAAATCTGTTATAAATCATTATCCATTCGTTTGACCCAAGCATCAGTTATCTCAAAAATATTTTGACAAGGAAAATTAGCTGACTTACGTTGTCATCAACAGGAGTCGGAAAGGAGCTGGTGATGTTACAGTCACCTTAAGTGCCACGGTTGCCTTGTAATTATCAGCTGCCTGACTTTTCAATTTCCCTTTAACTTTTCACAATGATCACTTGCCTATAGAGTCCAGGGAAAGATTGTAGTGCTGTGGCTACTAGTACAAGTCAGATCCCGTTTTTCCGCATCAATTGGTGCAATTGCAAAATCTCTCGCACTAACAAAGCAAAAATCAGAATTGTGTTACACTTTGCAGTGCTCAGTTGAATTGAGTACTGTTGTACATTTAGCTGTGACTGCTTAAGGAACAGTTGCAAAAATGAAGGTATATCTGAACAATAACAGATTATTTTAAGAACACAACTATTTACAGATATATTTCCAAGACTATAGGTATTAACCAAGAGCTTTCTCCTCCTCAAATTTTAGTTATACAATTCTCTCTTACATCATTCCGTGGGTGACATTCTTTTCTTCTTCCCACCCATTACCTCTTTCAGCTTTGAATTCTACATATCTCCCTTCAAATATACTTACATTTATATTTATATCCTACACCTTCTGCTGTACCTTCCCTTCATGTCCCTGGCTTCATTGGCTCAATCTTAGTGCCTGTTCATGCCACGCTCCCACTGCAACGTGACTGGAGAATTTGACAGCCTGCCAAATTTCTACCTACTGTGGCAGGATGAGAAAATCCTACCGGCCAAAGAATGGTAAGATTCCGGCCCATATGTTTAACCGGTCAGTTACTTTCGCAAACTTCTCTGATCGTGTCCCTATGATGCTTGGAAGGCTAGAGGGCCTGGGTGGAGGGGTAGGGGTGGATTCTCCCATTTCACCCTCCATAGTAACCATATCAGGTAGGGGACAAACCATGCAAAAGTCCATGCCATCCATTAGGGTGGCACAGTAGCACAATAGTTAGCATTGCTGCTTCACAGCACCAGGGATTCAGGTTTGATTCCCAGCTTTGTGGAGTTTGCATGTTCTCCCTATGTCTGCAAAGGTTTACTCCAGTTTCCTCCCACATTCTGAACGACATGCTAGTTAGATGCATTGACCCGAACAGGTGCCGAACTGTAGCAACTAGGGGAATTTCACAGTAACTTCATTGCAGTGTTAATGTAAGCCTTACTTGTGACTAGTAACAAATAAATTTAAACCTCAAAAACTAAAAACCTTGGCTGGGATTCCCCGGTTTTGGGGTGAACACGGCTGCAAAATTCCACCTCGATATTTTGCATTTAGACTGCTTTTGATTTGACTTGGGTGGCCAGTTGCAGTATCTTGTGTATTGTTGGTTAATATGGAAACATAGAAGTTAGGAGCAAGAGGATGCCATTTGGCCCTTCGAGCCTGCTCCAGCATTCATTCTCCAGACACTCGCCACCCCCTGTGTGAAAAAATTGCCTCTGGACACTTTTGTATTTCTCCCCTCTCATCTTAAACCTACGCACCCTAGTTTTAGACTCCCCTACATTTGGGAAAAGATATTAACTATCTAGGTTATCTGTGTCCCTCATTGTTTTATAGACCTCTATAAGAACACCCCTCAGCCCCCTACGTTCCAGAGAAAAAAGTCCCACTCTATCCAGGCTCTCTTTATAACTGAATCTGTCAAGTCAATCATTAAAGATGAGATTGCTGAGTACTTGGAAGTGCATGATAAAATAGAACTGAATCAGCACGACTTTATCAAGGGTAGATCATGTCTGACAAATCTGATAGAGTTCTTTGAGGAGGTAACAAGTAATTTAGATAAAGGAGAACCAATGGACATGATTTATTTAGATTCCCAGAAAATATTTGGTCAAATGCCAAATAGGAAACTGTTAAATAAGAGTCCATGGTGTTAAGGATAACATCTTGGCATAGATAGAGGATTTGACTGACTGACAGAAGGCAGAGGGTGGGAATTAAGGTATCCTTTTCAGGGTGGCAACAAGTGACTAATGGTGTGTCTTAGGGGTCACTGCTAGGACCACAACTTTTCACAATATACATTAACAATTTGGAAGAAAGGATGAAAGGCACTGTTAAGTTTGCAGATGATACAAAGATATGTAGAAGGGCAGGTAATTTTGCGGAAGCAGAAGGCTACAGAAAGACTTGGACAGGCTAGGAGAGTGGGCAAAAAGTGGCAGGTGGAACACAATGTGGAAAAGTGTGAGGTATGCAATTTGGAAAGAGGAATGGAGATATAGACTATCTTCTCAATGGGAAAATGCTTAGGAAATTAGTAGCACAAAGGGACTTGGGAGTTCTTGTTCAAGATTCTCTTAAGATTAACGTCAGGTTAATTCAGCAGTTGGAAAGGCAAATGCAAAGTTAGCATTCATGTTGAGAGGGCTAGAATACAACAGCAGGGATGTACTTCTGAGGCTGTATAAGACTCTGGTCAGACCCCATTTGAATATTGTGAGCAGTTTTGGGCCCTGTACCAAAGGAAGGATGTGCTGGCCTTGGAAATTGTCCAGAAGAGGTACATAAGAATGATCCCTAGAATGAAGAGCTTGTCATATGAAGACATGATAAGGACTCTGGGTCTAGACTCATTGGAATTTAGAAGATTGAGGGGGATCTTACTGAAATTTACAGGATACTGCAAGGTCTGGATAGAATGGACATGGAGAGGAAGTTTCCATCAGTTGGAAAAACTAGAAGGCACAACTTCAGGCTAAAGGAATGATCCTTAAAAGCAGAGATGAGGAGAAATTTCTTCAGCCAAAGAATCATGAATCTGTGGAACTGTTTGCTGCAGAAGACTGCGGAGGCCAGATCATTGAATATGTTTAAGACAGAGATAGATAGATTCTTGATTAATAAAGGGATCAGGGGTTATGGGGAAAAGGCAGAAGAATGAGGATGACAACCTTGAATTGAATGGCAAATTTGATGGGCTTAATTCTGCGCTTATGTTTATGGTCTTATCTATAGGTTTGCTCATCATGATTCGTTATCTGACTGGATTGTTACACTTGCTCTTGTAAATTGAAAATAATGATGCAACCATTGACACAAAGTGGCCTTCCAGAATGTACAACTTGGATCTTTGACCTCACTTAGCAAGCATTGTGGTTTATCTTTGTGGTGAGACTCCTCCGCTTCATCTGGCTACGTCTGAAAAGATTCTCTTGTGATCCTTTGTTTTCGCAAAGGTTTCAGTGTATTTCTCCAAAGTGTCCAAACCTTATAAAGTGAAATTTTGCAGTGTTTGCAGGACACTCCTCATGCCATGGGGCTTTCTTACTACATCACTGGAATGGTTTATTTGCATCTTGAGCTCTCATTCCTTCAGGTCTTTTTTTTGCCCTAGAATGTCTTTGGAATTCTTTTATTTAATAAGCTATATCGTTATTGGGGGTCTTCTGAATCAGAGTTTAACTTCCCATATTAGTATTTCGCTGATGACTCTTTGATTATCTAACTAATTGTAGCACCTTCTCCAAAGGTAAGCCTTCTTTGGATTGCAGAAGGTCAGAAAGTGCATAATTGGCTACCTCTACTACGGTATCATCACAGATGTAAGATCAATGTTTTCACAACCATGAGTCAGTAAATCCAGGCCATTGATCAAGCTTTAACAGGTTCATGGTGTTTCTGGACCATTTTGTTCAACTTGGCTCTTTCAAATCTTTTATTTTTCCTTTTTTCATTCATTCACAGAAAATGGGCATCCCTGGCTGGCCAGCATTTATGGCCCACCCTTAGTTGTCCAAGGGCAATTGAGAGTCAACCACATTGTTTGGCTCTGGAGTCATATGTTGGCCAGACCAGGTAAGCACGGCAGATTTCCTTTCCCAAAAAAATATTGGTGAACAAGATGGAATTTTCCAACAATTGACAATGGTTTCACAGTGATCAGCAGATTCTAAATTCAAGATTTTTTTTATTGAATTAAATTCCGCCACCGGGATTTGCACGTGGGTCCTCGAACATTGTTGTGGGGAATTTACCACTTCAGAGTCAGGCTTGGAGGTTTCAACAATTCAGTTTTATTTTGGACAAAGCTTTAGGAGAAAGCATTGGTATGCCACAGTATTTGGCAGCTACCTTCTCAACTACACAATGATAGTTGATCATTTTTATATGTTCTGGACAATAAGCAGTATAGAATTGGCCGTAAACACATTGTTATTAGTTGGGTAGGCAGTTACGGACATCGACAGTTAACACATTGTTACAAGAGACAGGTACGGACATAGACAGTTAACACACTTACCTGGCAGAAGTGAAACCATGATCAAGCAGGTGGTTTGCCCAGGACGAGGCTATGCCATTGCACTCCAGGTGTGTTGATACCTGCAATGTCCCCAAATGCGGGATACTCGACAGCAAAATTTGTTCATAGAATGGATACATTATGCAGTTATGTCTCCTATCAATGATTGATTTTGATCTATACATTCAGTGGTTGATCTTGTTACATTTATGTATTTATGCCCCCATCTGTGGCTGACCTTATTATCAGAATGTAGAGATGCTGGCGTTGGACTGGGGTAAACTCAGTAAAGTCTGGCAACACCAATTTTAAATCCAACCGATTTATTTGATAGTAAATCTGCGAGCTTTCGGCGTTTGTGGCCTTCGTCAGGCAAATGAGGTGTTCTGATCTTCAAAAGCACACGTATCAGCACAGACAGTTTACAGATTGCTGATTAGAATGCGAATCCTTACACCTAATCTGCTATATAAGTCTTAAAGTGGCTAACTGCAGAGGTTAGAGGGATGTATATTGTCTCCAGACAGCACAGTAAGTGAGGTTTTTTGCTAACCCAGGCAAGTCATTGGGGGTTACAGATAGTGTGACATGAAGCCAAGATCCCTGATAAGACCATCCTCATGTGTGTGGAACTTGGCTATCAGTCTCTGCTCAGCAACTCTGCGCTGTCGTGTGTTGTGAAGGCCCCCTTAAAGAACATTTACCCGAAGGTTGGAGGCCGAATGCCCGTGACTGCTGAAGTGTTCGCCCTCAGGAAGGGAACTGTTTTGCCTGGTCATTGTTGAGCGAAGTTCATTCATCGCTGTTGTAGTGTCTGCATGGTCTCCCCAATGTACCATGCTTCGGGACATCCTTTCTTGCAACGTATTAGGTAGACAACGTTGGCTGAGTTGCAAGAGACTCATTGCAAGAGACTTATTATCAGACTCATTGTTCTGGGTCTGCTCTTATCTGGAGTGCCCCAAGCTCTGACCAGCTTCCTGTAATAATTCAGATACTGCAGGTTTTAACCTTTTGTGTAACTGGCTGTGCCTAAAGCAGGTGCCTCTTAATGTCCCTTCCCAGGTAACCATTTTGTGTGCCAGGTAACCATTTTGTGTCCATCACTTTTAATTCTACCATGACAACATTAGCTGAGTTTCTGGATTCATAGTCTAGCAATAATAGCATTAGGACATCAAGTTAAAATAATTACTTGAATCTTTTAAGACCTGGAATCATAGATTTTAAGGAGGAGGAGACCATTCAGACTATCAAGTCAGCACCAACAACAATCCCACCTAAGCCCTATCCCTGTAATCCCACAAATTTACTTAGGTAATCCCTCTAACCATCCCCAGATGCTAAGGGACAATTGAGCATGGCCAATGTACCTAACTCCACATCACAGAGGAAACCTGAGCAGCTGAGGGACATGGGAAGAATGTGCAAATTCTACACAGATAGTGACCCAAGCTGGGAAATAAACCCAGGTCCCTGGAGTTGAGACAGCAGTGTTAACCACTATGCTAGAGTACTGCCTCATTGAATTTGTTTTCTGTTTCATTAATGCTTTGTCTTGTTATGGCATCATCAGCTAGTGCTCCGATGGAGTACAATAACATATTAACTTTCGAAGCATCTGACTTGGTGTTTGATCTGGCTGCAATTCTAAATCTTAAGAATCTCCTTCTGCATAATGTCCAAGTGTGAGTCTGTTCTGGGCCTTCCATGTTGCCAAATCAGCTTCGCAAAGTGAATTCAAAATCCATAAGACATCAGAGCAGAATTAAAAATTGAAAAGCAAAATTGAAACCTTCGACAGTCATTGATCTTCTATGGTGGGCATTCCTAAAATTCACATAATTTTGAAAATGATTGCTGTGGTAATTATTCAGGTCAGTTTATTGTTTTTCTCCCTTTGGGGAATCATTTTGAATGGCCAATCTTTTCAATTGCTGCAAAGTAGTCACCACATGTCATGGTGCAAACCTTGCCATCAGCCTGTGGAGTGTATCAACTACACTTATTAAAATAGAATTTCTCCCAGTGATGCCAACAGTTTTTAAGCCATTTGCAAGTTTTATTCACCTTTCCTTGAATATCTCTGTATGATCTGTTATGTAGCCCTTAGTAAGCTGAGTAGCTGATTTTTTTTTTCCCTCTGTTTCTCAGCCTCCATCTCTTCCATTGAGACCTTCTGGTCTCAACTACCTTTCCATATTTTTTTGGAAAATTTTGACACCTTTTTGCTGGTCTGAGTTGATGACTTTTTCAGTTAAAATTGCCTTTCTGAAACATTGGAGTCCTTTATGGCTGCCACCATGTTGTATGTTGATTGTGGCTGGCTGAGTCATACCTGTGTATGAACAATGACTGTTTATTGCTAGAAAGTAACCATTTACAGATATACAAGCCAATAGGTATTAATAACACTAAGCCATGAAGTTCCTCCTACCAGACTCCTAGGCTTGTGATGTTCTCTTAAATCATAGAAATCATTGAAACCCTATAATGCAGAAGGAAGCCACTTGACCTATCAAATCTGCACCAACAGCAATCCCACCTAGACCCTATCTCTGTAATTGCACATATTTGCCCCACTAACCCCTCTAATCTACACATCCTGGGACATTAAGGGACAATTTAGCATGGCCAATGCACCTAACATACACATCTTTGGACTGTGAGAGGAAACTGGAGCACACAGAGGAAACCCATGCAGATACGAGGAGAATGTGCAGACTCCACACAGACAGTGACCCAAGCTGGGAATCAAACCCGTGTCTCTGGATCTATGAGGCAGCAGTGCCAATCATGGTACCATTGTGGTTGGTACTGTTTCACCATATTGCGTGAAAAAATTGGAGGGTTTATGCTATGTCCTGCTGGAAATCATATCAGCATGCAGCTAACAGATTCCATACAGTCCTGCCCCCAGCCACAATCAATAAAGGAATCATTAATGGGGACTAAGTGACCTTAAATGAGGAAAGGGTGGACCTCTCAATCAGGAGGTTGGAGGTTTCAATGTTGAGACAGTGCTGGACGTATCAGCAGTTAGAGGGTGCTTGCAAGCCTAGTTTTTCAGAGACTAATGGTTGAGAAGAATGCTAGAATAAGGAAATTTTGCTTTGGGGCTCAGGTGCTGGTGGCCCTTTAAACATGATGCCAACACTTCATTCCAAGTAAGTGCGCATCATGCCTGATGGCCATGAATTGGCCAACGGGCACAAGATAACTGCAGGAAGGGGAGTTGGAGCAAGAGGGCCTTTATTCCGTTGAGTCCCGTTAACCCTCAGCCCAAATATTTCTCTTGATAATCAAATAAACCTGGGATAAAATTGAATAGTATGTCGAGCAAAAGCAATTCTGATCTGGCTATTGAATACCTAGTGTGGAGTAATGACTTTTTATTACGCGCCAAAATAATGTTTTTCCTTCATGCTTCGATTCGAACAGCAGGTCCGTGCAGGCGGTGAGAAGCTGGTGTGTGAAAAGATATTAAATATTCAGTGTGTGCTGGAATGACCCCTGCACCACAATTCACACAGTGAAATCTGGGAGATGACAGCGCAGAGCTGCAGGGTTAAATAACATAAATCTTTCCAACAATTTAGTTCAAGAACCAAGAGCTTTTAGATATAATATTGCAAAAACGTGCCTTTTGCACAGCTCTTTCAATTGCACTATATTAAAATTTAAAACAGATGACAAAGCTATTTTGGCTTTCAAACATATAGGCCAGAATTTTCCAACCATTTACACCGATGGGATCTCCTGTCCTGCTAATGGTGCACCCTCAGCTGTGGGTTTCCTAGGTTCCTATTATATGGGAAATTCCGTTGACCATAGTGGGAACAAAAGATTCTGCTGCTGACAATTGGCGGGCTACTTTCCATGAAACATGAAGTGGATTGCATAAAAAATCAAACCCAAGTATTCTTAGGGATTCATAAAAAAAAATATAATTGCACTTTCTGTTGTGCCATCAATATTAACTGCAGTTGCAGCAAAACAACTGCATCAATATCACAGTAATAGTTTCTATACTAGTCCATATTCATGTGCAGCAGGATCCAGACAACATTCATGCTTGGGCTGATAAATGGTAAGCAACGTTTGCATCATGCAGGTGCCAAGCAATGACTATTTCCTGCAAAAGAGAATCTAACCATCTCCCTTTAACATTCAATGACATTACCATCACTGAATCCCCCCAGTATCAACATCCTGGGGGTTACAACTGAGCAGGAACTGAACCAGCCACATAAATACTCTGGCTTCTCGAGCTAGCCAGAGGTTGGGAATTCTATTATAAATAACTTATTTCCTGTCTCCCCAAAGCCTATCCATCATCTACAAGGCACAAAGTCAGGCATGTGATGCAATATTCCACAATTGCCTGCATGCGTGCATTTGCAACCACATTCAAGAATTTCAACACCATCCGTTACAAAGCAGCCCACTTGATTAACATCCGAGCCATGACTTTAAACATTCACTCCCTCCACGATGCACAGTGGTAGCACACAAGATGCACTGTAGTAATTCATCACGTTCCTTCAACAGCATCTTCCAAACCTGTCAGCTTTACCACCTAGAAGGACAAAGGCAGATGGATGAAAACACAACTAAACGTATGATCTCCCCCCCCCCCCACCCCCCCAAAGCCACACACCACCTGACTGAGAACTACATTGTCATTCCTTTACTGTTATGAATCAAAATCATGGGACTCTCTTCCCAGTACCACTGTGGGTGTACCACATGGACTCAGCAGTTCAAGAAGCCAGCTCATTATCCCCTCCTCAAGGGCAAATAGGATTAAAAAATAAATGCAGGCCTCGGCAGGGGTGCTGACATCCTATGAACAAATAAGAAACTTGGTTAACCAGATTATTGCAGAGGTATTTTATCACCTTATGTTATCTGCTATAATCCAGTGTTAGCGTGATAATGCAGTTTAAATTTATATATCTGTCCAGTAAAGAAAAAGACATCTTGTCAAATAAATTTGGGTATTAAAATCCTGCTTCATAGAGCCACTTGATTTTTAGAGGTTTTAAATAGCATCCAAGGTACTTCTGCACTATTCCCAGGCAAGTAACGTTGAACACAATATTGGTCAGGGCATTACAACAGATCAGAGGTGAACTTTTCCCATCTCGCTTGTCACAGGAAGTGTGGAGGGCAAGATGGAAATTTTGGCAGACCATGTAAAAGTTCATTATCCTTGGGCAGGAATTTCCCATCTTGAGGTGCACACAGCTATCAAATCTCACCCGAGAATTATTTTTAACCTTTCTTTTGACATTTCAGGTTTAATACTGATTTGCTGTATGTCCTTAATTTCAAATTTTCCACGTCTAATTATTGAAGACGTTTCCATTAAATGTGCAGTTTTGCATTTTTTGGTTCCTGAAAAATATATTGCAATTGCCAATTTTCTGTTATTATTAATATTTTGGATTTGCAGCTGACCATATTATTCCTTTTCTACAGGAAGATCAGGCACTTGTCTTTGGATCACTGCAAGGTTATTGATAATGGATAGACCATTATTGTTGATCACAATCAAAGGTTTCAATTGAACCTTTTGACTTGAGCAGTGACATTTCGAGTAATTTTAACAACAGAACAGGGAGCAGCAATAGGACAATCACTTTAATTAAAAAGAATCACACGAAGAGAGTAGTAAGGCAGAAAATTACATTTTGGTTAAGTTGCTGGTATGCTAACAATGTACTTTCTAAACTTAATTAGATATTGCCTTTATTAATGTACTGATCACTGAATGCTGAGTAATTCTGATCAGTTACAATGCAAAAACATGTAAATTAATACCTGTCTCTTGTGTAAGACTGCATGTTTTAGTAAATGTTTGCAATGTGCTCAAAATAGTACACCTGTAGGATTGAAAGGAGTTCTGGCAGTGATGTATTTCCTGAGCTCTGACTGATGAATTAGGTGTTGCAGATTCATGCACTCTGGCGATATCCCATCACTGACATAACTCATTGTCATTCTGCACTTAAATTCCAGCAATGAAAGGAAACCTTAATTTCTTTTCCCAGACGAAAGTGAAATTTTGATCTCCTAAAGATGACTGTGCATTTTACGATAGAGGATTCAGTTCTCCTTATGGCAGGCAGCAGTCAAAGTACCACTGTCTCTGGTTAACCTGGGTACAATATTTAGAGTATAGAAATATATTCAAATATATGTGTGGTCCTCCTATTTAAATAGGTTGGAGGTTTATTGGTGATAATGTAAATTTAAGATGGCAGCTGATTTTAAAAAAAAAGGATTTTAGATTTCAAGGGTAGGAAACATAGATGGGAAAATTCACTTATTGCATCCCATACTTTAGTGATCTGGAGTGAGAAGAGATTGACATTCAGTGCAGTGCAATTTCATAAGTGGCAAAGGTTGTGAAATCTATCAGAAAATGGTTCAAATATATTAAGTGATCGATAGATGGGGAAAACTGCTAAATATCAAAGGTGAGGTGAAATCCAACAGCGTGCCTGAGGAAAAATAGCCTGGTAAAGAACAAATTAATTTTCTAAAAAAACACCTACTCTTTGTATAAGTTGAACATTGAACTGACCTGCTTTTCTGTTGAATAAATTAAGAAACTTGTTTTTGATAGTATATGTTATTTCCCTTAACAAAGTCACCTGGAGTGTGCGTGTGTGTGCAGAGGTAAGTGAATGTGTGAGGGTGCGCTTGTGAGACTGTGTGCATGCAAGCATATGTAGGTGTGTATACGAAGCATTGTGTGTGGGAGTATACTTTGGTCCTAACATTTTATTGTATTCATTCATGGGGCATGGGCATCACTGGTTGGTCATCTTAAATTGGTTGTGAGTGTACTATTTATCACATTTAGGATTTTTCAGCAAATATTGCTCATTCCTGGAATCACATCAGATGTTAGACATTATGGGTGGAATATTCCAGCCCTAGTCCCACCAATGACACATCCTCATTGACAGCAGTGGAACAAGAAAACCCTGCCACTGGAAAATGGTAGGCCACCTCCCAGTGCCAAGTAACATGCCACTGAGGGTGGGGGAGGAGCTTAAAATGTAACCATATTTTGTTTTAAGCTTTGGAAATGCAGATGCATTGTGCAGGGTCAGTTCTCTGACTGTTACAAAGAGTGAAGGGATATGCTGTTTGATGTATCTACCATTCATTGCAATGTTCAGCCTATGTACCTGGCATCACACTGGCA
The DNA here is from genome assembly GCA_024679065.1 of Sphyrna mokarran. NCBI lineage: Eukaryota > Metazoa > Chordata > Chondrichthyes > Carcharhiniformes > Carcharhinidae > Sphyrna > Sphyrna mokarran. The sequence continues at coordinate 17,186,079 of JAGIQG010000010.1, read as the reverse complement.
CAGAAATTCATGTATCACATCATTCATTCCTGTGGGAGGAAGAATGTCTTTTTGACTTGAACACTAAATGTGTGGCCACTGCAATGTCGTTGTGTGAAAAGTTTAATTTCACTTGTAGCCCAGATTTCTAAAACATTTTATCCTTCCAGGATAATTTTCTGTGGACTGGGCACTTTTTAGTTCTGATTGTGGCAGCCTTAGAGCATCAGGAATATGCGTGTGACACAGTGATCAATGATATGACTATAAATTGAGGAGTTATTATCTTGAGGTTTCCTGAAAAGGACATTTTGTCAAAGCTTTTCATCTTGCACTCATGCAGTCTGTTTGCATGTCTTAATGTGCTCCACCCTATGCTAAAATTCACCTTTGAAATGATTCTACATGGATTCCCTCTCCTTGATGTACTAGTTGAGAAATGTGCCAGGACATTCTTTCCCACAGTTGGCAACAGATTCACTTTCACTGGCCAAAACATGCATTGGGATTCTTATAGTTCCATATGCTCTAAGATTAACCTGATTTGTAAATAGGACCCATGGTATTTGCTTACCATGCAATCTTGATGCTGAAATAGGTCACGTGAAAGGCATCTTTTGGGATAATGGTGACCCTGATCAGATCTTTTTGCACTGTATATCATGCAAACTCAAAATCAGAACTTAGGCCATCACTTCTCGGCTTCAAAAGGGCCAAGTCTACCTCAAATTATCCTGGAAGGGCAAGGTATCTCAAATTTCTGCAACAGGGGATGCCAGTTCTTTCACACTGCTACTATTCAGTGGCAGAAAAAGTGATGTTTGTCACTAACAGGATGCTGCACAAGCCTATCACACAAATGAGTAATGTGACATGTGAATGTGTGTGCCAGTGTGATGCTAGGCATGTAGGCCGTGTATCCCAAAGAGTGGCGGGTTGGTGGTATCAGACAGCATGTCCCAGCCATTGTTTGCAATGAACAAGGTAGAAATTGTACCAAACCAACCCATGCTTACAAAATTCAAAACGTACTGTTCAATAGTAGATGTCATCCTGCAGTTGGACAATAAAGAACAGATGAAATTACAGCACAGGAACAGGCCTTTTGGCCCTTCAAGCCTGCACCAACCATGTTGCCTGTCATTTGCTATATAATCCAAATTACACTGACAACAAATTTAAGATTGTGAGTCAGGCTTGCATTGTCATGCATTTGCTTGCACTTCAATGTACTAATATGCAAGGCCTTTGCAGATAGAAAAAAACATGCATGCAGGGCAGTGCACACCCCAGGGCAATGCCTTGACCATTACAATTAAGCTGCCAGGTTTAAATTTTCAAACAGTGCTTGGCAGTTAACAGTCAGTCACCATTAACTGGTGCATTTTCCTTCGCAATGCCTCTACCAATCAGTATCCACTTGCCAACCAATCAGCACTTTCTTCTCATACAGTATAAAGTTGTTGTTTCCCTGACATTAATGTTGGGATGGCACAGTGCTTAGCACTGCTGCCTCACAACACCAGGGACGTGGGATCAATCCCCATCTCGGGTCACTGTTTATGTGGAATTTTCACATTCTCCCCATGTCTGCATGGGTTTCCTCTCACAGTCCAAAGATGTAAACGTTAGGCATTAGCCATGCTAAGTTGACCTAAAAGTCAAGATATTAGCAGGGTAAATATACAAGGATAGGGCCTGGGTGGGATTGTGGTTGCAGATTCAATGGGCTGAATGGCCTCTTCCTGCATTATAGGGATTCTCTGATTCTTGCAATTGTCTGGAAGAGTGCAAGCCAAAAAAGCTTTGACAAAATATCTTATTTTCAGCAACACTCAAGTTTTGTGCTTCCAAACAACCATTTGTAGCCATTATACTGCAGGATCACTTTGATGCATTCTTATTTCAATGTTAAACTTGCACAGTAATCAAATGACTCAGACCACATTCATAAATTTGTCTATAAGACCATTCTTGTAGCATGTGATGCTGTTGGAATCCCAATACGTATCTTGATCAGTGAGGGTAGGATTTTGGTAATCAGTAATAGAAAACCCACTGGTGGATTTCTAAATGACACATTGAAACAATGAAACTTATTACACTGCTTCATTTCAAAGGTGAATTTGACTGCAGGGTGCAGCATATTATAGTGCATAAGAACATACTTTCTTAAAGCTGCAGGTTCAAATAAATCAAATAATTCATGCATATGTCAGACATATCCAAGAGGTCAGATGTTAGAGGTCATTCCATTGAAAATACATTTCTCATGGAAATGTTAGCAACAGCTGACCCTAGGATAGAACCGATGGTTACAAGATTTATTAGCATTGTGTTAATAAAGCTGAAATTAGTTCTATTCTCAGGTAAGCTGACACATTGTCCACTGAAAATACAGAGTCCTTGAAAGTGTGCCCAGCTGATATGGATATGTATATTGTGGATACCCAATGACTTCTCCAGTTTTCACATGTAGTGTGAGAGTCTGGTGGCATTGTGAGACGTTAGGGCCAATCTAGACATACATATTTATAGTCTGGCCAAAGAACTGGAATAGTGTTCCCAAACACATTTTAAATGCAGTCACTCACAGCCTCCGATCTACCCAGTGCCTATTTCTGATGCGTAGATGGCACATTTGTTACAGTTGAATCTGCGGCTGCGTGTGAGAATTTTCTTGCATTCCACTCACCCTTAAATTCATCTTTTCAAATGGAAAGTTTAACAAACTCCTTTTCCTCAATTCAAATTTCTTGACTCTTTTTTTCTGAGTTGTCTCCGCTGTTCCTTTAAGGATTCCTGATTAGATTTAGAACATAGAACATAGAACATTACAGCGCAGAACAGGCCCTTCAGCCTTCGATGTTGCGCCAACCAATTAAGAAAAAGCGGTGACCCTCTAACCTAAACCATTCCCTTTTCATCCATTTCTCAATTCCTGGTATGACTAGATAGAACACACACAACTAACAGCCCCATTCATTGGTAGCTGAATTTCACATCCAAGGGCACATCCAAGACAGGTCCTTAATTTACAGATATACATTTCTTAATACCTAACTCAAGCAGGTGGCTAATGGTCACTGAAACCAGTATGGTCTCTTCTGAGTGTGATTCTGATACGCCAGACCGCAACACAATATTTGGAAGTCCAATGCCAATAGTAAATTTAAAAAGAAAAAGGATGGCTGTAAGCTGCATTTGTAACTGTCAAAGTTTGGGATTTTAATTTGACACAGAATCTTTTCTCTGGTTGATCATACAGATCTCTTAATATGAACAGAATTAACTTGGCTTGGAATAAGATTAGGATTTTCAAACTTTTCAATCTCTTTGGATCTTGAGAAGCATTCCCATGTTAATCAGGCAATATATTTTGCATCAGTGAAATTCATTAAAGCTAATTATGAACTGGTTGACTTTGATGGGAGGCAAAAAGGAGGCTGCTTGCCCTTGGCAATTAAGAGACAAAATTGTGTAAAAGAATGTATGGATCTGGGAATAATGAAGCAAGCATTATTTCAGGTAACATTGCAAGCTTATAAGGTCATAAAAATGCAATCAGATGACAAGGTTTAAATGTCACAAGCAGACTTACACTAACACTGCAATGAAATTATTAAACTGGAGAGAGTGCAGAAAAGAGTTGTGAGGATGCATCCAGGTCTTGATGGTTTGAGTTATTAGGAGTGGCTGGATAGACTGGGACTCTTTTCATTGGACTATGGGAGATTTAGGAATGATCTTATAGGGATCTATAAAATAATGAGGGGCATTCATTAGTTAGATAGTCAACATTTTTTTCCAGACAGAGGAGCCTAAAATTAGAAGGCATTGATTTTAGTGAAAGGGGAGAAGTACAAAAGGATCCAGAGGGGCAATTTTTTCACACAGAGGGTGTTGAGTATCTGGAATGATCTGCCAGAGGCAGTAGTCGAAGTAGGTACAATTCTGTCTTTTAAAAAGCATTTACATAGTTACATGGAAAAAGATGGGTATAGAGAGATATGGGCCAAACACAGGCAATTGGGGTTAGCTTAGTGGTTTAAAAAAAAGGGCAGCATGAACAAGTTGGGCTGAAGAGCTTGATTCCATGGTGTAAATCTTTATGAATCTGTGACTCTAATGCAGTTACTGCAAAAATCCTCTAGTTACCACACACCAGCACATGTTCAGGTAGACTGGGGGAGAATTTTATCTGTGGGAGGAAACCTGAGCACGTGGAGAAAACCCACAAAGACACGGGGAGAACATGCAAACTCCACACAGTCAGTCACCCAATCAGGGAATCAAACTTGAGTCTTTGAAGCTGTGAAACAGCAGTGCTAACCTCTATGCCACTGGAGTTAATCTTTTGAGAAATAAAATAGAACAGAAGAACAGGCAGATATTATTTGAGTGGAAAAAAGGCTCATGTGGAGTATAAGTATTAGCCTACATCGGCTGGGCTGAAGGGTTCTATCATTTCTCTGCAATTCTGTTTTCCATGACAGTATTCCAGTAACAAAATTACTGTCATCCCATACATTTGCAGCATATTACAGTACTTTACAATTTGCATACTTTAAAATAGTCTGAAAGACATATTAGATACTTCAAATATTCTTTCTGCATGCATTCTGATGGTACAATGTGTCTGGCAATGCTTTCCTCTTCAAACCATTACATGAATACATATACAAAGAACTGACATGTGATCAAACATCTCTTCAATCTGTAATCTCTGCTGGCCAGTAGTGAGCTGCAGATTTTCCCATCCTTCTCAAGGAAGATCAGGAACAAATGGCATTGAGCCAATTCATGTTCACAGTTTGGGACAGCACTGCTTTCATTGATTTGAAAGCTTCCTTCTTGGATTACAATAAGTAGCCTTATTCAGCGCAGGTACATGTGGCTCTGAGACAGTTCTGGGGCCCTTGAGGAAAGGACCATATTGTAGAACTGAGGCCACATTTACTCTTGTGACTGTTGTGTTTTTGAGAAGCAGATGTGTCCCCCTGTTATCTTACCTCCGTGACCAAGCGAATGTATTGGTATGCGGATGACTGATTGATGCCAGAGTAATCAGCAGGCAGCACCTGGAGGTACCTTGGCATGAAACCATTGCCCATTTTTGTACAAATGGAGAAGTCTTGGATTTTTAAATCTTCTGATGATGGCAGCACAATATTTGCTGAGCCAAATCATCTTCTCCCTGAATTGTTGTCACTTTGAAAGCAGTAGGTCTTTGCTGAAATAAATTAGATTCTTGTCTTTATTTCCTGAATCCCCACCTGTGCTACAATATCCAGTGAGACAACGATTAACGTTGCCTCTGCAATGGCTATTAAGTGGATCAATCTGTGCATGGCACTGCCCTTTCTATACAGCCATTAACATCAGCTACATGCTTTGCTTAATAATAATGTAAGCTTCTACAAAGAAGGGAAATATGCTTTATATAAGAAATAGTAAATACCTTTTCTTCCATCTTCAATTACAGATATGTAATTCTTCTTTAAATTCTACATTGGAAAACAGTAGTAAACTCAGAGGTCACAGGAGTGCTACAGAGTTTTGTATGACTCAATCCATTATTATTCACACCAGTGCAAGGTATTTCAGGATGTGTTTGACTCTGTGCTTTAACAGGAAGCCACACCTGTTAAGAATACATATCAGAAAGTCTGGCATGCACTATGCATGGTTTTTTTAATTCAAGTCAGCAAGTCCAACAGAATGCACATTGGAATTTGCAAAATGCATTCTTGATGGACAAATCTTTTCTTGGGCACACATAATCAGAAAACTATCTTTTAATTTCACTTTAAATAAAGTCACCCACTATTGCTATATAAAATGATACTCAATGTCCCAACTTTTTATTTGCTACTTTTCATTTTAATGCAACCTCTATCTCACAGTGCCAGGGACCTCGGTTCAATTCCTGGCTTGCATCACTTTCTGTGCAGAATCTGCGCATTCTCCCCATATCTACGTTGGTTTCCTCCTGTGCTCCAGTTTACTCCGAGAAAACGCGCTGGTGAGGTGCATTGGTGATGTTAAATTTCCCCTCAGTGAACCTGAACAGGTGCCAGAGTGTGGCGACGAGGGGATTTTCACAGTAACTTCATTGATGTGTTGATGTAAGCTTGCTTGTGAAACTAATAAGTAAACTTTAATAACTATCCATTGTTGATTGGATGTCAATGCAGTTATATAATTAGCATATTAAAAATATACAGCTAATATTTATCTAGCTCTCAACTGCAAAACAATATCTTAAAACAGTATCAAAGTGTTACAGTTAGGAACCGCTAGATTCCATGGTTTTAAAAAAAAATATGTAAATTTCATGATACAAAGTCAGAAAATTAGAACAATGTACTATATTTATCCTATACTTGAACATTCAAAATTAACATGAATATGAATTAACCAACAGTGGTCAAATACATCACATTGCACATTAAATGGGAAATGCCACTCGGACACATCCGATTGATTTCTCAGCAATTTGCTGTCGGTGTGAGTCACAAAATCTCATTAAATCTCCATCTCCTTTATAAGAGATTTCAATTCTTCACTCCCAAAGACCCAGGCAGAAATTCTCCTGTCCCGTCCACCACGGGAATCATAGTGGGCAGGGGGCAGGCCATGCAATGGTCCATTGATCCCAGCAAGATTTTCTGGTTCTAAGGTGATCCCAACTAGAAAATCCTGACCCTAGCCTCTGAATTGAAACCGACACAGACTTCCTTAATTGTTTACACCCAACGGTTCTGCTGAGACTGCATTCTTTCAGATTCTGAAAATTGCACTCTTGCCTCTAATTACTGCCACAATTTCACTTCTTTCACATACATCTAGCTTCCCTAAGCTGGCACCGAATGTCCCCAGATTTTACCAAATTCTAGTCACTCAGCTGCACCAAGCAATAAATAGCTCCAAAAAAAATGATAGAAACACAGAAAATATAAGTAGGAGCAGACCATTCAGCTGTTCAGGCCTGCTCTACCATTCATTTTGATCATGGCTGATCATTCAATATCCTGAACCCTGCTTCCTCCATATTCCTTGATCCCTTTAACTCCAACAGCTACATCTAATTTCTTCTTGAAATCGGAAAATGTTTTGGTCTCAACTACATTCTATGTAGCACATTCCACAGATTCACCACTGTATGCGTAAAGACATTTCTCCTCTCCTCAGTTATAAAAGGTTTACCCCTTATCTTTAAATTATGACCCTTAGTTTTGGACTGACCCACCACGAGGAACATTCTTCTTGAATCTACTCTGTCAGAATTTTATAAGTTTCTATGAGATCTCCTCTAAACCTCAGTGTATGTAATCCTAACTGACTTAGCCTCTCCTCATGTGACAGATCTGCTATTCCAGGAATCAGCCTGGTAAATCTTTGCTGTATTTCCTTTATAGCAAATAAAGCATAGAAAAATTGCATGTTTTTGTCTACTCCTGCTGCTATTTTCTCTGTTTCTATCATTATTTTGGAGCTATTGAGATCTGGCCTGATGTTAATGTAATTCATCTCTCGTTCCTTGTTTTCTCTCTACCTCTCTTTTTGAATAGCATGCTTAAATTAGCTACCCACCAATCAATAGGAACTATTCCAGAGCTCAAAGAATTTTGGAAAATAACCACCAGTGGGTTTACTATTTCTGGGGCCATTTCCTTAAGTACTCCAGGATGAAGATTAGCAGGACCTGGTGATTTATCCATCTTCAATCCTATCAATTTCCCCCAAACCATTTCTCTACTAATACTGATTTCTTTCAGCTCCTCACTAAAACATGTTTCTCTCAGCACTTCTGGTACATTATTCATGTCTTCCTTTGTGAAGACTGAAGAAAAGTACAAATTTAATTCCTCAGCAATTTCTTGATTCCCTTTATGAATTCTCCCATTTCTGACTTTAAGGGGCCTACATTAGTTTTTGTCGATCTTTTTCTCTTCACATATCAATAGAAACTTTTACAGTTTTTTTTAATGTCTTCTGCCATCCTACATTCAAACTCTATTTTTCCCTTCTTAATCAATCCCTTAGTCTTTCTTTGCTGAATTTTAAACTGTTGTCAATCCTCAGGTCTATTGTGTTTTCTTGCCAACTTGTATGCTTCTTCTTTGAGTCTCTATCTCTATCTCTAAATTTCGTTGTAAGTTATGGTTTGGCTACATTTCCCTTACACTCTTGTGCCAAACAAGAAGGAAAAAAACAACTTCTGGATTTCACTACTTGTTCTTTAAATGCCCGTCATTGTCCGTCCACTGTCTTTCCTTTCAATAATGTTTCCCAATTCGTCATGGACAATTCTTATATCATACCATATACTGAGTCCGAGTCCATTCTAACATGAAACCATCAATATTCTGCCGCTATGGTGATTGTGTCTTTAAGGGACATAGGGCCATGTGATTCTTACAGTGCTATGTTTCCTTAAAGGTACAACCACTAACCACAGTCATCTTCTAAGCTCCCTAAGTGTTCTCCTGATCCCTATCACACAAAGCAGAGAAATAAATTGAAACCAGAGATATTGCTTAAGATCCTGTAGAACTTACCAAATATTGTTAATCCAGTTTGGCTCTAATTCCCAAAACATCTCACTGGAATGGACTTCACTGCAAATAAAGTAGACATCAGCCGCTGGTATTTTACGACCGCACTCAGGTAAAGCTCGTAAAATCCCGCCCAAGGCCAATGGATAATCCCAATTCTGGGGCTGATGTGGCAGTAAAATTCTAGAAATTGTGTCTCCAGCTCTCCAGCTAAGTAAGACTATCTTGCTGTCATAATCTATTACTTTTATCATTATTGACCTTTTCAGTCATTATGGCCCCAATCTTTTAAGTGCAATAGACACCAAGTTGTTTCAGTTGCACTTATCCAATTGCCTACAGTTAAATTTTGGTCTTACCAGAACTAAATATCACCTCTAAAGTATTGAGAAGAACTTTATTTGTCACCAAAGCTGGAACAAGATGATGTCTTTTGTTTACTTTTGACCTCATTTAAAAGCACAGAAGATTACAGCACAGTACAGGCCCTTTGGCCCTCGATGTTGCGCCGACCAACAGAATCAATCGAATGATCCTCTAACCTAAACTATTCCAATGTTATTTATATGTCTATCCACTGACCATCTGAACGCCCTTAAAGTTGGTTGTAAAAGGGTGAAGGGAATTTCTAAAAGCTGGGGATGGAAGTGGTAAAATGGTAAAGTTTAGGGAGAAAAGAAGACCTTCAGGAAGCATAACCACAAGGTTGGATTAAATGGAATGAAAAACAGGAGTGACCCAGCAGCCATGTGTTACGATTCCAGTTGATGTTATAATTGGACGGGCAGATCTCAGAATGGCGCAAAAGACTAACTTTTACTTTTCTTATCAAATATGGAGGAATAGAGTCGCAGGACCACTAAATAGTTTTAACAACAAGGAAAAAAAGGACAATATGGATTATAACATCACAATCTTTTACAAACAGGCTTTAAGAACACAGATGACAAAATCCATTTGAATCTACAATGGTCTCATGAAGTAGGCAAAGTTAGTCTGTGTGTATTTCTCCCCCCAGATGGTTGCCATGAGAGTTTCCAAATTCCATTTCCAAAATACCCTTTACAATCTTCTCTCGTTGCAAATATTAATTTCGTAATTCGCATTCCAAAATCCAGTTTACATTTTCCAAAAGGCTCTTTTGACCAGAGTTTCCGTTCCATTTTTAGCAATAAGTCTATGCCAAGATTGTGGATCAACCCTTTTTGGTTTTCTCTGCCTGAATTGACTTTCACTGTTGCAAAGGGCCAAAATTACCCTAACTTTATAGTCCCAAATTCTTATTAAAATTACTTCAAATATTTCAGGCTCTTCTGAAGTTCTCCTTCCTATTTTAAATCTAGGACATAGATAGGTTGGTAGACTGGGCAGATAGATGGCAAATGGAATTTAATCCAGATAAATGCGAGGTGATGCATTTGGGCCGGAAAAATGTAGAAGAGAGTTATAGGATAAAAGGTAAAACTATTCGGAGTATAGAGACGCAGAGAGACTTGGGGGTGTAGGTTCACAAGTCTCTGAAGGTGTCTTCACAGGTGGAGAAGGTGAAAAAGAAAGCGTATAGTATGTTAGCTTTCATTGAAAAGGGTATAGAATACAAGAGTAGGAGTTTGATGTTGCAATTGTATAGAACGTTGGTTAGGCCTCACTTGGAATACCGCGTCCAGTTCTGGTCGCCGTACTATCGGAAGGATGTGGAGTCCTTGGAGAGAGTGCAGAGGAGGTTTACCAGGATGCTGCCTGGTATGGAAGGACTGTCTTATGAGGAACGATTAAATAGACTGGGGTTGTTTTCCCTTGAAAGACGTCGGCTTAGAGGGGATCTAATAGAGGTGTATAAGATTATAAGGGGTATAGATAGAGTAAATAGTGGTAAACTTTTTCCACCTTCAGAAATGGATAGGACGAGGGGTCACGGCCTTAGGGTGAGGGGGGCTATGTATAAGACGAATATTAGAGGGCAGTTTTTCACACAAAGGGTAGTGGGGGTGTGGAATGCACTGCCGAGTAAGGTGGTGGGAGCAGGCATGCTAGGGCTGTTTAAGGGTCTCTTGGACAGCCACATGAGCATTATGCAGATAGAGGGATATAGTAGGACTGTTTAACTATGGCTTTTTTTTCCACAGGTAATTCGGTCCATACTTGACCATCAAGGAGCATGCATTCGGCAGGTGGTGCGAGGACAGCTCTTGGATGTTGATTCATGGGTTGCCTGGTGCTTCATGTCGTAAATGAGTGCTTTATCTGGACCATCTGAAGGGCACCATGACAGCTCAGTGACTATCGCTGTAGCTGTGCAGACACTTGGAATTGGGCCGGTGTCTGCGGGAGTTTGCGCGTTCTCCCCGTGGTTGCGTGGGTTTTCTCCGGGCGCTCCGGTTTCCTCCCACATCCCAAAAATTCGCTCTTAGGCTGATTGGGAAACAAATTGTCCCTACATTTAGACTCTTCTATATTAGGAATAACCTAAAATTAGGATAGGATAATGGAACTGTTACTATATAGTTATGACGGCGGCACAGGCTCATTGGGTCGAAGGGCCTGTTTCCCGTGCTGTGTTGCTCTAATTCTAATTCTAAATCTAATTAAATGTAATTGTCTCTCTAACGCAGAGCACTCGGTTCCCTCTTCTGTGACTTCTCCTGAATCAAATCTCTGTTGACTTAACTTCAGTTTTCTGAAAATGTCTTTCTGTCCCAGTTTTCTGGGCCTCTGGATTGTCCATTAGTCCCTCTGGTGCTGGTTTTCTTGGATATTATTGTAGAGCTTTTTTAACTTTGAATTGAATGCCTTCCATCTGCATTCCAGTCACCAATTACTGACTACTGCTGCTAGTTTTCAGCAAAAGACTAAAGAACAAAGTTTGTTTATTTGTCACAGTAGGCTTACATTAACACTGTGACGAAGTTACTATGAAAATCCTCAAATTGCCACACTCCAGTGCCTGTTTGGGTACACTGAGGAAAAAATAAGAACAAAGAACAAATTTGCATGGTTAATGCATCGAACCAGCGTGTCTTTTAGATGCTAAGGTGCTAAGCAACAATGTTTATTCTTCATGTCGTAGATTTCTCTATCACAATAGATTGTCAGCTGGAACTGAACTTAAGTCCCACGCGTACAATCATCTTGCTTAGCATGAAATCAAACTACAACTCCCCTCCTGGCTCAGAGATTAAAACCATCTAATACTTATCCATGCAAATATAAATTCTTTAAAGCTATCTTTGGTTTCCAAAACTAAGAAAGAGAGAGGATAGGGTGATGAGTACAAGATTTCCTGTAGATAAATCCATGAGTATGTTAAGCATGGTGTAAGGTTAGCTCAAACAACAAACCTTAGTGGAGGTGTTGAGTTTGAAAATAATGAGATGATGGATTTGAGTTAATGCTGTTGTAAATACTGACTGCAATGCGGGAATAAGGAATGCAGTTTAGCACTTCATAGAATTTTGATCTATGTCTGATTATGTTCAGAACAGTAAAAAAGCAGAGTTATTTTGCATAGTGTGTCATTGGTGACAATACAACTGCAAAAATAGATACACTTCTGTTTAGCTCACTGGTCTAATAGCCACAGTTTTTAATTTGATTTTGCATTTCTGCTTTGAAATCTGACAGAGTTGCCATTCCAACCTGCACAAGTGCTAAAATCTTTTATCAACATGTATGATAATAAACATTAGCACTCATGTGTGAAATCTGAAATTTCCAAAAAAAAGATCTTATCTCAATCCCTTTCGAGTTACCTAATTAGATGTTAGTTATTCTAAGCAATTCACCATTGAGGTTAAAATGAAAGCACACTGCAGTTGCTGGAAATCTGTAATGAAAACAGAAAGTGCTGGATAAATTCAACAGGTCCGGCAGCATCTAGAGAGAGGGAAACATAAGCTACGTACATACATTATAATATATGTAAATGATCTAAGTCTTGGTGTGTAGGCCACAGTTTCAAAATTTGCAGATGATACAAAATTATTGTTAACTGTCAGGAGAACAGTATAGAACTTCAAGCTATGAGGATAGAGGCTGGGCGGAATTGTGTTCAGTGCTGACTTGATGGGCCAAATGCCGCCTTCTATACTTTAGGGATTCTATTATTCAAAAGGACATAGACCAATTGGTGAAGCGGGCAAAAGCTGGAAGATGAAGTTCAGTGCAGATACATTTTGGTAGGAAGAACAAAACAAAATAAGGGGTAACAATACAGGGGCAGAGAGACCTGCATGTATATGTGCATAGATCATTGAAGTTGGGAAGGCAGGTGGAGAGAGGAGTTAATGAAGCATATATTATTCTGCCTTTTCTTAAGAGATGTAAAGAGCGCAAGAGTAAGGAAGTTATGCTAAATGTGTGCAAGATACCCGTTAGACCTCAGCCAGAATATTGCGTACAGTTCTGGTGCTTTGTGCATTTATTATTGTCACAAGTTGGCTTACATTAGCACTGTGATAAAGTTACTATAAAAATCTGCAAGTCACTACACTGTAGTGTCTGCTCGGGTACACTGAGAGAAAATTTAGCATGACAAATACACCTAACTAACATGCCTTTTGAACTGTGGGAGGAAACGGGACCACCCGCAGAAACCCATGCAGACATGAGGAGATCATGAAAACTGCGCATAGACAGTGGCCTAAGCTGAAAATTGAACCTGGACTCCTGGTGTTGTGAGGCAGCAGTGCTAACCATTGTGCCACATCACCAACGTGGAAGCATGTGAATGCATTTGAGAGAAAGTGCAGAAGAGGTTCACAAAAATGGCTCCAGGGATGAGAAGCTTTAGCTATGAAGAAAGATCAGAGAGATTGAGACTGTCTTCCTTGGAGAGAAGAAGGCTGACAGGAGATTTGATAGAGATGTTCAAAATCATGAGAGGGCTGGATAGGATAGCTGGGGAGAAATTGTACCTCTACATAAAAGGATCAAGAACAACAGTACACAGATTTAAAGTGATTTGCAAAATAAACAAATGCAATGTAAGGAAAAAAAAAACTCTTTCATGTAGCAAGTAGTTCAGGTCTGGAATGCACTGCCTAGAAGTGTGATGGAGGAAAATTAAATTGAGGCATTCCAGAGAGCATTAGATTGTTTCTGTTCAGGTAATCATGTGCGGGGTATGGGTAGGAGCCATGGGAATGACACTAAGCCATATTGCTTATGTGAGAGCTGGTGCAGACATGATGGGCCAAATGGTCTCCTTCTCTACCATAACAATTCTGAATTAGCATTTCAAATCGAAAATGGCTCCTCTACAAAGAAAAGTTATATTTAACTTGAAAAGTTAATTCTGTTCACTGATTCTTTTTGTTACCAATGAGGTGTTTACATATGTTAAGGCATGCTATTGAACATAAATAAAGTTGTCAGTCCTGTTACACAATCATGCTTCCCTGTACTCAAATTTTTCATTTTAGAGAAACAATATATTTACATTTAAATAGATTTCTTTCAGGAACATGAGCTTCATTTATTTCAGAGGTACAGCTGAAGATTGCAAAAAACAAATTGTCTGTTTTCACACCAGACCATGTGCCTCTTCCTGGTCTGAAAATGAAATCAAATATTGGTTCCTTAAATTCTTAGGGAAGTTAAGGCCATGTGTTTGAATGCAATCAATCTCATGTAGGGTTAATGGACTTTTTATCTTGGGAACTTTTAAGATCTTTAATCAGCTTTGAATAGAAGTCACTCCATTCATCAGCTGCCAGTAGTTATGTGAGGCCTAATGAGAATCTAAGTACAGCAATTTCCAGTGTAGCCAAGGAACTCCCACTGACACACCCCCTTAGCACAGGGAAGGCTTGTCTTCTGTCTTCTAGGTGTAATTGATAGCACTTGTGCATTATGTGGAAAACTACGACATGTGGGTTTTGCTCCAAATTATGTATCCTAACCCTCAAATGGAGATTTATCCTGTCACATAAGGAGTTCTTTCACACCAAGAATTCTTGCCATCCTGGTTTTACTATTTGAGGTGTCAGATCAGCTGGTAAATATGACAGATCAAATGAGCTTCAGTCTTCAGAATTTATACAGCACTTTGCCGCACTCAGGTTGCTCCCTTGGTACAAATACATAGCAATAGCTGATGCAATACAACAGGACTATACAGTGTAGCCAGAGGAGTTGGTAGTGTAGTGGCTAAGTTAGTGGGCCAGTAATCCAGAAATTTAAACCCATCTGTAGATGTTTGAGATTTTAGAGCTTTTGTTTTGAAAAAGTGGGAAGAAAAATGCTGCAGTCAGTAAAAATTAATCATGAAACAGACAGGTTGTTATAAAAACATAACTTCACTATTATCCTTTCAGGAAGTTGACCTGCTATCCTTACCCGGCCTGATCTTATGTTTGATTTTATGAGTTTGACTCTTAACTGTTTTCTGAAGTAGCCTGGAAGCAATGTAGTTGTATCATGGGCAATTAGATGCAGGAAATAAATGATGGTCTTGTCAATGATGGATTGAGAACTAAATTTACAAGAACGAAGCAGATCTACTCTGTTCCAGGAATTACAAGAAAAAGATTGATTGGTTAGACACTTGTCTCTTTTTGCGGTTACATCTAGAGGAAGGGAGTGGGAGATGGGGAGAGTTAATTTGAGGCATTTAACAGGATAGAAAAAGATTAAGCCTGCAAGAGTATATTCAGAAACAGAGTAAGGATAAGATTTAGGATTATGAAGGCTAACCTATGATAAAAAATGTGTTCGTTTTTGACATTATTTTCCAGCCCACACTCAATGAAGCATTCATTGAGAATTCAGGCATGTACAATTAAAATGTTACCTTTGTCTCAGGGTTCTCTACATTAGAAATAGGAGCAGGAGTGAATCATATAGACTATTGAGTTAGCGCCACCATTCCATATAATTAAAGTTGTCCCTGGGCTTTAACTCCATTTTTCTCCTGGATTATCATATCCTTTAATTTCCAAAGGGTCCAAAAATCTATTTTCCCATGTTTAAATGTATTCACCAACAGAGCATGCACAAACCTCTGGGCTGGAGAATCCAAAAGATTCAAACCCTTTTCAGTGAAGTAACTTCTCCACTTTGTTATGGTCTCAGTTGGTATTAGCCCAGGGAAGTCAGATCCCAGAACAGAAACCTGCCTTGAAAATTCCTCCTGAGGTCCAACCACCCCTTCCTGAGGTCAGACACCTTGTGCCACCCGGCCCCTCTCGCCCCTCCCCCCAGCCCCAACCCTCATTCTCCAACTATACCCTCCAATGTTTGAATTGTTGCTGATATCCAAACCCCCTCCCCCGGCTCACCCTTGGCAGATCCGAACCACCTCACCACCACCCACACCCCAGATGTCCGAAACCGCTCCCCCACCCCTAGCCAAAACCCAACAACAACAATCTCTTCATGTTATCTAATACTCCAACCTCTCCCATCATCCCCAACTCCTCACTCGCAGGTTAAGAGACCCATACCCCCCGAAGTGTGGACTCCCACTCCCAAGGTGCATTTTTCTCTTCAACAAATGGAGGTCCTAACCCCAATATCCCATCCTACTCCAGAGGATTGACACTCCTTTCCACCAACAGACTTAATACCCCATCCTCCCTGGTCACATAGATCTCTGACCCACACCTCCACCCACCAAATCCTATCGACTCATCTTATACACTTATCTTCTCCCTGGTCTATCAATTTCAAACCCCAAGGATTTTATTGCACAATGTTCCTATTGCAATACGATTCTTTTTTGGAATGGAAGAGAGGTAGAAAGGTGATGAGCTTTATGCTGTTGAAAAGTGGACAAAAACAGGTGGAGTAAAGAAGTGAAAGGAGTTATTTTGTATTGCAGAGGAATAAAGTGATGCATGGAACACTAGTAAAGGATGTGTTTGATGATAGCATTAAAGAGTCAAAGAGTTAACAGCAAATACAAGTCAGCACTGTTTAAAAACAAAACCATGAGAACAAGGTATATCCTGACACTGGGATAAAAAATCAAAATGGAGCACAGAATTTATGAGTTGAACTTGTTGAACATAGAAGGCTATAAATCCCTAATCAGAAAATGAGGTGCCTTTCCTCCAGCTAGAAATGGCCTTCACTGCAGGCCAAAGACAAAATGTGAGCTGACAGCAGGATAGTGAATTGAAATGGCAAGCAACCAGAAGATCCAAGTCATGCTTGCAGATTGAGCTGGGATATCAATCAAGATAGCTGGCTTTTCTTGATTTTGTTTATTATTGTCACAAGTACTGTTTCTTGTATTCTTTGCAAACAGAGCTTACTGTTCATAGAGAAGGAAAGGAAAGAGTGCAGAATCTAGTGTGCCAGTCATGGCTAGGGTGCAGAGAAAGAGCAACGTAATGCAAGGTAAATCCATTCAAAAGTCTGACAGCAGCAGAGAAGAAGCTGTTCTTGAATCAGACCTGCTGGGTTTCCCACCTCTTCATCTTTGATTCTATGAATTGTGTTGCTGGGAGAGTTCCCTCCAGATATCAATGTAGTGCTAAAATACATCATGGCGTTAATGTTTGATACTAATTCGGCAGAAATCACATATTTGAAGGTCACATATAAGCGCTTGTAAAAAAAAAAAATTATTTTTATAAGATGATTTGCAAAGCTTGTGGGGACCATCTTTAAAGATACAAAGCGCCTCCACTCGCTTCATTCATGTTCAATGCCACATGCTGCCCAGTAATGTACTGTAAAAGTTATTGTCTGTTTAATTTTCATCATTTACATTTCTATAGATTCAATCGCATGAACTTCAAGCATTTTTAAGTTGAAAAATCAATTTGCCTCCAATTAATGGAAGAAGAATATGTTTGGACTTACTCCAGCCAGTCTGGTGAACCGTGGACATTCAGGTTTCGGACAGGACATAGTATACATCATACTGTCAGTTTTTATCCTGATTATATGTGACCAGGAAAAAAGATACAAGTGGAGGCCATTGTAATTCACTGCGGCAGAGAGCCCATTTTCCTCTATTTCAGCAACTCTCACACAAATAACCTTTTAGTCCTGACCCTTACTGGCACCTCTGCTTTGCAATTGATGTATATCAGTAACAAAATTACAGAATGCCTACAAACGAGGAAATATCTTCTTCATTCTTCAGTCCACAATCTCCCACCTCATTGCTGCATCTAATTGCTTTCCAAATAACTCATCTATTTGCCTTGACTGTTGTAGTTGCCAGCCCATTCCAAATATTGATCACTTCATACATTAAGGACTTCCTGATATCAGTCCTAAAATTGACTTCTACTGATTTGAATCTGTGTCTCCTACGTTACAACAGTGACTACACTTTGAAAGCAATGGCTGTAAGCTACTTTGGGATGTCCAATAGACATGAAAAATATTATAACACGTAACCATTTATTTTTACTCCCATTATTTCATTTAAAACTGTTTTCTGAAATAAACCCTTTCCTTAACCATTTACTTAAAGTAGCACACTAAGCTCATTTCTGAGGTGCTATCTTTCCTGGATGCAAAGACCAATGGTAGAAATTAATTTCCCTTAATTATCAATATACCTCTCCCATTTGGATCATGCAATCATAGAGATGTACAATACGGAAACAGGCCTTTTGGCCCAACTAATTCATACCGACCAGGTTTTCTAAGCTGAACAACATTTAGCCCTTTCCTTCTAAACCTTTCCTATCTATGTACCATATGTATTTGAAATATTGTAGCTATATCCACTTCTACCAACTCCATTGGCAGTTCATTCCATATACGCATGACCTTCTGTGTGAAAAAGTTGCCACTCAGATCCTGATGGGGTCTTTTCAGAAGCTAAATATTGAGCCAAACTTTAGCTAATACAAAGACATGTGATGACAGTATCTTGGTGAAAGACATTCTATACTGAACAACAGACACCAGGAGAAAAGCACTGGGCCTTCCAAAGCTTCTCTGAACTTGCATCATATCAGTAATATAATAATACAATTATTTCCAAAAGTCATTTTACCACCACCCCCACCAGACATGAACCAATCATTCTTTGTAAATGTCATATATCTTGGCTAATTACAGTTATTCTCTTAAAGCATGGGAACAGTGGTTATGAATTATTCTTGACTCTCCCATGACCATCTGTTGCTTGCTCCAAACCCTGTTATCTTGTTTAATGCTTTGTCCATTCATTCAGATGCCTGTTATCTATTCATTAAAATGTGTGAGATTACTAGCTTCATCCTTGGCTGATGAATATTCTCACTCCATGAAAGATCAGCAGTGTAGGCTCGAGGAGCCAAATGACCTAATCCTGCTCCTAGTTATGTTCTTATTTTAAAGAAAGAGCTCCATATGCAACATCCCTTCCCCACCAGCACTTGGTGTCCCCAACCACAAAGCTCTCTGACCATTGATGCTTCACCACTCCCATCCTGAACAACCATGGAAATCTTCCCCTACTTCCCCATCACACAACCACCTGTCAGGAACACACATCTCCCCACACAATCTTTGCCATCCCTACTAATACCTCTTACCCCTCTGCTCCAGTATTGCCATGGCATTTTTCCCTGGCAATGACAAGGCATGCCCTCTTCCTCACCCCTTCCCTCCACCTGGAACCTGTACACCCCTGTGCATCTCCAGTGGGTTCTCTTTGCCAAGTGCATGCCTTGAGGATCCTACAGTGATTCAGGTTGATGTGATTGGGCAATCAAATGGGATTGGGGGTGGGGGGGAAGGGATGGAGGGTGGTAGAATTGTCAGACCTAAAGACCTAATAATATTTAAAAATAATCAAACAAGAACTGCAATATTCAAAGTTTGGATTCCCGTTGTGTCATTGGCCAGGATGGGGGCAGGTGGGAAGGGGATGAACAATTGATTGGCAAATCTCACCAGAGGAAAAGTTGTTTCCAGACTTCTGCAGGATATTCCACACTATTCCTGCCCCCCACCCCCCAAAAAAATGGGAGCGCAGAATGATCCCTATAATGTTCATTGGCATCAAGCATGTCTGCAAACTACTTCTGATCACTGGGAGCAACTTCATTGTTATCTTCAGTTACAAACTAAGTATTTGTTCCATACTTTTAAAATATTAATCAGTAATCAATTAAAAAACAACTATTTCCACTTAAACTTTCCAGTTATCTACTGTTACAATAATATGTATAATCTCACCAATCATACTGTGATCTGCTTTTCTGTCCCATCAGTTAATAAACTATTGGAGCTAAATTCTCCATTCTGTTGTAGCAACTGATCATCCTTGGACAGCGTAATTCTGATTCAGTAATTTTGGCAGTTAATTCTAAATAATAAAATCTAACCTTGACACTCAGAGACAGAAATAGGTGTCTTAAACAGAAAACTGATGAATGCTAGCTTGAATAGAATGTTTGCAATAAGTCATAGACTTTTTGTTCAGGTTTAAGTCATCTCTTGCAAATTTCTGATTTATTCCTCCCAGGAATTATAATTAGAATTAAAATTGATGGTCATCAGAACGAGATGGAAAGTACAACCTTAGTACATTGTGGTTAAAAGGAATAAACCTTGAAAATGAACTCAAGCATTAGCACTCATGATTAAAAATCACCCATAATATATCGAAGCAGAATTAGACCATTTGGCCCATTGAGTCCGCTCCGGCATTCAATTCTGGCTGATAAGTTTTTCAACCCCATTCTCCCCTTTTACCCGTAACTTTTGAACCCCCTACCAATCAAGAATCTATCTATCTCTGTCTCAGATACACTCAGCGGCCGGGCCTCCACAGCCTTCTGTGGCAATGAATTCCGTAAGAAGTCTCACAATACCAGGTTAAAGTCCAACAGGTTTATTTGGTAGCAAACACCACTAGCTTTTGGAGCGCTGTTCCTTCGTTAGTTGAGTAGGAGATCTGTTGTGGCATATAAAGACACAAACTCAATTTACTGAATAATGGTTGGAATGTGAGTCTTTACAGCTAATCAAGCCTTAAAGGTACAGACAATGTGAGTGGAGAGAGAATTAAGCACAGGTTAAAGAGAAGTGTATTGTCTCCAGACAGGGTAGTTAGTAAGATTTTGCAAGTCATGGGGGGTTACAAATAGTGTGACGTGAACCCTAGATCCCAGTTGAGACTGTCCTTGTGTGTGCGGAACTTGGCTATCAGTCTCTGCTCAGCGACTCTGCATTGTCGTGTGTCGTGAAGGCTGCCTTGGAGAATGCTTACCTGAAGATCAGAGGCCACTGAAGTGTTCGCCAACAGGAAGAGAACAATCTTTCCTGGTGATTGTCGAGCAGTGTTAATGCATCCATTGTTGTAGCATCTGCATGGTCTCCCCAATGTACCATGCCTCGAGACATCCTTTCCTGCGGCGTGTCAGGTAGAAAATGTTGGCCGACTTGCAAGAATATATACCATGTGCCTGGTGGATGGTGTTCTCACGTGAGATGATGGCATCCATATCGATGATCCAGCAGCTCTTGCAGAGGTTGCTGTGGCAGGGTTGTGTGGTGTCATGGTCACTGTTCTCCTGAAAGCTGGGTAGTTTGTTGTGGATAATGGTCTGTTTGAGGTTGTGTGCGGTTGTTTGAAGGCGGTGGTGTGGTGATGGCCTTGGCAAGATGTTCATCTTCATCAATGATATATTGAATGCTCTGGAGGAGATGTCATAGCTTCTCTACTCTGCATAGTGTATCAATAACTGAACAATGAGGAACAATACAGACAATTACCTGCAGATCCGACCAAAGGACATGCCTGTCAACTCAACACTCTGATCAAGACCTTTGATTTGGACCTTCAGAGCACCCTCCATGCTCTCACTTCACATACTCCCCTCATTGGAGATCTCTGCTGTCTCCCAAAGATACACAACCGGCTATCCCATCGTATCAGACAATGGGACCCTGTGCGAGAACCTCTCCAGCTATGTCGAGGGCATCCTGAAACCCATTGTACAAAGAACCCCAGCTTTTGTCGCAACACTACAGACTTCCTACAGAAACTCAGCACACATGGAGAAGTTGAATCAGGAGCACTCCTCATTACACTGGATATCTCGGCACTCTACACAACAATGATGGTATTGCTGCAACTGCCTCAGTACTCAATGCTGACAACTGCCAATTTTCATATGCAATTTCACAACTCATTTGCTTCGTCCTGGACCACAATGTTTTTGCCTTCAACAACCAGTACTTCGTTCAGACACATGGAACAATTATGGGAGCCAAACTCACACCTCAGTATGCCAATGTCACGTGCACAGATTTGAACAAGACTTCTTCACTGCACAAGACCTTCAACCAATGCTATGTAATAGATACATCGATGACATTTTCTTTGGACTCACGGTGAACAATCACCTGAAACAACTATATGATGGCATCAACAAGTTCCATCCCACCATCAGATTCACCATGGATTATTCTCTGGAATCAGTTGCATTCTTGGATGTGCACGTCTCCATTAAGGATGGTCACCTCAGCACTTCACTGTACTGCAAGCCTCACAATTCTCCATTTCTCCAGCTACCATCCAAAACATGTTAAAGAAGCCATCCCCTACACAGGATGTGCTCAGATGAGAAGGATTGCAGCAGACACCTCCAGATGCTGAAAGATGCCCTCATAAGCACAAGATATGGCACTCAACTCATCAATCAATAGTTCTGATGCACCACACCAAAAAAACACACTGACCTCCTCAGAAGACAAACACAGCACATAGTGGACAGAGTAACCTTCGTCATCCAATACTTCCCCAGAGCGGAGAAGCTACGACATCTCCTCCGGAAACTTCAACATGTCATTGATGAAGACGAACATCTCGCCAAGGCCAACACCCCCACTTCTTGCCTTCAACAACCGCACAACCTCAAACAGATCATTGTCCGCAGCAAACTACCTAGTCTTCAGGAGAACAGTGACCACGATAACACATAACCCTGCCACAGCAACACTGCAAGACATGCCGCATCATCAACTTGTATGTCATTATCTCATGTAACAACACCATCCACCAGGTACATGGTATATACTCTTGCAACTTGGCCAACGTTGTTTACCTGATGTGCTGCAGGAAAGCAAGTTCTGAGGCATGGTACATTGGGGAGACCATGCAAACACTATGACACCAGATGAATGAACAGCGCTCGACAATCACCAGGAAGACTGTTTTCTTCCTGTTGGGGAACACTTCAGCGGTTATGGGCATACGGCCTCTGATCTTCAGGCAGTCTTCACAACACAGACGACACAGTCACTGAGCAGAGACTGATAGTCAAGTTCTGTACATATGAGGATGGCTTCAATTGGGATCTTGAGGTCATGTCACATTATCTGTAACCCCCATGACTTGCCTGGGCTTGCAAAATCTCACTAACAGTTCTGTCTGTTAAGACTTGCATTCCAATCATTATTCAATAAATTGAATTTGTGTCTTTAAATGCCCTGTTTATGAACAAATCTTCCACTCATTTGACGAAGGAGCAGTACTCCGAAAGCTAGTGGTGTTTGCTACCAAATAAACCTGTTGGACTTTAACCTGGTGTTGTGAGACTTCAGTCCAATGCCAGTATCTCCACAGCAATGAATCCCTCAGGCAGCACAGCAAATTCATGCTGCTTGCTCTTGGATTGATTTCTATTGCAGGCCAACCTAACTGAGCTGCCGATTGGCTATGTGCCTTTGCAGGAGACTTGAAATTCAAACATGTTAGCATATTTTTTTTCTGTTTGAGAAACTTGTTTCGGTTCCTGACTGCCAGAGTTAGATTTTATTATTTGGACTTATTGGCCAAAATTACTGAACCAGACTATCCAAGGATGAACAGTTGTGACAACAGAATGGAAGAGTTAACTCCTATAGTTTATTAACTGATGGGACAGAAAAACAGATCAGTATGATTAGTGAGATAATACTTACCATTATTGTAACAGTAGATAAAATATCCCAGCTAATAGCTTAGTTATGTTGCCAATGTAATAGATAGCTGATAGTATATTAAAAGTATGGAATGAATGTTTAATTTGTAACTAAAGAAAACGATGAACTTGCTCCCACTAATCTGACAGAATTTGGTAGTTATTTGATGTGCGCGGCTTAAAGTTAGCCTTCACCACTTAAAACCAGTTTGCACCTCTCTAAATATACTGAGGTAGAGCAGATGCTGACTGTCCTGCAGGAGGTGAGCCTGGCCTGGGAGACAGTGAGGAGTGAGTTTCAATAATTCAAGGTATGAGAAGGAGTGGGTTTCAAGAATTCTTGATACTGGTAGATGAAGTTGGGACTCGTGTTTTCCATGCATGTGCATCTGCATGTGCAGACATATGCACAAAACATGTTTCTTGTTCATAAGAGGCTGCAAGCCTCGCTACTGGGTAAGCTTTTAGAATGAGAACCTGAGATACATTTAATATGAGGATTAGTTTAGGAAAGCCAGCAAGGATTTGTTAAAGACAAACAATGAACTTGATTGACTTTTTTTCATTAGGTAGCAGAAAGTTTCAATGTGGCTAATCAGGTGCACACGGACTTCCATAAGATGTTTGATAAAGTTCCACATAATAAGCTTGTCCGCAAAGTTAAAGTCCATGGAAGAAAAGGACAATGGCGGGTATAAAGTTAGCTGAGTGGCAGGAAACAGAGTTATGATGAACAGTTGTTTCTCAAACTTGAAGAAGGTAGATAGTGAGGTTCCTCAGGGGTCAGTGCCAGGAGCACTGTTTTCCTGCATTCATATTAGTCACCTAGACTTGGGTGGACAGGGCACAATTTCATAATTTGCAGATAACACAAAGCTTGAAAATACTTTGAACTGTAATGAGGATAGAAATTGGATTTAAGAAGACATAGACAGGCTGGTGAAATAAATGCACATATGGCCGATAGAATTTCAAACAGAGATGCACAATCTAAAAGGATTGTACAACAAAAAAAACTTAGGGGGTATGTTCACAAATCGGTGAAAATGACAGGGCAGGTTGAAAAAGTGGTCAAGGGCTACGTGGATCTTGGGCTTTATAAGTAGAGACACAATGTACAAAAGTAAGTAAGGAAGTTATGGTAAATCTTTATAAAACACTGGTTTGGACTTAGCTGGAGTATTTTATTCAGTTTTTAGACATTAGATATCAAGAATGATGTCGAGGCTACAGAGAGAGTGAAGACAAGTTTTATGAGAATAGTTCAGAAATGGGGTAGTCTTTAGTTATGCTGATAGACTGGAGAAGTTGAAGTGTTCTGCTCAGAGAAGATTGGAAGGAAATTTGATAGAGATGTTCAAAATCAAAAGAGTTCTGGACAGAATAGATGGGGGGGAGCCATTCCCATTGGTGGAAAGACTAAGAATAAATGGACACTATGTTGAATGGCAGAAGAACCAAGACATCCTGAGAAAAAATACTTTACCGCAGCTGCTGGCTAGTGAATGTGCAGCCTGAAAGATTAGTGGATGCTGTTTCAGTCTTGCTTTCAAAAGGAATTACACATTATTTGATGAGGAAAACAACTGCAGGGCTAGAAGAGTGGCATGAGAGTGGCATAGCACAGGAATGATGGGTCAAATGGCTTCCTTCTGTACTATAACAACCTAATGATTCTAAAAGATAATTGGTGCCAATAACCAAGGAGGTCAATGCCAGATATTAAGCCCTAAGGACTTGAATGTGTTGGAAGAAGTTTAATGAGCTCATGCCAGTTATCAAGGTCAGTGATTGCATCTTTAAACGCCAGATTTTACCAACTGCCCCACATGCCTCAAGTACTGGTCAGTGCATTATATTCCCTATCACTCAACTACCAACAATTTTTATCAATGAGGACTCAGACAATATATTTATTTGCTCCATCTCAACTTCACTGTTGCGAATAGTACTTCTGCAAGCCTCAGACCCACAGCTCACATGTCACGCGCACTGCCAGGTATCTAACAATGATGGACAAATCTCTCACACAGACTACACCAGATTCATTGTCACATTTCAATTTTTCTGGCAGGACGAGATGGTACACAGCAACAAACAGTAAAAGCCACCCAGGAAAGTTTAGTAGTCTGGTAAAGACTTAGAATAGTTAAGTTGGGGGTCTGGCTTTATATCAGTTCTAAGCATAATTAACTAATAATACATAAACATGAACATGAGGCCCCTGAAAATAGTTTGAAGGAGGAGAATGGATTATCAGAAGGAAGATTGGAACAAGCCATAGGGAGTAGGACAGATAAGTAGACATGCTACAAGGTACATTCACCATTGAGCAGAGTCAGAAAGTACTTGCAATGACAAATGAGGACTTTTAGTAGTGCAAAGTTATTTAAGGGCGGCCTTTGGCCTCACTGTCTGTTTAGTTTTTGCCTTATATGCGTTTGCACTTGTGGCTGATAGATTTCAATGATGATGACCTTTCCAAGCACAGATTGAAAAAAAATATATTCCTGGAATGTGAGTCTCACTGGAAAGTCAGCATTTGTTGTCCATCCCTAATTGACCTTATGAAGCCTGTGATGAGCGACCTTCTTGAATTGCTGCAGACTATCTGCTGTAAGTACCTCAGCATAACTGTTAGAAAGGGAATTCCAGAGATTTTGACCCAGTAACATTGAAGGAACAGTGATATATCTCAAAGTCAAGATGATGTATGACCTGAAACAGAAATGCAGTTGGTAGTGTTCAAATGTAGCTGCTCTCCTTCTCCTTCTAAGTAGTAGGGGATCATAAGTTTTGGAAAGTGTTGTTTTAATAACCTTGATGACTTGCTTTATTGCATTTGCAGAATGTCCTTCATGCACACTATTTCACTATGCATGGAGGGAGAGTGAATGTTAAGGTGGTTGATGGTGTGCCAATGAAGTGGGCTGCTTTGTCCCGGATGGTGTTGAATTTTTTGAGTGTTGTTGAAGCTGCACTCACTCAGTTAAGTAGACAGTACTCAATCACACTCCTGACTTTTGCCTTGAAAATGAAGTACAGGTTTTGGGAGTCTGGAGATCAGTTAGTTACCAAGTCTCTGATCTACTCTTGTAATATTGAAATGACTGGTCCTGTTCACTTTCTGATCCATGTTGATGGTTGAGGAATCAGTGGCAGTAATCCTAATTAGCACCAGAGGAAGAGAGCTAGATTCTCTATGTTGAAAATGGTCATGGCATGGCACTTTTGTGATTGCAAAAGTTACTTGTCACTTGCCAGCCAAAGGCTTAGTGTTGTCCAGGTCATGTTGCATAAGGGGCTGTGAATGATACAGAAGACTGTGCAATCATGAGTAAATATCCCCATTTTTGACCTTGATTAGAAGGAAGGTAATTAACAAATGTTGAACTCCTACTGTGATATCCTGGGTCTTAGATAATTGGCCTCAACCATTTTCTTTTGTGGGAGTTATGATTCCAGCAAATGAAGCATGCTCCCCCTGACACCCATTAACATCAATTTCACAAGAGCTCCTTAATACTACATTCGGGCAAATGATGTGTTTATGTCAAGTAGAGTCATTTTTATTTCAGCTCTGGAGTTCAGCTATTCGAATGACTAGTTCTGAATCACAGGTCTCAGATACCACGGCTGGCTCTATTGCATTTGCTGAATCCAGTGCTTTAAGACATTTCTTGATCTCAGTTGGAATGAATTAAATTGGTTTAAGGCTGGTATCCATAATGGCAGGGATCTCAGGAGAATGTCCCACATGTAATCTTTTGCCAAGTTTCAGGTCTGTCTGAACAACCTGGGTGGATATGACTCCTCCCCTTCCTCTCTCTCCCAGTGATTTACCATTCTCTGTGTAGCCTTAAGGAAAGATATAGTTATCATCTGAGCTAATACAGAGGTTTACCAGAATGGCATGGAGGCACTGTTATATGAGGAAAGATTAAATAAGTTGTGTTTTTACTCCTTGGAGTTCAGAAGAATATGAAATAACATAATTGAAACACATAAGATTCTTAGAGACATAGACAAGGTAAATGTTGGGAGGTGTTTCTATTCATGGGAGAGTATAGGAATAGATGGTATCATAAAAGAATAAGGGGTGCTCATTTTAGATGGATTTGATGGAGAATTTATTTTCTCAAAGAGTGATGGATCTTTGGAATTCTTTACACCAGAAAGCTGTGGAGGCTGAACCCTTGAACACTTTCAAGATTGAGATCAATAATTTTTTTAATTAAGAATTATGGAGATAAGGCAGAACAGTGGACCTAATGGGCCTGATTTTACCATTTTGATTCTAAATGCTGAACCTGGCACAATTCAGATTCAACTTGGAAATCTGCTTTCAGGTGCTTCCTTCTGCACTTAGCCCGAAAAAAAAAAAAAAAAAATGTGGATCTGAATCGTGGTATGGGCAGGGTTTAGCATGGCCGAAATGATCAGAGCTCTGAACCGTATATGTGCAGCTAGAAAAATATGTGAAAAACACACGGGTTCACGAATTACATTAATGCCTGGAGGAAGGAATAGAATGTAAGTTGTCCAAATTTGTCAATGACACAATTTATGTGGAAGACCATGTTGTGATGAGGAATTGTGATCCTGCAACAAGATACAGCTAGATTAGGTGACTGGGCGATAACCTGGCAAATAGAGTTTAATGTGAGGTCACGCATTTCGATAAGAATGAAAGGTTGATTATTATCTAACTGGAGAGAAACTGCAGGTGAGTGAAGTACAGAGGGACCTAGGTGTTCTAGTGTATGAATCACAAAAGCTAACAAGCTAATAAATGGTTAAAGCAAACAGCATTTTGACTTTTACTGCAATGGTGTTGGAGTTTAAAAATAGGAACGTTGTGATTATGCAGGGTGTTGGTGAGGCTTCACTTGAATACTGCGTACGGTTTTGGTCCCCTTAGCTGGCCTACCTACAAAAGGACATTTTGTAGGCAGGTTAGAGGAACTTCATCAGGCTAATTCCTGGGATGTGAGTGTTATCCTATCAAGGGAGATTAAATATGTTGGGTCTGTAGTCCTTGAAGGTTAGAAGAGTGAGGAGTGACCTTATTCAAACATATGAGGTCCTGAGGAGAGGGAGCTTGACAGGATAGAAAATGAGATGTTTTCACTGGTGGGCAGATTTCAAACAAGGGGACATAGCTAGAAAACAAAGGGCTAGTCATTTAAAACTGAGGCTCAGAGAAATTTCTCTTCGCTGAGTGTGTTAACTTCCTGAAATTCTCTTCCCCCAAATGATGGTGGAGGCTGGATCATTAGAAGTATTTAAAGTGGGGGTGGACACATATTTGACAAATCAAAGAATAGAGGGTTATGGGGAAATGGCACAGAAAAGGAGGTAAAACCAGCATAGATCAGACATTATCGTATTGAATGATGGGACAGGCTTGAAGGGCCTGGCGGCCGACTCCTGTTTTTATTTCTTGTGTTGCGTTCTTGCGCTAGAGAGGGCCTTCCTGCTTCAAGATGAGTTTATTTATTGGATATTCTCAGGTTAAGAAGGATGCTAGCTGGAGCTTTGAGTTCCAAAATGACAGCTGTAAAATCAAATCAGCAGTGTATGCTGATAGACAAGATAATCTTTCTCCTCTGTATGCTTCATGTAGGCAATCACACTTTGCACATCAGCAATATGGCATCCGATGTGATTCACCCCATAGCGAGTGCATGTATCAGAGAACCCATTTTCAAGCTCTTATAATACTCAAATGACAGCCACCAAAGAGACCAATTTGTCACTCCATCAGTTGGAAATCCACCTTGTGTATCAGAATTGAAAATTCCATTGATATTTGTGGGGCAGTTGCCATTAAATTGTAAACTGGATGTATAGTTATTTCCAGCTAACCTGCCAGTCAGCTCCCCAGCAGCAAAGCAGTGCAGACGTTACCTACAGCAGCTCATTGAAAGGTAGCAATGGGTGAGTTACTTTACACTATAGGGAGTGTTTCAATCTTAATTAAGAAGCCAAGTAAATTAGATTTTTTGGGACAAACAGAGGAAAAAAAATAGCACTTCACAGTATCTTTCACAGTGATTTTTTTATATATGTAATAAAATCTTTGTAAGTGAAATACAAAAGCTGTTACTCCTGAATGTAATAGTGAATTAATCATGCATCATGGGATGGGAACACCCATGCAGTCTGCAAATTGTTACAGTGACAGCCTTATCTTAATTCTAATGACATTGTGCTAATCCTAATGATTTTATTTTTAAAATCAACTTAGTATTTCTGCATCCTTGATGGCTCAGGGAAGTCAGCAAGTGATGGCGAGAGGTGTGACAGTCAATTCAAAACCCAACACTTTCAGTTTTATATTAAATATTGCTCAATTTCATAGAACCTTAGAGATGCAAATTACTTATGAGTTGCTTTTGAACGTATAAAGAATGGCAGCACATGTTCCAACTAAAAAGCTTCAACTTTGCCTGAAGTAGGTCATCCAGAGTCATTTGTCTAATTTGAAAAAGCTTTCACTTCCAGTTCATTTATTCTGCCTAAACAACTGCCAGGCTATTCTCCCCTACTATCAGCCTCTCAAAGGTAATTTTTCACAATAGCAGAATGGTAGTGATATCGGATGAAATGGGGCGTGCTGGTGTTGTTCATGAATCCTGCAGAGTTGACAGCACACTCCTAAATGCAGCAGTCAATGAGAAATTCGGCCCTGAGTAAGTTCAGTGGTTGCCCAGGACAATGCAAACCAAATTCTGTACATAGAACATAGAACACTACAACACAAACAGGCCCTTCGGCCCACAAGTTGTGCCGATCACATCTATACTTACCAGGCCATAGAACTATCTGTAACTCCCAATCCCATGAAATCCCATGTATTCACCCAGAAGTCTCTTAAAAGACCCCAGCGAGTTCACCTCTACCACCAGTGACGACAGCCGATTCCATTCACTTACCACCCTGTGAGTGAAAAACTTACCTCTAGCATCTCTTCTGTACTTACCCCCCAGTACCTTAAACCTGTGTCTTCTTGTAGCGACCATTTCAGCCCTGGGAAATAGCCTCTGAGAATCTACCCTATCTATTCCTTTCAACACCTCATAAACCTCTACCAGGACGTCTCTCAACCTTCATCTCTCCAGGAAGAAGAGACCTAACTCTCTCAACCTACCTTCATAAGGCATGCCTCCCAATCCAGGCAACATCCTTGTAAATCTCTTCTGTACCCTCTCAATAGCTTCCACATCCTTCCTATAGTGGGGCGACCAGAACTGCACACAATACTCAAAGTGGGGTCTGACAAGGGTCTTATAAAGTTGCAGCATTACCTCCTGACTCCTAAACTCAATTCCTCTATTAATGAAGACCAGTACACCACATGCCTTCTTGACCACA
The DNA here is from genome assembly GCA_024679065.1 of Sphyrna mokarran. Classification (NCBI taxonomy): domain Eukaryota; kingdom Metazoa; phylum Chordata; class Chondrichthyes; order Carcharhiniformes; family Carcharhinidae; genus Sphyrna; species Sphyrna mokarran. The sequence continues at coordinate 17,155,298 of JAGIQG010000010.1, read as the reverse complement.
TCCTCCACTTGTGGGGCAGATTTAAGAGACCTATGGACCCGGACCCCAAGATCCTTCTGCTCCTCAACACTGCAAGGAAGGTAATTTCTGTAAGGAAGTTACCTTCCCTTTGCTTATGTATGAAAGAAACCTAATGGCTGTTTGAGATGGTCGCCAAAGATAATCAAAACTTGGTTTGATCCAATTTCCGATGGGGTGTCTTGCGGATAAAAGCAAAACACTGTGCATGTTGGAATCTGAAACAAATGCTGGAAAATCTCAGCAAAACCTCAGGCTGACGGGTGATCTTTTAGATATCTATAAAATAATGAGGGACACAGATCCGCTAGATAGTTCATATATTTTCTCAAAGGTGGTGGAGTCTAAACTAGAAGGCATAGGTTTAAGATGAGAGGGGAGAGATACAAAAGTGTCCAGAAGGTCAATTGTTTCATACAGAGAATGGTGAGTGTCTGGAACAAGCTGCCAGAGATAGTAGTAGACACAGGTACAATTTTCTCTTTTAAAAAGCATTTGGATTGTTACATGGGATAAGATGGATATGGAGCGATATGGATTAAATGCGGGCAATTGGGATCAGCTTAGGTGTTTTAAAAAAAGGGTGTCATGGACAAGTTGGATTGAAGCACCTGTTTCCATGCTATAAACCTCTATGACTCTATGTCTGACAGCATCTGTGAAGAGAGAGTAAAGACAATGTTTCAACTCTGGATGACCTTTGTCAGAGCTGAAGACAGGAGAAAATAGATTATTGTTGGCGCTGGAATTTGGTGCTCAAAACTGAGCCTCATTAGGAATGATTTACACTCATAAGATGGGTGCATCAAGAAACTTGCACAACTACTGGGTGTCTCAAGATGCTTTACAGTCAATGAAGTATCAGTTTGAAACGTTGCCATTATTGACAAGTAAGAGGCGTGACAGCCAATAACTTCCCATCAATGTGATAATGACCAGATATACACTTTTTTTGTGAAATTGATTTGAGGGGTAAATTTGGCTTGGACACCAGGGGTTACTCTCCTCCCATCCCTTCCCCCATCTTCTGCAGGACTGTGTCATGTGATCTTTTTTATCTATCTGAGCAGGAAGACAGGAGATTTGGTTAAACATTTCACCTAGAAGAAATATCTCATACCTATCCCCATAGAGATTTGCAGTACAAAAGCTGGATATTCAGCCTTTTAAAGGCCAACCACTCAGTCCCATTTCATCCTCCCCTTCCCTTTGATTTTTTACATTTTTCCTTTCCAAAAATGGATGCACATTCTATTGGAACATTATGGTGGATTTTGCTTCCAATTAATTTAGGATTCACATAAGCTTTATGTTAAAAAAAAAAATCTCTTAGCTCCCTTTGCACACCTTTATTGTGGAGTCCAAGAGGCATAGACAAAAGTCATAGGTAGAAGAAGGATTGGAATGAGGCACTCACTGAATGTTAAAATGGGTGGCGTGGGCTTGTAGGGTCGAAGGGCCTGTTTCCTATGCTGTGTTGTTCTTTGTTCTTTATTGAGTATTTGCTCCCTGCAACATCCAACTGGGGTTTTTACTGAAATTTGTTTAAATTATTTCATGGAATGTGGGCATTACTGGCAAAGCCAGCAATTACCTCTCAAACTGAACAGCACACACAAGGCCATTTCAGAGGGCAGTGAAGAGTCAATCACATTGCTGTGAGTATGCACCGACATTTGGCCTGACTAGGTAATGATTGCAGATCTCTCCCTCTGAAAGTCATCATTGAACGAGATAGAATTTTGGCAACAATTGATTAAAAAGTTGTGACTTAGTTTCCAACTCATGTCCAGTGAATTGCTCTTGAGGTTATTTGTCTGGGCATGTTTGCCTGTGGCCAGAGCTGATAGCATCTTCTTAATAGGAAGATGCCCCAAGGTGCTAAAAAGAAAGTGATAAATAAAAATCAGAAATTTATCATGGCCTCTTCTTATCTTGATATAATTTTTATGAGTGAAGAATCTGATACTTTTTAAAGTTTTATTATTCAACTGGGTGAAAGAAAGGAATCTTATTTTTAAAAATTTGCTTGTTCCCAACTGGTTGATGGGATTGGAGAAACAAAACAAAATAAAAATAATGAAATACAGTAAAATGAAATAGAAATGAAGGCTGGAACATTGGTCTAACAATCAGCATGAAGAAAATTGAAGCAATGTTGTTGCATGCATTGGAAAACAAGTCCATGCTACATTGCCTGTCCAGCTTTGGTGATGGCTGAACCAAACCCTCCATCTTGGAAACACTGGTTTAGAGAGCAAGGTTTTTGATATCAGTTGAAAATTTGTTCGTCATGGTCTGGCTGACATATCCACAACAGCTTCTGGTGATGCCTGAACCAAAAATATGTGTAGATGTCTCATTTTGGACTGGAGATGAGACACATAAAATTAAAAATATTGGTGCTACACCATCAAATTCTATGACAAACTTTCTAATTTGTTACCAAAAGAGAAAAATGCTAGAAAATCTCAACAAGTCTGGCAGTTCTCATAAGGAGAGAAAAAGAGCTGATGCTTTGAGTCCGGATAATCCTTTGTCAAAGGTAAAAGGCATAGAAAATTAAAGGGTGAGGGAATGAAAGATGAGCCATAGCCACAAAAATAAGGTGAAAGGTTAAGAGGTACTCATGGTAATCCACAGGGACAATAAAAGGTATGAATGGCAAAACGGCATTACAATCCCTGCATCAATTTATTGTGACTAATTTTACCTCCCTCAGCATTTGTGAAACTTAATTGAAAATTTGGTAGTTTGATTATTTTGTTGTAATAGGCAGCCAAGAGCATGCCCAGAATTTTCCGACCATTTCCATTGGCGGGTCCTCTTGTTCCAACGAGTCAATGGACATTTGAGTAGTTGATTGCATCCGCCTCAGAGGAACCTGCATCCTGAAGAAGTCAAACTTTCCTGTCACCTGGCCTGTGACGAACAAAAGTTCATTTGGAAGGGACCAAACAATTTTTTTTTTATTCATGCGTAGGCATCACCGGCTAGCCAGCATCTCTCATTGCCCTTGTTTAGAGGGCAGTTGAGAAGCAACCATATCACTGTGACTCTGGAGCCAGATATAAGCAAAACCAGTAAGGATGGAAAATTTATTTCCAGAAAGAACATTAGCGAATCAGATGGGTTTTCCAAAAATCAACAATGGTTTCATCATCATCAGTAGATTCCTAATTCCAGACATTTTTGACCGAAATCAAATTCCATCAGCTGCCGTAGCAGGATCCACACCTTGATCCCAAGGACATTAACTGAGTTCCTGGATTAATAATCTTGTGATATTATTACAAGGCCATCGAGACACTCTGGGAATATTCACAGGCAAAATTTAGGTATAGGGAAGAGTGCACAAAACTTCAAAACAACCCAACCCTTCAAGTACCACCTCTCCCATGTGTGATGGAAGGGTGGCACAGTGGAACAATAATTAGCACTGCAGCCCCACAGCGTCAAGGACCTGGGTTTGATCCCTGCCTTGGATGACTATCTGTGTGGAGTTTGCATATTTTCCCGTATCTGCATGTGTTTCCTCTGGGTGCTGTTTTCCTCTCACAGTCCAAAGATATGCAGATTTTGTTGATTGGTCATGCTAAATGTGTAGAGTTTGGGGTTAGGATGTGGGAGTGGCTGAGACAGCGTGCTCTTTTGGCAAATTAGTGCAGACTTGATGGGCCAAATGGCCTCCTTTTACACAGTAGAGATTCTATGGCAAGAACAGATTAAGCATTGGATTTATCAGCCAGCTCAGATCCCATCTAATGGCTCTGGAAACAAGTCATCCTCAATCCACAGGGACTGCTTAAGAAGGAAAAGCACATCATAACAATCATCATTTTCACTGGGTAAAAATAGATCTGGAGCCAATGTGAAGGAGTGGGGAGAGTTTCATACCAACTGTACGTCCTTTAAAATAAATAGTAGATCGTAATTTACAGACCAAAAATCACATCACAACTGGTTCAAAAATTATGCTGTTCCTTTGTTTATGATTACCAATTGGATCACTTAAAGAAATGCTTGAAAATTACACTTTAATTAAATTAATGCATTATAGACATCATGTAAGAAAACAATTAAATAACCCCCAGGCCTTGAGGAATAGAATTATCTTCTCATGATAATGCTACTGTAACACTTAGAGTGAAAAAGTTACACTGGTTGTAAGTAACCCTTTTTGACTCAATTATTAGAAGCTCAGGCAATTCCCCAGTTAATTATATATAGCGCTAATGCATTTCAGTACACTGCCTAATTAAGGAAATTATTATGGGATGGACTGAGCTAAAATGCTACACGCTACATTTGGAATGGAATTCAGTAACTCCTCTCTGATAAAGTGCTGCATAATAGACTTATTAGCAAGAGTGAAACCCATGGGGGCAGTTACAGAAAAAAAGAAAATGGCCAAGGACAGAAAGCAGACTGAAATGGTGAATTATTGTTTCTCATGTTGGAAGGGAGAGTTTTGTGCTGCTCTCCAGAGACTGGTATCAATAACCTGGCCTTGAGTGTAAGGGGTAACATTTCAAATTTGGGAGATGATGCAAATCTTGCAAAATATAATGAACGTGAGGAGCAGTTTCAGGATAACATGGGACAGGTTGGTAAATGGACAGACTCTTGACATACATAGTTTGATGCAGAAATATATGCAGTGATATATTTTTTTAAAATAACAAACAAATTTAGCTATCCTAAGTTAAGCAATGGCTGGGGGGTGGGGGAGGGAGATGGTAATAGCGACAGAGATTTGAGGATTTAAATACACAAATTTTGAAGGTGGCAGGATATTAGTTAAGACTGTTAAAATAAGCATGGAAAATCCTTGCTTTTATGAATAGGGACATTGGATGCAAAATTGGATAACTCCCAATAAAGGGCACTGGGATCGTGGCACAGGATGATCCTTCCAATACAGGGAACATGCCAACTTTTTGGGGTCTGCTAATTTGCATAACTGAGCAGGGGACTCAAGTGTGTAGGAGGCTAGCACAACTTAAAGTGAACAGGTGCAACTTAAAGCTATCCTGAAGCTCTTAAAGGTGAGGTGTACAGGGGCATATGTGTCTTAGTAGGAAAGTGAGTGAATTACTGTGCAACAGTGAAGGGAGAATTCTCCCAAGTTCCCTGATCTGCATTGGATGCCTTGCTGGAGAAGATTGAGAAGGGAGGTGCCATCTATCCATTGGAAGCCAAGTAGACATCCATGCAAACTATTCAAGGGCAGTAGGATGAAATAGTCATGGCAAATAATGCCAGATCTCTTGCCCTGAGGACTTGTATGTAGTGGCCACGAAAAAATTCACTCAGAAATTGTGAATCTTTCAGTTCTCTACCTCAGAGGATGGCAGATGCTTTATCTTTGAGTATTTTGAAAACTGAGATTGACAGAATTTTGATTTTATCTGGGAGTTAGGTGATATTAGGAGATATGAGGAGCAGTCGGGAAAGTGGGCTGGCACAGTGGTTAGCACTGCTGCCTCACAGCGCCAGGAACCGAGTTCGATTCTGGCTTCAGGTCACTGTCTGTGTGGAGTTTGCACATTCTCCTCATGTCTGCATGGGTTTCCTCTGGGTGCTCTGCTTTCCTCCTACAGTTCAAAAATGTGCAGGTTAGGTTGATTGGCCATGTAAAATTGCCCCTAATGGTAGGGGATTAGCAGGGTAGATTTTGATTTGATTTATTATAGTCACATGTATTAACATCCATTGTTTCTTCCACACTACACAGACAAAATGTACTGTCCATAGAGAAGGAAACAAGAGACTGTAGAATGTAATGTTACAGTCATAGCTAGCGTATAGAGTAAGATCAACTTAATACAAGGTAAGTCCATTCAAATGTCCATTCAAATCTTCAGCAGCAGGGAAGAAGCTGTTCTTGAGTCGGTTGGTATGTAACCTCAGACTTTTGTATGTTTTTCCTGAAGGAAGAAGGTGGAAGAGAGAATGCCAAAGTGTATGGGGTCCTTAATTATGCTGGCTGCTTTGCTGAGGCAGTAGAAGTATAGACAGAGTCAACGGATGGGAGGCTAGTTTGTGTGAAGGATTGGGCTACATTCACAACCTTTTGTTGTTTCTTGTGGTCTTGGGCAGATCAGGAGTCATACCAAGCTGTGATACAACCAGAAAGAATGTTTTCTATGGTGCATCTGTATAAGTTGGTAAGAGTCATAGCTGACATGCCAAATTTCCTTAGTCTTCTGAGAAAGTAGAGGTGTTGCTGGGCTTTCTTAATTATTGTATTGATATTGGGGGACCAGGACAGGTTGTTGGTGATCTGGACACCAGGGTGCAGATTGCAGAAATAGGACCTGGATGGGATTGTGGTTGGTGCAGAATCGATGGGCCGAATGGGTGCTGTACTGATTCTAATTCTATGAAGTTGAGGCAGAAGTTCAGTCATAATTCTATTGCAAGATGAAACTGTCTTGAGGGGCTGTGTTGTCTACTTTTAGCTATATTTTTGCATTGAGCGATCTTACTCAAGTGTCAAGGTCAATAATTGTATCTAATCACCCACACTACTAGGTTCACACACTGCTGCAAGTGTCATCCCCAAATCTTACAGCTTGCATACACTGCTAGCTATTTAACCATGACTGCAACATCATCCAAACAGATAGCACCATCCTCACTAATCATAAAATAATGGAATGGAATCCCTACAGTGCAGAAAGAGATCATTTAGGCCATCAGATCTTATTCCTGAAACCCACATATTTACTGTGCTAATCCCGCTGGTGTTAAGGTGCAATTTAGCATGGCCAATCAAATTAACTTGCACAACTTTGGAGTGTGACAGGAATCCAGAGCACCCAGAGGAACTCCAGGCAGACAAAGGGAGAAAATGCAAACTCCATGCAGTCAATGACCCAAGGCTGGAATTGAACCCAGATCTCTGGCACTGTAGAATTTTTTTTGAGGAGGTGACGAAAACGGTGGACAAAGGGCGAGCTGTTGATGTCATCTATATGGATTTTAGTAAGGCGTTTGACAAAGTCCCTCATGGGAGGTTAGTTAAGAAGGCCAAGGCTAATGGGATACAAGGACAGGTAGCTAGATGGATAAGTAACTGGCTTGGAATAGGAGACAGAGTAATAGTGGAAGGGTGTTTCTCTAGCTGGAGGTCGGTCACTAGTGGTTTATCGCAGGGCTCGATACTGGGACATCTTCTATTTGTAATATATATAAATGACTTGAAAGAGGGAGTAAGTGGAGTGATCAGCAACTTTGCAGATGATACAAAGATGGCTGGACTTGCGGATAGTGAGGAGCATTGTCAGGCAATGCAGCAGGACATAGATAGGCTGGTAGCTTGGGCAGACAGATGGCAGATGGAATTCAATCCTGATAAATGTGAAGTGATGCATTTCGGGAGAAAGAATGTAGGGGGGAGGTATATGATAAAGGGTAGACCTATTAAGAGTATAGAAACGCAGAGGGACCTGGGGGTGCAGGTGAACAAGTCTCTGAAGGTGGCAGAGCAAGTGGAGAAGGTTGTGAAGAAAGCATATAGTATGCTAGCCTTTATAGGAAGGGGTATAGAGTACAAGAGCTGGCCTTTAATGTTGCAGTTGTATAAAACGTTGGTTAGACCTCATTTGGAATACTGCGTCCAGTTCTGGTCGCCTTACTACCGGAAGGACGTGGAGACTCTGGAGAGAGTGCAGAGGAGGTCTGAGTTACGAGGAGAGGTTAGGCAAATTGGGACTGTTTTCCTTAGAACGATGTAGACTTAGAGGAGATCTAATAGAGGTGTACAAGATTATGAAGGGGATAGATAGGGTAAACAGGGTTAAGCTTTTTCCTAGGATGGACTCAAATAGCCTGAGAGGTCACGGGCTTAGGGTAAGGGGGGTAAGGTATAATTTGGATGCTAGAGGAAGTTTTTTCACACAGAGGGTGGTGGGGGTATGGAATGCGCTGCCAAGTAAAATGGTGGAGGCAGGTACTCTGGAGTTATTTAAGAACTACTTAGATGGGCACATGAACAGAATGGGAATGGAGGGGTATAAAAAACTGATTTAAAATAGGGATCATGAGCCTTGGGAGTCGCTGGGAAGTGTGTAAATAGATGATGATATTGATGTACTTGTTTTTATCCTACAGGTGCTTTGGTCCACTTTGTTGTCTAACAAGGGGCATACATGTGATGGGTTGTGAGAGGGCTGCTCTTGGATTTTTTTTGAGAGTATCCTAGTGCTTCACGTTGTTAGTGTACGCTTCACCTGGACCATTTGATGGGCAACACAACCGCTCAGTGACTATCGCTGTGCTGTGCAGATACATGGATTTGGGCCCGTGTCTGTGGGAGTTTGCGCATTCTCCTCGTGCTTGCGTAGGTTTTCTCCGGGCGCTCCGGTTTCCTCCCACATGCCAAAGATGTGCTCTTAGGCTAATTGACAAAACAAATTCTCCCTAAATTGTCTCAAATTTGTTTTTTTAATCCATAGATCTATAAACATAGACAGGGATCGCGGGTAGATGTGGGAACATCGGGGTGGCGGCATGGGCTCGTTGGGCCGAATGGCCTGTTTCCCGTGCTGTTTTGTTCTTTGTTCTTTGTAAGGCAGCAGTGCTAACCACTGTGCTACTGTGCCACCCTTTCTCTGACAGGACTGTTTGATGCATATCCTGAGGTAGGAGGAGCTAACGGATGGGGGCTGAGAGGTCGGAGTGAGGTGGAGGGAGCAGACACGGCTGCCTGTAGAAGTGTTGGTTGTCACCAATTTTCACAGCCCTCACACTGAATATCTAGCATTTGTTGCATTGCACGTGACTCCAGATACTTATAATTAGACTTGGAGTCAGACTATGGATCACCTTGGAGTCTCTTCCCACTGCCCGAGGTCAGCTCCACCATACTCTCTACCAGATGTGTGCATGAATATAAAATGTTCTCACCAGTGTGTGCATCCCACCACCCCCTCTCCCGCCACTGACTGATAGTGGGACTAGATCCACCTCCAACATCAACACCTTTGACCATGTTGGCCATTTCCACCCATGTAGCATGAGTCTGCCTTTTCCCAATGCTTGCAATTAGCTGTTCACATCCATCATGCATGCAGATGCATGCAGTTCCTTCTCTTCAATGAATATATAATGGGTAACATGATTCTGACGTATGCCAGGGGGCCCTTAAAAGAGCTGGCAGTGATCTTGTCTTGGATGGTGGCCCACAGCCTCCAAGATGAGATATAACACACTCCAGCATACATTGGGCAGAATGATAGCCTGTGACCCACACTTGCCACTAATCAGTAGCAATTAGAGTACTATTTGGGGTGAGACTACAGTGGACCCAGAAGTTGGAAGGCTGCTGACTTCCAATGCAACACCCTCTGTCAGCGCTATACATTTTATTTAGCCCATGGACTCTTGAAAGAAAGTTAAGATTCCAGATGCTCAATTTTAATGAGCTGCAACTCTGTTAAGACAGTGGGAACTGCTAACCGGTCAGATGCCTGATACACATTTAAAATTCTCTGCAAGGATAAAATAACTTGTTGGCTTCTATTCCCTTGAAATGTGTCAGAAGATTCTGAGATAAAAAAGCAAAATTGCATTTATTTGTTCAACAACATTAAGTGCTGGGAATGTTAATTGAATTCCTATTTTTGGACTATACACACAAGAGGGTTAACAATTGGACTTGCCAAACCAGCAACAGAGAGAACTCAACTGGGGGAAAAAAAATCAGAGAGCAAAACCAATCTCTCTGTCTTTCTCTGATGCTACAATTGACTCCAGTAATGTTCAACAAACATCAGTTCAATTCCAGGATTTATAAAAAAAAAAGTTGACTTCAAACAGCTGCAATATTCAATAATCAACACCTCAAGGACAAAGAATTTAATTCTACATTCTCCTGAATTTTATTTTAACTCAAACTTATATATTTTTTTCTGAAATCTGTGTATGAGTGCCCTTGGGTCTTTTTTTCTCTCAGGTTTAAGAACTAATAAACTTACTCTTTCTTTGATTAGAAAAACCTGGCTCCTTGTTTAAAAAGTACATTTAGATTGAAAAAGACATCTACAGGGAAAAGAAATAAAAAAAAAACCTCTTTTGTTGTGAACAGTTGAGGGGACTGAATTAAGGAAAGACAGTTCAGTCCTCCTTACCAATCATAACATTTTGGATTTTATGGAACAGTCTTCAGGAAAATACCAGGACGTTAAGAAAGGAGGAATATCTCAGAGGACAATGATCAGAGTCATACAAAAATAATAGAATTTCTGCTGTATGGAGAGACAGCAAAGATGGGTTTATTCACTTTATAACGGAAATGATTCAGGGGACACTGGATGTAGATATACATAATTATGAGGGTTTTTAATAGAGTAGATGGGGAAGAACTCTTTTGATACAGAAATGTTGGCAACCAATCAACATGGATTTTTTTTTGTGTTCATTCGTGGGACATGGGCATCGCTGGCTGGACCACCATTCATTGTCCATCCTTAGTTGCCCTTGAACTGAGTAGCTTGCCGGGCCACTTCGGAGGACAGTTGAGAGTCAGCCCTACTGCTGTGGTTCTGGAGTCACATGTCGGTCAGACGAGGTTAGGATGGCAGATTTCCTTCCCTAAAGGATATTATTGAACGAAGTGAGTCTTTCTGTGAATCAACAATGTCTTCATGGTCATCATTTGACTTTTAATTCCAGATTTCTATCGAATTCAAATTTCACTATCCACCATGGTGGGATTTAAACCGGGTCCCAGAATATTTGCTCGGTTTCTTGATTACTAGTCTGGTGATAATACCACTAGGCCATCATCTCCTCATTTAAGATAACTGATAAAGAAAGGTGGAACTAAAGAGGTTTCTCTTTCACACAGCAAGTTGTCCATCGAGATCTGGAATGCGCTGCTTGAATGTTGAAATGGAATTAGATATATACAGTGAAAAAGGAGACATCTGCTGGTCACTGGAAAAAGAGCAGGAGAGTGGGATTGATTGGAATGTTCTTTTCCAAGAGAGAGCATGAACTTAACAGGCTGAACGGTTTCCTTCCATCGCGGATGATTTTGTAATAGACAATTAATTGATAATAAATCTGAAAGCATAGCTGTTACATTTGAAATTATATAGATGAGTTGAACCCCGTTATCATTGAAGTGCCGCTTTTTAGAGAATCTGTTTATGAGAATCAGAGATGGTTTTAAAAAAAGTGCACTGAGAGAGAAAAAGTTGAACTTTGCCTCCAGCCAGTTTATTAAAATAATGTGCCGACAATAAAGCACCTATTACATGCTTAAAATTAATATACAAAATCCAAGAATATAAAGGAGCAGAATTTGGAGAATTCACCTGCTTAGCTATCATCGATTTTCTCCTTTTAATCCAAATTTTCTAACCTGCAAGGAAACCTTTGACTTTCACTGGGGAATTTCTCCATGGATGTCAGGTTTGCAGCATCTTGTGTTTCTGATTATTTTTCATGTATAAATTGAGATAATTCGATGCAGGTAGACAATTGAATTGCCACACTAAAGCTCATAGAAACTGTATAGTTCAGAAAGAGGCCATTAGAACTATTGAATCTGCACTGACTCTCTGAAAGAGCATCTTACACAAATCCTGTGCCTGTAACCCCACCAATCCCCCTAACTAACACATCTTGAGACCCTAAGGGACAATTTAGCCTGACCAATCCATCTAACATGCACATCTTTGGATTGTGGGAGGAAAGCAGAGTACCTGGGGGAAACTCATGCAGACACAGGGAGGACATGCAAACTTCACACTGACAATCACCCAAGGCCAGAATTGGACAAACGTACTCTTTCTTTGATTAGGAAAACCTGGCTTCTTATTTTATAAAGTATATTTAGATTGAAAAAGACATCTACAGGGAAAAGAAATTAAAAAACCCTTTTGTTTGAGCAGTTGAGGGGACTGAATCAAGGCAAGACAGTTCAGTCCTTCTCACCAGTCATAACATTTTGGGCTTTGTGGATCAGTCTTCGGGAAAATGTCAGGACCTTAAGAAAGGAGAAATATCTCAGAGGACAATGACCAGAGTGATACAAACAATAATGACATTTCTGCTGTCTCGAGACTCGGCAAAGATGAGTTTGTTCACTTTATAATGGAAATAATTAAGGAAATACTGGATATAGGTATTCATAATTATGAGTATTTTTGATAGAATAGATGGAGAGGAATTGTTTTGATACAGAAATGTTGGCAACTAGTCAACATGGATTTATTTTTGTATTCATTCGTGGGACATGGGCATTGCTGGCTGGACCACCATTCATTGTTCATTCCTAGTTGCCCTTGAACTGAGTAGCTTGCCGGACCATTTCAGAGGGCAGTTGAGAATCAGCCCTACTGCTCTAGTTCTGGAGTCACACGTAGGTCAAAAGAAATAAGGATGGCAGATTTCCTTCCCTGAAAGACATTAGTGAACCAAAGGGGTCTTTCAGAGAAGACATGCAAACTCCACACTGACAGTCACCCAAGGCCAGAATTGAACCCATGTCTTTGGTTTTGTGAGGCAGCAAAGCGCACCACTGTGCCAGCCTTCATCCCAACCATCTCTGAATATCCTACATACGATTGTGGCTCCTGACTCATTCAACCTCTCTGTACGGGGAGGTAGGGATGCTGGAAGGGTGGCATGATGGCGTAATGGTTAGTATGGCTGCCTCACAGTACTAAGGACCTGAGTTCAATTCCTGGCTTGGTTCACTGTCTGTGTGGAGTTTGCACGTTCTCCCTGTGTCTGCATGGCAGTATTCCAGTTTCATCCCACAGTCTGAAAGACGTGCTGGTTGGATGCATTGGCCATATTAAATTCTCCCTCAGTGTATCCAAAAAGGTGCTGGTGTGTGGTGGCTTGGGGATTTTCACAGTAACTCAACTGTAGTGCTAATGTAAGCCTACTTGTGACACTAATAAATAAAGTTCAGTCTCTCTATGCCCATTGTGTTTGCACCGGCCACAATCCCATCCAGTCCCTATCCCCCCAAAGCAAATCTGTTTTAATACAGATCATTTTAATGTTTTAATACAGCAACTATTTTAATACAGATCAAACTGCAGCCAGTGATCTTTCCATGTCTGCCTGGCTTGCTGCCACACTCGAATGAAATGGCAAAAGTGCACACCTTGGAAACTTGAAATCAATAGCAGACAATCAATCAATAGCTATAAAGAAAAATGGCTCATTATGACCTTTTGGTTGCATTCATGCATGACTGTCACCATTTGTCTTTTATTATTACGGTTACTGACTGACTTGCTGCTTATTTCCAGCCTTTTGCATTTTTGGGTTCTTAACTTTTTATACACAGAGTCAGCCCACATTAACCAGAACTGATTATAATTGCATTCATAATCAAAACACTGCTCTACCTCAACCATTGAAGATGTGTATAGATTAACGTGTGCATAGAAATACATCCCATGGAAAACCAACTCAGCTTATCCCAGAAACATTATTAAACCCAGATGTCTGGAGAGGTAAAAACAATAAATGCTAGAGAAACTCAGCAATTTTGACAGCATCTAGAATCATAGAATCCGACAATGCAGAAGAAGGCCATTCGGCCCATTGTGTTTGCACCGGCCACAATCCCATCCAGTCCCTATCCCCCCAAAGCAAATCTGTTTACCCAATCTGACACTAAAGGGCAATTTAGCATGGCCAATCCACCTTACCACCACATCTTTGGACTGTCGGAGGAAACCAGAGCATTCAGAGAAAACCCATGCGGACACAGAGAGAACATGCAAACTCCACACAGACAGTGAGCCAAGCCAGGGGTTGAACACAGGTCCCTGGTGCTGTGAGGCTGCAGTGCTAACCACTGTGCCACTGTGCCATTTTATTTTCTCGGAGCCCTGAGCCAAAACATCAACTTGATTTGAAATTTTGACTATTCTTTTTCTCCACAGATGTTGTCAGACCTGCTGAGTTTCTTCAGCATTTTCTGTTTTTGTTCCAGATTCCAGCTTCCGCAGTATTTTACCATTACCTCTGAAGAGATAGTTCGTCAGAATAATATTTTTAATTAGGGTTCTAAAAGGACAATTTTAACTACCAATGAAGAGTATGCTGACAGATCTCAATTTGATGGCATCTGAAGTTGAGGAGCAGGCTTCATTAGGAGCCTTTACTTGCATCTAATTCTTTCAACATTCTCTTCATTCATTTGTATGAAATTCCATTACTAATTATTTTAAGAGACAGTTCTATTTGAAATAAACATTTCAATGCCTCTATTACAAGAGCATATATGAGAACCTATATGCTGGTAGACTCTCATCATGGCTCAAACATGCACCTCACTTGCTCGAGACTGGTGTCAATATGGGGTGTGCTGGCTGATGGAAGGGTGTGGCCCAAAACAGGGGAACCAATTCCAGTAGTGTTTAAGCTAGTGCAGCATCAGCCCTCATTATTCTTATGAAGGTCAAACCAGCAATTCTGCTTCTTTTATTCCCCTCAAAGCGATACATAAAAAACAGAAAATGTCAGAAATATTTGGCAGCCCTCTCGTTGTGGGGAGAGGATTAGTGGTAACAGATGCGATTTTCTGGACCCCCACCACAGTGTACATCCTGGTGACGGAGGCAGCCTGCCATTAGCTAGTGGCAGGATCTTTCGGTCCCGCCGATGCCTACGGAGCTTTGTGTGCCCTGCAACCTCCCCTACCAGAGAATGCACCACAGTGAGGTGTGTGGAAGTGTCACCAGAGGCAGGATCAGAAGATTCCGCTGGCAGGAAGGACTGCAAATTTCAGCAAACATTTTGGTTTGTGACCTTTCAACAGAACATGCAGAAATAATTGGCTGAATTCCTGGGATGTTAGGTCTGTCGTATGAGGAGAGACTAAGCCAGTTAGTGTTATATTCACTAGAGTTCAGAGAGTGAGTGGAGATCTCATAGAAACTTATAAAATTCTAACAGGGTTCGACAGGGTAGATTTAGAAAAAAATGTTCCCAGTGATGGGGGAATTCCAGAACTAGGGGTCACAGTTTGAGGATAAGGGGTGAAAGTTTTAGAATTGAAGTGAGGAGAAGTTTTTTTCACTTAGAGATTGATGAATGTGCAGAACGTTCTACCACAGAAAGTAGTTCATGTCTAAACATTGTGTGATTTCAAGAAGAAATTAAATATAGCTGTTGGGGCTAATGGGTTCAAGAGGTATGGAAGGAAGGTGAGATCGGGATATTGAATTTGATGATCAGCCATGATCAAATTAAGTGGCAGAGCAGACCCAAAGGACTAATGGCCTACTCCTATTTCAAGTTCCTAGTTTCTAAATAATCTTAAACTTAAACTTTATGCTATGTGCGTGAAGTTTAGTGAGTATCACGACCTTAGCGCTGCCCTGCAACCCTGGGACCTTAGATATGTCGCAGAATTACCAAATACTACAGAGCAGAAGGGGCTGTTTGGCCCATAGAGTCTGCACTAATGCATGAAAGGCCCTGACCTATCTACCTAATCTCACTTGTTAGCACTTGGCCCATAGTCTTGAATGTTATGGTGTGCCAAGTACTCATCCATGTAATTTTTAAAGGATGCAGACCCAGATTTGCTGAGGTCTCAAAGCTCCCAACTGATTCCGACTGACCATAGCAGGCCTGTGTTTAAAATGGCAGCAAAACTGAATGGGTTACTACTTCAATTGCTACAATGTTACTTAATTTCCACCACATTTTTGCTGATCTAGAATCACTCCTTTTATTTGAATTGTGCTAAAAACTCTCTAGTCACTGGAATCTATGCTTTTCTTCACAGACAACTCACCTGGCTTAAAGAAATGAATATAACTTATCAATGAGTGGTAGTACATCTAATAAGGGAAGCTTATTATTATATGAGTCTTGCAAAACATGAGAAAGCTGCTTTGATTTCCATGGCTGCTTTTTTGCTTTATCTGCAGTGTGCAGAATTTAGTTTACTGTTGAAGAATAAAGACAACGACATTTGAAGTTGAGGAATTGACAGCGTGAAGCACACTTCATTAGGAACCCTCACTTGTGTTTAATTCTTCGAGCATTTTCTTCACCCATTTGTATAAAAAATCCTTTGCTAATTATTTGAAGAGATAGACTTATTTAAAATGAATTTTTTAATGCTTCCATTGCAAGTACAGCCTATATGCTGGTAGAGTCTCATTAGTTGAATTAGTTATCTGTCTACCTGATGTGTTTTTGGAAAGTACCTGGGAAAACACTTGCATGGAATTTTCACTGAAAACTGTCCATTAAATATTAAGTTGCGAGTGCCTTCACACCATTTCTTAAAGTTTCAGTCTACAAGATTGCGATTCTTGATTGAACCCTTACAGACAACAACAACAGCAACCATTTGCATTTACATTATTCCTCGAATGTAGGAGCACTATTCCAAGGTGATTCACAGAAGAGCTATCAGATAGAATTTGACACCAAGATTCAGAAAGAGATATTGGAATATATAAACAAACTCTGGGACAAAGAAGTAGGTTATAAATGGCAAATTAAATGATTTGATTTGACTTATCATTTTCACATTATCAGCAAACAGTGAAAAATATTCCTTCTTGCATGCTATACAGACAAAGCCTACCATTCATAGAGTGCACAGGAGTGCAGAATGTAGTGTTACAGTCATAGCTAGGCTGTAGAGGAAGATCAACTTAAGAAAAGTTCATTCAAAAGTCTGATGGCAGCAGGAAAGAAGGTGTTCTTAAGTCAGTTAAAATGAGTCTCAGACTTTTGAATTTATTTCCCAATGGAAAAAATTGCAAGAGATTATATCCAAGGTAGATGAGGTCCTTGATTATGCTGACTGCTTTTCTGAGGCAGCAGGAAGTGTCAACAGAGTCAATGTATTGAAGTCTGGTTTGAGTGATGGACTGAACTACGTTCACAATCCTTTGTAGTTTCTTGTGGTCTTGGTCAGAGCAGGACTCATACCAAGCTGTGATACATCTGGAAAGGATGCTTTCTATGGTGCATTGGTGAGAGTCACAGCAGATATGCCAGAGGAGAGTGAGTTAGAAAGGTTTTGGAAAGGAATTCCAGAACATAGCAACAACTGAAAGTGTGGGGTACCATGGGTGAGTGATAAAATCTGGGGCTGAACAAAGCTTCAAAATTGGAGGATTGCAGGTATCAGTGAGTTTCGTAGAACTGGGTGAGGTAACAGAAATAGGGCCATGGACAATTTGAATACATGAATCAGAATCTAAAGTATTTATATTTTGAAATGCAATTCATTACCAACTATCCTACTTGGCTTGCCACAGTCATGTGACCTCTGCCATGCAGGAATGTCGAGAGACAGATCCACTCAGTTCAGCAAAGATATCACACAAGAGAAACTGTACTCTTTGAATGTGCAATGTGTGTCAAATATGGAGTGCAAATTTTGATTTGGAAGAGAAGCCACAGCTGCTGAAAGAAGACTGAAATGTTCCAACCAGATAAAAACTGATAAGAGAAAGAAAACAACAGGTAAAGAAAAGTGAACACATGCTCGATTTTCCATTCCTTGCTTCTGTCAAAATGAAAGGACAGATGTGGTAGAATTGACAAATGTTGCTACTTGTAAGTGTAAAAACTATGAGATTGCAACAGATTTTAATTAAGAAGCCAGAATCTATCTGAATAACAACAATTATAGCAGTGCTGGAGAGAGAGAGAGAGAGAGAGAGACTGTGAGAAATTGTAACCCACCATAAATCTATCTGAGGAATAGAGAAAAACAAACTGCAGAAATTTTGCAAGACCTGACTGAATGTGATTTATGAATGATATCTGTTCAACATTAAAGTTCAAGGTGGAAATGAGTCTTGATCACAACATAACTTTCTTCGAGTGGCAATCAGTGCTGGATTGAACTTGCTGGAAATCCAAAGCCTCTGTCTTACCCAGGTTTCCTGAGTCAGGCCAGGTGATGTTGAAGCAATGAAACATCTCAGGAGCTCCAAAAGTGGGATCTAAAATGAGTGAAGTGAAGGAGAATACATTTGTCTTGAAAATTGAAGTGGTGAATTTCAAAGTCAATTGTATGGGATGTAGGGGAGGGGTTCAGACATGGGCAGGTGTCAGGTCAAGTCACAAAAGGATTTCATATTGGGCCTGTTAAGGGGAGCTTGGTGGGTCGGCTGTAGATAGTTAAGGAGCTTGGATGTTAGATTGAGTGAGGGGAGAGAAAATGGGCATTGGGTGGGGATGGAGTGGGAAGTAGTTTGTCTGTTTGACTGGTTATGTCTGGACATGAGGAAGGGTGTCAGACTTGTGGGTATGGACTTTGGATGGTGGAGAGATGGGGGTTCAAGTGTTGGATTAGGCAGGGAAGAGAATGGGGGAGATGGGTGGTGGGGGGGCAAGTAAGGGATGCTTGGTTGGGAAGAGTGTGGGAATTTCCTACGATTCAGGGGTTGGGGAGATGTAGGTCTCTACAGATCTATGTCTGTCTTGGATTCTCTTTAGCTTCATTTTTAATAATCAATTCTTAGTCCCCTTCCCTTTCAACATTGACAAATGTGGCTAAATTGTAAAGGTACTTGTTGGCCCTTTCAAAGCACTTAGAATTTGCCCCAAATCTGAAGTCGGATTCTTTTTAATTACAATTATGACCAGGTTTCGGGCTACATGTTTCCAGATACACATACTCAGCTGAGACAGATTTTATTCAGCTTTTTGAGGGAGAATTGATATTATTCCTACTGTCTTCATCCAGACAGCCACCTCTAGAGTTCTTTTGAGAAACGAAAATGCCTGTTTTCTGGCTGTGCTCCTGGTTGATATTATAATGGAGAAGGAAGACTGGATAAAATCTTGTCTCTGATTCTGAGTATGAAACATCCTTGAACAGTCACTTGTATGTATCAGGCCCAGAGAATGTACAAGCCTGGCTTGCTATTCCACGAAATATCCGAGACAGGGAAGGTACCACTCAGACCTCTAACACTGAAGCTTGATCTATAATGACTTAACCCTGGTCTATTTACAACGAAGACTTGAATGTAGAAATAATTATCACCATGACGTTCAAGTTTTTGGGATCTCGATCTTTCCAGGTGTCCATGCAATACCTGTCCAGGAATAGGCTGGGGATGGTGGAAGTCTGTATTCATCAAGTAAACAATGCTCCTTCCATAAAGTCCATAGTCAGTTTGTCAGATCTGGAATGACTTGATGGGCAGCACAGTGGCACAGTGGTTAGCATTGCTGCCTCACAGGTCCAGTGACCCACATTCGATTCCTGGCTTGGGTCATTGTTTATGTGGAGTTTGCACATCCTCCTTGTGTCGGTGTGGGTTTCCTCCCACAGTCTGAAAGGTGTGCTGATTAGGTGCATTGACCATGCTAAATTCTCCCTCTGTTTACCCAAACAGGTGACTAAAGGATTTTCACAGTAACTTCATTGCAGTGATAATGTAAGCCTACTTGTGACAGTAATAACTAAATTCAGTTTTTCATGTAATAAGGGCAGAGAACATTGAGTATCTCCAGAACACAAAGATACAAAAGTCTGAAGTCACATTCCGACTGACTCAAGATCATCTTCTTCCCTGCTGCCATCAGAATTTTGAATGGACCTACCCTATATTAAGTTGATCTTTTTTCTACATCCTGCTATGGCTGTGACATTACATTCTGCATTCTACAGGGTAGGAAGGTAGCACAGAGGTTAACACTGCCACCTCACAGCGCCAGCGACTGGGGTTTGATTCCTGGTTTGGGTCACTGTCTGTGCGTGGGTATCCTTTGGGTGCTCTGGTTTCCTTCTACATTCTGAAGATATGCACGTTAGGTGGATTGACTATGTTAAATTCTCCCTCAAAGTATCCGAACAAGTGCCAGAAAGTGGAAATTAGAGAATTTTCATGGTAACTTTAATGCAGTGTTACTGTAAACCTATTGGTGACTAATAAATTAACTTTTAGCTTACATCCTCTCCTTTCTTTCTCTATGTACGGTATGCTTTGTTGCAAGAAACAATTCTTTTCACTGTATACAAATACATGTGACAATAATAAATCAATCAATCAACCAACCAGGATTATTGGTTTCCCAGAGCAGTGAGGATGGTCAATGAACTGCACCTTGCATTAAAGGTTCTCTTTCTGAAAGCCCAAAGCTAAAGGAACCAAAAAAGTGACCACTCACTCAATGTGCATTTGCTCTGCAATGCTGACTGTGGATCCTGCATGTTAACACGTAACAGTGGATATCCATCACAATGTGTTTATTGTGTGCAACTCATTAACACTACGCAGTCAGATTTGTTAAAAAGGAAAGCTAGTGAGGCACGCCACGCAGAAATATTGCAGGATAGGTATAATCCAAGTAAAATGACTTACTGGAGTCAAGGGACATGACAATGCTCTTTATTTTGCATCATTATGCAAAGGTTGAATTAAGCGAATCTCGTTGCAATAATTATCCCGCGTGCTCGCTTGGTGTGGAAAAAAAACAGCTCATTGTTTCCTAACATAAATTACTTCACTGAATGTTTGTTCAATCTGTCTTTGGAGAGATTGTGAAAGACAGAAAGATCCAGTTGCGATCATGAGGGGATGTTATCAGTGACTCCCTGACTTATGCTTTTTTTTTATGTGCGTAGATATTATAGTGTGTAAGTGAGCACTCAAGAAAGACACACATACACCTTCTGGGAGTGACTGTCAACACTGCAACTGAGAAGGCAATTACAGCAGATGTGAATTTGAAACCAATTTTTTCCTTTTACTCACCATGGAATGCTTCCAAACTTGCTCTTCAATAGCAGCAATTTAACCTAATCGTAAATTCTCACTTCTTGCCAAACCTCAGTGGTGTATAATTGAATACAAGTATCTCAGAACTGGCCTACCAATGCGTGATGTGGAGATGCAGACATTGGACTGGGGTAAACACAATAAGAAGTCTCACAACACCAGGTTAAAGTCCAATTTAATGCTGGCATCTCCACCAATGTCTGAAAAAAATGTTTTTGTGTCTTAACGTAGATTTCGGCATAAGTTTGTTCGTCTATTTGAGGCAAGTCTGAAATTGTCAGTGTTAAACATGGTTGAATAGCCCGTTGCCATTTTTACTATAAATTCCATCAGGTTTTATCCATTTCCTTGCAGGGCTCACAGGCCCAACAGAAGTAAATTTGGTCCTTCATCGATATGAAATTAGCAACCTGTTTTCCATCTTTGCAGATAGAGTCATAGAATTCCTACAGTGCAGAAGGCGGATATTCAGCCCACTGAGTCTGCACTGCTAACAATCTCACCCAGGCTCTATCCCTGAAACTCCATGCATTTACCCTGCTAATCTCCTTGACGTGACAGGGCAATTCATCATGGTCAGTCAACCTGACACACACATCTTTTGGAGTGTGGGAGGAAACTGGAGTACCCAGAGAAAACCCACGCAGACACAGGGAGAATGTGCAAACCGTCATCCAAGATCAGAATCGAACCCGGGTCCCTGACAGTACAAAAAATCAGTGCTCACTACTGTGCCACTATGCTGTCGCAATTTTTTTTACCTTTGACTGAAATAGGGAAGAAAAACCAACAAGATGTAAAATGATTGCTGTCTCACCGTGGGCCATTTTGTGATACATTCAGAAACAAAATTCAACTCAATATTTCTTGTTGTGTTCTCCTGAATAATTGCTCCTTTGAACTTTTTTCCTTTGCCCACGTATTTACCCCCTTCCGCCCCCCTGCCCTTCACCAGCGACACTAAGGGGTAATTTAACATGGCCAACCAACCTAACCCACACAGTTTTCGACTGTGGAAGGAAACCAGAGCATCTAAAGGAAACCTACGCAAACTCAGGGATACTGTTCTTCATGTTCTTTCTCTCTACGTCCTCAGCGTGGAATAGAAAGACCAATTTTACCACCTCCTGTACCAAGACATTATTTTCCGGGATATTTAAAGTGTGGGAATGCCTGACTTCCCTGGAGAGTTAAAATTCCACCTTTCAATAGGTTTACAGAAATATTGAAACTGGAGGAAAATGGGATTTGTGCTTGTGCAAGAAATTACATTTAAATGATCAACAGAGGTGGGATGTGGTCTTTTTGACATACCGAAATCATCCTCTAAATTTCAGACCTTTCAAGCTCAAACTTGGAGTAGTCTCACCTTCCATCTCCCCCTTCTCCCGTGCACCCACCCCAGTGTCCTCATTTATCTTGTCTTATTTTTTACTCTTTTTGTTTCAACCTTGGCGATCTCTGGTGCCAAAGCTTTTCCATCTAGATTTCACAAAGTACAAATTCCTCTCTTGAGTTCCAACTTAATTGAGCAAGCGACCCAAGCTTGACTGGTCTCACCTCAACTACACAGAAACCTGTCAATGCTGTCGACGACTGTTTCACACTTTACACTTACAAGTTTATGTTAATTAGTTAAAAATGCTGGCCGTAATCACAGCCACTGGCCCGCGTTTTTTGGATGTAATTAGGATTAAATAGGAACCCAAATCCCACTAATGTACTTAACCCTGTGGAACCTGCACACATTTGATGTAAGCAAATTATGTCTATTTGATAGTTTTCATTGAGCCACTTCATTCAAGTTCAAATATCATGATTTTTATGATTTTTCATTATTTCCTTCAGAGTTGACAATCACTAACTATCTTGGATGAGGCACAAATTAACCCTTTTCCTAAAAATCAGGTTTAGTGTTTTAAAATGACAAACTTAGGGGTATAACTTCAATCATTATGCAGCAACAAAATGGAATTGAGTACAGGAATAGCACCAGTATAGCAGGACCAACCTGGTGACCTCTTTCTTTATCCCATATTCTACAATTTTGATACAACTAGTCCACGTTTAGTTTGAGATTCTAAAATATGTTCATTTACGTATCACACACTTTTTAAATGGATCTTTGTGAAACTCTAAAAATGTACGCACTGCTGATCTGTCATAAAATGGAACACCAGTGGGAATTAAGTGTTAAGTTTGATTGTGTCAATAGTATACCGATTGTCAACAATCTGGATTCACGGGTCAGTGCACCCAAAATAAATGTGAAACTCATCCTCAGACCTCACTGCAATAATCCAGTGAGTTGTGCACATCAATTGGACATCACACTGGACTGGGTTCTTCAAATCTCTGTCAGAAAATCTGCCCACAGAGTGATGGGGAGGTAAATGAAAGATGGGGATGTGCATCAGGAAAGTGCACAACAGGTAATCACTAACATCGCCAATTAAAATGACAACCAAAGACCATTAGTGAATTAAGCTGACATGATTTACTGTGATGTTACTTGGTGTTTTTGTTTATTTATTGCCAACTTGTTGATTCATGGAGCCATATGGCTGTATTTCATGGAGCGACAGGTGTCTTGGCTGGAATTCTCTGGCTGTTCACGCCGGTGGAATTCTCTCGTCCTACCAGCAACAGATCCCTGAATATGGGTTTCCCGTCAGTGTGTGGTGACATCAGTGGGAATTTCCACTGACAGCAGTGAGACCAGCGTACTCTGCCGCTAGTGAACAGCATGCCACTTCCCGCGGGCAGGAAGCACATGCCCGTGGGAATCTCACCAGTCGTCTGTCAGCTGGAAACTGTCAAGTCCCCTGCGGTTTCTCCTTTTGGAAAGTCATCAGCCAATTAACTGGGCAGTGATGTGTTGCCTGGGGATCAAGGACCCAAGGGGTGGAAATCCTGCCTCCATCCCGAAAGCAGCTGGCCAGTCAGAAATTGGTAGTGTTGTAGCGCACCTGAGATATGATGGTGGGGACCAGCCCAGCAACAGTAAGGTGGCCCAGGCCTCAGCTGAGGGTTGATAGGATGAGGCGGCCAACATGGATCTAGCAAGAGCAACGAGAAAGGAAATTAGGATCAAAGTAGAACATTGGCATTATTCCTTGCCTTACAATTTTGCCATTATCTGTTGAAGGTCAGTGAGAATTGCAAAGCTGCAATCCAACCCATAGGAAAGAGCTGAAATATCTAATTGCTACCATTTTAGCATAACTGATTAAAAGGAGCAAGGGCAAATTTAGGCTAAATAGGAAAAACAAAATACAGAAGCAATTTATTAGAAGCATTTACATTTTTGCTCCTGAATCAAAGCTAAATGAATGATTTGAATATAACAGGGATGTTTACAGTTCACTTTATTGCATTATTAATGCACAATCAATAAATTATGATGAGTACTATGTTGAAAATTAAAATAATCCATGATAGTTGTGTCTTTGATTCTTTTGAAGAATTGTTGGAGTCTTAATGCTTTTTGGAATTTCCTTTGTTCAGTTTGAAACTTAACAAACTGTTGTGATAATTTTAATACCAAAAGATTTCTTAGAAGACAAAGGAAATTTGGCATGTCAGCTAGGATTCTCACTAACTTTTACGACAGAAAGCATTCTTTCTGGCAGTATCACAACTTAGTATGGCTCTGTCACTGCCCGAGACTGCAAAAAGCTACAAAGGGTCGTGAATAAAGCCCATCCATCACACAAATCAGCCTCCCATCCACTGATTCATAAAGTCATAGAAGTTTACAGCATAGGAACAGGCTCTTTGGCTCAACTTGTCCATAACACCCCTTTCTTAAATCCCTAAGCTAGTCCTAATTGCCTACGTTTAGCCCATATCCCTTGATATCCACTTAACCATCTAAAATGCTTTTTAAGAGACAAAACTGTACCCACCTCTACAATTACCTCTGGCAGCTTGTTCCAGACACTCACCATCCTCTGTGTGAAAAAAAAATGCTCCTCTGGACTCTTGGATCTCTCCCCTCTCACCTTAAGCCCAATCCCTCTCGTTTTAGACTCCCCTATCTATGCTGATCTATGCCCCTCATTACTTTATAGACCTCTGTATGATCACCCCTCAGCCTCCTATGCTCCAGAGGAAAAAGGTCTCTGTGGCTGCCTCCCAAGGCAGCAGGAACTATAGGTTCTGTCTACAGTTCCTATTGCCTTGGAAAAGCAGCCAGCCTAATAAAGGTCCTCATGCACCCGGACATACTCTCTTTCATTTTATTCCATTGGAAAAAGATACAAATGTCAAAGGTCATGTACCAACCGACTCAAGGACAGCTTCTTCCCTGCTGCATCCGATTTTTGAAAGAACCTACCTCGCACTAAGTTGATCTTTCTCTACACCTAGCTATGACTGTAACACTACATTCTGCACTTTTTTTCTTTCCTTCTCTATGAATGGTATGTTCTGTCTGCATAGAGTACAAAAAATAATACTTTCCATTATATATGAATACATGTGACAAGAATAAATCAAATCAAATGGAGGGGCTAAACTTGGTGAGACATAAAAATGTTAAAACACTCAAACCCACCTTTAACCTGGCACTATTGGATTTAATAGAGGAGGAAAATCCACTTTTAGAATAAGGGTTTGCCATCTAAATATGATCCTGTTAATGGGATCTTAACGCTTCACTTACCTCACAGGTTGAATCTTGGAAACCTAGATTCCCCAGCAACTGAAAGCAGATGAGGAGTACTTTATGGAAAAAGGGTTAGTGTCTCTCTAGCACTGCTTATGGTATTTCTATAAAGGCTACAAAGTGGAGGAAGAGTGACTCCCTCCAATCTCCTATTCTACTCAAGCTATTATTTTTCCTTTTCCCTTGGGATCAGATTCCCTTCTTACCGTGGGAGTGATTGGAATTTCCATTCTCTAGCCACCACCCCCCCCCACCTCCCCATCACACCACCATTACCAACACCCATTTCCCCACTCCTGATTCATGGATCGGTCCAGCAGGGTGCCCTTTCACAATTGACGCTAATGTTGATGCAGAGGCCTTTGGGGAACCTTCTATTTCAGATCACTCACAACACATTATGCACTACAGATTGTGTGGATGCAGAGTAGAAGTTCTTTTCCTTGTCCAAAGATCATTCTTCAACTTTTTTTTCTCTGTTAGAGCACATTGACTTGCCCCATCACTCAGCTATTTGTCTATACTCCAGCGTTTTTTTTTTCATTCATTTGTGTGACATGGATGTTGTTGGCTAGACAGCGTTTGGTGCCCATCCTCGGTTGCCCTTGAGAACGTAGTGGTGAGCTATCTTCTTGAATCACTGCAGTTCACTGCTGTGGGTTGACCCACAATGTCATTATGCAGAGAATTCCAGGATTTTGACCTAGCAACTGCGAAAGAACTGCAGTAGTATGGAGGAGAACTTGCAGTTGTTGGTGTTCCTATGTATCAGCTGCCTTTGTTCTTCCAGATAGAAATGGTTATGTGTTTGGAAGGTGCAGTCTAAAGATCTTTGGTGAATCGCTGCAATGCATCTTGTGGATGGTACACACTGCTGCATCAGTGGTGGAGGGAATGGATGTTTGTGGATGTAGTGCCAAACAAGCAGGCTGCTTGTTCTCGATGTTGTCAAGCTTCTTGTGTGTTGCTGGAGATGCACTCATCCATGTAGCTGGGGAGTATTGTATCACACTCCTGATTTATGACCTATAAAAGTCAGACAGACTTTGGGTAATCAGGGGATGAGTTATTTGACACAATATTCCTAGCTCCTGACCTGCTGTTGTAGCTACTGTGTTTATTGGTGAGTCTAGTTCTGTTTCTGGTCAATAGTAACCCCAAGATTGTTGATAGCGGAGGATTCAATGATGGTAACATCATCGACTATCAAGGGATGGTAGTTAACATCATTGAATGTCAAGGGGCGATGGTTAGAGTATCTTTTATTGGTGATGGCCATTGCCTGGTATTTGCGATGTGAATTTTATTTGCCTTATGTCAGCCGAAGCCTAGATATTGTCCAGATCTTGTTGCTTTTGAACATGGATTGCTTCAGTATCTGAGGAGTTGTGAATGGTGATGAACATTGTGAAATCTTTGGAACCATCCCAACTTCTGACCTTATGAGGAAGGAAGAAGTCTTAATTTAACAAACTAAGTTGCTTCTTTGATGAGATGAATAATATATATTTTTTTAGTTGAATGTCTAGATTTCACATATATAGTGTGTGGGTGTGTGTGTACATTTGCATGTATATTTACTACTCGGAGGTTTAAGAGATGGATCAAGGAAGCTGAAAGTTTGGGATTCAAAGCCTAAATACCAAAAAAAAATCGAATCTTACCGTTGTCTAGCAACAGTGGTCAAGTAGCACAGAGACAGAGAAAGACTAGAGCTGAGTGGTTGTTTAGTCAGTATGTCAGAGAGGAAAGGCAAGATTTCTTATCTCACTGCAAAGAAGAAGAATGAAAGGGCTAATCAGATAGTCATTAACTGAAAATTAGTTCCACGAATCAGTAATATGAGCAGCTTAGCAGTATTGCTACACAAACAGTCACCTTTGTTTCAGCCATTGATCAGCAAGGTAAGGTGATAAGATTAGGTGAAAAGTGGAAAATCAGAAATGCATTCAGTGTCTCACGTCCCCCAATTGTACAAGCCCTGTGTTGTCCCAAAAGGGGCACAAGGCCAAATTTAATTACTTATGATGTGATATGCATGTCATGAGTTAGTCACGGACACCACTGAAGCCCCCAGGTGGTCAGAGGCAGGGCTGGGTATTGCCCATGGAACTTGGCACACTGGCATGCCCACTAGGTAGCAAAGCTGTTCCACAGCAGTGTCAAAGAGGTGGAGCCTGAATGGAGTGGGGCTCTGAAGAGGGGATGTGGTGATTGGGGGAGGGGATCTCTACACGAGTAGTGATCTGTTGGGGGGGTTAGGTGCAGGAGATCAGCCAGCATACTAAAATCGGGATACTTGTGCTTTGGTAGTCCAAGTGCTCTATACCAGCTTCCCTAGTGAGCTCAGGCTCCTCTCACCCTCCTCGCTGGCAAGAATAGCACCTGGGCTCTTTTTTGCACTAAGTGCTGTAAGATTGTGACTTGCAGCTTGCCGAGAAAGCAATGACACACTTCTCTTCTATTTTCTTGCTTGTTCTACAGATTTTTTTTTTTGCAAGATCACCCCCTCTGAAATTAAAGTGCAGTTAATTTTGGTTGTCTTGGGAAGAGATGAAAATTCTGTTCGAAGCATCAAGTCAATTTCTTTTATTCATTTGTGGGACATGGGCATTGCTGGCTATCCACTATTTATTGCCCATCCTTAGAAGGTGATGGTGAGCTGCCTTCTTAAATCACTGCAGTCTGTGTCCTGTGGGTTGACCCATAGTGCTGTAAGGGAGGGAATTCCAGAATTTTGACCCAGCGACTGCGAAGGAATGGCGATAAATTTCCAATTCAGGTTGGTGAGTGTCTTGGAGGGGAAATTGCAAATAATGGTGTTCCTATTTATCTGCTGCCTTTGTCGTTTGTGGGTTTGGAAGGTGTCTAAGGACCTTTGGTGAATTGCTACACTGCATCTTGTAGATAATACATATTACTGCTATTAAGTGTTGGTGATGGAGGGATTGAATGGTTGTAGATGTGGTGCCATTCAAGTGAGCTACTTTGTCCTGGATGGTGTCAAGTTTCTTAACTGCTGAAGAACTCACTGAGACAAAACCATTTGCACTTTTGCAGTCCCAATCCAGAAGTCTTAGTGTCAATCTGATAACTCTTCACTGGTTTATGTGTCTGTAAAGATTTTGCCGGGTAAAGAAATATTGAGAATTTGAATCTTCTTCTTGTGTTTGTATTGAGATCTATCTGACTTTATCATCTGGTATAATATGACGTTTTTTCAAAAATATTTTATTATTTGTGTTAAAGTTCATCAGCAGACTTCTATGAATTTGTTTTGTAATATTCCTCCACTATTCCTAATAAAAAAAGTTAAGATCTGTCAGTTCAGATTTCACTCTGGGATCTGAATTGTTCAGTATCAACATCAGCTGGGATTATAAAAATGAAGCAACTTGCAATTAAAAATATTTACCTCACAGTGATTTCTTTTTGGAACTGTGAAACTTTCTCCACTTGATTCCCTTGACTTCAATGGAAATAAGTTCAGGAGAGTTGTAAAATGGTAGAGGCTGTTTTCCTTGGTTTTACATTATTCTACATGCACGGCACTCCTTCTAACCCACTATGTGTGAGCTGGCTCAATCCTAACCGTAGTGTCAATGGATTGAGGCTATTTCGGAAACCACTGATGCAAAGCCTCTGAGGCAAGTTCCCTCTATGTTGTACAGTTAGAAATTCTTGATCAGCATTTGCTATTTTTCAAAAATGACTGAGAATCTCATTAAGCTGACTTTCCCTGGGTTTTCAGAACGTTGACTTGTGAAAAGTGACGATGTCAACAAAACTAATTAAGTTGCTTTACTAGTTGGCAAGTTGATTATGTTGAATGTTCATGACAGTTGCTAAGTTATAAACTCTAACAGAACAGAAATGACCAGTGCTAAATGAAGACTTGACCTGAGTGTGACTTGCAAGTCAATAGCTATTAACTGGCTAAAATTAATTATTTGTATTTATTCTTCTTTATTAATTGGCTTGGTTACTTTGTTAATACAATATTAAAGACTTATCACGCTGTTACGTGTGTGTATGAAAACATAAGTCATTGCAACAACTTCCTTACAGTGACCCCTTGTTAGTTACATGTTAAAAAAGCACAAGTTCTTCAAAGATTTATTGTGTTGATGCCCTTGGCCTTGACTCCAGTACATGCAGCAATCTTCCTTTGGTCATATCCAAGGGGGGTGTTACTATTTTACTCTAAGCTTCAGTGCTAATATCAACAAAACACGTTACTTGGAACAAACAATTAAAATGTGAAAACAAAAATACTGTTTAATGATTTTTTTTTTAAAATGCTTCTACTTGTAACTTAGTTCTGCTTACTGATTGCTTTGCCACTGACTGAATGACTGCCTGCAGACCCAGTGACACCTCATACAAAATAAATACTTGTTGCATTGAAATTATTGATGAATGCTCTACATGCCACCATTACAAAGGCTTGGGAAGTGAGGATAGGTACCTGGATATTAAATGAGACTCCAAGGTCAAATTGACAAAAGAGAAGTATACAATTCTTTGAAACAGAAAAAAAGAGCTCAGATGGCTGTGCTAGTCAGTAACTGAACCACATAATGCCAAGGGTTCCAGCACAAACAAGTGATGACTTTGAGTGGTAAGAATTGGCGAACTGACAAGGAGGCTATCTTTAGACCCAAGCTAGAGGGGGTGAATTTAACCAATTTTGATCCTTATTCTACTAGAAGTTGCACATCATTGTCAAATTTTTAATTTCGATTTGATTTATTATTGGTACGTGCATTGCTGTGCAGTGAAAAGTATAGTTTCTTGTATGCTAAGACAAAGCATACCATTCATTGACAAGATGAGGAGAGGGTGCAAAGTATTGTGTTACAGTCATAACTATATAGTGTAAATCAATTTATTATGAGGTAGGTCCATTCAAAAGTTTGATGGCACCAGCTAAGAATCTGTTCTTGAGTTGGTTGGTACGTGACTTCAGGCTTTTGCATCTTTTTTTTGATGGAAGAAGGTGGTACAGAAAATTTCTGGGTTGCATGGGATCCTTGATTATGCTGTTTTTTTTTCCCAAGGCAGCAGGAAGTGTAGACAGAGTCAGTGGATGGGAGGCTGGTTTGTTTGATGGACTGGGCTATATTCACAACCCTTGGTAGGTTTTGGTCAGAGCAGGAGCCATAACAAGCTGCAATACAATAGAAAGGATGCTTTCTATGGTACATCTATAAAAGTGGGTGAGAGTCGTAGTTGACATGCTGAATTTCCTTAACCTCCTGTGAAAATAGAGATATTGGTGAGATTTCTTAACTTTAGTGTCAGCGTGGAGGGACCAGGGCAGATTGTTGGTGATTTGGACACGTAGCAACTTGAAGCTCACGACCGTTTCCACTTAGTCCTTTTAATGTAAATTGATGTATGTTCTCCACTAAGCTTCCTGAAGTCGATGACTACCTCTTTCATTTTACTGACATTGAGGGAGAGGTTATTGTCGTTGCACCAATTCACCAGATTCTCTATCTTTTTGCAATATTCTATCGCATCATTGTTTGATATCCGACCTACTATGGTGATATCATCAGCAAATTTGAAAATCAAGTTGAAGGGGAATTTGGCCACACAGTCATAGATGTAAAAGGAGTCTTGCCGGGTACTTGTGTTGAGGATAATTGTGGAGGAGGTGTTGGCTATGCGATCCACGTTCATTATTCAACCTCAACAATGAAAACAGCTACAGTATTTCTAAAAGATACTGGAGGACAACTGTAGCCCAACAAACTATATCTCCAAAAAGGAAAGAGTACTTTTAAAAGAGGAAGACAGATGAGTGAAAAAAAAACAAACATATTCAGAGGTTAAGATTTATTCATGGCACATGGAATGCCCTCCCTGAAAAGATGACAGAAGTAGAATTCAAGATGGGTTACAACAGAGAAGTGGATAGGTATTCAAAAAAATGAAAAGGGTACAGAAAATGTTTGGAAACAGAAATTATTGGATAAAGCAGTTCTAGAGAAAAGATGCAATATGAAAAGCAAAATGGCCTTCTGGTGTGTTTCTATTTGCAGAAAAATAGAAATGTCAAAATCCACAAAAGGTAATATTAAACAAAGAGATAACTGCCGCGTCCTTCCATTTGTTCCAGGACAAGACGGGTTAATGTTTCTACCAAGGTCAAAGCTTTAAATCTGCATCTTTTATATTCCAAATCATAATAATCTTTGCATGCTTCATAATCTTTTTTTCTGATTATAGACTTGAAACCTGGGGATTGGATAGTTATCACCCTGGAGCAATAAGTCTGCTATCAGTGCAATTAACTTTTCTGTGTTAATGTCATTTGCCCTTGCGCTGGGAAAGAGACCAATGAGGCAAGCAAAAATTCTGGCCAGCCATCCCAAATGAAAGAAATGAGCACATTTAAAAGCATATGGCCGCACATGAGAACAAAGACTTATCTTAGCCTTTATTGAGCTTCAAATTAAATTGCAGATTCATTGGATAAAGCTGGAGTTGGAGGGAGAAGCGGTGCATTCCATAAATTAAGTGAAAGGGAGCCCGTGCAGAGGTGCAGAACATCCAGATGAAGGAAAGGTGAACATTTTATCCCTTTGTCTGATGGATGGCCAAGAAAACTTGCAGCTGCAGGAAGAGTAGTCTGAAATGTTGTTCAAGTTCAGAACTCAGGGCTCAGGAATATCTGATGGCGGTTTGAGAAAAACAGCCTTAATTCAGTCCAGACAGGGTTTGGGAGTAAATGGAAAGGCTGGATCACACTTTGGCAAGCATATAGCACCACATGCCGTGTGGATGACCAACAGAGTGCTTGCTGCAAAGTATTGACTTTTCAGCATGCATTCCTGAGCCTTACTGAAGCACCACACATCTTATCATCCATTCATGCATCTCATACATACTCCGGCTTTAGGAAGGCTTGCATTCAAGCTGAAAGGTGAATCTTTGCCATACAGATTTGACAAGGCCATTGTTTATTTGGAATAACCCAATTGCAGTGCCTTATTAAAAACCAAGTTGACATTTGGTCTTGGCATGTCTGATAATAAACGCATACTCCATCTACTTCCAACCTCTGCTACTGTGCAGCAAGATCCCAGTTGATGCCGAATCTAAACAAGAAACCACAGGGACTTAGCAGCCTCAAACCCAGTGTACGTTCCCAAAAGATAACAATATTTCATAGCTTCCAGCTTGCCACAAAAACCATTTGAAACCACTTTGTGATTACATCAGAAAGATCGCTTTCAGAATGCAATCAGTTCAAGTTTTGAGACTTGCATGTCGGAGATGAGGTTTCTTCAAAGTAAGATATAGTTCTGCTCATAATCAGTAGATGAAGCAATAGACTCAACATCACACGGAGTTTCATTGCAAAAAAAAAAATCATTTTAGCGAAATTGCTTTATCTAGTCATGAGGAAAGATATTAATCCAGCCAAAGCAGTAGATACACATCTAATAGCCAGAGCTGCAAGCTGTCATCTGTCTTAAATCATCTGGGAAATGACAACTGTGACAGAATGAATGCAGCATGTCTAGATTCTGGGAAATGAATACTGATGTAACACCGACTAATTGCACTATCATAGGATGCAACCTGTTCTGGCTGCAAACTAAAAGCGAGTAGATGTCAATTCTGGAAAAGTGGATGCCTTCCAACATATGTGCAGTTAATTACTCTCAGAACCCTGGGAGAACTATCCTAAGCAGAAGAAAAAATATACCATTTTTTTTCATTAAAGCTCTCTGATGTTGCAGAGGCAAATATGACAGCTGATTTGCTTCAGGGCAACAAAAATCTCCTACAACTACCCAAACGCATATTGTTCATTTGGTAGGTATGTGGTTAGACTATTTTCAATTAAGAACAGCTGCGAATCACTCTTTCTCTCCCGGTTTGAGGGAGCAATTCAGTGTCACTTGATAAAGTGGAATAGATTGCTTCACCTGGGATTTCCAGCAAAGATATTTAAAGATCATCATTGGGAAGCAGAGCTATCATCACGACTGTGGGGCTCTGAAACAGGTTGAGTACTGTAAGTAATAAACTAGTTTCAAATTATGAACAGCATTTCTTGACACTATTTACTGTTACAGAATGAGCAAACTGTTTCTATTTTAAATAAAATATGAGTAGCTCCACTGTGAAATGTGAATGTGCAATATATCTACAGAAAGGAATAAAGTTTATTTATTAGTAAAACAAATAGGCTTACATTAACATGGCAATGAAGTTAGTGTGAAAATCCTCTAGTCACTACATTCTGGCACCTATTGGGAGACACTGAGGGAGAAGTTAGCATGTTCAATGCGCCTAACCAGCATACCTTTTGAACTGAGGGAGAAAACTGGAGCACCTGGAGGAAACCTATGCAGACATGGGGAGAATGTGCAGGATTGCATCAGACAGTGGCCCAAGACGGGAATTGAACCCGGGTCCCTGGCACTGAGAGGCAGCAGTGCTAACCACTGTCCACCTTGCTGCTCCCATATACAGTTTTATATATATACACAACCATATTGCGAGGAAGGTTATAAACAGCAACTTAGAGTTACAAACGTACACTTTTTTTCAGGAAGGGGAATAGTGATCTCAATTTATATTAAAACAAAGGACACATGATTCTTTCTTGGCCGCAATCTGTTTTGCCCCTTTTTCCAATGTTAAGCTATGCCAAAGTATTCTTCCTATCCCATTCGAATATGCCCAAACTTCAAGTGAAGCAGTATTAGCCATTGAACAAAGGAAAGTACTGAGCCCACTTAATTTTTGTCATAGAGTTTGAAAACAGGAGCCAAGTCCAAGTTGCCACAACGGGAGAGTGAAGTTAATATTTTCACAGGGGTAAGCCCTCACTTGATGAGGAGATGGTTTTGCCGTTCAATTGAAATTAGTAGGGGAAGAGGTGGATTTCAGATATCCAAAGTAGCTGTCCTTAAGGCTGCTGGTTGTCCTGAGGATGAGAGTTTGTCTCAAAGTCTGTCACTTTCCCACAGGGAAGGTAGGTGTCACAGGATAATAGGAGATCTGGCACCTAAGAGAGGGAGGAGAGAAGTCCTTACCCCAGAGGGTACTATGAGGAGGCCATCTAATCATACAACACAAACTCTTCCTTTCCAATTAATCTTCCTCTCTTGCCACCTGCTTTTACCCTTATGAACCATCACCTTTTAGGGTATCACCCATCCTTAAGATCCACATCTCTCTGGAGACCCATATATGGAGAATAGCGGCATGATGGCACAGTGGGTAGCACTGCTGTCTCACAGCATCAGAACTCTGGGACCGATTCCTGGCTTGGGTCACCGTGTGAAACCTGTACATTCTCCCTGTATCTGCATGGCTTTCCTCTTGCTGCTCAGTGTTTCCTCCCATGGTCCAAAAATGTGCTGGTTAGGTGCTTTGGCCATGTTGTATTCACCCCAGTTTACGCAAACAGGTACTGGACTGTAGCGAATATGGGATTTTCATTGTAGCTTCATTGGAGTGTGAAAGTAAGCCTACTTGTGACAATAATAAATAAAGAACCTTCAAAAGCTTGCAGGAGGGTATTGCAAGACACCACCTGACTAGTCCAGATATCACATCCAGTGCCCCTGTGTTTGTGATACCTCTCAGTTGTGAATCAGATGTATTGTCTATCTTCAATTGAAGAAGGCATCTGTCATTTGATTGATGGACCAATGAGCAGCCACGTGTGAGATTCCCCTGATGAGGATACATTGACATCTGCCTAGAGACTTGCAGGCTCTTTGGGCACTAGTTCTCAATCATCTACACTCTTGCCCATGGATTATGCTCAAGATAGTGTCTCCTTCTCCTTTGTCTCTCTCCTCTGGTCTCCTACTGCCCGCCATTCTGCCCTTTCTGTGCAGGCCACTGTTCCTCACCACAATTTCCAATAATGCAACACTCATTCCCAGCTGCACCCTTCATGGTATTCAGATGGAATCCAAACAACCAGGCCTACTGTTCCAATGCCCATCTGGTATCAAGAGAGCAAAGTCCTTAATTTTGACTCCTTCCCTGATATGTAGCATACTGGTTTAACATTAACATTTAAATGGTTATGAAAAATGTGCATTCTTAGCTTTTTAAATGTTAACAGGCTTAATAGGCCTACTTCGGAGCCTTGGCAAGTTTGGAGATCTTTGGAGTTTGAAGATCAGTTGTGCAGAAAATGGAGGTGGAACTTAAGCTGTGCCTCTGCACAATTTTTTATTGCTAATTGTCCTTATTCTATCCCAAATCAGGCCAGGGAAATCTAAACAAGAACAAAGAAAAGTACAGCATAGAAACAGACCCTTCTGCCTTCCAAGCCTGTGCGGAACATAATGCTCTGACTAACTCAAAAAAAACCTTCTGCCCTTTCTCGGTCTGTACCCCTCTATTCCTTCCTTATTCATGTTCCTTATCCAGATGCCTCTTCGATGTTGCTAATGTGCCTGCTTCCACTACCTTCTCTGGCAATATGTTTCAGGCACCTACTACTCTTTGTGCAGAATAAATTTTTCACGCATCTTCCTTAAACTTTCCATCTCTCACCTTAAACGTCTATCCCCTTGTAATCGACCCGCTATCCTCGGAAAAAGACTCTGACTATCCACCCTATCTATTCCTCTCATAATTTTGTAGACCTCTATCCCTCAACCTCCGTCTTTCCAATGAAAACAATCCTAGTTTATTCAACCTCTTCCTAAAGCTAACACCCTCAAGACCAGGCAACATCCTGGTGAATCCTTCTTGCACTCTCTCCAAAACTTCCATGTCCTTCTGGTAATGTGATGACCAGAACTGCATGAATCCACATTCACACCTATCTGCTTCAAGGATATTTCCAACTCGACATTCATGAGCAAAAGGTACAAAAATTGTTTTCAGTGGAAAGTTAAATTTTACATCAAATTCTTTATTCTCCTGAATAAGTTACTTTAGAAATCCACTATAACAGTGATCCTTGATGGGATATAACTCATTAGACACAAGCATCTGCAGATCTCTCATCCAGCTGGCCTGAAGCCCGATACCTGAACACTATTTATTTAACTAAAGTGTAGTAACATCACAGACAAACCTTATCCTGAATTCATCTAACATGTTCATAAACATTGAATGACAAAGACTATAAAGTGATTGAGATTTGGCTTTTTTTAAAGACCATCTGTAAAATTCCGACCACTATTCCAGGATGTAGAAGTGATTTAGTTGGTTTATTAAAGCTGTGTGGGACATCAGTTATATACAGAAACTAGCAAATGCTGAGAGGTTATTTCTCCTGGCTGCGGAATCTAGAATTGGGGTCACAGTCTCAGGATAAGGCATTAATCATTTCAGATTAAAATGTGCAGAAGTTTCTTCACTCAGTGAGTTATACACATTTGGAATTCTCCACCACATAGGACTGTAGATGCTCAAGTGTTGCGTATAATCAAGACTGAAATCAGAAGATATTTGAACACTCGGCCATTTGATGATTTATGGATAACGAGAGTTCAAGTAGAAGATCAACTATATTGATTCGAAGAACACCCTTAAGACTTTACCCTGGCTATTCCTTCTCCCATCTTTATGCTCTAATGTTCTTAAGCTAGGATTGTTCTTCGAGCAGCAAAAGTTAAGGAAAGGTTTCATGAGGTGTTTAAAATTGAGAGATTTCTGATAGCTTTAGTAAGGAGACAATGCTTTGACCAGCAACTAAAGAGCAAAGATTTAAAGGCAGCGGCAATAGTACCAGATATAAACAGATTTATTTTATGCAGCAGTTTGCTATGATCTTAAAGGATAGTGGGAGCAAATTCAATCATAATGGGTTTGGACTTGAAAAGACAACAGCAGCAGGTTAGTGGTAAAGAAACATGGAGTGGACTTAATTAGATAACTCTGAAAACAGGCAAGATGGGCCAAACAGCCTCCTTCTCAACCGTAAGGTTGTACGATTAGTTTGTTCAGCATGGGCCCCAGGATCAATCCTGGGGCATTCCTAATCCGAACACTTATTATTAATTGTATGTCCTCAAAGGAATAGAAAAGAGCATGTTTCAAGGTATATACACAGTGGTACAGCAACCTCTAGTTTTCCAATTTCAGTGACAAGACTTTAAATCATTTGGAAGGAGGGAAAAGCAGAGGGTGAAACAGAGACAGTCTCGTGCATTTTTCTATGGTTCTTGCAGTAGTATAGGAAAATTAACGCACTCAGCCTTTCAATGCATATGACATGTAGTCTAAGGATCCTGGAAGACTGAAGGATAATTAGAACCATTTTATATCATTGGCATGACCCATCTGAAAAAAATTGAATGACTTCATTTCATTTTTTCCTTAAGTTAAATTATTTGCATGTTCTCTCCAAATTGGCTTCAAAATGTCTTTAAAGAGTTAATCTTATTAAACAACTGACATTTACTCACAGTGCTGGTGAAGGCCAAGGTATGTATTTATGTATTTTGAGATTGGTAAACAGAGTTATTTAATGAAGCAATTAGAGTTGTCAGTCTTTGGCAGGACACATCTCATTTAGAAAGGTCACATTTCATGGCATCGGCCCTTAGAAAGCCATCATTGGACATTGAGTAAGACATGATAATTTTATAGTACATTGAGTGATGACAATTTCCTTGGATTTGCAAGTCCTTATCTGAATATTTTTTTAAATGAAAAGGTTCCATTTTAAAAACAAAACTACTACTTATAATATATGAAAGAATTTATCCATCAAAATAGCAATTGCAATCCTATCTTTCAAAAAGGCAATCTTATCTTAATACAGCTGCCACAATGCTTCATATTTGTTTCTCCATCTTTTAACCGGTTTCTATCCTTGTGTTACAAAAACAAAGAGTTACAACACAAAATGAGAATTCTCCTCTTTGCTCCATCATACTGTATTATTTATCCCATAAATCCCATCTGAAGTAACTCTAGATCAGGATGGGAAGATTTCTTGATACATCTGCCTACATATGTATTATAATAAATTTGCTGTATTTGTTTGTATTTTTAATGAAACTATTCCTTACTGCATCTCCAATTTTTTTTTTACTTCTTCATATGAATTTGCTTTATTTTTTCATTGTGCCAAAAATGGGAGTGCTGTCCAATAGACGAGTTTAAGAAAAAGCTTGAAATAATTACAGTCTCAGAATCATACGCCACTGTAACACAGTGGTTAGCACAGATGCCTCACAGCACCAGGGACCATAGTTCAATTCCCAGCTTGGTCACTGTCTGAGCAAAGTTTGTACGTTCTCCCTGTGTCTGCGTGGGTATCTTTTGGGTGCTTTGCTTTCCTCCCATAGTCCGAAGGATGTGCTGGTTAGGTATATTGGCGATGTTAAATTCTCCCTTAGTGTACCAATATAAGGATTTTCACAGTAACTTCATTGCAAAATTAATATAAGCCTCCTTGTGACACTAATAAATAAACTTTAAAAAAAACTCATACCTCATAAACATTGTCCCAGATACTGTCTTCATCCCTGGGTCTATACTGTCTTTCTGGTAGAAGAGACACAGTATAGGTGGCAGCAAAATGGTATACAGTTGGGACAGAATTGCCCTGGACTTTCTCAGGATTGACTCCAGGCCTCATCTGATCAAATATGGGCAAGAAA
The DNA here is from genome assembly GCA_024679065.1 of Sphyrna mokarran. NCBI lineage: Eukaryota > Metazoa > Chordata > Chondrichthyes > Carcharhiniformes > Carcharhinidae > Sphyrna > Sphyrna mokarran. Next base: position 17,116,245 of record JAGIQG010000010.1, on the reverse strand, counting down.
TCCTCTTACTGATTACCACCTATGCCTCTCTCAGTTGATGAATTGGTACTCCCCCAAATTGAACACGACTTGGGGGAACTATTGGCGGTGAGAAGGACACAATGCAATCTAGGAGGGGGACTTCAGTATCCATCACCAAGACTGGCTCAGTAACATTGCTGACTTGAGCTAGCTGAGTCCTGAAGGACTTACTTGTTAGACTAGACCTGTGATGTTAATGTGGGAGCCAACAAGAAGGAAAATTTTTCGGGGCCATGTCTCACTGATCTATTGCCATATATACATCTGTCCATGGCAAAATAAATAGCAGTGACACTATATGCATCTTCACACGGAGGATACTTCCACAGTGTTATATGACAGTACTACTGTGTTGGCACAGCGTACCAGTAGCAGCAGCAGAATTATATTCAATCACAATCAGTAATCTCATGGCTTGTCATAGCCTTTATTGTATCATGGCCTTCAAGCCAAGGAATCAACCCTAATTCTATGAAGACTGCAAGAGAACATAGCTGAAGTAGCAGCAAGTATACCTAAAAATGAGGTGTCACCTGATTACACTACAATGCACGACTCCTTGTTTGCCAAGCTGCAGAAACAGCATGCGATGCAGAAGCTAAACAATCCCACAACTGGTAAATCCAGCAACTTTCAGTCTAATGAAATGATGCAACAACAATTATTTTTCTCCCAAGGGCAGTAAAGCAAAGGAGATCACCACTGACTTCAGGAAATGGAGTGAAGGACATATCCCTGTTTACCACAACAGAGATGAATTGGGAAAGGTTGAGAACTTCAAATTTCGAGCTGTTCAAATCACCAACAATCTGTCCTGGCCCCTCTATGTGATGCTATAGTTAAGATAGCCCACCAACGCCTCTAATTTCTCAGAAAGCTAGGGAAGTTTGACATGTCCACTATGACTCTCACCAATTTTTACAGATGGACCATAGAAAGTATCCTTTCCAGATTTATCCCAACTTGATATGATTCCTGCTGTGACCAAGACCGCAAGAAACTACAAAAGGTTGTGAATGTTGCCCAATCCATCACAATCAGCCTCACATCCATTGACTCTGTCTACATTTTCTGCTGGCTTGGAAAAGCATAATCGAAGACCCCACACATCTGGGACATTCTCTTTACCACCTCCTTCCATCAGGAAAAAAAATACAGAAGTCTGAGAACACTTACCAACTGACATAAAAACGGCATTTTCCCTGTTGTCATCAGACTTCTGAATGGACTTATCACATATTATTCTAATCATGTTCTACTCACTTTCTGTAGCTTCAACACTATATTCTGCACCCTATCTTTTCCTTCTTCCCTATGTATTCTATAAGCAGTTTGTTTTGCCTGTAGAGCACACAAGAAACAATACCAGTTTCCGTGACAAAAATAAATTAAATCAAATCAAATCATGAATTGTGCTGGATGATTAAACTACTAGTAGGAGGAGATGGAGGCTTCACAATATTCCATCCTCAATGATGGGGAAGGTCAGCACATTAGTACAACAGACAATGTTGAAGTATTTGCAAAAATCTTCAGTCAGTAATCCCAAGTGCATGATCAATTTTGGCATCTCCCTGAGATACTCAGCATTACTGATTCCAGTCTCCAGCCAATTTGATTCACTTGCATAATATCAAGAAATGGCAGGAGGCACTGGATATTGCAAAGGCTATGAGCCCTACAACACCCTGGCAATGTTACTGGAAACTTATGCAACAGAAATAGCTGTGCCCTAGCCAAGTTGTTCCAGTTCAGCTACAACACTGGAACGTACCCAACAATGTGGAAAATTGCCCAGGCATGTTTTGTTCGCAAAAAGATGAAAAAGCTAACCATCTATTACCTTCCTCTTGATCATCTGTAAAGTGATGAAACAGTGTGACTGTGCAGCACTTATACTGCAATAACTTGTCTACCAATAGCTCATTTTGAATGCAGTCAGGATTCATTCAGTTCCTGAACTCATGACAGCCTTAGTCCAAACTCAAGCGGTGATGTAAAAGTGATTGCTATTGAAGTCAAGAAAGACTTTGACCCAAGCAGCCTGTCAAAATTAAAACCAATGTGAATCGTGGAGGAAGCTCTATATCCGTAGAGTTAGATCCATATCCAGGACAGGTGAAGATGGTTGTTGTTGTATGAGGACAATCACCTCAGTTCTAGGACATTGTCAAAGAAGTTCTTTAGCTTTCTATCTTAAGCCAAACAATTTGAGTTGGTTCATCTATGACCTTCCCTCCATCGTGAGAGCAGGAGGAGATGCACGTTGATTATGCAATGTTCAGAACCGTTCACAGCTACTCAGAAACTGAAGCAATCCATGTCCATGTGCAGCAAGACCTAAGCATCATTCATGCTTCAGCTAATAAGTGGCAAGTAATGTTCCCACTATCCCGGTGCCAGACAATGACCATACCAAAAAGAGAGAAGCTAACCACTTCCCTTGATATTCAATGATATTACTTTTGGTGAATCCTTCATTACCAGTGATCCTGGATTACCTTTGAACAGAAAGTGAACTGGACTTGCCATCAGAATGCTATGGCTAGAAGACCAGGTCTTAGCCATAAAACTATGCGGCAAGTAACTCAATTCCTGATCCCCAAAGCCTATCCACCATCGACAAGGCACAAGTCAGGAGTGTCATTGAATACTCTTCATTTCACTTGTCTAGATGAGTGCAGCTCCAACTGTACTCAAGAAACTTGATACCATTCAGGAGAAAGCCTTTTATTGGCAGCTTATTCAACTACTTAAACAATCACTCCCTCCATCACTAAAACATAGTGACGGAAGTGCATATTGTGTAGCAGCAGCATGTACCATATGTAAGACACATTGCAGCAATTCATCAAGGCACCTTCGACATCACCTTGCAAATCCAGAAGGATAATGGCAGCAAAAGCTAGGGAATTCTGTCACCTGCAAGTTCCATTCCAGACCATAAACCATCCTGAATTGGAAAAACAACACCGTTACTTCACTGCAGCTAGACCAAAATCCTGAAACTTCATTCCCAAAAACACCGTGTATTGCATGGACTACAACAGTTCAAGATGGCGCACTGTTCATTGGCCTTTACAGAAGTGCTCACATACAATGAAAGAATTTTAAAATATAATCCTTTATGCCCATAAAACCAACTCAGATCCCAAAAGTACTCAAGATGGTTTTCATAATTGCTTAATTATAACTGTACATGTTTTTGATCTAATGTTAGCCCTTCTAGCCACTGACCCATACCGAAAGGCAGGTGGTAATGTTAGCGGACAAACAATTGGAGAGCAGAATGTTTTGGAGACATGAGCACAAATTCACACTGCAATTAAGGAGCATAATTAAAGCAAATAGGAACAAATCTAAAATGTAAAGCTACTCTTGGTAATGATGATAATGGAACAACTGGATTGTTCTGAAGAAACCTACCAATGTCCTTGCAGGAAGAGAATCTGTTTCTGTATAGACATTCTCCTTAACCAGTAAAGCAACATTCCAACCTCTTGTTACCTTCTCTCTCTCTCACCTGAAACATCTCAATCCTGGAATGCTAAGCTGCCAGTCCTGCCCTTCTTTTATCCAAGTCTCCATAATTGCCAAAATGTCATAATTCCATGTAGCAATTCCATGTAGTAAGTTTGTTTGCCTTTTCTGTCATATTCCTTGCATTAAAGCAAACACACCACAAACCATCTGTCCTGTCATGTTTCATACACCCTCCCTGTGTTTTATTTCTCTTACGGGACCCATTCACTGAGTCCTCCAAGTCTACGTACTCTTCAATGTGGCCCTTTTTAATGTTTGTTTTTGGTTTATCTGCCTTCCACTTTTCCCCTTGCAGCATTTTGTTTTTCTCCCTACCTTGGTCCCGTCTGACCTCCTGCATCAGTTCCCATCCCCTGCCACATTAGCTTAAACCTTCCCTAACAGCACTAGCAAACAATTCCACCAGGACATTGGTTCCAGTCCTTCCCAGGAGCAGACTGTCTGATTTATACTGGTCCCACCTCCCCCAGAATCTGTTCCAGGAATTTGAATCTCTCCCTTTTGCACCATCCCTCCTTAAGCCACAAATTCATCTTAGTTATCATGACATTTCTATTGAGTAGCACATAACATATTAGCAATCCTGAGAATTACTACCTTTGATGTCTGACTTTTTAGTTTAACTCCTAACTCTCTCAATTCAGCTTGTGGGAGTTCATCCCATTTTTTGTCTAGATCGTTGGTACCTATATGCACCACGACTGTTCACCCTTCCCCTCCAGTCCTGCAACCACTCTAAGACGTCTGTTACCCTTGCACTAGGGCTGCAACATATCATCCTTGTTTGCATTTGCAGAAATGCCTGTTTATTCCCCTTACGGATAACCAGAGCTTTGTCACTCTTTTTCCTGCCCTCTGGTGCAGGACAGCCAGTCATGGCGCCATTAACTTGGCGGCTGCCATCTTTTCTTGTGAGCCATCTCCCCCAGCAGTTTCCAAAACAGTATATCTGTTTTGGAGGGACATGACCACATGGGACCCCTGCACTGATTTTCTACTCTTACCTTTCCGGTGGTCACCCATTCCCTAAATCCCTCAGGAACCTTTATCTGTGGTGCGATCAACTCACTGAACGTGCTATCCATGATTTCCTCAACATTGTGGATGCTCCAAAATGAATCCATCTGCCAGAGCCATCAAGCAGTTTAACAGGAACTGCAGTTGGACACATTTCTTGCACGTGAAGGAACTAAGGACACCGGAAGGGTCCCTGATTTCCCACATCATACAGGAGGAGCATGATATGGATTTTGGATTTCCTGCCATGACTTAATCCTTAAGTTAACTTACAACAACTACAATTCCAGATGAAAGAAAAGAGAAAAAAGAAAAGAAAACTTACTTGTTATCTGCCAGTCATTAACCTGCTGGCTGTAATGTCATGGTTTGATTTCTTTCTCTCATTTGCCCTCCAGTATGACTCACAAGTCGATGTTTCCTATGGTTGCTGAAGGCTAATCTCAGCCTCAGGTCATTGCTCAGGAGTTCTTAGACTGAGTCATCGTCAGTACTTCATTAATAACTTTTCATCCATCATAAGTTCAGGAGACAAAATATTTTGGATGCTTGCAGTATTTCACCTTGCATATAATTCCTGGCATAAGAAAGCAGTTTTTGCCAGTCCTGGACATCATTCTGGCTTAGATTGATAAGTACTCAGTAACATTTGGGCTGCAGAAGTGTTGAGCAATGATAATTTAACAATTTTCCCTTGGCATAAAGGGTGGAATTTTTCCTTCCCTCCCACCATAGGAATTGGAGCAGGCAGCTCCAAACCATGCAAACATCTGTTGATCTCAGGTAGGATTTTGCAGTTTTGGGATGAGTGTGGTAGGCAAATCCCACCCGTAAGTGCCATTAGCATCATTGAATCGTCTTGTTGTTTCTATTCCAAAAAGAATTATATAATCTGGTGAAAAGGGAAATCAGCCACATTGATTCTTTGTGATTACTATTCAGTGAACTCAGTTAGAAATTGCATGTTCGCCAACATCAGAATTAAATATACTTCCATCAATATTCAATATGCGTTGTCTTGGTTTCTGGTACACACATGAATCATCTTCAGGAGATGCTGGATGAAAGGATAAACTTTTTTCTTAAGAACGTTTTGCAAAATTTCATATTCTTTTTGTTCCATGTCTTCATACACGTACATTTTTATCCCTTTGAGGAATAATTGGAAGGATTAGCCGACTGGTTATTAACCTGTTGAACTGCATCATAAGTACATAATCCATGGAGAATAAGTCCTAGAGTGAGACTTGAACCTAGAATTGCTGACTCAGAGCTGGGGGGCACTGCTTACTGAGCCACAGGACTTCCGTATTTTTTTTGTTATACACCCAACTCAGGGCTGATAGTTCAATCTCATTGACTTATTATTAGATTTCTTTCAGCTTACTCACCAGTGTTTGTAATATGCACTGAACAAAATGCCTTGTGCTTGTTGACGTTTGGGGGTCCTTTTTATTTTGAAGACTTGGCAGACAGAAGACAGTGCCATTCTATACAGTGCTTTTCTATTGAGTAGCACGGCACAAACTGTGCAGCGTGTGGTGTGTACATACAGATTTGTGCACGTGAAGCACTGAATTGGCTTTTGAAGCAATGGGTGCATCTGGTGTCCCATGTTTATTACCCAGCTGCACGATAGTGGGTGAACACTCTGGTTCTTTACCTCTATCAGGAAACCTGGTTTACTGCAAGCATAGATTCTACACTAATCTCTATTGACTTAAATAAAAGTCAGGTAGTTCATCCATTGAACAATCACATGGACTCAGCATCTAGCCATGGGCAAGCGCTCAAAATATACATCCATGATTCATTATTTATTGCATGCGTTAAGGTAGGGAGTTTATTTTCCTGCTGAGGCCATTCCTATTTAACACTATCCTTCCCTTACATAACTTCTGCATGTGGACACTACCAAAAAGTGACACTCAATAAATAGCATTAAGCATATTGGATCATTTCCATCCCCCAAATATAACAAAACTGAGGACAACGACAGCATCAATATCATTGTTTCACAAACGTGACTGGGCAATTGTGCTTGATGGAGTCAAATGGCTTCTCAATACCAAATGAGCCAGTATAAGATCTATGTTGATTTCCTGAAAGCACAAAGAATCATGCTAATGGGTTAATCTTCTCACTTTGCCAATTGTATTTTACATCACATATATTAATTTAGGAGACTGTTACCTGGATATGAGCCTACAGCAAACAAAAAAGTTGAAGTTCATATTAGTACTGGTCACACAGATGTGCTGGATTGTCAAGATGTTCACCATTTGTATGGAGTAAGGAGATCACTGATGATCTCAGTTAAGGGCATTCAGTGGCAGGTTGAAGGGATACATTCACGAGCAGTAACTGGAACATTTTATAGGATGGATTTTGGTGTCTTTGCAGCCTATAGATTTCTGGAGGGTAAGGATTTAACTGCTGCATTCTGAAATTTTTTTTCACCTTTCATTGCTTTGATAGCTGGGAAGGGTTTCCTCTGGTTTCCTCCCACTATCTAAATTTGTGCGGGTTAAGTTGATTGACCTAAATTGCCCCTTAGTGTCTGGGAGATTAGCAGGGTAAATACGAGGGATAGGGCCTGGGTGGAATTGTTGTCTGTGCAGGCTCACTTGCATTGTAGGGATTCAATGATTCTATAAAGTCAGAAGTCTACTGTATCGGAGTGAGAGCTGCAACAATCGGAGCATTGATAAAAATAAAGGAAGATGTCATTAACTTTGGGTGGACAATAAATAATCTTGCCTCGGAGTATTCCTGTGGGAAAATTAAGTTCTTATATCTTTGCTATCTCAATGGTTTAGGCAAAAACCTGACTAATTTACAACCAGCTTCACAACTGAATTGATGTTTTACATGTGTGACCAATTTTTCTGCCCTGTTAATCTGCAGAATATTCAATAGTGGTTAGAGGAGGTATCTATCAGCGCTCTGTACAAGTTTTATGCTTAAACCAGTGTGAATTTCTGACAGATTCTCTTCCAAGCCTTCTTGTTCTCCAATATTTTTATCACATCCCTTTTTGATTTAATCCAGAGTAAATTATCTACTCTTGGGGGAGGCTTGTGTTGCTTCTCACCAAGTTAGTGATCAAACAATACACCTCCCTTTGTGTTATGCATTGTAAACCAATCAATTTCTATGTAGTGTCTCATATGATCATGCGGTGACATCACCAGAGGCACAGTAGCAGTGTGGTTAGCACTGTTGCCTCACCGTGCCAGGGACCTGGGTTCAATTCCAATCTTGGGTCACAGTCTGTATAGAGTTTGCATGTTCCCTCTATATCTTCGTGGGTTTCCTCCCGCAGTCCAAAGATAAGCAGGTTAGATTGAATGGTCATGTTAAATTTGCCATTCATGTTTCAAATGCATAGCTTAGAGAGATTAACAGGATAAATAAATGGAGTTCCAGGCTAGGCTTGGATAAGAGTCAGTGCAGACTCGATGGGCTGAATGGCCTGCTTCTGCACAGTGGGGATTCTATGGGCAGGATTTAAGGACTTGCTCGCGTGAGACTGGAAATTCCCACCTGAGGTCGATGGAGATTTCCGTTGTCGGACATTCGCCCACTCCGATTCTGTGGCGGGGAGGTGGTAGGGTTCTGGCCAATGATTCTATGATTTGGGAGATTTTCCCTCTCTTCCATCCTGAAGTGCAAGCAAGGATCACCTATCGAATAAAACTCCACTAACTGCTTAAGTAAACCACTGCAAAATATCTGATCAATTCATCTATTATTTCATTATTTCCTTTAATTAATTATCCTTTATTATTTCCTAGGGTCAGTCTGTTGAGGACCAATGCACACTTAATGTTTTTCTTTTGTGAATACCTGTTGAATCCTAACTATGGATGGGATTTTTTTTGCCTCGCTTCCTGATCACCCCACCCCATGTGGCAGAGGCTAGTGGTGGAATCTCTCGTCCCACCAATGTCTACGGCTTGTACTCTGTGCCACCGGGGAATCCATTGCAGGGGGTCACCAGCAGGGGTCCAGAAGTTCCTGTACAGAAAGACACGGAAATTCTGGCTTATGTGTCTCTATTTCGAGCTAACTTTCTTTATTTCTGATTCCAATTTTTCTCCTTTTTTTTAGGCATTCATTGTCTTTTTTTTTCAACAAGGTGTTCCGTCTTTTAACATGCACTAATCTTTGTGGAATTGTTTAGTTTTACATGCAATTTATCAACTGCTTTGTCCAATACCAGTCTTTTATCTGCAAGTTGTTGGCTCCATACTGTACCTTCCTGATTCCATAGAAGTCTTCATAACTTCTTTTTTGATCTGATTTGATTTGATTTATTATTGTCACATCTATTGGAATACGGTGAAAAGTATTATTTCTTGCACACCACACAGGCAAAGCATACCATTGATAGAGAAGGAAAAAAGATGGTGTAGAATGTAGTGTACCATCTTAGCTAGTCAATGAACTATTTGTCCTCATGCTGTTTTAGTGGCACCAAGATTGACCCCACTTACAATAAATGAGATGAGAAAGTTGAAGCAAATTTAGCATTTCCCTTTCTGTGCAGCTGTGGTGATTTCAATCACTGTCCCTTTAAGGGCAACACAGCAGAGTAAAGGTCACTTTGTATGACCAACTGGGACTCAGAATGGCTAATCACCCAGGATATGGAATCCTTCCTCCAGAAAGAGATATTTTGGGAGCTAGTTGCAGCCATGAGGCTACTGATTTCTTTTATTAAATACCTTTTGCATTTCTAATGAAGTGCATCTGCCTTTACAAAGCCTTGGCTATCATTAGAATTTTTTGAGGAAGGCTAAATGATAATGGATTTCCCATTGATTATTTTTGGAAGAATTTGCCCTGGAATTCAGAATACTTATCTGATTATTTAGTCATTCATGAGAAGGTGTTAAGATTGGCTTATGGTGCGAAGAAAGCTGCAATTTTAAATTATTACCTCTACTCAAATTGCAATAATTATTCACTTCTTCCCTTCAAAAGAAATGCCTTACGTATGAAAGAACGCCCATGACATAATATTAAATTCTCGTTGCTAATTTTCACTTTGAACAGGAAAACCATTAACATTGGGATGAACTGTAACTCATGCTATTATGATGTTAGTCTACCTTTAAGAGTTTTTTTTTAATTCATGCTCACAGCCTAAGGTGATGTCATTGTTGGGAGGCAAAAAGAACCAAATGTAGGCAGGTCAGGTAACAAAGATTGATTTTCAGTTTCAATTTGGAGCTGCAGGTTTGATTTGAGGTTTTAGAAGGGACAGCAAGTTAAAAAGAAATGTTTTCTCCCTCTCTCCCTGTTGTTTTGAAAATTTTGTTGGTTAGCTGAAAACAAGATCTTGTTTTCCTGAAGGGTGAAAATCTATTGTTCTTGGAAGCTGGACCAAAGTCTCTCTGGTGCTTTGGGAAGCTGTCTTGTCTTAAATTGCTTGGAGTGAATTCAGAGAAGAACACAGACTTTTACCCACAATTTTACCAAGTTTCCGTTATCATGTCAGCAATTGTTTATACTGTGTTAAACCTGTGAAACCGATTTTTGTTGTCTATGTGTTCTAGTTTTAATTAAAACACAGCTATATTCATTAAGAGTTAAACATTATTGTGGTTATTTTGTTTCTTGTTTCTAATTAAAAGAAGTTCTTGCTAATTTTCTGATCATACGTGTTGACTATGTTCTTAAATAGACTTTCATGAAAAGTCTCTAGCAGGTCACTTGGAAACATACCTGAACTGAAACATCTCATGCTTATCCTCACCAAATTGAAAATACAAAACTTACGATTCAAATAGGCTTCATAAAACACTTTAGAGTTTCTAACCTCAACCATAACATTATTCACATTCAACATCTTGCCTTGATTGCATATTGTCAGAGTGCTGGGTTGTCAAGCACTTTCAACAGGGACTTGTAAGAAGCAACATTTTATTCACAAGCTGAGCAGATACTCTATGCATCAGCTCTGCCTGTGCTCTGGAGTGAAGTCCCAAACCCCTGTCACAAGGCCCTTTTTGTAGCCTCATTACCATGCGGCTACTAGGTTTGCACCTAAGAAAACATAAACGGGAATGTATCGGCTAAAATAAGAGCAAAATACTGCAGATGCTGGAAACCCAAAACAAAACAGAAAATGCTGGAAAAAAACCAGCAAGTCTGGCAGCACCTGTGGAGATCTGATGTAGAGATGCCGGCGCTGGACTGGGGTAAACGCAATAAGAAGGCTGACAACAGTTGGTGATGTTCCCATTTATCTGCTGCTCTTGTCCTTCTAGATGGAAGTGGTCATTGATTTGAAGGTGCTATCTAAAGATAGTTGTGATCCTGTTGTTGTTCCATTGCTTTTGGTGAGACCTAGCACATACACACAATTTTTAAAATTTAGTTGACCTAATAGTATCACAAGTAGGCTTATAGTAATATTGCAATGAAATTACTGTGAAAATTCCCTATCTGCCACATTCCAGTGTCTGTTCAGGTACATTGAGGGAGAAATTAGGATGGACCTAATGCACCTAACAGTTGAATACTGGGTTGAATGCTGTTAGTTGAGCAATATATTTGTAGATAATTGATGCGACTTTGTAAGCAACTGGGATTTATAACAGTGGAAGTCAAATATCAAGCATTAAATTTGGTACCTTGTGTGAGGGGTGGCTGTAGGGGTTGCTATCTGTTTCTTCCTAGGTGACACAGTGGTTGGTATTGCTTCCTCATGGCACCAGGGATCTGGATTCAATTCCTGGCTTGGGTATGTATGGAGTTTGCTTATTCTCCCCATGTCTGTGTGGATTTCCTCCGGGTGCTCCAGTTTCTTCCCACACTCCAAATATCTGTGGATTAACTGGTTGATCATGCTAAATTGCGTCTCAGTCTGAGGGAGATTAACAGGGTAAATACATGCGGTTATGGGGATAGGGTGTGGGTGGGATTGTTGTTGGTGCTAGCTTGATGGGCCAGATGGCCTCCTTCTGCACTGTAGAGAGAGTGAAAAGAATTATGTTGCTACCTGATTTGGTATTGTTCAAGTTATTGAACCACATCTGAATGACTTCAAAAGCAGCATTAAACTTATGCCGCTGCTGACTGATTTAAAAATGTATCAGGCGACATTGCATTATGGCAGTCACACTATATTTTGACATGCTGCAAAAACTGTGGTCATGAATGCTTTCTCAAGAAAGGGTAAATTTCACAAACACAAGCTTTCAGAACAGAATTTACCACTTGAGTGTGTATCAAGAAATTGTAAGCACATCCCCTAAGATATCATTCCCATGCTGAGAATAGGCAGTCATAAAAGGTATTCTGAACAGCGCAGTTTTGAATTTTGCTATATTATGCTAGCTTTAGATCTGAAATTTCATTAAATTATAATAGCATACATTTTAGAATTGGCAGCTTTTGAAATGTCAACTTACTTTTCAGCTATAACAACAATTGAAGTCGAGATATTTTTCTTCTATGTTTACTGTTTCTGACTCATATGAATAATTGCTTCTCTCACTTACGTTTGAGCTTATTCTTGATATTTTAAAACATAAATTATACAGCCAATAAAGTTTGCTTGATTTTTCAATGTGCTGGAAGTGATTTCATATACAAATACCACACAAAGCATCGCTGAAAATCCTAAATGAATCGAATCTTACTTCAAAAAACTGCTTCATAAAATCTGCTTTTCTCCATTCAAAAAGCCATTATCAGGGAATAGGTTGACAAACCCTGATAACAATGAATATTTCATATTAATTAGCATATTGGCTAGTACAATTGCAGCAATAACATACACTGTAGCTGCCTGGAACAACTTGCCTTAAATGGCAAGCACAATGTCTTCTGGATGAGATGTTAAACTGAGACTCTGAGGGTGATCTTACCAAAATTGGGCAGAGAATGGTTTCCAACAAGAACATCATGTTTCTCGGAAACAGGTAAATTTTCTCTCCAGATCTTATCACACTCTGTCAAAACAAAACAGTTGGGCAAGTTTCATATCTTCATGTATGGGAACGGGGCCTCAACACAGTTGTAAAGTATGGCTGCATGGAGATTGGAGCATCATGCTTAAAGGGCATTCTGATCTGAACGTGGATAAAACTCCTGCCCAGCTCATCATGAAGGTCTTAGGTAGTAGAACCCATTGGGCATTGGGCAGTGCTAAGGGGTTGGCGAAGAGGACATGGAGCCTATCAGAGTGGGGCCGCTGGGGGCATGGGAGATTGGTGGGGATGGAAGGGGGGACCCAATGCCATTCTGCATTTTGGATCAGTGACAGATGGAGGAAAAAGGGCTGGCTGATGGGGTAAGGGGTGTCAAGGCTACGAGGCAGGGAGGTTGGGACTGCAGAGGGGAAGGATTGTTGGGGAGATCGGGACTGCTAGGGGATGGGGAGACCAAGGTGGTCCGCGGGAGGTTGGAGTGGCCTGGACATGACCAAGAGACCAGTATTGGGGGTGTCGGAAGATTGGAGGGGCAGTGATATAGGTTGCGGAGTTGGCCAGCGATCGGGAATCTCGCAGTGGGGAGCTACTGCACATGCGCTGATCTCTGCTACGACAGATTGGCTTATACACAGTGTCCCACTCAGCCCAATGCTGCTGACTTCTCCATCAGGAATAGACCCCACCCACTCATTTTTAGTGAGATCACACTAGGGTCTCTGAGATGCACAGACCGTGGGAGATTCATTTTGAAGATCCCACTGAAAAAGACAACAGGATTTATTTCAATTTTCATGTGAATTTGGCACTTAGAATTATTTTGGGAGAATTCCGCTGAGAGGGGATCTATTAGAGGTATATAAGATTATGAGGGGTATAGATAGAGTAAATGGTGGTAAGCTTTTTCCACCATTAGAATCGGATAGAACGAGGGGTCACGGCCTTAGGGTGAGGGGGGGGCTCTGTATAAGACAAATATTAGAGGGCATTTTTTCACACAAAGGGTAGTGGGGGTGTGGAATGCGCTACTGAGTGGGGTGGTGGGACCAGGCACGCTAGGGTTGTTTAAGGGTCTCTTGGACAGCCAGATGAGCGGTCTGCAGATAGAGGGATATAGGAGGACTGTTTAAATACTTTATTTGTTTCCACAGGCTATTCGGTCCACCTCGTTGACCAACAAGGTGCATACATTCGGCAGGTCGTGCGAGGGCTGCTCTTGGATGTTACTTCAGGAGTGGCCTAGTGCTTCATGTTGTTAGTGTATGCTTAAACTGGACCATCAGATGGGCAACATGACAGCTCAGAGACTATCGTTGTTGCTGTGCAGACACATGGATTTGGGCCTGTGTCTGCGGGAGTTTGCGCGTTCTCCCGTGGTTGCGTGGGTTTTCTCCGGGTGCTCCGGTTTCCTCCCACATCCCAAAAATGTGCTCTTAGGCTGATTGGGTAACAAATTGTCCCTATATTGGTCTCTATATGTCATTAAGACGTTAGGACGGCGGCGCGGGCTCGTTGGGCCGAAGAGCCTGTTTCCCATGCTGTGTTGTTCTTTGTTCTTTGTTGTAATTCAACCCAATGTGATGACAACAGAGACCTGTTTGAGGAAGGGCAGGACTAGGTGTTAAATATTCCTGAGTAAAAATATTCAAAAAATATAGGAAAGGAGAAGCGGTTGCGGTATTGGTTCAGGAGAGCATTGCAGTGCTGGAGGAAGAAGGTGTCTTTGAGGATTCAAAGGAACAAAAAGGGCACAATTACATTTTTTGGTGTTGTCTATAGACTGCCAACTTAGAAGAAGTATAGAAGAACAAATCTGCATGGAAATTACAGAGAAATGTAAACATTATGGTGTCGTTATAATTGGGGACTTTAATTATCCGAATGTAGGCTTTGACATTAGTAGGGTAAAGGGCACAGAGGGGAAAAAGCTTTTAGATTGTGTTCAGGGAAATAATTTTCATCAGTTTGTGTCCAGCCGAATAAGAAAAGATTCACTGTTGAGCCTGGTTCTGGGAAATGATGTGGGCCAAGTAGATCAAGGGTCATTGGGGAGCATTTAGGAGATAGTGATCATTGTATTGTGAGTTTTAAGATGATGATAGAAAAGGATAATAGGCAAAAGATAGCCAACTTCAGTGAGACAAGATGGAGCTGGACTGGTGAGACTGGGAAAAAGGGTTGCCAATAAACTTGTAGCTGAACGGTGGGCTGTCTGCCTTTGAAATAGAAAAGATCTGGACACAGTGAAGGTATAGCCCCTTAAAATGGAAAGATAGGGCAAATGAATACAGATTTTCTGGATGAAAGAAATAGATAAAAAAATTTAGACAAGGAAGAAAAAGTGTACTTTGAAAGAATGTCAGGTAGAAAATACAATTGAGAAACATCATAAATATAGAAGATTCAGAAGAGAAATGAAAAAGCATATTAGAAAAGCAAAGGAGTATGAATAGACTGTCAGCCAATATAAAGGGGATTCCCAAAGCTTTCCATAGGCATATAAACTGTAAAATGGTTGTAAGAAAAGAAGTCAGACCAATTAAAGTAGCAAGGTGGCACAATGGTTAGCACACTGCTTTACCTGTGTTTGATCCCCGGCTTGGGTTATTATCTATATGGAGTTTTCACATTCCCCCTTTGTCTGTGTACTAGCACCTTTACTTTTCCTGATATATATTAATGATCTAGAACTTAGTATGCAGGGGACAATTTCAAAATTTGCCTTTGATACAAAATTTGGAAGTATTTTAAACTGTGAAGAGGATAGTGTTGAACTTCATAAGGACATAGATAAATTCATGGAGTGGTTGAATAGATGGAAGCATGAATTGCAACGTGGAGCAGTTTGAGTTGATGTATATTAGTTGGAAGAACATGGAGACACAATACAAAAATAAAGGGTACCATTTTTCAGGGGATGCAGGAGCAGAGACATCTGGACGTATATATGCATTATTCATTGAAGTTGGCAGGAGAACAGTTAATTTATCATGCAGTAACCTTTACTTCATTAATAGGGGTGTTGAGTATAAGAATCAAAGAGATTATGCTGAAATTTTATGAGACATTGATTAGATCCCAGTTGGAATGTTGTGTACAGTTCTAAGCGCCACACTATAGGAAAAATATGAATACATTGGAGACAGTGTAGAAAAGGTTTACAAGAATGATTCCAGTAACAGGAAACCTTAGTTATGAGGATAGACTGGAGAGGTTGGGATTGTTTTCCTTGGAGAGAAGAAGGTTGAGAGGAGATTTGATAGAGATGTTCAAAATTGTCATGGATCTAGGAAGAGTAGATAGGGAGAAATAGTTCTCATACCTAATAGGCTCAAGACGAAAGAGCACAGATTTGAAATGATTTGCAAAAGGAGCAAATGTAAAGTGAAAAAAAACTTTTTCACACAGCGAGTGGTTTGGGTTTGAAATGGATTGCCTGTGAAAATGGTGGAGGCAACTTCAATTGAGGCATTCAAGAGCTGAATTATTTGATTAGATGATTATTTAAATAGAAACAAATTGCAGGGGTATGGGGAAAGGGCTGGGGAATGGCACGAAGGCATGATGCTCCTTTGGCAAGCAAGTGCAGACACAATGGGCCAAATGGTCTCCTTCTGTACTTTAATAGTTGTGTGATTCTGTGATAATATGCAAGCCAGAAATATGTAAGTTTTTATTTAATCTGATATTTGTACATAAAATACATTGCTGTCGTTTCTGCTCATACATATACAGCACCACGTTGCAGACGATACTACACTGACATTAAATCAACCGTTTGATAGCACATTTATCTGAAACACAAAGCAGTAACAATTAAAAACGGGCAATGCTTGAAATAGTCAGCATGTTAGATAACAACGCTGGAGAAAGAGAGTTAATGGTTCAGATTGATGACAGTTTGTCAGAACTGCAAGGTTAGAAATGGAACAGTTTGAAACAAGTACGAAGGCACCAAACCAGGAAGAGGGAAAGAAAAAAAATGTAAGACCTGAGCTAGGGTGAAATCCAAGTGAACATGACCCGGATCTTCTGAGAAGCATCAATCACTATCTATTGTTGCTCTTCTCCTACTCCCTTGCGTCACAACAGCTCCATATTTCCGGCTGTAACTTCAGATAAATGTGCTATCAAACAGTTGATTTAACGTTGATGCAGTATTATTTGTAACTTGGTGCTGTATATCTATGGCTGTAACGTTTGATCCTGGCTTTCTCAGACATGCGGAGTGTACCTTCAATCCAGTCGTTTCCTCATGTTACTGGAACACTGGGGGAAGACAGGCCATGACTTCTGGTTGTAGCATTACATGCCATACTCTGACAAATGTTCATTAACACAACTATAAATCTAGGATATTTAATTAGCTTTTCAGAGTGTTAATGTACGAGTGCCTGACCGAATGGTCAAATGAATGAATATGTCAGTGTGTAAGGCTATATAATGGGTGAGGTGGGGGAGGGGGGGGGTGAGGGTGGCAGGTGGATAGTGTGGAAGGGTAGGAGATGGGTTGGATCATATGTGGGAATGGTAACAGGTAGGGAGAATGCTATGTGGGTAGAGTGGCCAGTGAGTAGGGTGGCAGTTGAATAGAATAGAAATAGTTGAATAGAAAGTTGAGCTCAAACAACTTTGAGCCAGAAAGGCTGTAATGTCCCAACTGAAAGTTGGAATATTGTTTGTCAAGCTGACGTTGAGCTTTATTGGCACATAGCAGGAGGCTGAAGATAGAGGAGTCAGAGATGAAATGATATGGAAAATTAAAATGGCAGACAACAGCAAGTATGGGGTTGATGCTTGCAGACTGAATGGACACATTTCACAAAGCAGTCACTCCAATCTGCATCTTGCCTCCTCTAGTGTGGAGGAGTCTATAATGTGAACAGCAAATGCAGCATTCTAAATCGGAAGAAATGCAGATGGAATATCTTTCATATGTACATCGTAAACCAAACACATTCAAAAATCAAACATTTTTTGAATGACTATGCAGTTAACGTGTATGTTAATAAAGCAATGTAATATTACATTATAGGTGTAATGAGTGTTAACAGGTAAGCTGGGAGGTGTATGAGAGTTGATAGTCTGGAGAAACAGCTTAACATTTGTAGACTCTAGCCAGGGTAGGTTTAGGTTATTTGTTACTAGGCCCAGGCCTTCTGTATATCCAATAGTTTGGTTTTGGTAGTAATATCACTCTGGAAATAATGGAAATAGTTGTGGATAATCAGTTGTAAGTGGAGGCTGGTTGGATGATAGGTTGGGCATAAAACACTACCTTGAGTGAGAGGAAAACTTATGAGAGTAGAAATGAAGGAAATAAAACAGACACGATTGAAGTCATGTCAAACACATAGGTTGGAGAGGGGCATGGGAAGAGTGTGGAATCTTCAGTTGAAGAAAAAGGAAGACATATCAGAAGCATTGCATGGGAGGTGACATTATCAGAACAGATGTAACAAAGCAGAAAACTATCGAATAGAGTATGGAAAGCAGGGTAGGAGTAAACGTAGCCAAAGTAGCTGTGGAAGTTAGTGGATGTCTTACGACTGCTGTTAGAAAGTCAAGGAAGTGAAGGGGAGAGGCAGAAATGGAGCATGTGAAAGAGAGGGAAAATTATAAATTGGAAGGAAAGTAGATGACACTTCAGGGCAGGAACAGAAAAAAAAGGCCCCAATGCAATTAATACACTGGAGGCAGGGAGAGTGGGGGTCGAGGGGACAGGTGAGCGGAGTGGACCTAAGTACAAGTGGAAAAAGAATATTCTACATATTGCAGAAAAAGACAGCTTAGATAGGAACCTTATGAGTTGCCATAGCAACACTTCTTATTTGGAGGAAATGAGTGGAACCAAAGAAGAAACAATATAATAATACTTACATGCGGATCATAAACAGCGCAGGCATGTTGCAATTTTAGACACACAGCCATTAACACCAATGTTGGCAAATAACCTGCAATTAAAACAATTAATATAAATATATGCTTGTTCAGCACACAACATGAAAGAACTTCAAACCAGTCGACTGCTTTAAACAATCATTGCAATATTATTATTCCTGCACAGTAAGATAAAGCCAGCAAACAAAAAGCCACTTATTCCATTTGATTTTGAGGTAATCTTTTTTTTGGGAAAGAAAACTGATTATGAAAAAAACTTCTTTTAGTCATTGCAGTCGCTGATAAGGGAAATGGTGCAAAGCCTTATGTTAATCCCAACAAACAGAAATGTGACACTAAATTATTTGAACATCTGGTATTGGAGAAACAGCATATATGCTGGGCAAAGTGATATGAAGGGCGAACAATAGTGGAATATTGGGAGTGCATCCTGCAATGATAAACTAAAATGAGAGATTTCTAACTAGTTAACAGGGTTTTTTGAACAGATATCTTAAGGCACTGAAAGGA
Organism: Sphyrna mokarran; assembly: GCA_024679065.1. Lineage (NCBI taxonomy): Eukaryota > Metazoa > Chordata > Chondrichthyes > Carcharhiniformes > Carcharhinidae > Sphyrna > Sphyrna mokarran. The sequence continues at coordinate 17,097,307 of JAGIQG010000010.1, read as the reverse complement.
CTATCAGTAAAGAGTTAAATGATTCTTGAAATAAGCTAATAAGCTAACAAGAGAATAGTTTACACATCCACATGTGCAGTGAGAGAATTAAACATGTAATTATGATTTAAAACATATATGCTGATATTTTAACGTATTTTAACTATTGTCTGAATCTTTGTATGCTTTAGCTGAAAGCAGGTTACCTCAAGATATGATGGTACAGGTGAATAGTTCAGAACCAAAGGTTTGGGAACCGTCAAATTCACAAAATTCATATTAGAAAGTTTCTTATGTGGGAAGGCATATTGCAACATTTATGAATAGGCATATTCATTATCTAGACTTAGATTGAGGATGTGCCCAGAAGCAGGATCATGTGTTTATCCAGTTTCGCCATGATCTGATGGATTATCTACTTTGACCCCTGTGGTAGTATTTGGGTAACCAGGAAACCAGGAAGTGACTTTAGCCAAGATAGAAGTTAGCATCCGGATTTAATAGACAAATGGGTTATCATTCTGCTGGATGGTAAAATACAATTAGCAGAGGTGAATGTCAGGGATTATTATTGATTTGTGTATGCTAAATATAATTGATCTTAAGCTAATGTGAGGCAAATTGATTGATAAAAAAAACTATAATTGATCTGGTATATATATATCATTCATTGGAGAGGTTCTGTCACTATGTATCAGAGCTACTTAACCCTTTTTCATTAATTCCTTGTAGCTGCTTTAAATAAATGTTACATCTTTACACAGCGATATCTGCCTTATTAGTTTTGTCTAAAATTAAGACAGTAACAGTCAGTTCAATTTTCCCCACAACAAAAACTGAACCAAAGAAATACTTAACTAAAATTAAAATATTCTCAATCTGATGTAAAAAAGAAAATATTGGAAACATTCAGCAGGCGACATCACGTTGACATGATTTACAACAGGTTCACTCGGACATGAAACTGCTATGAGGATCACTCTGGAGGCATAAAGGTGAGTATAGTCCCTGAGGGAGAGTGACATGGCCAGACAGTGGCCTGGCAAAGTCCCCTGGCAAAGTACCCTGGCAACGTATCTTGGCACAAATTGGCACTGCCAGATAGATACCCTGGCTGTTGTACCCAGATTGTGCCAACCTGTGCCAGGATGCATTGCCAGCGGCAGGCCCCAATGGGACCCTCATGGGGATGGGGTGGGAGGAGGCAACTTCAGTTGTTGGGCTGGAGCGAATGAGGGAGCAGGGGATGCTGATGATGGCTTCTAGGGATGAGGTAGAGGTGATGTTTGTGCGGTGAGATGGGAAAGGGCCAATGATTGCTGGGGTGGGCAGCAGTCAGAGAAATGCCAGCTCCAATCTGGGACAGTAGGCAGATTGGACACTGATGGGTGGCTGAGTCGGAGGTTTACTGCTGTTCTGATTAAGGTGCCATCTTTTAACGCACAGCCAAGCTTTGCAGGTGTGTTGACGCTCTACACTCTGCATAATGGCATGAAACATATCCCTTGGCTTTGTTTTTTTAGCTAGAATATCATAAGATCCGAGGAGAAAACTGATCTATTTGCCTACAGAGAAACACTCCAGTTTTCTCACTGGAAACAAGATTTTACCCTTGTGAAAATTACATTAGAAGTGGAAGAAGTTACAAATAGTTTACAGGCAAGTACAACAATAAGGTAACATGTGTTGGGAGTAGTGGAGGGGATGAAACTGAAAAGGGTGACAAATTGAAAGGAAGAATTGATTAAATGACAAAGGGATGATGATGCAAGGCAAAAAGACATGGGACAATTCAAGAAACAAAAGATGATGTGGGAGGAGGTATAAATAACACCCGAAAAATGATCAATAACCTTCTGTTTGGGCACATGGGAGCAATGGTTATAATCTGGGTCAATGTCGAGGTAAAAGGAGCTGCCATTCCTCAAGTAAGCATTGGAATTGTAGTAGTATTGGAGTCTGAGATCAGAGAGGTCAGAGGCCAGAGTGGGGCAGCACATTAAAAAATCATTGAGAGCTGAGGGTCACATTTACCCTATCAATGTTTGATCTCACCAACGCTGCAGAGTCTACATCATGAGCGATACTCAATTAAAAGATACGCAAGTGAGCTGCTGATTTACAGTTTTGGGTACTGAACAGTGTAAAGAGAGGTGAAAAGACAGGGGTTACATCTCTTGTAAATGGAAAGTGTCCTGGGAGGCATGTTGGGTGGGAGGCATGTTGGTGTGATGCAAATGTGGAGCGGACTGTTACAGAGGGAATAGCCTCTTTGCAAGGCTATTAGGGGAGCTAAGGTGTGGAAGGAGAGCACAAGGGGAACTGTAGTGTAACTCTGTACATCATTTAATCTGTAAGGGCATTCGTAGAATGAATGATGACTAATGTTCTCAGAGGAGATATTATAAGAAACATCTGCCATAAGGGCTAAATGGAATGTTTATAGTGTTATTGATGGAAAAGGACCTTGTGATAAAACCTTTCATAATTTACTCATAGTGGTTGATTTGTTTAAAACGTTAGTGCTCTATCAATAAATAATTGTTCAATGCCATTCCTCTTTTCAATTTAATCAGACAAGACAAGGGCGTACTTGACAAATCTGCCTCTCACAATTTCTCTGCTTGAGAGAAGATGGAAAGATGTCTTCCAAAAATAGAAGAATTATTTCTATTATGCTGCCTGTTGAACCCATTGCAATACGTTTAAATTCAGCTTTATTTTTTGTCATTTTGCCTATCCATTAATCCTCTTTTTTCCCCAGAGTACAAATTAATCCTCATTTTTGTAATCAGGATACAAATTAATCTTGAGATTATAGTTTCCTGCCAACCTAAACTCAGAAAGATGAATAAATATTCTTAATGTGTGCATATGAGCTAGACTTTATAACTTCTCATCAAATTACATTGGGGTGTGCTAAATACAGAAAAAATGGAGCAGGTTGGCATTGAGGTTTGGCCCCTAAGATGGGTAGTGTATGTATTACTGTGCTACCTCTGACATATGGGGACACAGTGGCACACGAGTTAGCATTGCTGTCTCACAAGTGAATTGGATTCGATTTCAGCCTTGGGTGACTGTATGGAGTTTGTACATTCAGGTGGATTGGTCATACTAAATTGTCCCTTAGTGTCCAAAGATGTGCAGGTTAGATGGATTGTCTATGGTAAATTGCCCTTATATTTTGTCCCAAAATATAGATTAGACGGATTGACAGGTAAATACATGGGTTTATGGGGATAGGGCATGATTAAGCTACCCTGTAAGAGAGTTGGTGCAGACTCAGTGGGCTATATGGCTTCTTTTCATACTGGGGAATTCTATGATTCTATAAGAACTGGCTTGAGGATGTATTGTGCTGTGCTCTGTGAAGTTTTTGGGCAATATTGCCTGAACCTCAATTTTTAATGTTTGCTACTCTTGTACTTCATTGAAAATTCAATTACCATTGATACGGTCTAGTGATACAGGTAATGTTTTAGACTAAAACAATAGATTGCTCCATACATAGTAACTCAAGGATTCTCTTTGGGAAAAGGGTGAGGATTTTGAAATGCAAGGGTCTCAGAGCAAATGGCCACTGATGTAATTTGGTTCAGATATGTAGAAGCCCAGCCAACAGGTTTGCAGATAATTTTCTGCCTGTCAGTGCCTGCATTCACTCCAAAGGCTGTGAAGGCAGCCAGCATAATTAAGGACCTATGCACCCTAGTCATTCTCTCTTTCATCTTCTTCCATTGGGAAAAAGGTACAAAGGTCTGAGGTCACATAACAACCGACTCAAGGATAGCTTCTTCCCTGCTACCATCAAACTTTGAATGGACGTACCTTGCATTAAGTTGATTTTTCTCTACACCCTAGCTATGACAGTGACACTACATTCTGCACTCTCTCATTTCCTTCTCCGTGAATGGTATGCTTTGTCTCTATAGTGCAAGAAACAGTACTTTTCACTGTATGATAATAGATGTGACAATAATAAATCAAATCAAATCAAGTCTAAGATGATGGCACTTATTAAGCTATGGGCAGCATGATCTACCCAAATAAGACAAATAACAGACGAGATACTCCAGCTTCCCTGATGCATGTTACCTGCTAGTGGGAAGTGGCGCCTTGTTGCTAGCGATGGGATTCTGTCAATGGCATTCCCATTAACGTCACCCTGCTGTGGCGGGAAAACCGCAAGCAGGGTTGCATTGCCGGAACGACCAGAGAATCCTGATGGCATGAACAGCCGGAGATTTCCAGCCAACAATTTTTTGTTGGTAGCGGTGCTGCACTTTTGATTTTACTTTGGCATTTAATCTTCCCAGGCAGCCTCAGGTGCTCTTTGATCAAGTTCACACAGCCGTGTATCACCATATAAAGAAACACTCATTAATACTTCATGAGGCAGGTCTCATTATTATTATTATCTTCACCATAGAACCTGTGAACCAAAGAGAAAGAGCAATTGAGTACCGCAGATTGGAAAGCTTCCCACAAGTGCAAAGAATAACTCATGGACCTCATGTAGTGCTGAGTTCCCGAACTGACAGCCCCTTGATTTTGTGAACTGAAGAAGGGGGAGTTATTTCTTAATATGCAGTTAGTCATCTTATGCTGCAGGTTCATCCCTGGCATTCTGAGAACTGCCAAGATACTTACAGCAGGATGAACCAATCCATCTTAGCAGCCCGATGACTCAGAAAGGTGCATCAGCATGGCTGACACGAGATCAGCATTATCCCCCCTCCCCCCCCCGGTTTGACATTTCACTCCAGAATAGGCATCTGATAGCAGAGGGACAGAACAAATATAAGAAAGCTCTGCAATTGCAGGCATACTATAGAACAGTTGATTAGCATTTTAAAGTCACATTGTCAGTTCCAAAACACAGCACAGCCCAGGAGCTTTCTGTACTCCAATATAATGTTCTAATGCTCTGGAGGGAGGCCAGATCATTCTCTGGTGGAGCGGGGAAGTGGGGGGTGGGGAGTGGGCAGATAGATCTCAGCTTCAGATGGGGAAGAGGTGGATCAGATTGTTTTCTGGTTGGGGCGGGGGGTGGAGGGAGGCCAGGTCATTCTCTGGTAGGGTGGGGCAGTGGGGATGGAGGGTGGGCGGATGGATCTCTGGTTCAGATGTGGGGGGGTGGGGGGGGGGGAGGAGTTGGGTCAGATTGTTTTCTGGTGCGGGGGGTGGTGGAGGGAAGCCAGGTCATTCTCTGGTCAGGAGAGGAGGGGGGAGGAGGAAGGCTAGAGGGATCTATAGCGGGTGGTGGTGAGGAATGTGGGGCAGATGGATCTCTGGTCGAGCAGGGGGAGAAAGAGGGCCAGATCATTCTTTGGTTGGGGGAAGGGTTTTGCTGCCATGCTGCATGCAATTAGTTGGGGGGGTGAGGTGGGGGGGGATGGTGCAGGGGGTCACGATCGGTCTAGGTAGTGGGGGAGAGGTGGATAAGGGGGACAATTACGTTATGGGGCTGGGGCAATGTCTGTGGGAGACATTGCTCTCAGACCACTTTATCCGGCACAGGAGTGATGCGACAGGAGAGCGTTTTTGACATTTTTTTTTACTGCACATGCGCAGTTGAAGTCTCCGATCAGAGCAGCAGTGTTTTAAGCAGGGTAAGACCTGTCCACAGGCTTCTGTAGCATGATTCAGAATCATTGTTTTTTTTCAGTCAGAGCGTATATGGGAGTACTTGAGAACAGGTTTACAAGTCGGATCTGACACAATCCCATATTCAACTCTTAGAATCAAAATGATAAAATCAGGCCCTCTGCCTATAGAATAGACTGTAATATAGGCAGGGAATTATATTCTCCAAACACATGAAGTGAACTTCTTTGCATGAACCGCCATGTCAAGGGGTTTGTCGTCCTGAAGTCTAGTCAATCCATTATAATTTTATGGAGCTTTTCATCGATCATCACAGGATGCTTTTCTCAAAGTCCATTGCTGACAGGATTTTCAGGTGTGATGTACACACCATGATGCTCATGTTTTTATACATGTCCCTGAGCTCATCATTTCAAATTCCACCCATTGTCAGCTACAATCCTCACAGTTTGTTATAATACAGGTCGGAAACTCCAAGTCAGCTGAAACCATAAGATTTGCACTTTAAATTTGGCGCGGGTAAGCATAAGATGTTTCACTCCAGGTATGATTTGAATGACCTACTGGGGAGCTTTTAGCAAACAAAATTTATTTAACAATACAGTTAATCTAAAATAAGACAATTACAATAACCTTTACCAATTACAAACAAGAAGAAAAAAACAGCCATGCTATTTTATATACCTCCACAGCTAAATATACTGTTCCAACCAAATAAACCCCAAACACATCCACCCTAGGTTTAGCACAGAAAGTATGATGCTGGATCATGCAATTTTGCAACACTTGCTGTGAGTTAGTCCTTTGGTTGTTAAATTGAAAATGCTGAGGTCTTCTCAGTCCTGGAACTTTTTCCCCACCTTGAGGCACAGAGAGATACTGCTTGCATATTGCTTTTAATTCCACCTGACAGAATATCCATTACTAGGGAGAGACGTAAAAACACTGCTTTCAGCCAAGAGTCCAAACAGCTTCTGCTCAACTGAAAATAATGGTACCACCTGACCTGTCAACCAGTCACAAATCAACAATTCTCAAAAGGGTTTTAAGTAGCAGAACATTGCATTAGGCCCAGATCAAAAATAAACAAAAGGTCCATTATTTGACTTGAGCAACAATAAAAGAACATTGTCTTGGATAGCTTGGTGTCAAAAATCAACAAGAAGCAAGCCTGTTTATGAATGCAGAGAACATGCTGAAGATACATTTCTTAAAGGCGCAGTAGTGTCACATAGGTACCCCAAATCATGCCCTTAATCAGTTCTCCATGATTTTGTCTAAACATTACCCTTTCATCCTTAAATGTTTACAAAATGACTTATTCTCACAATTTTACGAGGAATTACAACTCTCTTCAGTGATTCCAATGTTTAGTCATTGTCATAAAACAAGTAATACTTACATATTCTTTAATCTTACATTAGTTAAAGTATGACTTTGCCAAGAGTGTCAAACTATTCTACATACTGTTGAAGTGCAAGCACTATCTAGCAATGTATTGCCCAACAAGTCTATTACTGCTAATCATGTAGCGGGGCTTTAATGTCAATGGCTCAGCAGAAAAATGAACTGCACTTTTAAAAACAGATTTTTTCAATCACAAACTAAAAGACTTGATTGCACAGCCAAGATGGCTACCTGAATTGCATTGCTGTACACTTCACGTTGCAACCTCATTGAGTTGGAGACAGTATGTCAGCAAAAATCAACAAAGACATTTATTAGGGCATGGTACAATGGTCTTTTTGTTGTATTTAAAACTAATGTTCCCTTCAAGTAGCCAGGCAAAGTGACAGAATGGTTTCAAGATGAACTTTACTCTCACTACATGGCCCTAAATGGCCATTCAGAACATTCAGAGTGAAAAATTCAGGAATACAAAGGCAATTAAAGTCTCAGTTTCAATTACAAGTAATTAGCATATACCAATAAAAAGAATGAGTTGTCTACATTCAATCATAAAAGGTAAATCATATGAAATCACAGTTTTTAAAACCAATCACAATCACCATATACTTGCTTAACTATAATATCCAATTTACATCAATCTTTTGCTTGTCTCAGTTGAGTATTGTTTTCCCTTATCATTTGGCATTCCAACTGTGCCTGGTTATTATTGGGTGGTTTGGTAGCACAATGATTAGCATTGCTGTCTCACAGCACCAGGCACCAGGATTCAATTCCCAGCTTGGGTCACTATCTGTATATTTGCACATTCTCCCCATGTCTGTGTGGGTATACTCTGGTTTCCTTGCACAATCCAAAAACGTGTGGGTTGGGTTGATTGGCCATGCTAAATTGCTCCTTAGTGTTAGCAGGTTATCAGGGAAATTTGCAGGGTAAATATGTGGGCAGTTATGGGGACCGAGCTTGGATGGGATTGTTGTTGGTGCAAGCTCAATGGGCTGAATAGCCTCCTTCTGCACTGTAGGTATTCTATGATTCTGTTGGAACATGGGTCACTCCCTTGCCCAATGTATGATTTAAAGCCAGCGTAGTGTCTTTTTTTCTGTTTGTTATCTGAAGATCAGGTGTCTGGAACTAGTTGCTTACTACTTTATAGTTAAACATTGTGTAGGCTTTTTTGATTTGTATCTGTTAACCCTTTCACTGGACACAAGTATTAATAAATCTTGCCTTCCACCATAATTATTTATATGGGTATTAATCCCACTCAACAATGATCTCAAAAAATGTAAATGAATCATATTTCTTTTTCCATTAACACAATGTCCAAATACTCAACTGAATGGAGACAAAGTATTAAACCTAATCTACTGAAACAATGTGACCCTGGGTAAAATGGGAAATTCTTTGACCTGATCTAACAACGTTACAATTGAAATGCATAATTGTGTCGAATAACTGCACAATTTTAGAGGGTGGTTGTATGAAAATTTAACTTCGAATGTCTGAAGCACGTGTACTTCTCAGGAGAACAGCAAAGAAACTGAAAGCGATCCCTTCCCGCACCCCCCATCTCTCTCCCAAGACTTGCAAGATTTTGATAAAATCAAATTACTGCAGACTGGAATCTGAAACAAAAACAGAAAGTGCTATAAAATCTCAGCAGCTCTGGTAGCATCTGTGGAGAGAGAATAGAGCCAACATTTCAAGCCTGGATAGATCTTTCATGGCAATATTGGGTGGAATTTTACTGGCATGTCGGCACAAGGTTCATACAATCCCGCCTAAGATTAATAGAGAATAGCATTCTCCAAGCCTCACCCGTCCCTGGAATCGGAGCAGGCATGCCGGTAAAATACCAGCCATTGACTCTATTCTCTCTCCACAGATGCTGCCAGACCTGCTGAGATGTTCCAGCATTTTTTTCTCTGGTTGCAAGATTTTGAGCCCTATCTCGAATTATTTAACTTTCTCTCTCTCTCCATACGCAGCAGTAATTTTTAAGGAAAGAACTCAACTCCACACATATGTCTGCAGAAGAATAGATGAATCATCCTTCTGCACTTTTAAACCGCATCGATGCCAGACTATGAAAGCTACCAAGCAAAAGCAACAAGACCACTGGATTCAGCCTGAAGTCAGCTGAGAGAAACTGTAAATTCCTTTTAACTTTTAAGCACTCCAATAATGGGCAACCTATTGCTCCCCATTCCATACTGTGTATCTGTATGTGTGTTAACTTTGTGTGCATGTGTACGAAATGTGTGCATACTTTATAAGGTATGTGTGCATACCTTATAATGTTATAAGTTGGTTTAAACCAACTTAAATTGGTTTAAATATAATAAAGCTAATAGAGCACTCATCACACTGATCCTGGAAAATAGCCTTGAGGTCTAAAGATAGGTTCCATGCCAAATGGTTTGTAATCACCTTGGCTCCTTTGAGCTAGCTCGAACTGGATCACACTCAGAAAGAGACAGTGCCAAGTGGATGTGTCCTGAGTTGGGGAGGGACCTGAGTGAGGTCAATGCCATGGGAGTAGTGTTGAGCAAGGAGGGGGGGGTGTCTTGCAGGGGTGGTTGTGCAGGGGTAGAGAATGAAGAGATCATGACGAGAGGAGCAAGGTGGGGAAGTCCAATGGGGAGCATGTCAGGGAGTACAATAGGAGGGCATGCCAGGGGTCCTGATGGGGAAACATGTCGTAGGTGAAGCGGGGTGGGGGGCAATATGGGAATCCTCTGGAGGGGCCCTGATGTTGCGATGCCAGTGACCAGTGTTGGGGAAGGGTTGGCGAATATGCTGCTGATGGGAGAAGGGGTATCGTGCTTTCTATGGGGTGATGGACAGAGTGAGGGAGGGGGTGGCCCAGTGCACTGCGAGACTGGGAAAATTTTGCAAAACGGCGCAGGGACGCTCTGCAGCCAGGCTCACTGACATGTATAGGGCCCCCTTCCCCAGTACGATTGTGAAACTCATCACTCCCTCAAAAAGTGACTGAGTGTGGGACAATTGAGATGCAGGACAAGTTTTTTTTTGGCCATTATATCACCTAAAACAGAATTTTTCAGCCGTTCACACCAGTGGGATTTTCTGGTCTCGCTGCAGTGAATGGAGATTTGGCTGAGCGCCAAATTCCTCAACTTCGCTTGCAGCAGCAAAAATTTGTGAATGGCCAGAAATTTCCATTCGGCTTACAATCTTATCCCACCAGACTTTCAGCACGGCGAGGTGGTCAGATCTGGCATGAGGTGAAAAATCAGATTGGCACCCAGTTCTGCCCCATCCCCACCCCTCCCAATTATGCCGATCCAGTTTTGCCGACTAAAAAGGCTTCACACCCAGAAAAGGTGCAAAGTCAATTTAAATAGTAATGACTTTCTCTTATTAATGAGTCCTGGGCATCATCGTCCAAGCTCACTTATCTCTACCATCTCACCAGCCAAAGATCTTCCCGGTAAGAATTATGTATGGTTCCCACCAATGGGAACCTGATGGAATGGCTGTGCTGGCGGGAACTAACGATTATTGAAGTCCCTGAGTGGCCGGGGCTGCCCAAGAGAGAATAAAGACTTGGCAACTTTGCAAACACTACCTGCCATCCTGATATCCTGTCACTGCCCTCCCCACCGCCACCCTAGCGATCCCAATAGGCACTAACAATGCAAGGGGCTATGTCAAAAGGGCAGGTCCAGAGTGGGGGTAGAGTCAGAGTGGGCTGTGGCTGAAACAAGGGAGGAAACTTGCAGTGGTGAGAGGGAAAGGGGGAGATCTGCCTGGGGATGTGGATGATGTTCAGCGGGGAGGGGCAGGGAACTCTGGCAGGGGGAGGGGGGCAATCAGTGGGATGGGGTAGGAGAGGTGGGGAGGAAATTCTGCCAGGGGGGCAACTGACAGTAGGGGCAGGAAACTCTGCCCAGTTGACGATCGTAGTAAGAATTTAGCAACACCAATTATTAATCCAACCGATTTATTTGATAGTAAAAAAGCGAGCTTTCAACACTCTTGTGTCTTCCTCAGGCAAGTGCAGTGTTCTGGTCTGCAATAGCACACATCAGCACAGACAGTCAGAGATTGCTGATTAGAATGCGAATCCTTACATCTAACCTGCTATTCAAGTGTTAAAGTGGCTAACAATGTGTGTGAAGGGAATCCTGAGCATTGGTTAGAGAATTGTGTATTTTCTCCAGACAGCACAGTAAGTGAGGTTTTTTGCTAACCCAGGCAAGTTACGGGGGTTACAGATAGTGTGTCATGAAGCCAAGATCCCTGTTAAGACCGTCCTCATGTGTGCGGAGCTTGGCTATCAGTCTCTGTTCAGCGACTCTGCGCTGTCGTGTATCACGAAAGCCCCCTTGAAGAACATTTACCCGCAGGTCGGAGGCCGAATGCCCATGACTGCTGAAGTGTTCGCCCACAGGAAGGGAACTGTTTTGCCTGGTGATTGTTGAGCGATGCTCATTCATCCGCTGTCGTAGTGTTTGCATGGTCTCCCCAATATACCATGCTTCGGGACATCCTTTCTTGCAACGTATTAGGTAGACAACGTTGGCCGAGTTGCAAGAGTATGTACCGTGCACCTGGTGAATGGTATCCTCACGTTTGATGATGTCGTCCATGTCTATGATCCGGCATGTCTTGCAGAGGTTGCTGTGGCAGGGTTGTGTGGTATTGTGGTCACTGTTCTCCTGAAGGTTGGGTAGTTTGCTGCGAACAATGATCTGTTTGAGGTTGTGCGGTTGTCTGAAAGCAAGAAGTGGGGGGGTGGGGATGGCCCTAGCAAGATGTTCATCGTCATCAATGATATGTTGAAGACTCCGGAGAAGATGTCGTAGCTTCTCCGCTCCGGGGAAGTACTGGACAACAAAGGGTACTCTGTCCACCGTGTCCCGTGTTCGTCTTCTGAGGAGATCAGTGCGGTTTATTGTTGTGGCACGTTGGAACTGTCGATCGATGAGTCGAGCGCCATATCCTGTTCTCACGAGGGCATCCTTCAGCGTCTGGAGGTGTCTGTCACGATCCTCCTCATCTGAGCAAATTCTGTGTATACGGAGGGCTTATCCATAGGGAATGGCTTCTTTAACGTGTCTAGGGTGGAAGCTGGAGAAGTGGAGCATTGTGAGGTTGTCTGTCGGTTTGCGGTACAGTGAGGTGCTGAGGTGACCGTCCTTGATGGAGATGCGTGTGTCCAAGAATGCAACTGATTCTGGAGAATAGTCCATAGTGAGTCTGATGGTGGGATGGAATTTGTTGATATCATCATACAGTTGTTTCAATGATTGTTCACCATGAGTCCAAAGGAAAAAGATGTCATCAATGTATCTAGTATATAACCTTGGTTGGAGATCTTGTGTGGTGAAGAAGTCTTGTTCGAACCTGTGCATGAAGATGTTTGGCATAAGCTCGCTTTTTTACTATCAAATAAATCGGTTGGATTAATAATTGGTGTTGCTAAATTCTTACTGAGTTCTTACCACCCCAATCCAACGCTGGCATCTTTACAGTTGACGATCAACAGAGGGGTGTCAGGAAACAAACTCCACAAGAGAACAATCAGTGGGGATTTTGATGTCTGTGAGGGGATATTGATGTCAGTGGGAGGATGGTCCTTATGTTCAGGGTGGGCTATCAATATCTGTGGGGGGGAGGGAGGGAAACAATGTTGATGGGAGCAGACGTTTCTCTGATTTGAATATTTTATTGCATAATTATATTTTAAGAAATAACTGAAGTACTTATTTTTTTGTTCTCTGTACATTCCTGGGATTCAATTCCTTATTTATTATTACTGTTTCAATTCTGCCTTCTGCTGAAATAGCCAACCTGCCAGAGGCACTTTCATCCTCAATTTCCTCATCTTCCATTTACTGAGAGCTGTGACTGATATCAGGACCATTTTGAAATCTTGCAATCATTGGTTCCTATATTCTTTCTGTCACAACAGAATGTCCCATTTGTCCCACGATGGCTTTGCTTTCTCATGAATTCTTTCAAGATAGTTGGTATCTGATTTCCCTCTTTGAGATTCAGATACTACAAGAATCCTGTCTGTATAAGATACACGAGCAAACTCGAGCAATTTAAAAGGCTCCAGTTGTTTCCAAATTGTTTAAAATATTAATGAAACTCAATCTGCTAAAGTCCATAATGTATTCTTCCATGAGCAACTGTATGTTCATTTCAAAATCTGTCAAATTCAGTGTCACACCTCATGGATATTTAAGTAATCATTTTTCTTATCAATTTTATTCATGGACTGTAATACTAGTTCCAAACATTCCTCAGTATTAACCTGATGGATGTCCATCTCCCAAAATATTTCTGATTTTACTTCAGGTGCATCTTTTCCAGATATATCACAGCTTGGTATGGCTGCTGCCCTGACCAAAACCATAAGAAACTACAAAGGGCTGTGAACGTACTCCAGTCCATTACGCAAACCAGCTTCCCATCCATTGACTGTTAACACTCTCCTCGGAAAACCAACCAGGAGAATCAAGGACCCCACGCACCCTGGACATACTCTTTTCCACCCTCTTTCGTCAGGAGAAAAATACAAAAGTTTGGGATCATGCACTGACTGACTCAAAAACAGCTTCTTCCCTGCTGCCATCAAACTTTTGCATGGATCTATTATATTAAACTTCTCCTTTCTATCTCACTTATGTACTCTATGAATAGTATATATTGCCTGTATAGCATTCAAAAAACTATACTTTTCACTGCATCCCATGCATATTACAATAATAAATCAAATCAAATTTTAAAAATCAGGTAGAAAACTACATTCAAAGACGACATGCCTCATTTCCTCTTGTATAGGGACATGAGGATATCCTCATATTCACGTTTTTTTTTCCACTGGTCATATTTTAGATTCCTAAGAAAATGATCATATTTAGACAATTTCCACTTGTTTTCTGTCATTCAGTGAGAATTGTAGTTTTTTTCAATCTGTTTTCTATTTCCTGAACTCCCAACTTTCACTTTTACAAAAGCATTCGCTGAGACTGTGTGCAGTGAAATAACTTAAGCTGTTAACTTAATAATAACTTAAAGCTGAAATAACTTAAGTTGTTAAGCTGTCCTATTTAAGGAGATGGACATCCATAAGATGTGAGGAAGGTTTGGAACTAGTATTTCAGTCCATGAATAAAATTGATAAGAAAGATGATTACTTAAATATCATGAGGTGTGACACTGATTTGATAGATTTTGAAATGAACATACAGTTGTTACGTGGAAGAATACATTTTGGACTTTAGCATATTGAGTTTCATTAATATTTGTGAACACAGCCCAGTCCATTACAGATTGTATGTCTTTAATTTACATTTCTATATTTATTTGCAGAGTTACGCAATGTAAGCGTATGTCTCCTTACTCAATGGCTACATTGTCAATCTGGATCATTTAACTGGGTTCAAATGAACTCCCAATTAATACTGATCACATGCATAGATTGAAACACAATTAAAATGCAATTAACATTTTTTGCCACTTTTTCTAGTACAATCTTAGATGATAATGTATTCATGGAGTAAAAGTTCAGCTGGTGACGCTAAACTTATCTAAACACATCATTTGCATGGCTGCATATTGATGAGGTCATTTGACACTCTCCACACTTCGAGTGGACTTTCAGACATACAGGTAAATCCAGCAACTTTTCTCCAAGAACCAGATGTAGCCCTTTCCTAATGAGATATGTTAGTTTATACTGTTGCAAATATTTAGAATTTAATGACATTTCTTTATGGTTGATGAATTTATCTACATTCATCTGTTATCATTTGCTCTATTCTTTTTCTTTGAGAGATCAGTCAATTTGATACTTCCAATAAGGGTGTGGATATTTCCATCGTTGAATTCTGTCCATTCAGTGTCAAAAACATTTGCAATTAATCAACATCAAAGACTCAGTTGAATTTCACTTCAGATTATTTAAAAGAATCATTATCATAATTGCAGGCATGGGAAGTTTGTTGGAAAATTTAAGTTCTGTCCTACTTGCATCATTGATGTGCTGCGCTTTTCATAATTTGTTAACAAATATTTGTTGGGTGTTCTTTACATTTTTCCAAGTAGGAGTCTATTTCCCAAATTGGTAGTATGCCTTTAATTGTCCAGTCTTAAGGGTAGTTTAATCATTCAGAGCTGCCATTGGGGTAACAGACATCATGGTCGTAGGTAATGATATGAAGGTATTTTAACTTCAAATTGTCTCAGCCTTAGAGCACAGCGTGCTTTGTTAGTGGCATTGACAGAAAGCTGAATGGTAGTTACCAGCCATGAGTTACTATGGTTACAGTTGCTATTCGCTGATGCTGAGTGTTTTCTTTCCCCAAGCTGCAGGTTAGAGGATTGTAGGTCCAACGTATGAGAAAGTTATTTGGGCTTCAGGTACTATCCTATATACGTGAAACAAATTTCATACCATATCAGTGTGATTTAGTAATAGATCTTATATCATTTGCAGTTAATACAATTAAAAAAGAAAACAAGGAATATTAAATTTCTATTTTAATAGGACACCAAACATAAATTTCAGTTGTGTTATATCATATGTCTTAGAATACTTAGAGTGCAAAAGGAGGCCACTTGGCCCATCAGATCTGCACTGACTCTCCAAAGACTTTCATCCAGGCCCACTACATCCCTACAATACCAACACATTTATCGTTCAATCCACATATATATCTCTGGATACCAAGGCAATTTAGAATGCCCAACTCAAAAACCTGCACCTCTTTAGACTGTGGGAGGAAATCAGAGGAAACCCACACAGACACTGGGGAGTATGTAAACTCTACACAGGTAGTCACCTAATCCTGTAATAAAACTGGGGTCTCTGGTACTGTGAAACATGTGCTCCTGTCTGGAAATTTCTGATTTATTTTATCTACATTCTTGCTATGCTTTTTGCATCAGAACTTTTTCACACTATGCATTCCCACATCTATATTTACACGTGTTTTGCCAATGTAAACCATGGCAGAATTCTCCAATGTTGTACGCCATGCCACTGGTGCTAGTGTGAATTTAGTGCTCAGCCAAATCTTCATACACTGCAGGAGGACTGGGGAATTCCAACCGCAAGTGATATCAGAAGATGCCAGCCAAGGGCAAGGTTGGAGAATTCCAGCCCATCACACTAACTACATGTTTCAACTATCAGATTTATGCAAGTTTCTCAAGGTACTTCCAAAAGAATTCCATCAAAATACTTTGCTATCATTTAATAATCTAATTGCCCGAAATAGAGTATAAAAAATAATTTTAATAAAGATACACATTTTCCATCTGGAATTTATCTGGTCCATCAGTGAGCATTTTAAGTCGTTTGATTTTTCTTTTTGTTCGTAATGTGAAGATTTGGATTTTTCCCTAAAGCTTTAGTGTTGGACCTGTTTTTTTCATCTCCAGCATTATAGTTCTGTAGCTGAATTTAAATTGTGTGCTCTGAGCATGTGTAATGTATAGAATTTCCCAGAATGTATCAATATCATTTAATCAAATGCTGATTCTCTTTAGCTTCTGTCCATTTCTTTTCATATTTGAAAAAGGGGGAATTCAGTTTTCTTTATTTAAGTTGAATTGATATTTTCTGCTTTTAATTGAAAAACACACACACACAAATGCCCATTTAATTGGAGAAGCTGTGTTTCTTTTTGAATAGAGGAACTTTATGCATTTTCCCCGTGTGCATGTGAAAGAGAAGAAAGTACAAATTAGCCACCTATTGTCAGCTTTAAATTGTATCCTTTAAACCTTAAAAAGTTCAATACATTTCATGAGACAGTTAGCAACTGGGATGACCTCAATCTCTCAGCATCATGTTTCACAGTTAATTGACAGAAACCATTTAAAAAAACATTTTGTAGGTTTTCTGCCATCTTTTGCTGAAATTATTAAAGAAATATGGCTATTAAGATAATTTCCTACATAGAATCAGAGAGCACCCAATTTTACAACAACATTGCGCCCATTTTTGGGCGTGAAAACTTAGTAAAGCCAGGTGTGAAGTGAGTAGTGTGTCCCCTTTTACCAAGGTCTGAAAATGGCCGCAATCGAGACCACGTTCCAAATGGGCACAACCTTGATTTCCATGCTTTTGCCTGCATTTAAATTGACTTAATGGGCTGCATGCCCAAATTTACTAGAACTTCCCCCTTTACCACTGCGTTCACCCATCCAGAATCGACGCGAAATAGGCATGCTCCCTAGAAATTCAATTCAAGCGTTCCAGTTAGTGACGAGATTATTGATGAGTGTCCAAAAGCAGTCTGCTTGATTAGTGGGAGAAAAGGAGGAAGGTGGGTCTGCTTCCACTCTCCTGAGATTAGTGTGGGATGGGGGGAGGGGAGGAAGAGGAAAAGTGGGGAGGCCCTCCGATCTGGCTGGCAGGAGAGGGTCAGTAATGTTGGGAGGGCGGAACAATATCTGTAGGGTCGGGGGAGAGACATTAGCCAGTCTGGGAGGGATGTGGCAGGTAAGCCATATTCTATCATGCGCAGTTGGCAGTGCTGATCGGAGCTGCGGGATTTCAGGCACATAAAGTCCCACCCCTAGACTTCTACAGCACAATTCGGAATTGCTGCAATTTTTGCAGGGGGTGTGTGTGTGTGTGTGTGTGTGTGTGTGGGGGGGGGGGGGGGGTACTTTGGAGTGGGTCTACAAGTCGCATCTGAAACATTCCCAGTTTCAAGTACACTCAAAATGGTAAAATAGAGACCAGAATCCTTACAATGCAGAAGGAGGCCATTCATTCAATCAAGTCTGCACCAACCACAATCCTATCCAGGACCGATCCCCATAACGCTATGCATTTACCCTAGTTAGTCCCTCCCAGACACCAAAGGGGCAATTTAGCATGGCCAATCCACCTAACCGGTACATCTTTGGGCTGTGGGAGAAACTGGAGCACCCAGAGTAAACCCACACAGACACGGGGAACATGCAAACTCCACGCAGACAGACACCAAAGCCAAGAATTGAAGCCGGGTCTCTGGCACTGTGTGACAGCAGTGCTACCCACTGTATCGCATAGTAATTGAACCAATTTTTCAAATTTTGATGCTTATATATTTGGGTCACAATCTTTTATTATTTGAAGAAATATATGTGTCTGATATAGCTGCATTACTGTTTGTTTTTGTTTCTCCCTTGTAAATTTGCTTACTATTTTAAGTTTACATGTAGCGTGAAGCTTTTCTGACCCTGCCCTCATGTGGTGTATTTTCCAGTGGCAGAGGCTGCCTGCTATTGGTTAGTGTTGGGACCTTTCAGTCCTGCTGATGTCCATGCGTTTTGCTGGGAAATGCACCGAGAGGATTTGCCATCAGTGGGAGCAGTGGATCCCTCCAGCGGGAACGTCTGGAAGATTTTTGACCAAGGTGTGCTGCCTTTCCATTTTCAAAGGCATGTGTTACCTTGTGAAGGGATAGAAAGTTTACTGAATGGCTGGGATTTTACCTGCTTGCCCTATCCATCGATGGACAGAGCGAGCTGGCAAAATCACGAGAGCGCTGAACAGGATTGCTATTGATTTCTCGGCCCTCGTGATCTTACAAAAACCGGATTTCCGGCAAGGTTAGCTCTTTGTGGAATGGGTGGGAGGCTGAATAATTTATTCAAATATAATTGGGAGCTGAATCAGGTCTTTACCACTATGCCAACCAATGCTGTCATATCTCACAGTGGTCAGCACTGCTACCTCACAGCACCATGGATCCATGTTCAGTTCCTGGATTCAGGCATTGTCTATGCGGAAACTATATGTTTTCCCTGTGTCTGTGTGAGTTTCTTCAAGATACTCCGGTTTCCTTCCACAGCCTGAAAGACATGCTGGTGTGCTGGTTACATGCATTGGCTATGCTAAATTGTCCCTCAGTGTTCTCGAATAAGTGCTGGAGTGTGGGGACTAGGGGATTTTCACAGTAACTTCATTTCAGTGTTAATGTATGCCTACTTGTGATGGCAATAAGTTAATATTAAATAGTAGGAAACTCCTAAAGAGTGGCTTAGAAAACAACGGAGATCGGATTAGAGATGAAAACGGAGAGGTTTACTTGTACTAGACCTTAGCTTTTCAATATACGTAGCAATTATTTGAATAAAATAATAGAAGATTACACAAGTCATTTTTGCAGATGACTTTAAATGTTGGAACAATCAGTAGTGCTAATAAGAGCAGGAAACAAAACAAAAGTAAAAGTAATTGTATAGACTGCGGAAGATGAAGTAAATTCTGGAGATACCTGAGATCATTCTAACTATATAACTCACTGCAAATGAGGATATACGTCTCTTGATTTCACCATATTCAGCACCAGCTTTGATGGAAAGTTCTGAATCCAGGAATAATCCCTGGGGAAAAAACTGTCCCATCTGCCAGATTAACTAGTTGTCCTGTCTGTCTCTTACTTTGTTAACCCATTTCCAATCTGTGTCACAGTTATTGTAAATTGCTTGTCAGATTAGAGGAGATCCAGACATCAAATGTTTAATCTTTTTGGGAGGTTTCCTTGTGGACCGTGATGGGCAAGAGTTAGAACCATAGAAGAACCAGTGCAGGAGGCCGCCATTTGGCCCATCAGACTTACTCTGACAACATCCCACCCAAGCTTTGTCCCCTAAATCCCACACATTTACCCTGCTAAGCTTAGAATCATGTTATTGCCAACTCTTTAAAAGAAGTAGCCACTTAGAATCCCTACAGTGCAGTAAAAAGCCTACTTAGTCCATCAAGTCTGCAGCACCACAATCCCACTCTATTCCTGTGACCTCAAATACATACCCTGCTAATCCCCTTGACACTTGGATTAATTTAGCATGGCCAATCAACCTAGCCCACAGATTTTTTGTTGGACAGTGAGAGGAAACCAGAACATCCAGAAGAAACCCACGCAGATGTGGGAAAGTGTGCGAATTCCACACAGACAGTGACTCGAGGCCAGAATTGAATCTGAGTCTCTGGCACTGTGAGGCTGCAGTGCTTGCCACTGTGCTACCCCTAATCCCTTTGACATTAAAAGGGCAATTTAGCATGGCCAATCAACGTAACCGCACATCTCTGGACTGTGAGTGGAAACTGGAGCACCTAAGAAAACTCACCAAACACAGGGAGAGCAAGAAAGCTCCACACAGACAGACACAGTCACCCGAGGATGGAATTGAATCCAGGTCTTTGGCACTGTGAGGCTGCGCTGCTAACTAATCACTGTACCACCGTGCCTGTTCACAGTTCTGCTGATGCTGGCTTGTCCACTTGACCTACTTCCACCCGCACATGCCCCCCCACCAGCACATAGATGTCCATCAAAGACAATTCCTATGGACCATCTGAAATCCCACTTCAGTCTACCAGAGTCAGGGCAATGCAGATGAAGCAAGGATATTAAGTTTTGACTTAGATTGATTTATTATTGTCACATGTGTTAGCTTACAGTGAAAAGTATTGTTTCTTGCACACTATACAGACAAAGCATATCGTTCATAGATACATAAAACACTAAAAACATTGAGTGCAAAATGTAGTGTGATAGTCAAGCCTGAAATGTAGAGAAAGATCAATTTAATGCAAGGCTGCTTCATTCAAAAGTCCAATGGGAGCAAGGAAGAAGCTATTATTGAGTTGGTTGGTATGTGACCTCAGACTTTTGTATCTTTTTCCTGATGGAAGAGAGAATGTCCTGTATGTGGGGTCCTTCCTTAAGCTGGTTGCTCACTCCCATCGTCCTTTCCCAAACCACCACTCCTCTACCCCCAAATCTCATGCAACACCAAAATATTTGCCACCTTCCTTGGCCTCCACATTCATAACTCCTGACCACAAGTTAAAATCAAGCCTGAAAGGTTCAAATGAACCAAATCATAACTAAGGCAGGTATATTCGCCCCAAGGCCAGAAATTCCTGCCTGAGGTCAATGGACCTTTGCGTGATCCGCTTCCCCCATCCTTCCCTGCTCATTACGATTTCCTTGTGGGGTGGGACAGGAACATTCCCACCTGATGGGTCAGGTGCACAGCAAAGCTGCAAATATATCAATTAGAATGGTTAACTGTTCTCTCTTTTTGGCATGATGGCGAGATACAAACAGCATCTGACAATTATTGGCATTGGATGCAAATTCAGAGCATTGAATTTTGTATTTTATAATTGCTGTCATTAGCATGTAATTTATAAGATTATTATAATTAATTTGGTATGCATTTGTGTCCAGCAACTAATATTAATATTTGTAAAAATGCTGATCAACGATTTTATACACTGGTAGCTACATATAACCTTTAGTAAGTCAGCAGTGACAATTCCATTAGCATATGAATTGAGCTAAAGTAGCAAATCTATTTGATTGAATCCCTAAATAGATTGAATAGGACCTCTGATTGTAAAAGCTACAAATGTTATTGATGGGTACAAAAAGAAGCAAAGCAGCTCCATCCCAGCTAAAATTGTCAAAAAAAGATAGATCGTTGAAAGATTGTCTGCAGTATCACTAAATTTGAAAATGTATGCTACGTTTCATGGATTTTACAATCTAACAATCAGCAAGAAGGTGAGAAGTGCATCTCGTAAAATATTACAGACTAGCTCATTAATTCTCAAACCACAGATCACAAATCATAAGCCGCAGAACCATATCTTTCTCTGAGGCACTCTGCAGCTGTCTGATCTGAACACTGATTCTCAAACTTAGCTACAGCTTGCATTCTCTTTGTAACACGATGGGGGGGGGGGGGGGGGAAGCAGTGTGTTGGTTATTTGGAGTGTCTATCATATCTGCAGAAGGAAGGGTGGAGAAGGGAGGTGGTGAAAATCCCTCTATTATGTATGCCTCTGTGATCTAAGGGGCATAAAAAAAAATCACAAGGTAATACTGCAATACTGAGAGCTGTTTATTGAACATGTGCCTCATTCACCATCAGATCTAAGACTTCCCAACAGGGCTCCTCGGTGGGTAGAACTAATGGCCCAGGGTCACATGATCCATACTCTTAAAGGGGCAGTCCATATCCCAAACCCCAACATGTACTTTCCTCTAAGTGAGAATTCCAACCGAACTTATTTAGGGAAAAGTCCCATGTACCCTTAACTCAGGCACCTGCCTTGAAGGGATGGTTTTGAGGACTGAGATTCCTAGCTCAGAACTACTTTGCACATCAAACCTGCAGAAATTCCAACTTAAACTAAAAAAATGTTCTGGTTTTATATGTAATGTAAGTGGGCCATGTTGTGATTTTCATTTAGCAGATTTTTTTAAACCATGTGGTGTTGGGAACTGACTTATCACTTATGTTATCTTATGCAGCCCTTCCCGGTTGGGATCACCTCAGAGTCAGGTTTATTTAATATCATGGAAATTCTGAATATTAGCCATGAATGCAACATCCTGGATTGGAGGTGGTATGTGAAAATCTTTGTTTAACACAGAAAAGGTTAGGCCTTGAAAATGGAAAGAAAAACACATTAAGTTCCCCTTCCTTCTCTCCATTTTTCTGTCATCTCCCTTTCTGACCTAATTGGAAGAAAGAATATTTTGGAAATTTGAGAAGGGATCTACCATAAGATTTGCCCAGAATGTGGTAAGTGAGAAAAGCAGACCTTCAAGGTGGAAAAAGCTTGGGCACAAAGGACATTTCCATAAGGAAGGAAAAATAAGGCAACCAAAGCTTGGATGGCAAAGGAAGTGGAGATTAAGATAATACAGGACATAATGTTTGTCACAAGTGCCAAATACACTGGAATTTTCCTGTCTGAACATAGATACATTATCCCTATAGTACTGAAGAACGTCATTCCGCCCATCGAACTTGTGCAGACCGCAATCCCACCCATATCCTATTTCTGTAACCTACACATTTATCACATTAATTCCCCCCCCCCAGGCTAGGGTCAATTTAGTATGGCCAATCAACCTAATCGGCACATCTTTGGACACAAACCACACAGAGGTCTGTTGATCTCAGGTGGGATTTTTCAGTCTTGCGGGGAGTGTAGTCAGAAAATCCCACCCAGAATATATGAGTAAACTAGGCAGAATAAAGACTGTGTGAGGAAAAGGGACACGGGGCAACAGTAATGTAGTAATAACATCACTGGATTAGTAAGCTAAAGGCCCGGGTTTATGCTCTGCGGGCAGAGGTTCAAATCTCACAATGACAACAGGTACAGTTTAAGTTCAATTTATAAATCTGGAGTGAAAGCGTGTCTCAGTTATGGTGACCATGAAACTATAATTGATGTTATAAAGATTCATTCAGTGCCCTTTTGAGCAGGAAATCTGCTACCCTTACCTGATCAGGCCTATGTGTGACTCAAGATGCACAGCAATGTGATTGACTCTTTTGTGTCCACAGATATTCAAACCTTTCAGTTCAAAATGAATGCTCAGCTCCCCTGGCTCCCAGCAACATCCCGCCTCCTACTGTAAAGAGATTGCAGCAAGAAAGCTCCTTGAGAAGGCCTACATAAACTCAAGCCTGCTATAACACAAGGATTTTTAGCAATCCGCCCCCTGCTCCCATTCACGTCAACCTCCTCCCATCTCTCACCACCTCCCCGCCAAAGAATTACAGCAGAGATCCTGTAGTAGCAGGATTGAAACAATGCACACACCATCATTAAAAAACACATCCTCGTCACACATCCTACAGCCCACCCACCTGGCTTCAACCTTGCCACACTAACACTGAGCATTTCTCAACCATTTCCGCATTGGCCTGGCCAAGACCGATGTGCAAAAAAATTGGTAGAAATGAAGTCTTGCAGGGAACTCAGACTGTAGCTGTGGTGCCTTCCTCACCGCCCCCTTAACCTACCCCCCCCCCCCCCAACCCTACCACAAATTCACCTCATTGAAGACTGCCCCCTGAGAGAAAAAGAAAAAAATCAATAGTGGTCTCAGAAAGTTCCAGTTATCCACTGTGAAGCTATTTCTTGGCTTTGTGATCATTGCTAACAAAAGGGGAAAGTAGGGATGGGCAACAAATGTTGGACTTGTCAGCGATGCTCAGGTCCCATTAAAAAAAAAACAAGGAGTGTTGCCATAAAAGAAATACCAAGTTATTCAAATACACATATGATCAAGCAATAAAATACTGTAGATGCTGGAAATCTGAAATAACAAAAAAAAAGTTGGAAAAACTCAGCAAGTCTGGTAGCATCTGTGGAGAGAAGTTAAAGTATATAGATATATCACTTCTTCAGCATTGACTTCTCAGATAATATAAAGTAAAGTGATGCACTTTGGTAGGAAGATGAAGAACATGCAGCATAATATAAAGGGAGATCTGGGTAACATCTCTGCCTCTGAGCCAGAGGCTGGACACTTGAAACTCCTACTTGATGGCCAAGGGCAGTAGGTTCTTAATGTAGCGAAAGAGGTTGTGCATTAACCTGCAAATTCTTCGAACACAACCAATGGCAAATGATCAGTGTGGGAGAAATTCCCAGCCAGCCATATGATAGCAAGAAATTGGAGCTTCTATCATCATGATTTATAGCTCTGTAGTGTAATTGGTTGATAGAACAGTTATTAATCATGCGAATAAATGATAGACTGGGATTCAGCAGACAAGAACGCTGATGGGGGGAGTTAAATGTAGCAGGGAGACCCCAAATAGCTTTCATGCTGATAACACTTCCCATTATCCCCATACCCCCCAGTGATGTAATGGGTCTCCCATCCAGAAAGGGAGAGAACCCATTACCATACATATCATTAGTAGGCTTTTTTACGATGTGGTCCCACACATTTGGATTTACCCCAGGTCTGGGTCAACAGGGACCAGGTCTGGAGAACCAGCCTGGGGTGTGCAGGTAGGTACAGCACACAGAACTAGAGGGACATGCCTGGGGCAGAGCACAGGAGGCATTGCAGGTGGCAATGCAAGAGGACAGTGCCAAGGGTACTTCCAGGAGCTGTGCCCAGGGTGCAGCGCTGGATGCAGCATCTGAGAAAGGTTAGGGGGCTGCACCAGAGTCAATACTGTGGCAGTACCAGGGACCAATACTGGAGCAGGTACCCAGGCAGTGATGGAGGCAGTGTCAGGGATGGGGCATTTAATTTGGAAACTTTGTGGGTGGGGTGTGTTTCCCAGGGGAGTGTGGGGTCCGGTAGGTCAGGTGCCTCAATATATTGTAGGCCAGGGTTTCTCAGAACCCAGTGTAACGTTGCGAGACTCACCACTTGGACATTTTAAACTAAGAGCAGAATCTTCCACCTTGCCCACTACGAGAATCATTGGGTGGGAAACGGACTACGCAAATGTCTGTTGACCTCAGGTGGGATTTTCCAGCCATGGGATGAGCGTGGTCAGAAAATTCCGCCCTAAGTGTGTTTAAAAAATGACAGAAAAAGCGATAAATGGAGCTGTACACCACTTTTTCTGCTTGAGCTTGCAGTTCAAAAATCCTAGCCGATGATATTCTTGCGAACCAGTAGTCATGTGCTAGAAATTCTGTACAGCAGACAGGCAGCGCTGAGTAGAGATATGCCGATTCAGTGAACCAACTTGTGTATACTACGGGGAGTGTAAATAAATTAGTCCTTCTTCGTACGGAGCATGTTTATGAAATAGCTCAAGTTCACCACATGTGTATACACATATATATTATCACAGAAACTTTAACTCTGTGGGCTGTCACTTGGCTCAGATGGATGGATGGATGACTGGTATGGATGAGATCAGTGCTAATGGCTTAGGTACGTTCCCCGTTCCAGTGAATTTGGGACCTGCCTGCTTACCTCACCAATGAGGAGGGCTGTGGCACTGTGGATAGGATCTGCCTTTAGATAGAAAGCTCAAGAAGTGATATAGTGTAAATAATCAGAGGGTGTGTGTATTCACAAAAGTTGAAGTAAGCAAGCCAAGTTACTACAAATAGTTAACATGCTTGGTTGCTTAAATGGGGAATCAAATGCCAAAAAAGCAAATAATGCTCACCTTTTAAAAACAATGGTTGGACTGTAATATAGTGTACAACTGTGACAACCACACTTTAGGAAGGAAGTCAATGCATTGAAGGAAGTACAAAGTTTACTGGGATGAGAACAAGGATGAATAACTTGATCAAGGAAGTTGAGGAGGAGACCTGGAAAAGACATTCAAAATTAGGAGGAGTTTTGATAACCAAGGAGGGAATAACTGTTCCCCTGGCAAGTGAGTAATTAATGAGAGATCACTGATTTAAAATAATTAGTCAAAGGACAAAAGAGAAAATAAAAATTCTTTTTGCACTGAGGATCAGCAAGGTCTGATGCACAATACCTGAAAGGATGATATAAGTGATTCTCATCCAAACTTTCTAAAGGCAATTGAATGTTTCCGAAGAGTACCACTTTTCGGTGATCGGGGAAGAAGCAAGATATGAGAATAAATTGGATAGATCTTTCAAAGAGTTGACACGGAAAGAACAAATTGAGTTGCTACCTCCTTCACTTTTGCAGAAATCGATGGTTGGGAAACTTCCAGCTCTGTCAAAGTTAATGGACATTTCTTGGTTCACTGCCTTAGCAAAGGTGGAGTAGAATTTCTCTCTTCCAATTTCACAATTTCCTAGGCTAATAAAATACAAAATGTAGATCTCAGTAGCTGAAGTCTCTCTAGCAGCCCTTCTGTGATAAATCAAGGGTGGCTCAGTGTGGCGCAAAGTAGCAAAGAGTCCATTGCCTATAGCAAATAGTTATTTACAAGAAAGGATCTGGCAGGATTAATAATGTGAACATTCTCTACTCCTCCCTGGCTCCAACTGAAGATCCTCCCTGACCCAACATAAGACCTTGCACCTGATTGCAACAGGAAGTTGAGTCAGCATTCCGGAGGGTCTGACTCGATCACATGGCCCTCAGAGTACATTCCCTTAAAAGGGGCCACACCTTTGAAGTGCACTTCAAAAGGCTGCTAGACGTCTTCATTTTTGACTACCTTCTCAAAGCATGGTTCTCAGAATTGTACTCAATGACAAGAGCTTATGAATGGAGTCTTTATCCTGCAGCTACAATAGGGTTCTGTCTGGCCAGGAAAATCCCCTTCCCTTACCACCTGCCACAGGTATATCAATCTGTTTGGTTGTATTGTGAATGTCATTCATTTAGTGACTAATAAGCCTTGGGATGTACCTTGAATGTAGAACTTCCAGCTGAAAGGCAGGGTTTCTATTCACTGCAGTACTAACCTTTCACCTATAAATGGCTACAAAGGTGATGCAAAAGGGGAAATTGTCAAGCCAGATATTAGTTACTCAAAAGGAGCTCGACAAGTGGAATAAGTACATTTCATTAAATACAAGAATGGAGACCTTGAGGCACAGTAGCGAGCATCCCTACCTGAGTCAAAATCTCCAGGACTTGATAATCATGGAAGGTGCTTTCATAATGTGACACTCAGGTGAAGTATTAAAAACAGAAAATGGTGGAAAATCTCAACAGGTCTGACAGCATCTGTGGAGAGAGAACTGAGAACAGAGTCAATATTTAGAGTCTGCATGACCCTTCGTCAGAAAGATGGGTGGAAATTCTGTCAGAGAGAAAAATAGTATTTCTTCAGTGAAGAAATTCCTGGAAGAGAAATGGCAGTGAATTAAAACGAAGATAAAAGCAAAATATTCTGGATGTAGGGGAGTATCTGCAGTGAAATATCAACCTATAGCATCCTTCCAACATGATAATGGCAGGCAGTAAAAGAGGAAGAGACTCCTGGCCAACCACGCATCTCTCATGCTATTAGCTTCTGGTGACAGAATTTCGGGCAATAACTAGCTAGTGAAACAGACAAAAGACTACCTTTTTGAACATAAGATGCATAAAGAGAATTGGAATTGAATGTTAAATACAAGAGAGCTAATTCAAGTTTTACAAAGTAGTTTGCCACAGACAGAACTTGTGTTCCTTTTTACTGACCATGATCAACATGTTTGTATGTAACGAGTGTGTATTTTCTCACCCTTAAAGTGATTCTCCTCATTAAATAATTCAGCAGCAAACTCCGAGTTTTAAAATACACAAGTCACAAAATGACAATGCAGATGGAGAAGGTAGTCAAGAAGGCATACAGCATATTTGCCTTCATTGGCTGGGATATTGAGTTTAAATTTGGTCAGTCATGTTGCAGCTTTATAGAACCTTAGTTAGACTGCACTTGGAATATAGGGCTTGATTTTATCATTTTAATTCTAAGTACTGAATCTGAATCTACCAATTCAGATCCAACTTAGAAATCTGTTTTCAGGCACCCCCATGCACACTTATCCTGACAAAAAGATTGCAAATCTGAATCATGCTGTGGGCGAGGCTTAGCATCCCCGAAATGATCAGAGCTCTGATTTGCGCAGTTAGAAAAAAAAATTTGAAAGTCATGCCGCAGTCACATCACTTCCGAGCCGCAAAAAGTGGCTAAATCAGTCCGAGAGCAACGACCCCACAAACACCATGCCTACCCCTACAACATAACTTACCTCCTTATCCAGCCCCCCACTACCAGACTGATTGAGATGCTCTCCTCCCTTCCCCCCCACCCCAAGATCCATCTGTCCTCCCTCTCTCCCACTAGAGATCCATCACGCTCCCTACCACCCCCACAAAAGAGATCCATCGGTCCTACTCCCTCTCCCAGACAAAGTTTGGGTCTCCCTCCACCATGAGATAATGATCTGGCCTCCCTCCTCTGCACGCCCCCCCCCCCCACCTACCAGAGAATGATTGGGCCTGCCTCCTCTCCCCTCACCACCCAACAATCGGGACTTCTTCTGCCAACCCCACCTCTTCCCCCCTGCAGAAAGTAATCTGCCCTCCCTCCTCCTCCTACTGGAGATATATTTCACCCACCTCTCTTCCCTCCTTGGCCTGGAGAGGGTACAGAAAAGATTTGTCAGGATGTTGTCTGGTATGGAGGGCATTAACTATTAGGAGAGGTTGGAGTAACTTGGTTTGTTCAAGTGGAACGACAGAGGTTGAGCAGAGACCTGATACAAGTCTACAAAATTGAGGAGCATGGACAGAGCAGATAGTCTGAAGCTTTTTGCCTAGTGTCAAAGAGTCAAATCACCAGGGATCATAAGTTTAAGGTGCAAGGAGCAAGGTTTAAAGAAGATGGACAAAGCAAATTTCTTTTTTAAAAAAAAGAGGGTAGTAGGTGCCTTGAACTTGCTTCTGGAGAAGGTAGTGGAAGCAGATATGATAATGTTTTAAGGGACATCTGGACAAATACATGAACAGGATGGGATTAGAGCGGCATGGTCCCCAGAGGGGAGTTTTAGTTAAGTCAGGCAGCATGGTTGATGCAAGCTTGGAGGGCCAAAGGGCCTGTTCCTGTGCTGCAATTTTCTCTGTTCTTTGTAATGGTACATTTACTTACAACTTGAAGAAAGTCTCACTCCAACTCCCTCCATCATTTGCTCAAGCTACTTTAGATTTCACTCCTCACATCCTGTACCTTACAGATGTAGTCATTTATCTTTGTCTATGAACCTTTTCACATCCCACTTATCCTTCCACAATGACACTCTTCCTCATTGTCACGCTAAATGCAAAGCATGAAACTTTACACTGGGTGAGACCAAAAATTCTTGCCTGAGGTGAACAGAGATTTCTATTGTCCGACCCTCATCAGCACTGATTCTGGGATGGATGAGGTGGTAGAGTTCCAGCTCATGTCTCTCCCCCACATTCTCCACCTATTCTTCATATTCATTGGGTGAGACATTCACGCTCACCCCGAAGACAGAAAATGTTGCCCAAGTTCAACAGACCTTTTATGGTCTATCCCCCACCTACTCTGATTCCTAAGATGGATGGGGCAGGAAATTCCCGTGACTATTACTCACATGTCTTTTATTTCCTTCTCTGTGTCTTTTCCAGAGAAGCAGAAGTGCCATCACCTATCTCAAAGCCAAGAAGATCAGACAGTGGAAAGGAGTGCTGGTTTAGCCAGACCATCAAGGATGGGGTGATGAGAGCCTCCAATTTACTTTGTAACAGAACAAGAAGGCTTCATGACAGCCAACAGTCACTCAAGCCAACTTCACAGCAACAGCAAGTGAATAAGATCATAATGAAAACTTCAAACATACTTACTTTCACAGTTTTGATCCTTGACTTTTATCATCCACGGGGTTCTCACTCTGACGCAAAATATGGTCCAGGTCACCATCAACAAGAATGACTTCTCAGAGGAGGTCACTGCCTCTGAGGGTACACCATCGTATGATTTCTGCAGCTCACACACTAGCTCAAATACACACAGGTTCAGGGATCAGTCAGGTACTATTTGAGCATTCACCTGATGAATCACACTTTGTACTGCTGACCTTGTCTTCACCATTTGCTCTTGATTGTATTGTATTGTATTGTATTGGAGCATGACTTGATTGTATTGGAGGGTGCAGGACTCTACAAGGTCAACTCAGCTGCATGGAGACACTGTAATTCAAGAGCCATTATGGTATTTCTGGAGTAGCAGCAGAGAACGTGCAACATGCTGACAGACATTGTGGTTGCTTGCAGTGAGATTGGACAAGTCCATTTCAAGCACGTATGGCATGATGCCACAAGCCATAATGATACTATCTTACGTGGGCTGAAATCAAAAGCACAGAACAATAAGTGCAGCAATGTACAAATGGCTTTCACACTGAGTAACATCTTAAGTAAGATAAACAACAGTCTAATCTTAGCCATCCACTGACTCGCTGATTTACAGCATTTTGCTCACAAGCGTACAATGATGTCAAATGGGGACAGTGAAGTGGATCTCAGTTCAACATGTCTTACTTCTCATGCAATGCCCTATTTGATGTATTGTGTTCTGATGGTTGAACCTGCTCCTGCACAGATGCAGTTAGAATGTTCTTTGGTGGGAATCTTACAAGCTCTAAAACTTAGAGGATGGAGGCCAAGGGTATCTTATCAGCAAAGCAAAGTTCACACAATTTGTGGCCCAGCTGGAATAAGCCATACATCCAATGCATTTGTGGGCCTCAAGTTTTAAGTTGCTGAATATGTCTTTGCCAGAGCCCTGGAATGACAAAGAGACACAAATGTTGGGAATAGTGGTGACTTTGACAGCATCTGGAAAAATGTGACTATGATGGCCTCTTAACAACAGGACATCACAGAATCCTTAGAGTGCAGAAGGAGGCCAATTGGCCCATCAATTCTCCACCATCACAATCCCACCCAGAACCTATCCCTGTAACCCAAAATAGTTACCTTGCTAATCCTCTGACACTAAGGGACAATTGAGCAAGGCCAATCAATATAACCTGTACATCTTTGGAGTGTGGGAGGAAACCCACGCAGACGTGGAGAGAATGTGCAAACTCCACAATCTAGAATTGGACCTAGGTCCCTGGCACTGTGAGGCAGTGCTAACCACTGTGCCACATGTTTTAGAAGACTGTAAATATCCATTTTAGGTAACATTTTGAACTTCCAACAATTCAGTGAAGTTTATTATATGCCTGTAGACCCTGTGAACTAGGTATGACCTCCTTCAAGCTGCTTCTTTTTGATGAGTTCTTCTCTCCTCTGGAGTTCCAGGTCTGGTGAGCAACCTGTGGCAGTTCAAGATCCTAATATTGCTACTGCTGGTTTTCCTGTTGCTACCCAGAGATCTGGTTGCTGCTTCTGATACGACAGTTGCCAGTCTTGTTGTTGTTGCTGGTGGCCATCTTGGTTCTCATATGATATCCAAAGTAACACAGACTAACAGGTGCATGTGCTGATACAGTAGATCCGAGCTCTGAAGTGCAATTTGGACTTCCAAACCTCCAATATGTAGATGGCAACCCAAATTGTGTAACTTCTCTGTGCAAGTTCAGTGAGCATACCCTTCCCACACAAACAGCTGTGAGTACTGAGTATTTATTGGCATCTTCCTATGCCATGTCTTCATCCCCCTCAATTCTCATTGCACTCTCACTGGCAAGTTCCATGAAGTCTGGGAAAAACCATGATCCCAATGCAAAGCCCATGTTCAATTTCTCTCAAATTGAGTAATTAACATTAAAATTGACAACTCACCTGTCCTAATGTGATCAGAGAAATCTGGAATCAGGCTGATTGTGTGGGCAAGTTGGCTCCAGTTGCAGTTTTCCAGGAACTCACTCCAAGCAACTCAAATTCAAGGACTCATTCTCTTTAAACATGCTTTCCCTCAACCCTTGTGCTGTAGATACACCCAGAGTGCTGTTAGAAAGGGTGTTCCTGGATTTTGCAACAGTAAAGAAACAGTGATTTTGTTTCCAAGTTATGATAATGTGTGGCTCAGACAGGAACACTCATGCATCTCCTGTTCTTATCCTTTTAAGTGGAAGAGGCCACAGATTTGGAAAGTGCTTTTGAAGGATCCTTGGTGAGATGCTGCTCTGTATTTTGTGGATAGGACACACAGCTGCCACAATGCCTTAGTGGTGGCAAGGTGGATGTTTACTGTGGTGTATGAGATTCCATTTTATTGGGTTGCTTTGCCTCAGGTGATGTAGAGCTTTGTGAGTGTTTTTGGAACTGCATTCATCCAGAAAAGTGGAGAAAGTGATTGTGCCTTACAGATGGTGGATGGGCTTTGATGAGTCAAGAGATGAATTACTCATTACAGATATCTCAGTCTCTGAGTCGTTCTTGTAGCCACAATATTTATATTGCTACATCCTGTTCAGTTTCTAGTCAATGGCAACCCTCAGGATGTTGATAGTGGGAGAATTTAGTGATGGAAATGCCAGTGAAAGTCAAGGCTGGATTTTCTTCTGTGAAAGATAGTCATTTCATGGTACCTGTGTGGTGCGTATGTTACTTGTCATTTCTCAGCCCAATCCTGAATCTTGTCCAAGCCTAGCTGCATTTGGACATTTTCAGCATCTGAGGAGTTGGGAATGGATTTGAATTCTGTGCAATCATCAGCAAACAGTCCTAGTCCTGATATTATGATCAATGGAAAGCCATTGATAAAACATGTCATGATGATGGAGAAAAACCCATAAATTGGACTTTAAAAATACCTGATTTATCTTTTTTTTAAAAAAAAACAGACACAGATCCTGGAGATGGCTGGGAATGTGCTAGCCATTGATATTAATGGCTACAGAACATTTCTTGATGGAAAGATGGAACCCCTCCCTCAAGGTAATGCCAAAGTAATCGAAAAACTAAATGGTGTGTGTGCGCACGCGCGTGCGAGGCCGGGTCAGGCCTTACACCCAGATCTTTGACCTGAAACCTTCCCGATGCCTCATCTGTCTGTGGCCTGAAATCTCATCAAATTTTTCCCCCAGAGTTCAAAATCTGGCCAAGATCCCCAACTGGAGGGTAGGTAGTAGCAGAGTGGTTTTGTCACTGAACTAATAATCCAAGGACCCAGGATAATACTCTGATGATCCAAGTTCAAGTCCCATTGTGGTGGATACCAAAATTTGAATTCAATAATAATTTGGAATTAAGTCCAAATGATGACCGTGAAACCATTATCAATTGTCATAAAAACTCATCTGGTTCATGAATGTCCTTTAGGGAAGGTAATCTGCCATTCTTATCTGCTCTGATCTACATATGATTCCTGATTCACAACAATGTGGTTGACTCTTAAACGTCCTCTGAAATGGCCTTGCAAACCCTTCAGTTTGAGAGCAATCAGGAAAGTCTAATAGCCCACATTCTGATAACTGAATAACAATCCAGAGTGCAGAATTAAAAAAAAGAAAACCCACCTGTGGCTATCACCTTGCACCCTGCAACATTGCTCACCACGTTTAACCCAAGAGGAATAGCACAAGCATGGGAATTCAAGAGTGGAAACAGGAAGACAGAATGAAATAGAAGAGAACTAAAAATATCAGAGAATAAACAGTAGGAGAAATGGAGACAGTAACAGAAGCTCCATCTCAACATGAGCATTACCCGAGGAAGTCTGTAGGCACCAATATATCAAAAAAGAGAGAGTCAAATACAGTTGAAGGGCCTTAAAATCTGTCACAATAACTATTGTCGGGTACAAATGGAGCTGTAAAATATCACAAAATACAATAACGACAAGGCATAGGAAGATTTCCATCTGGTTAACCTGCATTATGGTGATCAATATACAATTAATTGAACCAATAGCCTCCCTTCTTCAGCGACACATGGTTGCTTTAAGAGAATTATGTATGTAATTAAAAAGACATCAAACTGCCTGCACAGAATTTTGTATCTGTCATACTCTTGTGCCTCAGCAGTCTCCTGCTTGACTTTTGGGTCTGTGTATTCAATAAATAGTCAAAACAGATATGAATTACAATAATCTGACACTAACTCTCAGAAGTTGCAAATAGTGATTTTGGTGGCTTCTTTCCAGCTGATTGCACTGCTTCCTAACCTGTTGACCCCATCATACAATCACTTGACAGTGATCGCCAGTCTATATCTCTGAATCATAGACTGACAGAACACCAAAAGTTCATAAAAATGGATTTTTTTTAAATTCTGTCATTCAACGACATTTGATTTATTTTTTCAAGTTATTTAAAAAAACTCCTCATTTTGATGATCAAGATTCCAAAATATAAAGCATTGATCTTTTGAGGGAGAGAGACTTGAATCTGATTTTGAAGAACTGAAATTGACATCATTCAGCATAAAACAAATCTTTAGCAGACAGGTAAAAGGTGTTTTATGGCGACTTAACAAGACATGCATTTTAGAACCAAAAATGCACTGTAGTACCTTAAGGAAATTGAAATGATAGGGAAATTCCTTGGCTTCCAAAATGTCTCAGAATTATAACAAACCCCCAGGAAAGTGGTGACCAGTTGCAACAGAACTCTGCTATTTTCAAGAATTTGTTAGGAACATTGGCACAAAGAAACATGAATAGTTCATTGTGTCCCCCAAGCCTGTTCTGACATTCAGTGAGATTGTGACTGATCTGTAACCAAGTTTCACATTCCCACATTTCCTTGGTAACAAAAATCTATCAAACTCAGATTTAAAATTAATGAACCACCTCATGCTTTTCACAGAAGAGAGTTCCAAATTTCTTCTGCTCATACCTGGAGTGTTTTGTTTCATTCCTGAAAAGGTTGGCCACAATCTTAATGCTATGTATCATAATCCAGGAGAGCAAAATCAATGTAAATACAAACCAGTCTCCCATCCATTGACTCCATCTACACTTCCCACTACCTTGGAAAAGCTGCCAGCACAATCAATGACCCCACGCACCATGAATATTTGTCTTCCATCGGGAAAAAGATACAAAAGTCTGAGATCACGTACCAACCAACTCAAGAACAGATTCTTCCCTCTTGCCATCAGATGTTTGAACTGATCTACTTTAAGTTGATCTTTCTCTACAATCTAGTTATGATTGTAACACTACATTCTACACCTTCCCCTTCCCTTCTCCCATATGTACTCTGTGAATGGTATGCTTTGGCTGTACAGCGCAAGAAAGAATATTTTAAAAATTATCAAAAGATATGACAATAATAAAATCAAAACAGTTTCTCTCACATCTTTTCAAATACCTTTAACATTTTGAAAACTTTCATAAAATAATCCTTTAACTGGTTAAATTGAAGGAGAGACAATCCTAGTTTGAATAATTTCTCCTCATAGTTTGGCACTTGGAGTTCAAGTAAAAATCTGGTGTACTAACGTTGAATTCTCTCCGTAATTCTTATCTCCATTTCTAAATTGTGGAACTCAGAACTGCTCACAGAATTGTTTAGTGAGGGCTATTTTTCACTGAACATTCCACCCTCCGCTATTCCAGCGAGTTAGATATAACACCCAGGGGGCAATACTCCCACAGAACACCACAGGCCATTAAGCAGGCTCCCTATTGGGCACCATGGCCTCTGCACACTTCTGGGGCCAGTATTTGTTATGTCATCAGCTCCACGATGGAAATGTTTCTGAATGGAGGGCTGTGACAAGTGGCGTACCGCAGGGATCAGAACAATTTGGAGGAAAATGTAAGTTTACAGACAACACAAAAGTTGATGAATTTGCAGACAGCGATGAGGACTATCAAAGGATTCAGTCAGATATAGATCAGTTGAAGACTTGAGTGAAGAGATGGTGATGGAGTTTAATTCGGACAAACGTGAGGCTAATGCATTTTAGCACGTTTAATGCAGATAGGAAATATACAGTAAATGGCAGAGTACTTAAGAATATTGATAGGCAAAGGGATCTGGGTATACAAGTACACAAGTCAGTGAAAGTGGTAATGCAAGTGGAGAAGGTGGTCAAGAAGGCATATTTGTCTTCATTGGCCAGGATATTGAGTTTAAAAATTGACAAATCATGTTGCAGCTTTATAGAACCTTAGTTAGGCTGCATTTGGAATACATTGCTCAATTCTGGATATAGAGGCTTTGGAGAGGGTCCAGAAAAGAGTTACCAGGATGTTGCCTGGTATGGAGGGCATTAGCTATGAGAAGAGGTAGGAGAAACTTGGTTTGTTCTCATTGGAAAGGTGAAGGATGAGCGGCGACCTAATAGAAGTCTACAAGGTTATGAGGGGCACGGACAGAATGGATAGTGAGAAGCTTTTCCCCAGGGTAGAAGAATCAATTACTAGGGGGCATTGGTCTGAGGAGCGAGGAACAGAGTTTAAAGATAATGTACAAGGCAAATTTTATACACAGAGGGTAGTCGGTGCCTGGAACTCACTGCCAGTAGATGTAGTGGAAGTAGATATGATCATGACTTTTAAGCGGCATCTTGGCAAATCAAGGAATTGGATGTGAATGGAGGGATATGGTCTTCAGAAAGCAGGGTAAGGGGGTGTGTTTAGTTTAGTCAGGCAGCATTGTCAGTGTAGGCTTGGAGGGTTGATGGGTCTGCTCCTGTGCTGTAATTTTCTTTGTTCATCTCATTAGTGGGCCTGAAATGTCTGAGCCCACTAGCCTCTCCTCCTGCCAGGCGTGCTTCACTCCAGCAGGATTTACAGTAGCTCCCCACTCATGAGACACCCCCAGGTTGTAATGGTGTGCCATTACATGGCAATAGCCAGCCTGGCCACTTGGCACTACCCAAAGGGCAAACTAGCAATACCCATTGGACTAATCTTGGCACTTCCCACTAGGAATCAGTCAGTGCTAAGGGGGCAGTGACTAATGAGGGTATTGGGTCTATAAGGGAGATCAGTAGTGGTGGGGTCTCACTGCCACTCTGCATAGGATCAGCAGTGGAGGGAAGGAAGAAGCTGACCAGGGCTAGTTGTTAGTGTTGGGGGAAGGGGGTTCAGTGAGATTGAGGCTGGTGGGGGATGGGAGGACGTATCAGTGGTAGTCCTGATGTGAGTGATGAGGGTGTGGGAGCTTTGCATGGCCAGCAATCAGGGGGAATGTGGGGCAGAAGTGGTGGGTGGTTAGTCTGCTGGCTAGTGATCAGGAAGTTGGCCACGCGGGGCCACCGCGTGTGCACTGATCTCAGCACAAGGCTTACAAGTGGGAATAAGCCCCACCCTCTGATTTTCAGTGTGAATGTACCCGAGGCACTCTGCAGTGCACAGAGTGCAGGAGATTCATTCTGAAAATCCCACATTTTTTCCCCTTACCCATCAAGAACTAACTATCTCTGTCTTAAATGCACACAATGACCTGTTCTCCACAGCCTTCTATGACAATGAATTCCACAGATTCATTACCATCTAGCTGAAAATTGCAGTTTTTTTTTATTTTCTGTACTCGTTCATGATATTGAATCCCTACAGTACAGAAGGAGGCCATTTGGTCTATCGAATCTGCGCCAACTATAATCACACCCAGGCCCTATCTCCACAGTCCCCATGCATTTTCTCTAGCTATTCTCTCTTCCGCTAAGAGGCAATTTAACATGGTGAATCCACCCGACCCTCACATCTTTCGACTGTGGAGGAAACCGGACCACCTGGAGGAAACACACACAGACACAGGGAGAACATTTGGGGCAGCACGGTGTCTCTTTGGTTAGCACTGCTGCCTCATAGCACCAGGGACTGGGTTCAATCCCAACTTGGGTCATTGTCTATGTGTGGTTTGCACACTCTTCCTGTGTCTGCGTGGGTTCACTCCAGATGTTCGGTTTCTTACAATAGTCCAAAGATGTGCAGGTTAGGTGGATTGGCCATGCTTAATTGCCCTTTGTGTAAGAGAGACTAGCTGAGGTACATGCATGGGATTACAGGAATAAGGCTTGGGTGGGATTGTATTCATTGCAGACTCGATGGGCTGAATGGCCCCATTCCACACTGTAGGATTATTGATTTTAATAGTTTCCACTGTTTCTAACTTTTCATTACAGCAAGTCCTCACTTAAAAGTTGGTGCTTGCATTCCTGACAAATACAACTTCAGTGAATCGAATCATAGAATAGAATCCCACTGTGTATTTGGTCTGTCAACAACAACCTATCCCTGTAAACCCATGTACTTACCAGATTACACACCTGGATACTAAGGCTTAATTTAGCATAGCCAATCAACCTAACATGCACATCTTTGGACTTGAAGTGAAACATAGTTAGCGAAGGAATCGATGGGCATGATTTTGATTGTCCCACCGTGGGATCTTCCAGTACTTCTGACAGCAACACCCCAATCCCAAATTTCTTACTGGCAGGAAGTGTGAATAATGGAAAAAACACACTGAAAGGGAGATTCCATCACTAGTCAATGACAGGATGCCTCCACTCCCGCAAAACCTGGGGCAACAAGCGTTTGGAAAATCCCAGTGAATGCTAATATTAAAACTAAAGCTTGTTTCTGCAGTATCCTCCTTGTCAGAAAGGAAAGCTTTACAATATTATACCCTGCAAATTGAAATCCTTCACTAAATTCCTAGAATGGTAAATGATATTACTTTTAAAATATAAAGGAAAAATCTAACTTTCTACTTACCGAACCTCCTGCTCACTGGCAAATCTGCTTCGCAAACCATCCCCCTCTCCTGAACCTATATCCCCATTCAAGATGCAGGTCTGATCGGAAGCTGGAGCTTTGGTTATGGGAAAGTGCAGGTCCCGATGATTTTGCGGACTCAGCTCCACTTACCCATCCACTCACCATAACCCTTAAATTCTTTACTGTTCAAAAGTTTATCTATCCTTGCCTTAAAAGCATTCAGTGAAGTAGCCACAACTTCTTCACTGGGTAGAGAATTCCACAGATTTACAGCCCTTTGAACAAAGAGGTTCATCTTCCATAGGTAGATATACACCTGCGTGGATGGTCAGGTGTTTAAGGGGAAGTCAGGTTGTTGGGTCAGCAGTTAGGTGGTGCTGGGGGTCAGGTGGTTTCTTGAATGTGGTAGTTGGGTGGTAATTTGTTGTTTCAAAGATTTAGTCAGTTGATTGGTTGCTAAAGCTGCTATAATC
Source organism: Sphyrna mokarran (assembly GCA_024679065.1). NCBI lineage: Eukaryota > Metazoa > Chordata > Chondrichthyes > Carcharhiniformes > Carcharhinidae > Sphyrna > Sphyrna mokarran. The sequence continues at coordinate 17,057,972 of JAGIQG010000010.1, read as the reverse complement.
CAATTTGTTTTTTTAAAAATGCTCCTCCTCACCTTCTTTTGTTGGGGAAAAGATACAAAAGTCTGAGGTCATACACCAACCAAAACAAGAACAGCTTCTTCTCTACTGCCGTCAGACTTTTGAATGGACTGAGCTCCCAATAAGTTGATCTTTCTCTAACCCTACCTATAACTGTAACATTATGTTCTGCGCTCTCTTCCTTCTGTATGAAGAGCACACTTTATCTACATAGTGCACAAGAAACAATACTTTTCACTGTAAATACGTGACAATAAATCAAATCAAACTGATTCTCTCCCCTGAATCCTTACTATTGCTAAGGCTTCTGAGATGAGCAGTGAAAGGCAGGAGCATCTTCACTACTTTAAAAACAGAATCCTCCTCTCAAGTTCTTCAGAATTTAGAATTATACAAGTTGGCCATTCAGCCATAAGCTTTTTCCACCATGTAATTAGCAGATTTGTTCTTTGATATAATCCACTTTTGGCTTGAGATCTTTCCCAAGTAAAAATCTACCTAAAAGAACCTCCCCACCCAAGTAAAAATCTAATGTTCTCAGTCTGAGCAATTGTAATTAATTCAACCAGCATTCGTACCTGATGACAGAAATCTAGGACTCATTCTATCAGTCTTTATATGAAGTTTCACTTCCAAATATCTGAGCTCTATTCTAAATTGATACTTTTTGTTCTGGATTCTGACCCTCCACCAAAGGCAATGGCTGCTTAATTTAAGTTTACTCTTTTGAATCACCCTGATTGTTTGAAACACTTTGAATAAATTGTGACTTGAGTTGCTAAACTCCAAGAAATGCAAATCCTGCTCATGAAACTTATTCTCATAATTGAATCCTTTAAGCCCTGATATCATTTTAATCAACTTGCACTGTGTACCAATATATCCACAACTGATCTCCCCAATAATGCTCAGCTATTCCTCAAAAGCAACCAATCAACTGACTAATCTTTGAAACAACAAATTACCACCCAACTACCACATTCAAGAAACCACCTGACCCCCAGCACCACCTAACTGCTGACCCAACAACCTGACTTCCCCTTAAACACCTGACCATCCACGCAGGTGTATATCTATCTATGGAAGATGAACTTCTTTGTTCAAAGGGCTGTAAATCTGTGGAATTCTCTACCCAGTGAAGAAGTTGTGGCTATTTCACTGAATGTTTTTAAGGCATGGATAGATAAACTTTTGAACAGTAAAGAATTTAAGGGTTATGGTGAGTGGATGGGTAAGTGGAGCTGAGTCCACAAAAAGACCAGCCATGATCTTATTGAATGGCTGAGTAGCCTTGAGGGACCAGGTGGCATACTTTTGCTCCTAGCTCTCATGTTTTTATATACCTTACCCACATACTTACCTGACTCATCCATCTACTATCTAGCTCACTCTCATACCTTTCCAAATCATTCACCTATCTACACATTGCCTTTACCCATATCAATTACCTAACCATCTCACACACTTAACACCTAACCCACAGCTCCCACTGATCAACTGGCCCATCTACCAACCTACTGATCTTATCAACTCACCCACCTTCTTGCTTGCCCACTTCACCCATCCACCTACTTCACATGCCTGCCTATCTCATCTAACTACCTACTCATTCCACCCACCTAACTATGAAATTCAGGGGTGAAAGCTGTTGTTGGATGAGAGTCATGCTGTATCCTGAGTGAATAAAATACAGCACATTATACAACTGCATAGCAACATGATGTCTGTGAGAAGTGATGCTGTTGGATTTGGTTGCATAAGATGTATCTTTGTTTATATTGACTACCGAAGGAGAAATTTACAGTTTAATTTGAAGTATAATTTGCCTGATAATTTATGTTTAATTTACATTGATTCTTATTTGTGTTTAAGTTAAAAGTTACTAAGAGTGTAATCTTTTTGGTAATTGTTTCATTTGGAGTACATTTGGTAAATGTGGTTGTTTTGATTTAGGCTGTTCCCATGTAGATTGCAACACTTCTATATGGAACCCTACTGAAAGCTTTTTGGAAATTCATATGATAAATGTCCACAGATGTTCCCTTGTCGACTACTGAAATTCTTTCCTCAAGAAATGTGGTTGGGTTCATCAGACATAATTTATGCTTTACAAACTCATGGGCTCGATCCAATCAGCTCAAATGTCTCTAAGTACTTAGTCATTTAATTATAGGTTAATTACAAAAACCTTGCAATAATCTTTACTTAAAAGGCAGACTATAATGTCAATTAGTTTATAAAACTGACTTGACTCTAAGAGTGCCTCTTTGACCTGAACCTACCCATGCTACTTGAAGGGATTATCATTGTTCAAACTAGTTGCTGATTGATTTCTACTGGCTGTTGCTGAGTATGTGGAAGTGTTTGGTGATGGGCTGAATGGCCTACTTCTGTACCTCTGTCTTATGGGTGGTACTGTTGGTTGAAGTGGCTGGCATCCACAAGAAATAATGTGCCACATGATGAAGTTGGTTCTCATTTCAAGGTTTCTGCTCTGACCAATTGCTCCCAGTTGCTATAGTTTCTATACCTACTTGACCTTTGACTTGCAGCAGGTAGGAAGAGTAAACCAGGCTGACACAATGGAAGACAACCTGCTTCAAACTCATAGCTAGGATCTTTTGGGATTAATTACACCAATGTCAGTGACCAATAGCATACGTAATATCACTGCTTCACTAAAGAGATGCATGGTGAAATTTGTTATTTTGTGCCAGTTGATTTGCAGCCATAGAGTAGGATAAGAAAGGCATTGTCAGAGGCTGTAAATGTGACTATGGCAGCAACCCAGTCTAGCTAATCCACTGGTAACAGCAATACTACAGATGGAGTGGTGGTATTGGGGGCAAGGGAATAAATGCTGTCATTCTGAGAGAGTACAGCATATTTGTGCTCCACCTGGCTTTTGCCTCTTCCCCCCCTAAGTTGGCATATCTGCAATACTAAGTGATGTGCTAGAGAACAGGTTAATAGACTGCAGTGGAAAGCTATAAGCCCCTTTAAGCACTGGTCTGGAAAACCACAGCAGCAGGTGTTCTGAGCCTGAGCAGCAATGACCTCAGACTTCAGCCTGAACTTCCATTGCAGGGCCTCTGGCTCCAGTTTCTGCCACAACTGAAGCAGAGATATCAATCATTGGACTGGCACGTTTCTACAAGTGTTAACCATGTTGGAAAGGGTGCAACTCCAAACTCTGCACAAACCAGTGTGCAAAATTTCTCAGACTTGTCCATGATACTGACAGCAAAATCTTACTGGCAGCTCTCTCAATGCAACAAGATTTTCTGAGTGCACGACCACCAAGATTTGTATATGTGACGTCCCATCAATGTCTTCATCTGAGTCCTCTGCAGCTGATCTCATATCACTCTCTGGAGAACTAGTACCTGTATTTCTATTTCCCACTGTGCCAGCTCTGAGTGACTCATCCCTGTGCAGATCCCACTTCCATTCAACCTCCTAAAGTACGTGTAATGTCAGCATTTAAGCTGGAGGCTCTTGAGTGTGAGAGCGAATTCTGATGCTTCTTCATCTTTGCTGCTTTCTTTACTTGACCCTGCACCATGAATGAGCAGTTTGCTATTTTTGGGTATCTATGGTGATTGTGGTCATTGTTCCTTTAAGGGCAACATAAGTCACCTGGCTTGTGGGACCAATTGGAATTGAGAGTAGGTAATCACTCCAGGGGTACAGTCCTCCCTTAGGCCAAGGACAGCCTGAAATATGTAGGGACTGCATTGTTAGAGCATCTGAAATGAGGATTTACAGTGAGAAGAGGAAGGGAAGCAAGTGTTGTATGCTCACCCTGGAGATTTTGGATAAGGGAGAAGTGGGATATGAGGAGGATTAAGTAGGACCATAATGTCAATTTCAATGTTTGCTTGCCTGTCAGTGTCCAAGCTGTGAGATGTGGGTGTGAGACTTGTCACGGTGCTTAGTGTGTAAGCGTGAGCTGGCACTATAGATGTGAAGGATGAGCCACAGTTGATAAGTGAATGGATCTGTATGTGAGGCTGGTGGTTCAGTTGATGAGATATGGTATTTGAAGGTGCATTCACAGATTGAGATAATTTAGCTCCTTGCAGCATTACAGCTAGCTATCTTGAATCTACTCTGCTGGCATTAACCACAATCCCTGAAGGTAGGGATTCCCAGTCACCAATGGATGAAGGGCCTCTATCCTGCCATCAGCCTCCTGTACCAAAGCTATGCAAAAAGCACCTTGGGGCATGTTTTCTCCCAGGTTTCAGTATGATTTGGAACTCCTGCTTGTGGTGCATTCCTGAGCAATTTCCATTACCTGTTGCCACCAGAAAGCACCTCACCTTCTAATGGAAGCAGGTTGGCTTCAAGTTGTTCAAATTAATTTCAAGCAATGCAAATGTCTTTCAAACTCGAGCCCTGTTATGGTGTTTAGCCACTCAACAGGGAATTTAGGACTGGCTGCATGATACAGATAGCACAAAGTTTACACGCTGCATCCATCAGAAGAAGCAGGGTTAATTGAGCGTGTGTCCATTGTAAATGTGCTGGGTTCCTGAAATATAGACAACAAGGGCTTATAATGAAGAACAACTTACTCACGAGCTTAGTGCTTGTTCATGCTTGTACTCTGCACCCCTGACAAGTGACTTCTTTTGTATTTGTATCAGTCATGTGACCACTCAGTCTACACCCAATTTCAGGGTTATCCTATTTCTCTGTCCACCACCTCCCTACCACCCACATTCCCAACTTCCCAATCCTTTGCCTTAGAATCTTAGGTTTGTAGAGGGCTCATGATCACTAACATTGAATCTGATCATTTAATGTTGTTAGACCAATGATTTTTACCATTACATTAGCACCTACATTTGGCAGTGGCTCAACTTCATACTGGGCATCAAAGAAAGCAAATGGTGACTGTAGCTCACAGCTTTAGTATCTCAGTAATCATTTTCTAGCATTTCAATTTGTTGCAGTCATGCCAGATGCCAACTGACTGGAACCAGCACATATCTAAAGAAACAGATTAATATTTCTTTCTCATGTCCTGCACACTCCATTAACTCTGGTCATCTTCCATTGAGCAAGTCACGTTTTAAATCAAATCAAATGCAACAAGGATTCTTAAATGACAAATAACTTGAAACATACAACAGTGAGCAAAGCAACGATCGGCAAAGTCAAAACATAAGGGGAAATATTCAAAGTATGCTTGAGGGTAAATTGTTTGCTTTTTAGCTTCACCCCTTGCATAACTAATTGAAGTCTAAATCCTTTGACCATCAAAACAGGGCATGATTCTGGTGGTGTGCAGTGTCAGTGCTTCTGAAAGCAGTGGTCAGGGCTTATCAAAAGCTTGGCATTTAAATAAATAAACCATGTCAGCTGTGTGTTGTAATAGGCCATTAAGGAATTGCAACATGTCATCACTAGGAGGGAAGTATGCCATCCAATCCAGTTTAGTTTCATTTTTGCTTTTGAGCAAACGCACACAGAGGCAGGCTCTGTAGCCAATGTGACTCCTTCAAGCTTTTTACTTTTGTAAATATGTCCATATGTTATTCATTAATTAAGTTAAGCCACAGCATGTTTATCCAATTTCTTATGAATAATTAGTACCTTTATTTCTAATTCATGGGATATGGGCATCATTGGCTGGGCCAGCATTTCTGGTCCGTCCTTGAGGACATTTAAAAGTTAACAACAATGTTATGAAAAAAACAGCAAAGTGCATTAGTCAGCTACCAACTTCCCTGTCAGGGAACTATCATTTTTAACCTGCACTGAAACCTAGAATTATATCTGGGCAGATGTGGGCAATCATAGAATCCCTGCAGTGCAGAAGGAGTAAGAAGTCTCAACACCAGGTTAACGTCCAACAGGTTTATTTGGTAGCACAAGCCACTAGCTTTTGGAGTGCTGTCCCTTCATCAGGTGAATGGGAGTTCTGTTCACAAACTAGGCATATAAAGACGCACTCAATTTACCAAATAATGGTTGGAATGCAGGTTTATATAGGTAATCATGTCTTAAAGGTACAGACAATAAGAGTGGTATAGACTGGGACATTAAGGGGCAATTTAGCATGGCCAATCAACCTAACCTGCCCATCTTTGGATTGTGGAAGGAATTCAGAGCACCTGGAGGAAATGCATGCAGATACAGAGAATGTGCAAACTCCACACAGTGACCCAAGGTGGAATTGAACCAAGTCCCTGGAGCTGTGAATCTGCAGTGCTAACCACTATCTCATTCTGCTGCCCAATCAGAAGAGAAAGAGGTGAATACAGTCCTGCAGAAACACTCTGCTGTCCTGTGGAGCCAGGAGGAGCTCACCTGTTTTTATCAATCCCACAAATCCATATTTTCAAAGGTCGTGGGTGTTTTTTTTTCCCACATGTTCACCACCAAATCCTTTAAGGATAGCTGATCATTAACTCTACTAGTGATCCAGAATTTATTTATAAGTTCCATGTCAGAAATGCTGGAGTAAGACAGCATCAATCAGGACCTGAAATTGTCCCAGGAGGAATAGTTTAGTATCATAATCAAATCTATCTAAAAGAATGATTAAATAAAAGCCATAGCTATCTTAACAGGGATCTGAATGAGTGTGAACCTCAGCCCTAAGAAATTGGTTGATTATGCATCTATTTTGACCTCATAAGACGATATTTAATTGAAACTGTAACATGTGCAAAATCTTGTGAATTACCTGTTCCAATATTAGTCAATGCTAGGCTGGATATTTGGGTTCTTTTCATGTTGTGGTGAATACGTTGGTCTCTACTCAAATCACTTCTCGTAATGACACAACTATTAGAATAGAATAGAATACCATCCCTGTATGCAGAAGGAAGCCTTTCAGCTCATTGAGCCAGCACTTACAATCCCACCCAGTCTCTATCCCATAACTCCACATATTTACCCTGCTAGTCCCCCTGACATGAACAGTAAGTTTAGCATGACCAATCAATCTATCCTGTAGCGGCAAGGTAGCACATTGGTTAGCATTGCTGTTTCACAGCTCCAGCTTCCTGGGTTCGATTCCCTACTCGGGTTACTGTCTGCGTGGGTTTCTTCCAGGTACTCCAATTTCTTCCCACAATCCAAAGATGTGCGGGTTAGGTTGATTGGCCATGCTAAGAAATTATCCCTTAGTGTCCAGAGATCTCTAGGTTAGAGGGATTGGTGAGTATAATATGTAGGGATGTGGGGATAAGGCCTGGGTGGGATTGTGTTTGGTGCAGACTCAATGGGCCGAAGGGCCTCTTTCTGTTCTGTTGGATTCTATGATACCTTACATATCTTTATCACTTTATTGATTATGATACAAGTTCTCTCAACTGTCTTGAAGATAAAATTGACAGAAGAGGGAAAAGGGTATCATTGCTTGGCATCTGTGTCTTTTGGAAGACTGTCAAGGGTGATTTTCCAATCTCACTGTGCCTAGTGCAGATTGCACCAATCCAGCATAGCATGTGGGCCTACTAGTGAGTTTCATGCCCAGCACCAAGCAGTTCACAATCATCCAGTTCTCTCTAATGGCACAAACTGGATCCTACTGAAAAGGTTACTAACGATTGGGAAAAATCATGGCCAAAATGTGTTTTGGGGACATAGCTTTTCACAAGTGTGACATTTGCATTATTGTGTGAAGAAGTTAGCTTAAAACAACCAAACACATTGAGGGCAAGTTTACAAGAATACTCTTTTGGCATGAATCCTTGTTAGAAGTATAAATGAGAAATTCTGCTGCACTGACCTCAGATTTCCATCCATCCAGGCAATAAACCGATGTTACGGAAGGAGTGGAGGCATACTCAAAGTTCTGAGAACCTATCATCTTGACAGAAGCTTGATTTTTGGCAACTATGACTAAAATCCTTAAATGGTTTACATCTTTTTATTTCAAAGAGTACAGAAAACTGTCTATAAAACCATAGCACCAAACTCACTACTTGTGATATTCAGATACAGCTTTAATTTATCTGCTGCTTTAAGGAAGTTATTGTGAGGTTTATCTTGTCACTACTGGAGCAGTAGATGGAGGGAATGTCATACTGGGCTGTTAAACTGATACTAATAGGCTTACATTGTTGAGTATTGTGTATAACTCTTTTGTAAAATATGCAATCATCATCAAATCTATTGTCATGGTATATAAAAGTGAATTGCAAGGAAGGAAAATAATTAATAATCCTTTACTGTTACCACAAACAGATCATTGCTCATGAACAAAATACAGTTGATTATATAGGAAATAACTATTTCAGAGCACTTATTCATAAAACTACTCACAGTACAATCAAACAGTTGAAAATCTATTTCAGCCGATTGCTAGAGGAAGAGATTGACTTTACAGCATGATTGCTTCCTAATGAGTTTGAGAACGAATGAAATTATGGATGGATTTTAAAAAAAGTGAACTGATTTAAAAATTGGTTAATTAAAGTGAAGACTGTGAAATGATGGCTTTCTCTGAAACTTGGAGTGTGTGTGCAGAGTGGCCTCTGGGTGTATGTTTTTTTTTACAGACAGACCACAGTATCCTGCACAGCACAATGGCACTTGTTAGCAATGCTGCCTTTCAGCGCCAGGGACCTGGGTTCAATGCCAATCTTGGGCTACTGTTTGGATTTTGCATGTTCTGCATTGGTTTCTTCCAGCTGCTTCAGTTTCCACCCACACTCCAAAGATGTGCAGGTTAGGTGGATTGGCCACATCCATTGGGTAAACACATGGGGTTATGGGATTGACTATGCTGAATTGACCCTTAGTGTCTCAAAATATGTAGGTTAAAGGGTAAATATATGGAGTTATGGGCATAGAGTCTGAGCAAGATGCTCTGTCGGAGAGTCAGTGCAGACTCAATGGGCTGAATGGCCTCCTTCTACACTGTAGGGGTTCTATGATCCCTTGTCAAGGATAAGATTGTAATCTCATGATGGACAATGGATTCTGAAATGTTGTCTCGCATGGTAAAATGGGGTTTTACATGTGTTTATTCTATTTTTTAATTGTATTGTTGCATGGCTTGAATCAGCATGTAAGATGCTGAAAGGCATGATAAAACAACAGAAGCTGGTAGCAGAAGATGGCAGTTCAAATTGAAGCAAAGAATGAAGAAAAGCACAGCACAGTAACAGGTCTTTCAGCCTTCTAAAGCCTGTGCCAATCATGATGCCCTAATTAAACACATAAGAAAACTTCCTGCTTTATACTCTTGTTCATGTACAAAGAACAATACAGCACGGGAAGAGACCCTTTGGCCCTCCAAGTCTGCACCGATCTAGTGTTCCTAACTAGACCATCATTTGTATTATGTATTTGTATTAAACTTTATTCCTAGTTTGTTCATGTGGCTTCTAGATGGATCTTAAATGATCCTAGCATGTCTACTCAACCACCTTGCTTGGTAGTGCGTTCCAGGCCCCCACTACCCTCTGTATATAAAAAAAAAAATGTCCCCCACATATTTGTATTGAATCTTGCCCCTCCTTGCCTTGAACTTGTGACCCCTTTTATACCCATCCAGATGCCTCTTAAATGTTGCCAATGTGTCCCTTTCCACCATCTCCTCTAACAATGAGTTCCAGGTACCAACGAATCTCTGCATGAAAAGCTTTCCCCTCTTGCCTTGAACCTGAGTCCCCTCAATTGACACGTCCTTCCATGGAAAATGCCTCTGACTATCTATCCTGTCGACACTGCTCATAATTCGATAGACCTCTATCAGATCTCCCTCAGCTTCTGTCTTTCCAGTGTAAATAATCCTAATTTATTCAACCTCGCCTCATAGTCTATGTCCTCAAGACACAGACTGTGCACATTTTCCAAAGTGTCCACATCTTTCTGGGAATGTAGTGACCAGAACTGCATGCAATATTCCAAAACTTGGCCTAAACCAAGGTTTTAGAGATGTAATATAGTTTCACAGCTCTTGTAGTCAATGTCCTGCTGATGTAGGCAAGCATGTCACATGTCTTCTAAATCACCTTGGCTACCTGTGGTGCCACTTTTCAGGAACTGTGGATATGCACTGCCTAGATTCCTCTGTTTGTTTGTTTCTAAGCATTCTGCCATTTACGGTATAATCCAACCTAAATTTGATCCTCCAAAATGCATCATTTTGCATTTGCCCAGATGAAGTCCATCTGCCATTTTGATGCCCAAGTCTCCAATCTAACTATATCCTGTTGTATCATCCTCTGACAATCTCTGGCACTATCAACAACTGCACCAATCTTTGGGTCATTCGCAGACTTACTAATTAGGCCATCCACATTTGCCTCCAGATTATTCATCTGTTCTACAAACAACAGAGGTCGCAATACAGATCCGTGTAGAACACCACTAGCTACAAATTTCCATTCTGAAAAACATCTTTTGACAGCTACACTCTGTCTCATATAACCAAGACAGTTATGTATCCTTCCAGCCAGCCTACATCAAATCCTGTGTGATTTTAGTTTTTGTACCAGTCAATGTGGGGCCTTGTCAAACACCTTAGTAAAGTCCATTTAAATTACATCTACAGACCTTCCCTCATCAATTGCCTTTGTCACTTCTTCAAAAAAAACTCAATCAAATTGGTGAAATATGACATTCCCTACACAAAACCATGCTGCCTGTCACTAACTAGCCCATTTTCCTCCAAAATGTGCACATATCCTGTCCCTCAACATCTCCAAAAGCTTCCCCATTACTGCTGTCAGGTTTACCATCTTATAATTTCCTGGATTATCCCTGCTTCCTTTCTTCAATAAGGGAACAACACTGTCCTGTTCTCTAGAATGTCAGCTGTGGTCAAAAAGGATATGAAGATATTTATTAAGGCCCCAACTATTTCTCCCCTTCCGCAGTAATCTGGGATAGATCCCATCCGGTTGCAGGGATTTGTAAACTTTAATGCAATTTAGGATACTCAACACTCCTTCGATATATTGACATTCTCTAGAGTGCTCTCAAGCCTATCTCTGACCTCAACATCCATCATGTCTTTCTCTTTGATTATCAATACAAAGTATTCATTAAGGATTTCACATACTCTCACTTGTCTGGAAAATAAATCTTTCCTTTAGCCTATGTGCAAGAGGCTTGATGGGTCTGTTTCACTCAAAATATTCTCAAGCCTCAGTCAGAAAGTTATAACTTCAAACTCCACTCCAAAATGTCAGCACAAATTTTACCTGATGTTTCAGAATTGTAGTGTGGGGGTGTCACATTATTGAAGGTGCTGGCTTTCAGATGGAGCTCTCTATTTATTATCATACTACTTGAGGAAGAACAAGGAGTTCTCATGATATATGACTAACATTCTTCCAACAATCAAAACCATCAAAAGAGATTAACTGGCCAATTACTTCAGTGCTCTCGTATGCAAATTGATGATTATGTTCTTCCTCCATTATAGCAGTGACCATACTTTAAAATAATGAATTGGCTGTGCAACAGTCTAGGATCTCTTATGAATACAAAGATATTACATAAATGCAAGTTTGTTCTATTATTTAGTTGTTCCAGAGGATTATTTTTATTTGCAAGCAACTTTTGTTGTTGTCAGAAGCAGTTGCTGTGTTCCTCGGAACTACCGCTGTGTCATTTCTTCAAGATGTTGCTCTTGTCAAATCAGATTTGACTCGATGTATATGTGAGCCAGGGTGCTTTTCGGTAGTTAGGGGACAAGGCATTTAAACCTCTCTCCTGGTCCCTTCTCTTTAAGGAGTTAGGGAAAGGCCACAGAAACCTACAGGAAAAAATACCAGCAAGCATTGCAAGGACAGCCACCTAAAGGTGCCCTGTCTCTCCCCTCTGCTAGTGACCCCGTCAACTCCAGAAAGTCTGGCCAAAGAGAATGCACTTGCATCTAAGCAAAAGACCCTTAAGCCAAGGCCTTGGTCCATTAGAATATGTCTGCCAATCATCTCAGTCAACAGAATTGTTCCTCAACTGCAGATGTTGGGCCATCTCTTAGACGTTGCGATCAAGTTGAAAAAAATTATGTCTGAGCAGCATGATGGCACAGTTCTTTGCATTGTTGCCCTGCAGCACCAGAAACCTGAGATCAATTCTGGCCTCTGTGTGCAGTTTGCATATTTCCCTGTGTAGGCATGGGTTTCCTCCATGTGCCCCAGTTTCCTCTCAAAGTCCAAAGATGTACAGGTTCAGTAGATTAGCCATGGTAAAATGCGTGGATTTACAGGAAAAGGGTGAAGGGATGGGCTTGGGTAAGATGCTCTTCCGAAGAATTGGTGTAGGCTCAATGGGCTGAATGTCCTCCTTCTGCATTGTAACGTTCCTAATGAATGTGTACTGGAGGAACAGATGGAACTCATTGTATATAGTTGCCACTTTTGTAAACCTATTGCTCAATTTCCAGGTCTATTAAAGGCGATTCTTTTATTCAAAGCCATTTAAAGCTCCAAAACATTGTCTCCCAATGTAGTCCCACCAGGAACTTCAACTGTTACATTTAGTTTTGTCACACTTTCACCAGAATGTGTCACCTTTCATCCCATCTCTGCAGCTTCAGGCAATGGCTTGTGTTGTCTGACGAATTCTCCTGTCAATTATCACAGCTATCCATGTTTTGACCTTGGGAAAAGTGCTCGGCCAGATTAATGAATTTTTGAATTGAGACAGATGTTGGTTGTTCATAGATGGCATAATTTATCATGGGAGACTTAGATCAGTTTTGTCTGTCCTACGCGTCATTTAGATTGTTTTTTTTTCCAGATGTGAGGTACAGTTTTTGGGCATCAAAATGCTAGACTGTAATGTGGCATTTGGAGCTCATCGGTTTCCATCCATGTCTAGAGAAATATGTTGTGTCCACATTTAATAGTGAATGACAATTCACGATGGAAAGACATCTTCAGCAAGCATGACATTGAGGTAGACGTATAAGATACAACAGACAACTTGGACTTGACAGTAAGGGGAATTAGAGTGGAGGACTTAAGGGATGTGTGTTCATCTTGCTGATGTTATTTCCTGAGTGGATATGACTTTTATATGGGACTGTACACCTCAACAAGGGTTCAGATGTGCTTGGATAAAGGCATGGCACTCTTGAATATCATAAGTCTTTCAGTGATATAGGACAGAGATGGAAATGACATTGTGTGCTGTCCTGTCTCAAAGGCTGTGATGGTTCTCTAGGTGATGCAAAGCCAACTCAGAATCATAGAATCTTATGGTGCAGAAGGACATCATTTGGCCTATCAAGTCTGCACAAACCACAATCATACCCAGGTCTTTCCCCATATCTTTACTATAGCTTGTCCCCCAACATCGAGAGATTTTAGCATTGCCAATCCACCTAACCCAGAAATCTTTGGTCTGAGGGGGAAACCAGACCTCCCAGAGGAAACCTACGCAAACACAGGGGGAACGTGCAGACACTGCTACGCCGACTACTATGTAACATCTTTGCAAGCTCCATGCAGAAAAACAATGCTTTGTTATCAGCCATGTCCAAAATGACAGCTTAAGCTTTCGCCTGAATGCGAATCTCATCTAGTACAGTGATTAGTAAGGTTTCTAATGACTGCAGGGGTTGGACCTTAGTCCTGGTGAGGCATCCTCATGAGGATAATGCAGACAAACTTCAAAACTAAACTGCATGATCAAGATGTTAATACTTTGTTTCATGATGTCCGTATAGAACATAGAATACTACAGCGCAGAACAGGCCCTTCGGCCCTCAATGTTGTGCCGACCAATTAAGAAAAAGCAATGACCCACTAACCTAAACCATTCCCTTTTCATCCATAAACCTATCCACTGACCACTTAAACACCCCCAAACTTGGCGCATCTACAACTGCAGCAGACAGGGCATTCCATACCTTTACCACCCTCTGGGTAAAGAACCTACCTCTGACATCCGTCCTATAACTACCACCCCTTAATTTAAAGATATGTCCCCTCATGCTAACTTCCTCCATCTGAGGAAAAAGGCTATCACTGTCCACCCTATCTAAACCTCTGATCATCTTGTGTGTTTCAATAAGGTCTCCTCTTAGTCGCCGCCTTTCTAATGAAAACAACCTCAAATCCCTTAGCCTCTCCTCATAAGACCTGCCCTCTATACCAGGCAACATCCTGGTAAACCTCCTCTGCACCCTCTCTAATGCCTCCACATCTTTCTTATAATGTGGCAACCAGAACTGTACACAATACTCCAAGTGCAGCCGCACCAGAGTTTTGTACAGTTGCAACATGACGTTGCAGCTCTGAAATTCAATCCCCCTACCAATAAAAGCCAATACTTCATATGCCTTTTTAACAACAACCTTATCGACTTGATTGCCAACTTTCAGGGATCCATGCACATATACACCTAGATCCCTCTTCTTCAACACTATTAAGAGTCCTACCATTAGCCCTATACTCTACACATTTGTTATTCCTGCCAAAGTGAATTACCTCACACTTTTCCGCAATATGGTCATTGACTGGGAATAGCAAAATGATGCTTTGTCATTCTGTATTGAGTGCCACTGATGTGACATGTGGTGTTTTCATTCTGCTCCCTGTTGAACCTTAAGGACATAATGCCTATGAATGGATTGGTAATTGGTAAGGGTTCTGAGGCTTATGTGGGCTCAGGTTTGGGGCAAAATATTGACCTCACTACTATCCCCTGGGATCGGGGTATTGTGGCTGAACTGCCCTTTCTAGCCCCAGCATCCCTGAAGATGACACCGGTATAATAATTTCAGGCAGCTCTGTGATCAGTTTCCAAATTCCTTCCGTTTGAAGTCCTCTGATAGAGGAGATGGCCATTTCACTGAGAGGAGAGTTGAGTGGGGGATCTGGGAAGGGGTGGGAGACAGTCTTAATATGCAGTTGGGTTACCCTTATCCCTACATGATATGGTGGGAGCAGGGGATGTATGACCCACTATTTGAGTAGTGGAAGGGAGGATCCCCCTCTTTTCTGAGGCACTGTTGGTGCTCCACTGATGAGTGGTTGGAGGAAGTGGGGGGTTACTTTGGGGGGAGAGGGGAGCCTGTTTCTAACCATGGAGATTCAGCACCCTTTACAAAGGATGCCTGATCTCTGACCAGCTGGTCTGGTTTATGCGCTTCCAGTAATGGCCTCATCTCACAGATGCTAACAGCATTGGTGGGAAGCACTCTCGTTTTCCCACTGACATGGCTACTTAGTTCCAACTTGGGCGAATCGCACCCGTTATCACTTTTTAGGAAACTCTGCCCTAGGGTGTCCCAGCTGTGGTTTGGAGAGAACTCTACACGTACACAGCTTTTTCCTGCAGAGATGGAAGCTTTATTCTCTAACTATATAATGCCAGAATCTAGTTAGTTACTTTGTGGAATTCCCAGAGAAATGACAAAAATTTTTGGCTTTTGCCAGAGAGCTTCCAAGGCGTATATCTGAAACTGACATGAAACCTATTGCCATGTGCAAATTAAGGGCCTATTGACTTAGTTTCTGTTTCAGGACTCCTTTGAAGAATTGACCAGTGACTTGCTGTGGCAAGGTTACAATAGTTTCTTTGGTGCTCGGGAGGCACAAAGCTACATAAGTCACTGCTTAAAAAGCTGCAAAACAAAAGGTTAATTTCATGTTTTCCATTTGCCTTCCTGTGGGGCTAAGATACACATTCAAACCATAGATCACTTCTAACCACTGCTAATCCCCATTCCCTCCAATTTCTTTCCCTTCACCTCTCACTGTGCTATCCTAATGTGGCTGGCAGATCAATTTGCTGTGGTGCAGACGCATGGTGTGATCTGTTACGTACAATTTAATTCCTAGCAAAAATAGTCAATATCTTCAAACTAGGAAGGACTGTAAACAAGGAGCAGTCTGAATAAACTATAGAAATTCTAAGAATGATGAGTGATCCTAGGGCTGATGGATGACAGATGTTATTTCTTATGGATAATTGCAACTTCATGAAGGTGGGAAAGGATATTAATCACTGAGATGATAACCGCTCATGTGTAATTGAGTACTTTCTCTTATTTCAGATTCTGATCAATTAATCGTAAATTCTTAGTCATCTGTAATTCCATCAAAGCATTGTTTGCTTGATCTTGACAGATATTTGATTTAATAAATGTTGATGTCTAACTGAATTTTAAGTGTGCTCCATTATTCTTGGGTCTGAACTGAAAGGGAACAGTCTCTCGTCTTCAGAACCTTCAGCAAGAAAAGAAATAAAATCTCACATTGTACAATTGGAGCATCAAACATAGATCTCAGGAAGCAGCACTTTGTGTATGTAGCGTTCTGGTCCAACTAAGCTAGAATATTGTTGCGGGCTTTGATGTCAGCTTTTTAATCACCATTTTACTCTTCAGGGAGCCAGACCAAGTCACAGTTCTCTTAAACAGCTGTTTTCATGAAGCAACACAACTCAGATCCTGAAAAGTCACAGCTCATAATTTGTAACTAGCAGAATTCAGAAATACACAAGTAATTATTATTTCAAATTCAATTACAACTAATTAGCATATGTCAATCATGTTTTAGGTGTTATCTCTATCAATTCAAGAGTTATTGATTAATGGTGCATCATTCAGATATTAATATAATCACAATCACCTTATGCTTGCTTAATTAAAAATCCAATCAATGAAGACTTAATCCATCATTGTTACAAGTTATCACTGCCCCAGCTTGTGCCTTTATCTGTATATCACTCCCTTTCTCCTTTTACAGGGGTCTGAGTTAATGAATTTTCTCAGACCAATGGCTTTGGTGCTTATCAGTGAGGACTTTCATAAGAAGATCTTTTATTCAGGGCAGCTTATCTGATTTTTAAACTTGATTACTTATCTTTACAAACACTGTATAGTACACACAGACATTGAAGAGCTTATCATCAAGGATAACTGGACTGTTCTTTCACTCCCCTCCAATTCCTTCTGGAGAAAGAAGCATCACCAACATGCATATGGCCAGTGTTCGAGAGAGTCATTTTGAGTACAGAGTGTTCTTATAAGCCTTTCTCTGATGGAGTTGTTTTACTGGTATCTGTTGAGGGTTCTGAGCATGTGCAGGCTTATCAGTCTACAAAGGAGTAAAACCTGTTTCACTAGTGCTTATGTTTTCAGTTATTACTGTTCTGTTAAACCTTTATTATTTATGATATAAATAAGTCCTTCTTTTGAACAATACATTTGACTCTCATTTGTGGTTTCATGTCACCACCATGAGCACATGGTGAGCACAAGCAACCTTTGTTGAATTGTTGGTCAGCTTTCATCCTGAGCTACTGCAGAAGGTTTGGAAAGACTTCTATTCCACTGTTGACTAAAGCTTCCCAGAATTTTCAACATAGCAATGATGAAGAAATGTGATATATATCCAGAATAGGATGGCATATGACATGCAGGACAACATGGAGGTGATGGGATTCATATGCATTTGCTGCTCATTTAGTAAGGATTGAATACATTATCTATGAAAAGTCTACAGCAGTTGGAAATGTTTACATTGGAGGTCCAAGTTGATAAATGTTGAGATATTTAACATTATCATATATTCTGCAAAAGGGCATAACCTCAAACTTCTAAGAAGCAGGCAAAAGACAGTGTAGACTTAAATATGTTACACAAAGGTTGATGAATTATAGCAGGAAGAAAAATGGACTGTAAAGGAAAGCAGTGTGGCTGGATTGTAACAAAGAATTTAAAAATTAATGTAACAGATATATGAACAGAATTAAGCCCCATGGGATTCAAGGGGTAACAACAGTGTCAATGCAAAACTGGCAAAGGGATGAAAGCCATTGTGTTCACAGCTGTTTTTTAGTCTGGAGAGAGGCAGTGGTGCTCTGTAGGTATCATGTCTAAGACTATTGCATTTTGATGCATATTAATGGCCTGGACTTGAGCCACTGCAGGAGTTTCTGTGGCTGTAACTCACAGGAAAGAATTGAACCAGGCGAGGGCAGTCCTATGCAACTAAAACAGAGTACAGACTGGAGCAAGATGGTGGGCAGAATTTAGTTGCCTTGATGCAGGTACCAATGTCTGACCTAGAAGAGGACATTGCTTCTACTTGCAGCTGGAATAGCTAGCCCACCGTGGTTGTGTAGCAACCAGCCAAAAAGCATGGTGGCTGTGAGATGTCTGGCCAACTATATGATGAGGATTGCAAGAAAATGCTGAACCCAGCATCAGCTGACAGGGTTGGACACCTAGGCAGTATGGTTAAGCACCACCGTAACATGCAGTTTCTGCCTTTGAGGCCAAAGCATTTGTTTTATTTGGTTTGCTGCAAAATTCTGGGATTAACATCTTCCCCTCCAGAATCAGGCAACATATCACTCAGAGTAGATGACATGGGACTCCATTGTTCAGCGATGTCTACATGCATCGTGTTGTTATAATCATAAGCACCAGTCACGAAGAGGTTGTGTAAATGTGTTGTATGTTCATTTATTTAAACAAGATACATGAGAACATTTATAGATAAAAAAAAAAATCTTGAAGATATCAGTGGCAGAGGTGCACACGCATGTTTGCGCATGTGCTCTGCTCAAAGGCAAAAGTGAGATTAAGGTGAGGCCACATGACACACTTTGTCATGCTGCTATTCTTTAAAAACATCTTCCCTTCTCAGCAAAGGCAAGAAGTGCCTTTCACCACTGACAAAACAGGGAAGCCCCCCACATGACCGAGGAAGCCTAGATAGAGATTTCAGCAGAGGCTGGCAGTCTTGAAGTCCACCTAAATGCATACAAATCCCACCTGAATTGCAGCAACAGGCAGGGGAATGTCTTGCAAAGCTGCCAGAGATATTGTCTGGATATAAATAGATAATAAAGAAGATTTTGTTCCGAGTTCTGCCATGTCTCAGATGGACAAGTATTTGCTTTCCTCCGTGGAGACGTTGATCATTATGTAGAGTCTGGTCCAGGAGGTCAGTTAGTTGCTGCTGGATATGCCCTTGGACCTGCCTGTCATTGCTGTGGCTATAGGCTGCATTAAGCAATGCCCAGGAGAAAGAGGGTCAAGGTGCCTACACCTGTCACCAGGAGAACCCTTTCTTCTAGTAATCATGGAGAAGCCACGGCACACCAATAGAGGAGTGCCAGGCTTCCTCTTCTGCTGCTCTCAGGCTGTTCTGTGGGTCACCAGGTGTCCCTCAGCATCTCTGCCTGTGATCCCTGTACCTCCACTAACTGAGGCCAATGGGGAAGTAACTGTAATCTGGGCAGGAGCCAGACAAAATACAGGGCTCCTCAGATCTCTGGCAACCCCAGAGGTCATCTGA